>CM060082.1:43204316-43804316 GCA_030533445.1 Cyprinodon diabolis | reverse complement strand
ACAAATGCTGCATCCAATCAGCGCTCAGTAACAGCGACTTAGCACCTGGACCTCCAGACTCAGAACTAGGATCCATTACATCCAAGCAGATGAGGATCTATAGATCTATTTCTCCTGAGCTGGGACAGAGGCGCCTCCCTCTGCGTCCGTCAGTCAGATTAAAACTGCCCTCCTCCACCTGAGCAGAGACGGACCTTCATCCCTGATTCCCATGAAGAAGCTGGACCTCAGAGCAAATTGAAGCTTAGCAGGATCAACACTTTCCGCCAAACTCACTCCACCGTCTCCCCTCACCAAAACAAGACAAAGCACCCTGGAAATGTGCGGAAACAGCTTCTCTATCATTTACCGAGTGTTCCTCGGACCCACTGCCAGCAGAAATGAAATAAGTGGAACAACTCCGGTGAAAACAGAATCAGCTCGGCCACCCAAACATAAATCAGGATGTCAGGCTGCAGCCTCCTCTCCAACAGAGACATTAAAGGTTAGCTTCCCTCAGCACCGCCTCTCTCTGGATGCTGGAGGTGGAAATATTGAAACGCGGAGAGCGCGGCTGAAAAGCAAACAGTCAGAGCATTAGCGGACATTGATTGTGTCAGTGGGGAGGTGTCCTGACATGATCCGGCTTACATAACCCTGAGAGACGCGCACACACAGCCGAGGCTCTCCCCCGTCAGAAAGGCCAACTAAATGCTATGTAAACATCTGCCGGGATTAGAGGTTTGATCCTGTAAGGAACTTCAGACTGCAGCGGCGTCCCAGAGACACGACTCAACCTTTCCACAACATCTCGGCTAAAAAGTGTTTACGCTGCAGGAAAGTACGGCCGCGTCGTCCTGGAGGGCCGGCAACAGCAGCGTTAGAGGAACTTTATATAATTTGCTGATAACAGGAAGGTCCTTGAGGGAGGAGAGCAACACTGAAGCATCTTTAGTGACAGATGAGGAATGATATCCCTGATTTATTAAAACAAGAATCTGTTTTTAAAGCACCTGGGAGACGGAGCTCACGGCCAGAAGCTGGATGTTGAATCTAATCATCTGGTTTTATCTTTGCATCAACCTGAATAAACCAGAGGTCACAGCTTCTAACAGGAGAAGTTCTAACTGGTTTCATCCCATTTCCCCTGTCTGCTTCTGTCTCATTGAACCGCAGTGGGCCTCAGCAGATGGCCGCTCACACTGAGCCTGGTTCTGCTGGAGGTTTCTTCCTGTTCAAAGGGAGTTTTTCCTCTCCACTGTCGCTACAAGCATGCTTAGTGTGAGGGATTGCTGAAGAGTCAATGAGTCGATGCAATCAGCTGGTTTTCCTTAGATAGAAAACTTTGAATCAATCTGACTGGATGATCTGGTGAACTGGAAAGTGACCTGAGATGACATGATGTGAATTGGAGCTATAGAAATACACTGAATAGAATTGAATTTAGGGTATAGGGAAAAAAGGACCATCCAAGGACTAGCCAAGGACACGCCAAGGACCAGCCAAGGACCACCCAGGGGCCAGCCAAGGGTCAGCCAAGGACCAGCCAGGGGCCGGTCAAGGACTAGCCAAGGACCAGCCAAGGACTAGCCAAGGACCAGCCAAGGACTATCCAAGGACTAGCATAGGACCAGCAAAGGACTAGCCAAGAACCAGCATAGGACCATCCAAGGACTAGCCAAGGACCAGCCAAGGATGAGCCAAGGACCAGCCAGGGGCCAGCCAAGGACCAGCCAGGGGCCAGCCAAGGATCAGCCAAGGACTATCCAAGGACCAGCATAGGACCAGCCAAGGAATAGCCAAGGACCAGCCAAGGACTAGCATAGGACCAGCAAAGGACCATCCAAGGACTAGCCAAGAACCAGCATAGGACCGGCCAAGGACCAGCCAAGGATGAGCCAAGGATAACCCAAGGACCAGCCAAGGATCAGCCAAGGACTATCCAAGGACCAGCCAGGGGCCAGCCAAGGACCAGCCAAGGATCAGCCAAGGACTATCCAAGGACCAGCATAGGACCAGCCAAGGAATAGCCAAGGACCAGCCAAGGACTAGCCAAGGACCAGCCAAGGACCATCCAAGGACTAGCCAAGAAGCAGCAAAGGACTAGCCAAGAACCAGCATAGGACCAGCCAAGGACTAGCCAAGGACCAGCCAAGGATGAGCCAAGGATAAGCCAAGGACCAGCCAAGGATCAGCCAAGGACTATCCAAGGACCAGCCAAGGATGAGCCAAGGATTAGCCAAGGACCAGCCAAGGACCAGCCAAGGATCAGCCAAGGACTATCCAAGGACCAGCATAGGACCAGCCAAGGATTAGCCAAGGACCAGCCAAGGATCAGCCAAGGACTATCCAAGGACCAGCATAGGACCAGCCAAGGACTAGCCAAGGACCAGCCAAGGATGAGCCAAGGATTAGCCAAGGACCAGCCAAGGACCAGCCAAAGATCAGCCAAGGACTATCCAAGGACCAGCATAGGACCAGCCAATCAGACATTTTGAATGGCTACTACCCTAGTCCCAGCTGCTCACTTAAATTTCCCCATTATCTGTTCAAATTTATGGATTATCTAAAAATCTGAAAATATAGAACATATTTTCAATTTAAAAGAAAATATTAAATCATATATTAAAGCAAAGAATGGTTTTAAATATGATTTTCATAGGTCATCAAATCAGTTTAGTCTGTCAGAGGCTGCCTGTAGTGAATTTAAATGTCCAGCAGGTGTCAGTATTCAGTGACAGTATTAATTCAGTTAGCTAATGTGTCTGAACGCATTATGAACCTATCACTAGGTGCAATGGACAATGCTTCAGAATAATCTGATGTTTCACTAAATGACATCTATCATGTTTAGCAAAAATCTCCACCTTATTTTTAACAACCCCCCAAAAAACAGCGTTTGGGTAATTAGATTTATTTTCATAAATGTAGCATCTTTAGATCAGAGGAAGACGTGATATTAGCGTGAGACGCTAGTAGCTTTTAGCCCTGCTAATGAACAATCCATTAAATTGAACTGGGAGCAGGGAGTAAGGTGGGTTCACGTCGTTCCCAGATCCAACAGCAGGAAGTTTTTATCCATGTAGAGCCAACGTGCTGCAGATCTAACCTGGAACAGATGCGCCTTTAGCTAACAGCGTCACATGCTAATAGCCACTTTCAGGGCCTGAAACGGCTGCAGGCCGCTGCTCATCTACAGTTTCTACTTTTAACCTCATCAGGATGTACTTTGCCCTCAGCTGAGGACAGCACTGCGTGAGTCTGCACAGGTGTGCTGAGCGCTTTGGCTGAGGGCTGTTCACACCTCAGGTGAACCAATTAGCATACAGCATCGAGCTATCAGCTCCTCGCCACATCTGCAGGCCAAACGGTGCAGTTAGCCACGCTGGTTTGGAGCTGAGTGACCTGCTTCTGTCAGCTCTAATACTCAGACTCACTTCAGGACAAACATTCCTCGCTTTGCCCTGGAAAAAGCAACAAATCAGGATTTATTTTCTTCAGAGGTTTCAGGGAAGGTTTAGGCTTATTTTAGAAGGACGCAGCTGGTTTCTTCTTCTACTGTCACCTGTCGTCATGACAACAGCCTCTTTGACTAGATCCATCCATCCATTTATCATCCATCCATCCATCCATCCATTTATCATCCATCCATCCCTCCATCCATCATCCATCCATCCATCCATTTATCATCCATCCATCCATCCATCCATCCATCCATCATCCATCTATCATCCATCATCCATCATCCATCCATCATCCATCCATCCATCCATCCATTTATCATCCATCCATCCCTCCATCCATCATCCATCCATCCATCCATTTATCATCCATCCATCCATCCATCCATCCATCCATCATCCATCCATCCATCATCCACCCATCATCCACCCATCATCCATCCATCCATCCATCATCCATCCATCATCCACCCATCATCCATCCATCCATCATCCATCCATCATCCACCCATCATCCATCCATCCATCCATCATCCATCCATCATCCACCCATCATCCATCCATCCATCCATCCATCCATCCATCCATCATCCATCCATCCATTTATCATCCATCCATCCATCATCCATCTACCATCCATCCATCCATCCATCCATCCATCATCCATCATCCATCCATCATCCATCCAGCATCCACCCATCATCCATCCATCATCCATCCATCATCCATCCATCCATTTATCATCCATCCATCCATCCATCATCCATCTATCATCCATCCATCATCCATCCATCATCCACCCATCATCCATCCATCCATCATCCACCCATCATCCATCCATCCATCCATCCATCCATCATCCATCCATCCATTTATCATCCATCCATCCATCATCCATCTATCATCCATCCATCCATCCATTTATCATCCATCCATCCATCCATCCATCATCCATCTATCATCCATCCATCCATCATCCATCCATCATCCACCCATCATCCATCCATCATCCATCATCCATCCATCATCCACCCATCATCCATCCATCCATCATCCACCCATCATCCACCCATCATCCATCCATCCATCCATCATCCATCCATCATCCACCCATCATCCATCCATCCATCATCCATCCATCATCCACCCATCATCCATCCATCCATCCATCATCCATCCATCATCCACCCATCATCCATCCATCCATCCATCCATCCATCCATCATCCATCCATCCATTTATCATCCATCCATCCATCATCCATCTACCATCCATCCATCCATCCATCCATCATCCATCATCCATCCATCATCCATCCAGCATCCACCCATCATCCATCCATCATCCATCCATCCATTTATCATCCATCCATCCATCCATCATCCATCTATCATCCATCCATCATCCATCCATCATCCACCCATCATCCATCCATCCATCATCCACCCATCATCCATCCATCCATCCATCCATCCATCATCCATCCATCCATTTATCATCCATCCATCCATCATCCATCTATCATCCATCCATCCATCATCCATCATCCATCCATCATCCATCCAGCATCCACCCATCATCCACCCATCATCCATCCATCATCCATCCATCCACCCATCATCCATCCATCCATCCACCCATCATCCATCATCCATCCAGCATCCACCCATCATCCATCCATCATCCATCCATCCACCCATCATCCATCATCCATCCATCCATCCATCATCCATACATCATCCATCCATCCATCATCCATCCATCCACCCATCATCCATCCATCCACCCATCATCCATCCATCCACCCATCATCCATCCATCTATCCATCATCCATACATCATCCATCCATCCATCATCCATCCATCCACCCATCATCCATCCATCCACCCATCATCCATCCATCCACCCATCATCCATCCATCTATCCATCATCCATCCATCCATCATCCATCCATCACCCATCCATCCACCCATCATCCATCATCCATCCATCCATCATCCATCATCCATCCATCCATCATCCATCCATCCATCCATCATCCATCCATCATCCATCCATCATCCATCTATCATCCATCCATCATCCATTCATCCATCATCAGTCCATCATCCATCCATCATCCATCCATCCATTCATCATCCATCCATCATCCATCCATCCATCCATCATCCATCCATTCATCATCCATCCATCCATCCATCATCCATCCATCCATCATCCATCCATCCACCCATCATCCATCATCCATCCAGCATCCATCCATCAATCCATCCATCCATCCATCCATCCATCAATCCATCCATCATCCACCCATCATCCATCCACCCATCATCCATCCAGCATCTATCCATCATCCATCCATCCATCATCCATCCATCATCCATCATCCATCATCCATCCATCCATCCATCATCCATCATCCATCCATCCATCCATCATCCATCCATCCATCATCCATCATCCATCCATCCATCATCCATCCATCCATCCATTCATCCATCATCAGTCCATCATCCATCCATCATCCATCCATCATCCATCCATCATCCATCCATCCATTCATCCATCATCAGTCCATCATCCATCCATCCATCCATCATCCATCCATTCATCCAATATCCATCCATCATCCATCCATCATCCATCCATCCATCCATCCATCCATCCATCCATCCATCATCCATCCATCCATTCATCCATCCATCATCCATCCATCATCCATCCATCCATCCATCATCCATCCATCCATCCATCCATCCATCCATCATCAGTCCATCATCCATCCATCATCAGTCCATCATCCATCCATCCATCCATCCATCATCCATCCATCCATCATCCATCCATTCATCCATCCATCCATCCATCCATCCATCCATCATCAGTCCATCATCCATCCATCATCAGTCCATTCATCCATCCATCCATCCATCCATCATCAGTCCATCATCCATCCATCATCCATCCATCATCAGTCCATCATCCATCCATCCATCCATCATCCATCCAGCATCCATCCATCCATCCATTAATCATCCATCCATCATCAGTCCATCATCCATCCATCCATCATCCATCCATCCATCCATCCATCCATCATCAGTCCATCATCCATCCATCATCAGTCCATCATCCATCCATCCATCCATCCATCATCCATCCATCCATCATCCATCCATTCATCCATCCATCCATCCATCCATCCATCATCAGTCCATCATCCATCCATCATCAGTCCATCATCCATCCATCATCCATCATCCATCCATCATCCATCATCCATCATCCATCCATCATCCATCCATCATCCATCATCCATCATCCATCCATCCATCATCCATCCATCATCCATCATCCATCCATCATCCATCCATCATCCATCCATCCATCATCCATCCATCCATCATCAGTCCATCATCCATCCATCATCAGTCCATCATCCATCCATCATCCATCCATCATCCATCATCCATCCATCATCCATCCATCCATCCATCCATTCATCATCCATCCATCCATCCATCATCCATCCATCCATCATCCATCCATCCACCCATCATCCATCATCCATCCAGCATCCATCCATCAATCCATCCATCCATCCATCCATCCATCCATCTATCCATCATCCATCCATCATCCATCATCCATCATCCATCCATCCATCCATCATCCATCATCCATCCATCCATCCATCATCCATCCATCCATCATCCATCATCCATCCATCCATCATCCATCCATCCATCCATTCATCCATCATCAGTCCATCATCCATCCATCATCCATCCATCATCCATCCATCCATTCATCCATCATCAGTCCATCATCCATCCATCCATCCATCATCCATCCATTCATCCAATATCATCCATCATCCATCCATCATCCATCCATCCATCCATCCATCCATCCATCCATCCATCATCCATCCATCCATTCATCCATCCATCATCCATCCATCATCCATCCATCCATCCATCATCCATCCATCCATCATCCATCCATCCATCCATCCATCCATCATCAGTCCATCATCCATCCATCATCAGTCCATCATCCATCCATCCATCCATCCATCCATCATCAGTCCATCATCCATCCATCATCAGTCCATCATCCATCCATCCATCCATCCATCATCCATCCATCCATCATCCATCCATTCATCCATCCATCCATCCATCCATCCATCATCAGTCCATCATCCATCCATCATCAGTCCATCATTCATCCATCCATCATCCATCCATCATCCATCCATTCATCCATCCATCCATCCATCCATCATCAGTCCATCATCCATCCATCATCCATCCATCATCAGTCCATCATCCATCCATCCATCCATCATCCATCCAGCATCCATCCATCCATCCATTAATCATCCATCCATCATCAGTCCATCATCCATCCATCCATCATCCATCCATCCATCCATCCATCCATCCATCCATCCATCCATCATCAGTCCATCATCCATCCATCCATCCATCCATCCATCCATCATCAGTCCATCATCCATCCATCATCAGTCCATCATCCATCCATCCATCATCCATCCATCCATCATCCATCCATCCATCATCCATCCATTCATCCATCCATCCATCCATCCATCCATCATCAGTCCATCATCCATCCATCATCAGTCCATCATCCATCCATCATCCATCATCCATCCATCATCCATCCATCATCCATCATCCATCCATCCATCATCCATCCATCATCCATCATCCATCCATCATCCATCCATCATCCATCCATCATCCATCATCCATCCATCCATCATCAGTCCATCATCCATCCATCATCAGTCCATCATCCATCCATCATCCATCCATCATCCATCATCCATCCATCATCCATCCATCATCCATCCATCCATCCATCATCCATCCATTCATCCATCATCCATCCATCCATCCATCCATCCATCCATCCATCCATCCGTCTGTCCATCCATCATCCATCCATCCATCCATCATCCATCCATCCATCCATCCATCATCCATCCATCCATCATCTATCCATCCATCATCCATCCATCCATCCATCCATCATCCATCCATCATCCATCATCCATCCATCATCCATCCATCATCCATCCATCCATCCATCATCCATCCATTCATCCATCATCCATCCATCATCCATCCATCCATCCATCCATCCATCCGTCTGTCCATCCATCATCCATCCATCCATCCATCCATCATCCATCCATCCATCCATCCATCATCCATCCATCCATCATCCATCCATTCATCCATCCATCCATCCATCCATCCATCATCAGTCCATCATCCATCCATCATCAGTCCATCATCCATCCATCCATCATCCATCCATCATCCATCCATTCATCCATCCATCCATCCATCCATCATCCATCCATCCATCATCCATCCATTCATCCATCCATCCATCCATCCATCCATCATCAGTCCATCATCCATCCATCATCAGTCCATCATCCATCCATCCATCCATCCATCCATCATCAGTCCATCATCCATCCATCCATCATCCATCCATCCATCCATCCATCCATCCATCCATCATCAGTCCATCATCCATCCATCATCAGTCCATCATCCATCCATCCATCATCAGTCCATCATCCATCCATCATCAGTCCATCATCCATCCATCATCCATCCATCATCCATCATCCATCCATCATCCATCCATCATCCATCCATCCATCATCAGTCCATCATCCATCCATCATCAGTCCATCATCCATCCATCATCCATCCATCATCCATCATCCATCCATCATCCATCCATTCATCCATCATCCATCCATCATCCATCCATCCATCCATCATCCATCATCCATCATCCATCCATCATCCATCCATCCATCATCCATCCATTCATCCATCCATCCATCATCCATCCATCATCCATCCATCCATCCATCCATCATCCATCAATCCATCCATCCATCATCCATCCATCCATTTATCATCCATCCATCCATCCATCATCCCTCCCTCCCTCTCCTACCAGGTTTCCGATGCTCAGCATCCCGTTGAACTCCTCAGTCATGGGGTAATGCTCCATGGCCATGAACAGCGTGTTGAGGACGATGCAGACGGTGATGGCCAGGTCCAGGAAGGGGTCCATCACCATGATCTTCACCAGCTGTTTCAGCCTCAGCCAGAAGGGGGAGCACTCCCACACCAGGTAATGGTGAGCGAAGACATACCAGCACGGGTGGCATTTCTTATGGGACTCCTCCAGCTCTGTTCCACCAAGAAAACAAGATGATCCAAATGTTAGAGGTGCAGAAGGTCAAAGGAGAAGCTGAGTATACAGTTTAGTAGAGCTTTTAAGACAAAAAATGAACATTTCCATCCATAAAGTGCAGCAGTGATCAAATGCAAACAGTGGGGGAGAAAAAACATGCTGCAAAAAACCCATTAAAGTTCAAATATGGTGCAAATCTGCAGTGTTGTTGGTTTGGTGTCATCAGTGTGATGCAGAGTCTTTATTAGAGTTTATTCAACAGTTGATCAGTGTGATGGCGGTGGGAAAGAAGCTGCTGCAGAACCTGCTGGACCTGCATTGAATGCTGTGAAGCCTCTTCCCAGAGGGCAGCAGGGAGAACAGTCTCCTTGGTCTTCTCCACCCTCAGGATTCAGATCAAACATGTTCAGACACTGTCAGGTCTTACATGCTGGTCAGCCGAGGAGCCCTAACCTGTTTGGACCTGCTAACGGGACCGTAATGTTCTGCAGATATTCCTTTACCAGAACCTGCATTAACTTTCTTAGTAATGATCATGTTTCCATCTGATCAGGTGAAACATTCATCATCCATCCATTTTCTTCCTCTTTATCCGGGGCCGGGTCGCGGCGGCTGCAGGCTAAGCAGAGATGCCCAAACTTCCCCAAATCAACACCAGGCCAGCTAGAGACATCGTCCCTCCATTGTGTCCTGGTCCTTCCACCAGGCCTCCTCTCAGTGGGACGTGCCTGGAACACCTCCTGAGGGAGGCGACCAGGAGGCATCAGGAACCAGAGCCTCCTCTGCTGGCTCCTTTCGACGTGGAGGAGCAGTGACTCTGAGCTCCTCCCAGGTAACTGACCTCATGACCACAGGTGAGGGTAGATCTATCCTCTCCACCGCGACAGTCCGATACAGCGACCGCATCACTGCCGATCCGTCCATCGATCTCACTAGTGAACAAGATCAGGTGAAACATTTCCAGGGATTTTCTTTAGACAAAATCAAAGAAAACGTTTTAATTTATTGGACAGAACTTTGCTCTGACTGATGATCTGTTTCCTTTAGACATCTGGACAGAATTCCAAGGCAGCGAGAGGAAGCAGAGATGAATCAGAGAGGACAGCGTTGGGTTTTTGTGTTTTCCTGTATAATGATCTGTTCTCTAAGAGCAGCGACTGCCGGGGGGGTGGGGGGGGCGGTGAGTCAACAACACAACAAACACACAGGAAGCTGATTGCATGTTAAATGAGGGTGACCACGATGCAACACTCTCCTTCCTTTCCTTTCATTCACTCTCTCCTTCTCTCTCCTTTCTGACAAACAAAGCCAGTATCCCCCCCCCCACCCCACCCCCCCACCCCCGGGGCGGCGGCAGCGACGACTCAGACCCAGACTCTGTTACACAACCCGGTTAGAGCTCCGTCTGTTACCATCCAACGGCTTTCAGGCTGTAGTTGATCTGTTTTTACGTGTTTTTGGAGGATTTCTGGCATAAATAGAATCGTCTCAGTCGTTTTTTTTGTATTTATTCCTTTTTATTTCATATCATCCTGTTTTTATTTATTCCCGCTGGTTCTGCTTTATTCATCGCCTCTTCTGTCAGTCCATCAATGTTTCTCTGCAGGTCAATCTCAGCTGATGATCCTCTCTGGTCCAGGATTTAGGTCCCTGGGATCTAAAGCAGTAAAAGAAGCCCACATCCTCACCCCTCCACCACCGTGCCTGATGGCTGGTGTGCTTAGATTCCTCCAAACCTTCTCAAGGTTTCTCAGTTTTGCTTCACATCTCTAACCTGCTGAATGTTCTGCAGCTTTCACAGCTTATTTAGGTCTTTTCTCATTAATGCTTCTGTTCCATAAATCGGTCTTTCTGCAGTCAGAGGTTTGACATTTAAAGTTTAGGACAAAGTTTGGGTTCTCACCCTCCATGACGTCGGTCAGGTAGCTGGCGGCACTCATGGCCCTCCCCCTGCGCTCGGAGCCCTGCGTGGATGAAGGGCGGGGGAGCAGCATGGTGCTGAGCTCTGTGGTGGACGTGGGGACCTGAGACACACAGACAGGAGGACATAGGTAGATGGACAACATGTTACATCTATTTACCTGCAGGGCTTCAGTGACCTTATGATCAATTCAGTTTCTATTCAGTGTATTTCTATAGCTCCAATTCACATCATGTCATCTCAGGTCACTTTCCAGTTCACCAGATCATCCAGTCAGATTGATTCAAAGTTTTCTATCTAAGGAAAACCAGCTGATTGCATCGACTCATTGACTCTTCAGCAATCCCTCACACTAAGCATGCTTGTAGCGACAGTGGAGAGGAAAAACTCCCTTTGAACAGGAAGAAACCTCCAGCAGAACCAGGCTCAGTGTGAGCGGCCATCTGCTGAGGCCCACTGGGGTTCAAGGAGACAGAAGCAGACATAGAAAAAGAAGCATAGATACAAAAGGCAACTGTCAACCAGCTCCACAGGCGGCCCCGTCCAGGAAACACACAGCCAGGCAGACGAGCTCCGAGCCAGCTCCCATGCCAGAGGACGATCAACAAAGCATTGACTGGATTTTAAACTCCTAGAAGGTTTTTTATCCCTACATATAAATCAGGGCTAAACAATTTCGCCAAAAAAAATCTAAATTGCCAATATTTTTAACCAAAATTGTGATTTTATTTTGATTTTCCTTTGAACTAACCCCAAGCTTGTAAATGTTTCAAGTTCAAATCAATCCTCTGGACTTTGTTTCCAAGTTTGGAGACGTTTCTCTTCCATCCAGGAAGCTTTTTCAATTCCAAATGTCAGAAATAGCGTTTAGTTCCAGGTTTTATCCAGCAGCCCAACAAAGCCTGGTTTTAGTTTAGAAAACATGCAAATAGAAACGGATGGTTCGGACCCGTTTGTTTAGGAAAGGAAAGATGGCTGCTAACAGCGAGATGGTTCGAAGGTTTGCGGCTACAAATAATCCATGGGTAAGCGACTTAAGTAAAAAAAATAAATAAATAAAAAATTCCTTTTTTTTTTTTTTTGGATTATTATTTTTTTGGATTATTATTTGTAGTCGCAAACCTTCGAACCATCTCGCTGTTAGCAGCCATCTTTCCTTGTCAAGTCAACTCCCGCAGCGGGGAAAAAAAAGGAAGAGGCAGCCTGCGAGCCTGTAAGCCTGCGCCCAGGGCAGCAAATCCAGATATTACAGATACAAATCCTTTTACGCATTTTGCATCTCACAAAATCACGAGAGCCAACCGAGAACCCGCTGGACTTGTAACCAATGATGTGTCTGTATTTCTGGATGTTGAAGCGGAAATACTTCGGACACCAGATTACACACACAAGTAGTTTTGCACATTTGCAGATTGTTGTACAGACACACAAATCTCCTCACACATTTACAGTTTCATTTACACATTTTCAAATCCCCCTGCACGCGCACAAATCGAGATACAGATATGCAACTCTCCACACACATTTGTAAATAATCAAGCAACAGTTTTAGCCCCATAATAAAACCTGGAACTCAAAGCCATTTCTGACATTTTGAATTCCCTTGCATCAGCCAATCACAAGAAAGCACTCCACATGGGTCGACTATTTGCTCCGCTCGGTGTTCTGTCAGCTCAGCATACGGCGTCAGGCCAGCATACCCTCAGTAAGACGCATCACATAGTTTCCTCTGTCTCTCCTCACAGCCAATCACGCCGTTTTTGCAATTTAGTCAGTTTTTTGTCGTAGTTTGTGCATAAAACAACAAAAAAATCGTTCACTAAGTTCGTTAGACCCATTAGGCTTAAAAACAAACCTTGCATGTCTGTTTGACGAGGACCTTATTAAAGAATGAAAAATCAAAATCTAGATAAGTAATTTTTTTCTTAGAATAAGTGCATTTCTTCTTAAATTGAGGAGATTAAAGAGGCATTTTGCAAATGGAACAATACAATTTAGATTTAAAATAAGAAAACACAACTGCATCTTCTTATTTCAAGTGCATTTCATCTACTTATCTTATTTTAAGGGTAAAAATGCTCATTCCATTGGCATATTATCAAATTTACCTATTCAAATCAAGGGTAAATACACTTAATTTAAGAAATGTTTACTTATTTCTAGATCATTTTTGCAGTGTGAATATATACAGGGAGAGGATTCTACAACCCAGCTGACAGGATATGAGATTTATATGTTTATAGTTTGTCTTATATGAGCGATATGCGGATCGTTTTATTTTTATTCATTTATTTTTACAGTACATGAAAAACTACTGAAATTATTTTCAGATTACACAAATATATTAATTAATTCCTTGGAAATGAAAGGAATTGCTTCAGGATTAGGATTTACTGGCTGATAAGAGCCTACTGGCCAATCTGAATGCGATGAGCGAGCAGGTTCTGACAGGCGGCCATCTTTAGTGCATCTCAGCTGTCGTATTTAAGTTCAGCCCAAGCAGCTGGATGATGTTCAGCATCACTGGTGGAGAAAAACGCCCCAAACTTTTCTGTTTCTGCACTTTAATCCAGAAGTTATGGATCAATCTGCATAAACCTGCTGACTCTGAGGAGGTAACTCCGCCCCCTCCTGCTCAGGTGTGATTACATAACGCTTCCTGTAAGAATCCGTCCGACGAGGCGTGATGCAGCGACCTGAAGGTCGCCGCCGGCAACGGCGCCCCCGTCCTGTCTGGGAAAGCACCGGGGAAACACGCTCACAGCGGTGAACTCCTGTCGGCGGCGGCCTGTCGCCATGGTGACGTTTTTTTCCTGCTAATAAAGGCTGCGCCGTCCTCCTCCCACTCGGATCAGCGGGACGACAGGTCTGTGCTGTCGGTGAAGGAGAGGAGGCAGAAACGCTTCATGTCACAACCTGACGCCATAAACTGAGAGCAGCTGAGAACTCCCACTCAGCTCCTGCAGGTTTGTTAGGAGGAACTTTTCTAAACCAGGCAGGACGTCTTTCTTCTGCAGGAGTCAGACTCTAAAAACATCTCAGCTTCGGTTTAGAAAAGTTCTCCCGCCTTCAGCCTCCATCTTTCTCTCCTGGATCTCTGATGCAGGCGGTCAGAAGCTGCTGTCTGAGGGTTGAACAGGCTGGTTCTCAGGCTGCAACCAAACAGCTGGAACATCTGGAATCATTAGTGGACTAACAGGAGGATCTCTGACCCACGGTTAGAAAGCCGCTTGGATCCTATTTATCTATGACTCTTTGATAAAGGCTACTTTTTTTTGTTGAACTATAAATCATGGCTGCCATGACAACCATCCACCACGCCCCCTTAGTCCATCCCACTTCTTCCACAGGTTTTCACACTTCTTCACAAACGTCAGCATTTCAATGAGATGTCATCAACGGCGGAGGACATGACCAGGAGGAAGAACTTCGGTAAATCCAACCTTCGCCGCTGGACGCCGGAGCGTCAACCAATCAGGAGTTTTTTAGGGAGACAGACTCTACCTGCAAGCTGTCAATCAATCTTCTGCAGATTAACAATAAATAAATATCAAAGAGTTAAACTCCAAAGGTTAAAATTGTTGGGACCCTGAGGCTTGCCCACCAGAGGGCGCCGAGGATCCTCTTCTGTTTTTTATTTTCTTTTAGGGACTGGGTTACTGTTGGGATCTGGAGATGTACCACCTTTCTCCAGCAGAGTGCGCCGTGGCTCTCCTGGGCTGGAGCCCCCCCAGCACACCTGGAGCTCGTCTGCTCATCAGGAACCTTCCCTACATAAGCAGCTGCCAGACCTTCCTTCAACGCCGCAGTGTTGACCTTAGTTTGGTTAGCAACCTGAGCCTCTGTTACCAGAAAGAATCTAAGTTGTCTCTAAGGGAAAAAACTGGTTCTAACCTTCCTCTGTCTTTGCTCACAGGAAACCTGTCTCAAGTCTGAAGCTCTGGGTGAGCTTAACCTGCCTGCCAGCCCTGGTGAGCCAAACCTGAAGATTCCAGTCTGGATTCCTCCTGCTGCTCTCTGAGAAGAGCTGGAAACTCTGATCAAGGTCTGCCATTCAAAGTCAGAAGTTAGACGCTGCAGCTGCTTGTGCACTCTGCTGAACCAACAGTCTCTGGACCCAACGGTTCCCTCTCTCACAAGTTAAGCCTGGACTCCTTCAAGGTAGACTCTGAACAATCTTAAAACTCAATTAATCATCTGACTGCCTGGCTAATCAAACTGTCCATCTCTGCAGACTTCAGTGAACCCAACCCGGACCAGTACCAGATCCAGTTCATGTTCTTGTGTCAATCTAACTTCAATAAACTCTGTTAAACTTTTACTCAGCCTCCGTTTGTGTTCTGCATGTGGGTTTAACCTAAAAACCAATCATGACAAAAATAAGGAAGATTAAATTGTGATGTAGAAGGAAAAGAGAGCAGCTCTGATCATTATTGCTGCACTAAAACATTTTTTATGAACTATAGAGAAACTGTTTATAAAAACCCAAATTAACTAGAAATGTTAAAATCTGCTGATGAAAAATATTTGAATATTCTGGTTCTTGCAGTTTTATGGAAGAGGATTAGGGCCACTGGAAAAAGAGATTTTTAAATATTATTTCAGTTTAATATGGGAAAAAAGTCTGAATTCTGACAGATAACAAACATGTTAGCATCCAGCCGTAGCCATGTCTGTTTTAGAGACCAGCTCTCTGGTTTTAATCTCCTTCTGCTCTTCCATTAATCAAATAGCATCAGCAGGGGCCCTCAGGGACGGAAAAATCAACTAATTCCATCATTTTCCACCAATTTGTTCCTGTTTCTCCCAAAAAACTCACATCTCTGTCAGTGAAGCTGAGAGCTCCACATCTCTGCCTTCATGGCGCCCATCTACATTAAGATCTACAATTCTGAGATTAAAGTCAGAATTCTGAGAAAAAAGTCAAAATTCTGATAAATACATTTGAATTCTGAGATTAATGTCAAAAATCTGAGATTAGATCCAAAATTTCAGAGAAAGAAAGTCTGAAATCTGAGTTTTTTTAAAATCACAATTTTGATAAAAAAGTCAAAATTCTGAGAAGTCAGAATTCTAAATAAGGCAAAATTCTAAAAAATCAGAATTCAGAGATTAATGTCAAAATTCTGAGAAGTCAAAATTCTAAAAAGTCAGAATTCAGAGATTAATGTCAAAATTCTGAGAAGTCAGAATTCTGAGAATTTTGAGGAATGCTCTGATCTTTATATTGGAGAAACCAAACAACCGCTCCACAGACGCATGGCCCAACACAGAAGAGCGCCCTCCTCTGGACAAGACTCCGCAGTACACCTACACCTTGTGGACAAAGGACATTCTTTTGAGGACCAGAATGTCCATATTCTGGATAAAGGAAATAGGTGGTTTGAGAGGAAGGAAGCCATCTATGTTAAGAGAGAAAAACCAACTTTAAACAGAGGTGGTGGACTCAGATTCCAGCTTCCAAAAACATACAATTCAATCATAGACATGATCCCTTCCAGATATCACCAAACCCCCCACCCCATCACAGAGGAACGAGGGACCTACCCGCTCCAGCCGGTGAACAATACCTCCTTAACGACCGACCCTTAACAATCATAGACAGGTTTCAGGTATTACAGGAGACAATCCCCCCCTTAATGGCAATCCCCCCCTTTAACGACCGACCCCTAGAATCATAGACAGGTTCAGATATTACAGGAGACAATCCCCCCTTTAACGACCGACCCCTAGAATCATAGACAGGTTCAGATATTACAGGCTAACGATGGAACTAAACGACCCATTCATCGGTTACCATTTGCATGTTTCCAAGCAATACAAGGCCTTGTCCATATAAGACTCAAACTCACTGCGGATCCAGACATTTGAATTAAGAAAGCTTCCTGGAGAGGTGGAGAAACGTCTTCAAATCTTGAAAACCAAGTCCAGTGGATATTTTTTGAATTTTTACGGAAAAATTCTGAGAAGTCAAAAGTCTGAGAAGTCAGAATTCAGAGATTAATGTCAAAATTCTGAGAAGTCAAAGGGGGACATGTTTCTGGTCCTCACAAGCCATTTTGCTAACGGTTAGGTTCAGGGCTAAGGTGTGAACTGGGCTGGGGTGAGGTCTGCATTGGTAATGGTTAGTGTTAGGGTAAGGGTATAGAAAGGGTTGAAAATAATTGAAAATAAATGGAAGTCAACACATGGTCCTCACTTCGTATAGCAGAACGAGTATGTGTGTGTGTGTGTCCATGACATCAGAGGGCAGTTATGCGAAGTAGAGACTGACATTTTTTTGGGAATCCCATGGGTCACGGGATTCCCGTGGGATGGGATTCAGTATTGGTAACGATCACGTGATTGGGACGGTACAGGATTAAACATTAACGGGAGCAGACGGGAGCAAACGGATAATAACTAAAAAAAAACTAGGATCGATGCCAAAAAATAAAATAAAATAGAAAGAGAAAAAATCCAGTACTGGCGCGGCGCCGCCATTTTGTAGTTTTTTTCCTTGAAGCCTACACTATAATGCGAGTCAAAAAAACTACACGACCCAAAAACCAACAGTGATTCCGCTCTGAGTTTTTCACCCGCGCTCAAAAACAACAAGAATGGGGCTCTGTTCGAAATCCTGGGCTGCATCCTCCAAGGACGTGGTCTACTTAGACTGGATCCTCCAAGGACGCGGTCTACTTAGACTGGATCCTCCAAGGACGCGGTCTACTTAGACTGGATCCTCCAAGGACGCGGTCTACTTAGACTGGATCCTCCAAGGACGCGGTCTACTTAGACTGGATCCTCCAAGGACGCGGTCTACTTAGACTGGATCCTCCACGGACGCGGTCTACTTAGACTGGATCCTCCAAGGACGCGGTCTACTTAGACTGGATCCTCCAAGGACGCGGTCTACTTAGACTGGATCCTCCAAGGACGCGGTCTACTTAGACTGGATCCTCCAAGGACGCGGTCTACTTAGACTGGATCCTCCACGGACGCGGTCTACTTAGACTGGATCCTCCAAGGACGCGGTCTACTTAGACTGGATCCTCCAAGGACGCGGTCTACTTAGACTGGATCCTCCAAGGACGCGGTCTACTTAGACTGGATCCTCCAAGGACGCGATCTACTTAGACTGGATCCTCCAAGGACGCGGTCTACTTAGACTGGATCCTCCAAGGACGCGGTCTACTTAGACTGGATCCTCCACGGACGCGGTCTACTTAGACTGGATCCTTTGAAGTCCGTGAAAATAAGGAGACCGGAAGAGTTCTGACCAGGTCTACCCTTCAGCGGGTTTTATCGCTGTAAGGTCTGTTGCATAGCAACCGCGAAAGTTGACACAAAGCAGGAAAAGAATGAAAACCGAAGTTTCCAAAACTGTTTGTTTATTTATTTCTTTTTATTGTAAAGTGAACAAAGACTGATGAGAATCCAGAGTGGAATAAAGGTTCCAACCAGCAGGAGCAGGAACCAATCAAATCAAATGTAATGATAGAAACCTTAGTCAGTTAAATAACCTGCTGCTGTCATTCTGCACATCTCTGATGTTGCTGCTATTTTAAAATGTCCATTACTGTAAAAATGTCCATAGCTGCATATTGGTTATTTATTCTCCTGTTTTATATTGTTAAAACACTTTACAGAATTGTATTGTTTTTTTTTAACTCTTCCCTATTATGTTATTCTTATACATTTTTCTAAGGTCCTCATTTGTGTGACCATTTTCAATAATCTTTCTGCTGCTGTAAATCTCCCCATTGTGGGACAATAAAGGGATTTTCTATTCTATTCTATAAAACGGGTAGAAATATATAAGTAAATCTAAACAATGTATGTATTAAAAACATATCTGCAAAATCTGTAATATTAAACAAGAAAAAAATCTTAGTTAAGCATATTGTGCAAAACAGCAATAAAAAGATAAAACTCCTATCAGATTTATAGTCCCCCCCCTGCAGATCTATTAGAATCTGTCCTTAAATTCCAGCCAAACCCATTTACACAGTAACAGATTAAAACCTTTAGATAAATCAAACATTACCGCCACATATCTGACTCTATAACCATTAAAACAACTATTTTCATTCATTTCAGATGAAACTATTCACTGACTGGATTATATTAAACTGAACTTCCAATTTTCACCACTGTTTGGCGCCAAGTAACCTTTCCTCTGATCACGGCTTGCTTGGTCTCGCAATGAATCCTGGGTAAACCAAGGATAGCGAGGATACATCGACACCCGTCCTTCAAATCGGGCTAAAAGAAGGACGCATTTTAAGGCCGCATAACGAGGACTCTTGGAATCCGACCAGACCTCTGCGCCGCACTATGATGTAATCGTACTCCGAATCTGGCCTTCTGAGGACACGTCCTAGGTTTTCGAACAGAGCATGGGAGTGGTGCGGGAGCGGGAGTCATTCTGAATGGGAGCGGGATGGGAGTGGGAGTAATTTCACCAGGAGTGGGACGGGACAGGATTTAGATTTCTACTCTGGCCCAGGATCGGGACGGGACACAATTTTTGTCTGTGGGAGTGGGACGGGACAGGAGTGAAAATCCACTCCCGTGTCAGTCTCTAGTGCGAAGCATTGATTCATAATTCACATATCTGACTGCTGGGCGGCTGCAGTGTTTCCACTCTCAGGACGCCGTACTCACACTTTCCTCCTTGACCTTCTCCATGGTGCACGCAGGCAGCTGCCCCTGCAGGGGCGGTGGGGAAACCCCGTTCTGATCCATGGAGACAAACAGCTTCCCGTTGACGTTCAGGGTCGGATAAAACACCTGGAGATGGAAATCGGACACCGGATCAGATATTTGACCTCCTGTGGTTCTACCTCTGCTCCTCGTCTGATTCGGAGTTAAAACAACTTCCTGTCAGAGATAAACAGGAAGTAAGTGCCTGTTATGACTGGAAACCATCTGCTGACCAACACATCTGCTCTGTGATGATGTCTGGACCTGACCTGTCTCAGGATGGACCTCTGAGGTTCTGCTCTGGTACCATTAGCAGAGGAAGTTACCTTTCTACATGGATCGGATCTATGTCTTTTCTATTTCATGCTTGTTCTTCACAGCTGCAGCCTGAATCCAGCTCAGGTGATAAAACTTTCAGATTCACCTGTCGTCCAGCCTGCTGAGCTCTTGCTGTGACACATCGTCTATGTCCAGTTTAACGTCTTATGTCCATTTCCGAATTCTCCCGAGTGGTGCACGACTTTACACGAGTGAGTAAAGTGAATGTGATTGGTCTATTATCAAGGGGGCGGGATTGTTGTGGCGGAAGATTTGCAGGCAAGTTTAGTTTTGGCCGGTTTGTAGGAAGCATCTTGCTAACCAGTTAGCAACTTAGTGCTAGCAGGTTCCCAATGGGAAATTCCATTGGGACCAAGTAGCACTAAATTGGTGACTTAGAAACGACGCTGTCAAGGAACGCTATGGACAGCGGAAATATAAAGGTCGGCTGTGTTAGCTGCTACCTGTTAGCCTCGCATCCTCAGACTCAGCATTAAAGGTTTGATCTCTGCTGGAGGAGGCGGAGTTTCAGCTCACCTGGGAGTTCCTGCTGTTGGTGCTGTAGGCGCTCAGTCTCCGTTTGGACCACGGGTTGCTCAGGATTCCGCTGAACGTCCCTCCGCTATACGTCCTGCCCCCCACGCCCTCCACTACGTCACCTGGAATGCTGAATTCATCGTCGGCCATCTCCCCCTCCGACCCCCGGCTCCTCAGCCGGAAGTTAAAGATGGAGGAGACCTGACTGCTTCGTCGAGTCCTCGTGGAGAAGGAGCGAGCGAGGAGAGGATGGAGAGCCTGGAGGCGGAGCAAAACCGTGGAGATTTTGTTCTGAAGGACTGAACCTCTGACACTCCGAGCAGGATAACGCTCACCTTTCCTCCGTCCATCAAGTCCACTTGCAGCAGCTTTTCCTCTGACAAGTTTCCCTCCCCATCAGCCACACCCATCAACGCTTGGCTCCGCCTCCGCTCCGCAGAGCTGTCCAATGGCGGGCCAAGAGGTGAGAGGTCTGGCGACGTCAGTGAGTCAGAGTCGGGTGGTTTCTGAGCAACAATCTGGGAGGAGAAGGTTTGATTAATTTGAACGAGAACAAAGAAGCCTTCATGGACGGACTGAGGGACCAGTTACCTGCTGCTCCTTCTTCAGTCGCTCCATGGCTTGTTGGAACTCGCGCTCCTTCTGACACGCCTCGGCGATGGTGGCCTGGTTCTGCTCCTCGTACGCCATGGCAACCACGGCCAGGATGAGATTGATCAGGTAGAAGGAACCAAGGAAGATGACCACCACGAAGAACACCATGTAGGTCTTCCCGGCTGATCGCAGCGTCTGGAGTCAGAAAGTTAGGCTTCGGGTTTGCAATCATCCGAGGTTTTACAGCATTTTACGGGAAATGCAACAATATCACGTTAGCTTAGACACAAGTTTGAAAAAACACATTTTTCCTTGATGGGTCCTTGGCTGGGCCTTGCTTGGTCCCCTACAATTCCTTTTAAACATCTAAAATATTCTTTCTGTCAAGATTTTTCGACATTACGATCTGAAGAGAAGCGCCATCTGCTGGTCGGACTCTAATTCAGTGAAAGGGTGGAGTCAAAGTTAAGAAACATGCACGTCCAGAGGGCCAATGGCTGGAAGTTGGACATTTGGATGGCTTTTGACTGGGAACGGCCATTTTGAATGGCTGCAACTGCATTTGCATGCACAAGAAACGGCGGGAAAATCGCTCTCCGTGCTCCTCAAAGGAATGCTTGGCATAGTCCCTCGGACTGATGTTCTTCCCTTGCGAAGTAAAATGTGTTTTGAAAAGTTGGGTGGAGACAAACCTCCTCTGTAATTCCCTCCTGATTGGGCCTTGCAGACACGATCACACGGGAAGTAGCGTCAGGAAGCCTTTGACTGACGGTTACCACTTACCCCACGAACCAGAAACTTTGGAGAAGCCTCCACCACTGTCCCGCCTCCAGCCGTCGTCTTCACTTATGGATGACGAGTTCTCAGTGAAAGGCTTCCAGACACTACTTCCTGTGTGATCGTGTCTGCATGTAGCCTCGTGAGACCATCCTGATCTCGCGAGCTTTCAAGGTTTCATTCGCAGATCAGTCTGGAGACTCTCCGTTGAAGAAAATTTGGAGCCGTTCACCAAACGAACGTCCAATCAGCGTTGGCTTTAAGGCGGGTTGAGGTGTGACGCAACGAGAAGCATGACAGTTCAGTCTAAAGAACATGGCGGCTTCAGCCGATGAAACTAGCGTTAGCGTGGCTATCGAGCAAGTTTTATCGGAATTACAGAGTATTTCTACACTGAAAGAAGAGCAAAACACTGCTCTGGAGGCTTTTCTCAGAGGAAAAGATGTTTTTGCTCTTCTCCCGACTGGTTTCGGCAAGAGTAGCCTGGCTTGTGGTTGTGTTTTCGTCGTCGCTCTGTTAGTACGTCATATGCTTCGTTGATCCGATTGGTTTATTTGGCCCGTCTATCACCAACATAGGCCAATCAGCTAAACAGTATTTTCACCCCTTCCCAAAGTTACTTCAACGGAAGGTTTCTAGATGGATATGCGGAGCAAATCCATCTGGCGGAGTCACGTTAGTCTGCATGGCCCAATCAGGATGAGGCTAAAGCGCCAGCAGTGTGTCGCAGTGAGCTTGTCGCAGATATTGTTGATTTCTGGCCAATACTGAAGCGTGGTCTGCACTGTTATTCCACGCCACGACGCCAGAGGGCCAATCAGGAACTAGCCGTGGGTCTAGATGCGGCCGAGGCAGTGAGGAAGTGTGGGCAAGTTTGTGCGACAACGGAGGGACATGAGGGTCAAAAAGAGCTGGGGATCCAGGTGGGAAAAGGGTCCCAGCGTTCTCGCGCATCTCGCTATGCTAGCTGCTCCATCTTCTCCAGTCGTTTTCCACAATGGCGGTCAGACAAACAGAACAAGCTGGTAAGGAACCAAACAGGAAGTACGCATAATGTAGAGCAGATGGAGATTTGACCAATCAGAGGCCTCCTGTCTGCGGTCACCTACAATTTGGGAGAGGAGCAGCAGAGTGTCTGCGGAAGGGGGCGGGGCTTATCTGCATTCACTGCGAAACACACGCAGACCACCTGGTTTCTGAGTATAAATCAGGCCTACTGAAGAGGTCTGTCTCCGCCCAACTTGTCAAAAAACATTTTCCTTTAGACAAGCTTTCGAGAGCGCCGCTGTCCAAGAAAATTATCCACACGGTGAGATCATGAGCGTGCGTGGGAGAAGCTAGCGCGGGCGGAGAGCGATTTTCTCAACTTGAAGCGGCAGTTTCTCGCGTGTGATTTAGTTCTGTGGCGGTAGATAAATCATGCGTAAAAGTGGTTTAGCGTACGTGTTAAATGTTTATTTTGTTTATTTTGCTCGCGGGTATTTTGAGATAAATGTGACGCCATATTTTAATGTTTGTTTTTTAGCAATCGATAAAAATAAAAAAACATTTAAAATTTTTATATAGAGGTTCCAGAAAAGTATTTGTCTTTAAAGTGTGGAGGTTTAAGGATGCAGAAAGAAGGAGTTTCTGATTCTTTATTTTTCCTCTGAAACATTAGAAATGATTCTAAATGAAGTCCTGATTGGTGTTTCCATGGTAACCTCTCCTCCTGACACCCTGAGCCTTACGTGGTGGTAGAGGTTCTCCCAGTAGTCCTGGGTCATCAGGCGGAACAGTGACAGGAAGGCCCATCCGAAGGTGTCGAAGCTGGTGTATCCATAGTTTGGGTTCCTTCCCGCCTTCAGACAGTCGAACCCATCTGGACACTTTCTGCAAAGCAGAAGAACAGCAGGAGAGGCTGTTTGAAAAGCTGCAGCGTCTCGGGGGGGTTACATAACGCCCCGTGTTTGTCTGAGCGTGGAAACACTGTCCCAGCGCCGCGGTCTGTAGAGCGGGGGCGTTAGGCGACACTTTCAGCAGCGTTCAGGTGTCCGTCCATCTACGCTGGACCGGCTCGCTTTCCTCACCGACTCCGACATCAACACATCAACATTTTCCAAGAATTCATCTCTAGATTACAGTGAAAAGAATAATGCCATAGATCTGGTCCTCACAGAGAGGCTTTTTCTTCAAGAAGCTCATCAGTCCTCTGATACCTGAATCAGTGCAACCGGTTTGAACTGGTTTATAAAGACACCTGTCCACAGGTCAAGCATGGCTGACACCGCAGAGCCAACATGGCGGCAAGAATCTACGACAGGAAGCAGGAGAGAATCAATCAACTGTTTTATTGTAATAATGTTGCGACTTTATTCTCATATTATTATGAATTTATTGTAATAATGTTGCGACTTTATTCTCATATTATTATGACTTTATTGTAGTAATGTTGCGACTTTATTCTCATATTATTAAGACTTTATTGTAATAATGTTGCGACTTTATTCTCATATTATAATGACTTTATTGTAATAATGTTGCGACTTTATTCTTATATTATTATAACTTTATTGTAATAATGTTGCGACTTTATTCTCATATTATTATGACTTTATTGTAATAATGTTGCGACTTTATTCTCATATTATTATGACTTTATTGTAGTAATGTTGCGACTTTATTCTCATATTATTATGACTTTATTGTAATAATGTTGCGACTTTATTCTCATATTATTATGACTTTATTGTAATAATGTTGCGACTTTATTCTTATATTATTATAACTTTATTGTAGTAATGTTGCGACTTTATTCTCATATTATTATGACTTTATTGTAGTAATGTTGCGACTTTATTCTCATATTATTATGACTTTATTGTAATAATGTTGCGACTTTATTCTCATATTATAATGACTTTATTGTAATAATGTTGCGACTTTATTCTTATATTATTATAACTTTATTGTAATAATGTTGCGACTTTATTCTCATATTATTATGACTTTATTGTAATAATGTTGCGACTTTATTCTCATATTATTATGACTTTATTGTAGTAATGTTGCGACTTTATTCTTATATTATTATAACTTTATTGTAATAATGTTGCGACTTTATTCTCATATTATTATGACTTTATTGTAATAATGTTGCGACTTTATTCTCATATTATTATGACTTTATTGTAATAATGTTGCGACTTTATTCTCATATTATTATGACTTTATTGTAGTAATGTTGCGACTTTATTCTCATATTATTATGACTTTATTGTAATAATGTTGCGACTTTATTCTCATATTATTATGACTTTATTGTAATAATGTTGCGACTTTATTCTTATATTATTATAACTTTATTGTAGTAATGTTGCGACTTTATTCTCATATTATTATGACTTTATTGTAATAATGTTGCGACTTTATTCTCATATTATAATGACTTTATTGTAATAATGTTGCGACTTTATTCTTATATTATTATAACTTTATTGTAGTAATGTTGCGACTTTATTCTCATATTATTATGACTTTATTGTAATAATGTTGCGACTTTATTCTCATATTATTATGACTTTATTGTAATAATGTTGCGACTTTATTCTTATATTATTATAACTTTATTGTAATAATGTTGCGACTTTATTCTTATATTATTATAACTTTATTGTAATAATGTTGCGACTTTATTCTCATATTATTATGAATTTATTGTAATAATGTTGCAACTTTATTCTTATATTATTATGAATTTACTGTAATAATGTTGCAACTTTATTCTCATATTATTATGACTTTATTGTAATAATGTTGCGACTTTATTCTTATATTATTATGAATTTATTGTAATAATGTTGCGACTTTATTCTCATATTATTATGAATTTATTGTAATAATGTTGCGACTTTATTCTCATATTATTATGACTTTATTGTAATAATGTTGCGACTTTATTCTCATATTATTATGACTTTATTGTAATAATGTTGCGACTTTATTCTTATATTATTATAACTTTATTGTAATAATGTTGCGACTTTATTCTTATATTATTATAACTTTATTGTAATAATGTTGCGACTTTATTCTCATATTATTATGAATTTATTGTAATAATGTTGCAACTTTATTCTCATATTATTATGAATTTATTGTAATAATGTTGCGACTTTATTCTCATATTATTATGACTTTATTGTAATAATGTTGCGACTTTATTCTTATATTATTATAACTTTATTGTAATAATGTTGCGACTTTATTCTTATATTATTATAACTTTATTGTAATAATGTTGCGACTTTATTCTCATATTATTATGAATTTATTGTAATAATGTTGCAACTTTATTCTCATATTATTATGAATTTATTGTAATAATGTTGCGACTTTATTCTCATATTATTATGACTTTATTGTAATAATGTTGCGACTTTATTCTTACAGTGGGGCAAAAAAGTATTTAGTCAGCCACCAATAGTGCAAGTTCTCCCACTCAAAAAGATGAGAGAGGCCGGTAATTTTCATCATAGATATACCTCAACTATGAGAGACAAAATGAGAAAAAAAAATCCAGAAAATCACATTGTCTGATTTTTAAAGAATTGATTTGCAAAATATGGTGGAAAATAAGTATTTGGTCAGTTACAAACAAGCAAGATTTCTGGCTCTCACAGACCTGTAACTTCTTCTGTAAGAGGCTCCTCTGTCCTCCACTCGTTACCTTCATTAATGGCACCTGTTTGAACCCGTTATCAGTATAAAAGACACCTGTCCACAACCTCAAACAGTCACACTCTAAACTCCACCATGGCCAAAACTAGAGAGCTGTCAAAGGACACCCGAAACAAAATGATAGACCTGCACCAGGCTGGGAAGTCTGAATCTGCAATAGGTAAACAGCTTGGTGTGAAGAAATCAACTGTGGGATCAATTATTAGAAAATGGAAAACATACAAGACCACTGATAATCTTCCTCGATCTGGGGCTCCACGCAAGATCTCACCCCGTGGGGTCAAAATGATCACAAGAACGGTGAGTAAAAATCCCAGAACCACACGGGGGGACCTAGTGAATGACCTGCAGAGAGCTGGGACCAAAGTAACAAAGGCTACCATCAGTAACACACTACGCCGCCAGGGACTCAAATCCTGCAGTGCCAGACGTGTCCCCCTGCTTAAGCCAGTACATGTCAAGGCCCGTCTCAAGTTTGCTAGAGAGCATTTGGATGATCCAGACGATGACTGGGAGAATATCATATGGTCAGATGAAACCAAAATAGAACTTTTTGGTAAAAACTCTACTCGTCGTGTTTGGAGGAGAGAGAATGCTGAGTTGCATCCAAAGAACACCATACCTACAGTGAAGCATGGGGGTGGAAACATCATGCTTTGGGGCTGTTTTTCTGCTAAGGGACCAGAACGACTGATCCGTGTGAAGGAAAGAATGAATGGGGCCATGTATCGTCAAATTTTGAGTGAAAACCTCCTTCCATCAGCAAGGGCATTGAAGATGAAACGTGGCTGGGTCTTTCAGCATGACAATGATCCCAAACACACCGCCCGGGTAACGAAGGAGTGGCTTCGTAAGAAGCATTTCAAGGTCCTGGAGTGGCCTAGCCAGTCTCCAGATCTCAACCCCATAGAAAATCTTTGGAGGGAGTTGAAAGTCCGTGTTGCCCAGCGACAGCCCCAGAACATCACTGCTCTAGAGGAGATCCTCATGGAGGAATGGGCCAAAATACCAGCAACAGTGTGTGAAAACCTTGTGAAGACTTACAGAAAACGTTTGATCTCTGTCATTGCCAACAAAGGGTATATAACAAAGTATTGAGATGAACTTTTGTTATTGACCAAATACTTATTTTCCACCATATTTTGCAAATAAAATCTTAAAAATCAGACAATGTGATTTTCTGGATTTTTTTTTCTCATTTTGTCTCTCATAGTTGAGGTATATCTATGATGAAAATTACCGGCCTCTCTCATCTTTTTAAGTGGGAGAACTTGCACTATTGGTGGCTGACTAAATACTTTTTTGCCCCACTGTATATTATTATAACTTTATTGTAATAATGTTGCGACTTTATTCTTATATTATTATAACTTTATTGTAATAATGTTGCGACTTTATTCTTATATTATTATAACTTTATTGTAGTAATGTTGCGACTTTATTCTCATATTATTATGACTTTATTGTAATAATGTTGCGACTTTATTCTTATATTATTATAACTTTATTGTAATAATGTTGCGACTTTATTCTTATATTATTATAACTTTATTGTAGTAATGTTGCGACTTTATTCTCATATTATTATGACTTTATTGTAATAATGTTGCGACTTTATTCTTATATTATTATAACTTTATTGTAATAATGTTGCGACTTTATTCTTATATTATTATAACTTTATTGTAATAATGTTGCGACTTTGTCATAATATTATGACTTTATTGATTTTTTTAAAATTAAAATTTTCAAATTTTCTTCTAAATCGTCTGATAACGAGTGCTTTTTTTAAACATGTTTACGGCAGAATGATTTGACATTTAAACGTGATTTCCCTGACTTTCAGCTCCTGCAGAGACTCCAGCGTTTGTGGAGGAAAGTTAACGTTCGAGTTTCACGGCCATGAAACAGAAATCTGATGGAGGAATGGAGCAAAATAGAAGCTTTAGTTCCAGAAAAGCTGCTGAAAACTGACTGTAAAACTACCAACAAAGTTGGGTTTTTGTTATTGATTAAATCCTCATTTTCCTCGTTAACAAAAGAAGATTAAACCAAATAACACATAATTTATAAACTCTATAAAATCCTAAAGTCTGATTTCCTGTATTTTTAGTTGAACGAATGATGGAAACTAGAACCATCTCACATCAACGCTGATGGAAAACTTTTCTGCCGGGGTATTAAATGTCGGCATCCCGTTACGTTTTATCCCTGCAGGATGCGAACATCCCAGCTGCTCAGACGGAGACGTGCAGATGGACAGAAAGCCGTTCTGGATGTTTGGACGATGTTTCCTCTGAGGGAGG
Organism: Cyprinodon diabolis; assembly: GCA_030533445.1. Taxonomy (NCBI): domain Eukaryota; kingdom Metazoa; phylum Chordata; class Actinopteri; order Cyprinodontiformes; family Cyprinodontidae; genus Cyprinodon; species Cyprinodon diabolis. The sequence goes on along the minus strand of CM060082.1, from coordinate 43,774,753 downwards.
GAAGCTAACAGCATCTCAGCCACAGCAGCACCAACAGAAAGCTCTGACTCAGCTCCACGGTGAGGAAGTAAAGGTTGCTGCAGAGCAGACGCCACTCTGGGACTCAAACCAGCAACCCTGAGGGCACAAATGTCCCTGCCCATACTCGTGCTTGAAAAAAGATTTAAAGGTTGAATAGTATTAACACCCAGGAAGCAGCAGGAGCCCATGAAAACGCAGCGTCTGTGGAGGTCAGAGCGTCAGAATTATCAGCTTTTAAATGTAAATAGGTTTGAACGCTTCGACTGGTATGAAGGCATCGAACTGGATGGTTTGCTGCTGTCTGTTTGGACCTTTCTGAACATGTGCAGCAAATGGACTGATCCAATATGGTGGACACTGATTTCTATAGCTCCAATTCACATCATGTCATCTCAGGTCACTTTCCAGTTCACCAGATCATCCAGTCAGATTGATTCAAAGTTTTCTATCTAAGGAAAACCAGCTGATTGCATCGACTCATTGACTCTTCAGCAATCCCTCACAGTAAGCATGCTTGTAGCGACAGTGGAGAGGAAAAACTCCCTTTGAACAGGAAGAAACCTCCAGCAGAACCAGGCTCAGTGTGAGCGGCCATCTGCTGAGGCCCACTGGGGTTCAAGGAGACAGAAGCAGACATAGAAAAAGAAGCACAGATACAAAAGGCAACTGTCAACCAGCTCCACAGGCGGCCCCGTCCAGGAAACACACAGCCAGGCAGACGAGCTCCGAGCCAGCTCCCATGTCAGAGGATGAAGAGAGCACATCCAGTTAGTCACAGTCAGAGAAACAGGACTACACTGGAAAACAGGCCAAGCTCCAACATCTAGAAACAAAGGTGTTGATGGCAGCAGCACAGCTGTGACACGTCAGCGTTCTGATGGCGCCGATCTAAAGTCTAAGCAGCTTCTGCTCAGCATGAACAGAAAAAAATGTCAGTTTTTTTTTTTAAATATGTGTATTTATTAGGTAAGTAAGAGAATTATACAAATAAATATTAGGAAAATGTTGATTATTTTATATAAATCTTACTATCTTGTTAACTTGCTCTGATTTAGAGGGAAAACCTTTATTTTAGGAAATGTTTTCTTATGTCTGGATCATATTTCAGAGCTCAGGTTCTGGATGGGGGGGGGCACTCCTTCACCCTCATCCTCAGGGTGATGATGAAGGATCAAGCAGCTGCTGGCAGCTGATGCAGATGAAAGCATTTGGGTTTATGGAACCGCCCTGTGACCAAAACGGTCCAGGAAGCAGGATCAATGCTGATTGGATCAAACCCAGGCTGAAAGCGGCCCAAGCGGCCATGAGGTCGTCACGCGCACGCCGAGAGAGAGCGTGCCGTTCCTGCACCTCCATCCATCCCTCTCCTGATGACTGAGTCAACGCCGTGGCATGTGAGAGAGTGTGTGTGACGGCGGCGGCGCTTCCCGTCACCACGGCATGACAGCTTGCGGTTATCTCCAACACACACCTCCGTCTGCGTTAATGGAGGGACGCCACTTCAGATGCAGCTCTCGCCCTGAGAGGGGCCCCTCAGCGGGGGCCACTAACACCCAGACATCACACACAGTGCGCTGCAGAGGAGACACAAAGACTCCAACACTTCCAGTCTAAATGTAGAGCCGGTCTCTCAGCACCACAGAACGACACCTTTACAAAGCAGAGGTTTGGGATTATAATCCTGCTGCTTGTTTTATTCCCTCATTCTGCTCCTGCAGCCCAGTGACTGAAACGCAGCCAAAGAGAGAGAGAATATTACAGCAAAGGTAGAGATTTCTCTGTTTTAATTCTCCAGTCGTGAGAGAATTTTCCTATCAGCCTGACTATCAGCCTGATGGTGCGTGGTGTAGTTTACAGGTGGATAACGAGGGGCGATCGGCCTCTAACGACCACCCCCCCATCAGGAATCGGACTTTAAGCTCAGAATTCTGACTGAATTCTGACAGCTAACAAACATGTTAGCATGCAGCCGTAGCCATGTCTGTTTTAGAGACTAGATCTCTTGTTTTAATCACCTTCTGCTCTTCCATTAATCAAATAGCATCACCAGGGACCATCAGGGACGTAAAAATCACCTAATTCCATCATTTTCCACCAATGTGTTCCTGTTCCTCCCAAATAACTCACATCTTATTAAGTGAAGCTGAGAGCTCCACATCTCTGCCTTCATGGAGCCCATCTACAATTCTCAGATTAAAGTCAGAATTCTGAGAAAAAAGTCAAAATTCTGATAAATAAATTTGAATTCTGAGATTGATGTCAAAAATCTGAGATTAAATTCAAAATTCTGAGAAAAAGTCAAAATTCTGAAAGAGAGTCAGAATTCTGAGATTAATGTCAGAATTCTGGGATTAAAGTAAAAAAATCTGAGAAAAAATAAAAAATTCTGAGATTAAAGTCAGAATTCTGAGATATAATTCAAAATTCTGATAAATAAATTTGAGTTCTGAGATTAACTTTAAAAAATCAGAGATTAATGTCAAAAATCTGAGATTAAATTCAAAATTCTGAGATAAAAGTCAGAATTATTTTGATTAAAAAACACAATTTTGATTAAAAAAAAGTCGAAATTCTTGGATAAAGTAAAAAATCTGAGAAAAAAGTCAAAATTCTGATAAATAAATTTGAATTCTGAGATTGATGTCAAAAATCTGAGATTAAATTCAAAATTCTGATAAATAAATTTGAGTTCTGAGATTAACTTTAAAAAATCAGAGATTAATGTCAAAAATCTGAGATTAAATTCAAAATTCTGAGAAAAAAGTCAGAATTATTTTGATTAAAAAACACAATTTTGATTAAAAAAAAAGTCGAAATTCTGGGATAAAGTAAAAAATCTGAGAAAAAAGTCAAAATTCTGATAAATAAATTCGAATTCTGAGATTAATGTCAAAAATCTGAGGTTAAATTCAAAATTCTGAGAAAAAAGTCAAAATTCTGATAAATAAATTCGAATTCTGAGATTAATGTCAAAAATCTGAGGTTAAATTCAAAATTCTGAGAAAAAAGTCAAAATTCTGAAAGAGAGTCAGGATTCTGAGATTAATGTCAGAATTCTGGGATTAAAGTAAAAAAATCTGAGAAAAAATAAAAAATTCTGAGATTAAAGTCAGAATTCTGAGATATAATTAAAAATTCTGATAAATAAATTTGAGTTCTGAGATTAACTTAAAAAATCAGAGATTAATGTCAAAAATCTGAGATTAAATTCAAAATTCTGAGAAAAAAGTCAGAATTATTTTGATTAAAAAACACAATTTTGATCAAAAAAAAACTTGAAATTCTGGGATAAAGTAAAAAATCTGAGAAAAAAGTCAAAATTCTGATAAATAAATTCGAATTCTGAGATTAATGTCAAAAATCTGAGGTTAAATTCAAAATTCTGAGAAAAAAGTCAAAATTCTGAAAGAGAGTCAGGATTCTGAGATTAATGTCAGAATTCTGGGATTAAAGTAAAAAAATCTGAGAAAAAATTAAAAATTCTGAGATTAAAGTCAGAATTCTGAGATATAATTCAAAATTCTGATAAATAAATTTGAGTTCTGAGATTAACTTAAAAAATCAGAGATTAATGTCAAAAATCTGAGATTAAATTCAAAATTCTGAGAATTTTTTTCCCCATATTAACTCAATTTATACTTTAAAAACATGTTAACTTTTTTAAATTTTTTTCATTGGCCCTAATCTTTTTCCGTAAAAGACGCGCGTAGCTATCGGTTTGACTCACTCCAGCACTGTTGAATGTTTTTAAAGTTACCGTTCAATCCAACACACGTTTCTCTTCTCGTTCAAGACGCTTTATGATCCCAAAACATTTTTTTGGGATCATAAAGGAAATGTGGGGCCCTGGCCCCTGGGATCCATTGTCTTATCTCAGGATGACGTGTCAGGCAGATCATATCGGCTCATTTCTTTCTATTTATGCCACTCGAACCACATCAACAATAATCAGCTGTCATAAACTGTACGGCTGCGTCTGAAACCGAGAGCTCACCGACCCCAGTGGCCGACTCCAATATATTCCAGGTGCTGCAGTCACCTGTCTATGATGAAGGGGCGGAGCCAGATACAGCGTCCAATTATGTGCAGCAGCAAAAACACAACCAAACAAATTCATTATTTCATAATTCTGTCAATTCATATTTCTAAATATTTCATGTTCATATACGTTATAAATATTAAACCACAAAGTATGAAATATTCAAACATCATTTCTTATTTTAAGGTTATATTATCTAATTATCTTATTCTAAGAGTAAAAATCTTCATTCCAGATCATCTTATGAACCTGCTCATATTAACCCTTTACAGGTAGGACAAAAATCAACATTTCCAGCCAATAATGTTACTGGAATCCGGGAACAAACCAAATTAATATTAAAACATATGAATATTTTAATGGCAAAAATTTATGTCAATGTAATAAGAAGAAACTTGCCTGAATATATTAAGAAAAATAACAAAAGTGCTTCAAGAAGAAATTCCTGAAAAACACTCAGAGAGTGAAAGCAACACATTTTTTTGTCCAACATAACCTTAGAGGCATTAATGCTTCTACTGGCACTGACAGTTCTTAGTTTATAAACCTAAATATAATTGTTAACTAGCGTTATTAACTTTTTAATTAACTTTTTACCTTTTTTGCAACTTAATTTCCAGCAGGTAATCTATCAATCAACAGCTCATCTAATTGGTCAGATGCCAAAATCAGATGTGCAGCCATGTAGCCGGATCTATGCTGAATGGCTGGATATAGATCTAGTGCTTCTAGACGTCACTGAGGGACGGGGGGGGGGGCTCCATTTGTAAGGGGGATACAGGTCATCAGAAACAGTAACTTGCCCTATAAAGGTTTAAGGTTAAATACACATTTAAGACATTTTTTACTTATTTCTAGGTTCTTTTTGCAGTGCAACCTGTAACCAAACGCTTTTTTTTCTGTGGTAGATGACATATTTTCTTAAATTGATTTATCTATTATCATTATTTGTTCACTTTCTGATATAATTTCCTTTCATTCATTCATTCAGAAGCGTTCTATGTAAGTTTGACCCAAACTGGGTTTGCTGCTGTTTAGCGATTCAAACGTCTGTGATGACAGCGGGACCCAAACCACGGAGCAGCAGTCCCAGCTCTCCCAGCTCTCCCTCTTAGCCGCGAGCATCACAGCTCGATGGGAACGGAGCCGCAGAGTCGGAGGGACAGACAAACAGGATGGGGTTATTCTGGGAGACGTCCTGGAGGCTCCGCCTGTCCGCAGTGCCCCCCCCCCGCCACACACAAACACACACGCCGCTAATTATAACACTCAGGTGAACTCAGGTCCACCAGGAGGACAGGATCCTGCATCGCTATAGCAACCGTATCCCAGCTCAGGTTGCCACGGGAGACGGTTTCTCCGCTGGGAGATCCTGGCGGTGTATCCCAGAGACGGGAGCAGAGAACATCTCCTGAACTCCTCTTCATCACCGAGGAGTTTAATCCGGTTAAACCGACAACAGAGTAAATCACTGCCTCTAATTTCATTTACAGTAGCTCGGTCAGTCAGGTTTAATCTGGCTAATCTAATTCTAACCATCCTGATTTAATCCCGCTCTAATCTGGTGAACAGCTGTAAGATCGTCGGCTCAACCTGAATCCGTCTTTGTCTCGGTTTGTCCAGTCCGTCCAGATCCAGTCTGTCCCTTAAGGACAGTTCAGCTTTGTCTCTTTTAATCTGCCTCAATAGACCCAACCGGGTTACATTAATCCTAATCTAACCTGAAACGCTAACAATAAACTGAAGACAAACCCAAATTCCACTCAGCTATAGTCTGGATATTTAACACCTTTATTTCATTAAAGTTCAACCGTTGCAGCATGAGAGAAAAAGGAGATAAAACCAGAACTAGAACTGACTGATTTATCAAATAAAATAAGGATTTATTCTTCATGGGATTATTTTCTTCATACTAGATGAAGAAAACTTTCAGTTGATGACATAACAGCGTTTTATTTAAATTTTCGTTTGTAGTTTTCATGCGTTTCCATACTGAACCAAAGACTGATTTTTATCTAGACTTTAAAGGAGAAATTTTTATTTTTGATGTAAATACTATCAAGTAAAAAGATGGAAAGTTGTTTCATTATTTAGAAATTTTAAATTGGTTTACACTGCAATGCATTCTGGGTAAATGATGTATGCTAGGCCCTGTAGCGCTAGCTCTTCCTAGCCAAAGTAATGATGAGGAACATTAAAAGTTTTTGGTTTTGAACCAGATCGACTCCGATGTAGAATCACAAGAGGTGATGAAGACGAGGAGGACGGATCAGAGGAGGAAGGTACGCTGATGAAGCTACTGCTAGGAGATGCTAACCCAGATGCTACAAAGAGCTCCTGTTTCTAAGGCCGTTAGCGGTTAGCTGATATATTGGAACGAGTTAAAGCAACGGAAAGTGCTTCAAAGTCACTTTAAAAAGTCAACCATTATTTGGTGTCGATTTCACGTTAGCGTCTGCAAACAGTGTTAGCTCTAGCTAATATAGTAAACAGTTGATCATTTTGTTTGTTTCAACAGTGATAGGATGTATAACGGCTCATGAAAACTTTGAGGCAGCGACGCAGTGAGGCATTGTCTACATGCAATACAATGACAGTAGCTTAGCTAACGTTAGCCTTCCTGTGTTTAGTCTGTAGGTTCCAGTCAAGTAGGACCTAAAAGCGTCATCAACCCAGTATCCATTGGTCAAAAACATGGACACCATTGGGTGAAAAATCTAGAAAAAAAGAATACCGTATATTCTGGACTATAAGCAACTACTTTTTTCCATTCTTTGAACTATGCGGCTTTTAAGAAGCTGCGGCTTCTCTGTGGATTTTTTTCTAAACCGCCAAAGGGGGAAAGTCAAAGATACTAATTTTGATTTAGCACGAGAACATGCTAGCATCAGACGCTGTTGTTACCCGATCTGTACCGGAAGCACGATCCATCCTGCGCCATCAGCTCATTTGCACATCCAGACATACATCCGGCTCGCATCTTAATTGTATTTTGTTTGAAAAGATCTAAATTATGTTTTTCCCTAAACTATTGTGTGTTAAAGGTTAATAATTTATTTCCTGAGAAAATACCTGCATTAAAATCCTGTTTTATCACTCTGTTCCCGATCTGCACCGGAAATGGGATTCTACACAACTTCTGGTGGCTAACTTTTTCGGGTTTGGATTTAAACATAAATCTCGTCTTTTTGAGTTTTATTTTTTCCTTTCATGTTAACATTATGGTATATAGTGCGTAATCTAAAGAAAGAAACAACTAAAATGCAGATAAGCACGGTTTAATCCGATATAGCCGGACTGCTCTGAGCGTGTCCCATGATGACGTCAGGGAAGCTGTTTTACGAAGAAAATGTAAAAAGCATCAAAATTGTCTCACAAAAGTCATAGAACATGTTTATTAACATGCTAATGGCAGCTAGCATTCTTTAGAGAGTTAAGGATAGAAATAAATAATTTTTAGAACCATAATTACATTACTTATGGACACCCGGATGTATATCTGTTCGCACATGCGCAGAACGGATCGTGCTTACGGGACAGATCGGGTATAGACAGCTCTGGCTGCTGCGAGCTAACATGCTAATGGCAGCTAGCATTCTTTAGAGAGTTAAGGATAGAAATAAATAATTTTTAGAACCATAATTACATATGGACACCCGGATGTATATCTGTTCGCACATGCGCAGAACGGATCGTGCTTACGGGACGGATCGGGTATAGACAGCTCTGGCTGCTGCGAGCTAACATGCTAATGGCAGCTAGCATTCTTTAGAGAGTTAAGGATAGAAATAAATAATTTTTAGAACCATAATTACATTACTTATGGACACCTGGATGTATAACTGTTCGCACATGGCAGAACGGATCGTGCTTACGGGACGGATCGGGTATAGACAGCTCTGGCTGCTGCGAGCTAACATGCTAATGGCAGCTAGCATTCTTTAGAGAGTTAAGGATAGAAATAAATAATTTTAGAACCATAATTACATTACTTATGGACACCCGGATGTATAACTGTTCGCACATGCGCAGAACGGATCGTGCTTATGGGACGGATCGGGTATAGACAGCTCTGGCTGCTGCGAGCTAACATGCTAATGGCAGCTAGCATTCTTTAGAGAGTTAAGGATAGAAATAAATAATTTTAGAACCATAATTACATTACTTATGGACACCTGGATGTATAACTGTTCGCACATGGCAGAACGGATCGTGCTTACGGGACGGATCGGGTATAGACAGCTCTGGCTGCTGCGAGCTAACATGCTAATGGCAGCTAGCATTCTTTAGAGAGTTAAGGATAGAAATAAATAATTTTAGAACCATAATTACATTACTTATGGACACCCGGATGTATAACTGTTCGCACATGGCAGAACGGATCGTGCTTACGGGACAGATCGGGTATAGACAGCTCTGGCTGCTGCGAGCTAACATGCTAATGGCAGCTAGCATTCTTTAGAGAGTTAAGGATAGAAATAAATAATTTTTAGAACCATAATTACATTACTTATGGACACCCGGATGTATATCTGTTCGCACATGCGCAGAACGGATCATGCTTACGGGACAGATCGGGTATAGACAGCTCTGGCTGCTGCCAGCTAACATGCTAATGGCAGATAGCATTCTTTAGAGAGTTAAGGATAGAAATAAATAATTTTTAGAACCATAATTACATATGGACACCCGGATGTATATCTGTTCGCACATGCGCAGAACGGATCGTGCTTACGGGACGGATCGGGTATAGACAGCTCTGGCTGCTGCGAGCTAACATGCTAATGGCAGCTAGCATTCTTTAGAGAGTTAAGGATAGAAATAAATAATTTTTAGAACCATAATTACATTACTTATGGACACCTGGATGTATAACTGTTCGCACATGGCAGAACGGATCGTGCTTACGGGACAGATCGGGTATAGACAGCTCTGGCTGCTGCGAGCTAACATGCTAATGGCAGCTAGCATTCTTTAGAGAGTTAAGGATAGAAATAAATAATTTTAGAACCATAATTACATTACTTATGGACACCTAGATGTATAACTGTTCGCACATGGCAGAACGGATCGTGCTTACGGGACGGATCGAGTAGCTGCGAGCTAACATGCTAACGGCAGCTAGCATTCTCCTTCGTCCCTACTCCAGGGGCTACATGTAGAGCTCCCCCTACAGGTTTGGTGGGACACAGTTCAGTAGATATCAGCGGCTCATAGCACGGTATGGTTTCCAGTTTCTTTTCAAAATATTTAGTGGGCGTGGCTTATAGTGAGGTGCACTGTATAGTCCGTAAAATACGGTTTATTTGTATTTAGGTACCACAAACAGCACATTTTAAGTTGTTAGGAGAATAACAGCAACTTTAGGCCAACCTCTTCAACTAATCATCAATCCCTTTTAAAAAACAAGCAGTTTTATCTGACAATATTTTATTAAAATCCTGTTTATCATCAGTCAAACATTCAGGGAGGCTGAATAACTGAATCACGCTTTGTGGTTTAATCAAGGATGATTGAAAAGAATTGAATTTGAAGCAAACATGATTGATTGCTTTAGGCGAGCAAACACTCTGCAGCTGCAGAGGGACCCGCGGGGCCCCGGTCCGGGGAACCGCGTCAGGGGACCCGATCTGGGAACGTCACTAATTGCTTTCTGAGTATCAGGCTAGATGTAGACGACTGCTGCTGAGTCGGACCTGCATCTCCCTCCAGCAGAGCGGCAACCTAAACCTGCAAACGCTAAACTGTGGTTCCTTACAGTAGAAACTGATGTTTTTAAGGAAATATAATATAATAGTCAGAATTCTGAGATTAAAGTCAGAATTCTGATTTTAAAAAAAATCACAATTTTGATTTAATACTAGTCAAAATATGATAAAAAAGTAAGAATTCTGAGATATAATTCAAAATTCTGATAAATAACTTCGAATTCTGAGATTAATGTAAAAAATCTGAGATTAAATTCAAAATTCTGAGAAAAAAGATCTACTTGTTTTAGAATAAAAAAAAGATTGAAAAAATATTTACTTTTTTAATCAGAATTCTGATTTTTTTTAAAATCACAATTTAAAAAAAAGTCAAAATTATGATAAAAAACTAAAAATTCTGAGATTAAAGTCAGAATTCTGATTTTTTTTAAAAATCACATTTTTGATTTAAAAAAAGTCAAAATATGATAAAAAAAAGTAAAAATTCTGAGATATAATTCAAAATTCTGATAAATAACTTCGAATTCTGAGATTAATGTAAAAAATCTGAGATTAAATTCAAATTTCTGAGAAAAAAGATCTACTTTTTTTTAGAATAAAAAAAGATTGAAAAAAATATTTACTTTAATCAGAATTCTGATAAAAAAAAAATAATCACAATTTAAAAATAAAGTCAAAATTATGATAAAAAAGTAAAAATTCTGAGATTAAAGTCAGAATTCTGAGATTCATGTTAAAATTCTGAATTTTTTCCCATATTAACGGAATTTATATTTTAAAAACATGTTAACTTTTTTAAATTTAACAATGGAGGGAATATATATATTTATTTAATGCAGAGAAAAGAGTGGAGAACATCCCAGTCCTCCCAGGAAGGAACGTTCCAGCAGATTCAGTCCTGAAGCTTAAAGAGAAGATCAAACTCCAGAGCTTCATCTCAGATTGGAGGTTAAAGGTCACAGCAGGACACTCAGGATTATTAAGGATTGGCTGAGCTTGAAGGATGAGAACACATCTGTAGATCTGTGTGCAGAAACAAACACCTGCAAACCTAAACGAACGGACGCATCGGTGGAGAGAAGAACGGGAAACGTTCCTCCTCAATCCGGAGAGAAACGGACCGAGTTCTGCTGCTGAAGGATTTCTGTGACTCTGCAGAAACATCTGATCTCTGCACCAGGTGGTCAGCCATTAGCTGCCGGTGCCTTGCTCCAGGGAACGTCATCGGAGCAGGTTCTGCAGACCTGGAGAATCAGAGTCGGTGGTTCTAAACCGGACCTCAGGAGGAGAACGTATGAGTTCTGCAGAACCAACATTCAGGGTTTCACTCCAAGCAGGACGTTAAACATCCGAATCTGAGCAGAGATGAGACCAAATGTCAGAGGAGGACATCGTCCATGCTGGACCGAGATGATCCTCTGAGTTCTGAACGCCTTCATCTGTGACTCTGCAGCGCCTGAAATAGCAGCCGAACCGGGGAGGCGGGTCACGGAGCGGGCCGAGCCGGCTGCACGGCGCCTTAATAACAGAGTTCTGTCTGACAGGTTATCATTAGAAGATCAGAACTGATGAGCAGGAACGCGCAGAGGAACGCTGCAGGAGTCCAGAGCAGCCTGAGGGAAAGGATCCGCAGGATCGGAGACCGCCGAGGTTCTGACCCACGATGTTCTACGCCTCCATGTTGGTGCTGCTGCTGCCTTCTGACCTGATTGATCTGGATTTGAAGCAGCAGATCAAAGAACATGTAGCAGGTATCCTCTGAGGAACGAGAGACGTTCCGGCTGGATCCGGTTCAGACACTCTGGGCCAGTTGTGGCTGGAAAGCAGCTCCTTCCTATGGACCGATAAGGACGGACTGGGACTCTGAGACACGATAACATGGACCTGCTTCTGCTTTAGACCAGATCAGAACTCAGACCTGATCAACCTGGATCAAAGCGGCTCCTGCTTCCCTCCCAGGATGTCCATCAACCATCATCCCAATCCCCACCCAGAACATGATGCTGCCGGGTCTGCAGAGGGCCATCCTGTCGGCTCAGAGGGAGTTTATTCCCTGGAAGGTTCATCTTCAAACTTCTCACTTGTTTGTTTTTTTTCACTCTGTTGTTAGAAGCAGTTAGATCCCACCTGAGGTGCAGAAACCCCCCTGAGCGCGGCAGCCTCCCCGTCTCGGCGCCGTGTTGGAGTTAATGTCCTCCGACAGCGACGTTCTCTGTTCTCCGGCCCACTCCCGCTGCGCTGACCCATCCTCAGATCCTCAGGGATCAATAGAGTCTGTTTCAGACTTCCAGTGTGGGCCGTTCTTCTGACAAGGTGCTTCCAGGAGCAGCCGCCGTCTCATTTCATCTCCGTGTTTCTGTGTTTCTGTCACCTGGTGATGAAGACGCCTCTGACTCTACCTGAAGATGATAATAAATATATGCTGCAGTGCAGTTATGGTGGAGGAGGATTAATGGTGGAAAGTTTTTTTATGCACAAAGAGAAAGAAAACAGGAACAGAACAAATCAAAGTGGGACAAAAGGAGCTTCCTGCAGAGGCTCCATTACTGGATAAACCATCACATCCATTATGGTTTATGGATGGTCTGCAATGACGGACCTTCTAATGGTGGAGGCTCATCAGTCTGTCGCCCTTACAGACTCATTCAGTCAGTGAGAGCCAGGCTCGGAGCTCGTCTGCCTGGCTGTGTGTTTCCTGGACGGGGGGGGGGGGCCGCCTGTGGAGCTGGTTGACAGTTGCCTTTTGTATCTATGCTTCTTTTTCTATGTCTGCTTCTGTCTCCTTGAACCCCAGTGGGCCTCAGCAGATGGCCGCTCACACTGAGCCTGGTTCTGCTGGAGGTTTCTTCCTGTTCAAAGGGAGTTTTTCCTCTCCACTGTCGCTACAAGCATGCTTAGTGTGAGGGATTGCTGAAGAGTCAATGGCTGTTTCTCAATTCAGAAGAACACAGTAAAGTCTGGACTCGGGGAGAACGGGAGCACGCAGAATAATCTGGGTCAATTGGAACAGAAGCGTACTGATGACATCACCACATTCAAAGCTCGTCTGGAGCTGCATTTCACCTCCTGTTATTAATAGTCTCTAGATAATAATAAATTATGACTTTTTTCATTTATTGGTTGAATAATAATGAACTCAGTCAGATTAACATTTTGCCAAAAAAAAAAAAAACTCCCCATCAGAGCCAGCGGTCCTTCACACACGGCTATGCAGAGAGAGGGCTGCTACAGACAGGCTAATGTTAGCCCTGGCTGCTGCAGACGGGCTAACGTTAGCCCTGGCCGCTACAGACAGGCTAACGTTAGCCCTGGCTGCTACAGACCGGCTAACGTTAGCCCTGGCCACTACAGACAGGCTAACGTTAGCCCTGGCCGCTACAGACAGGCTAACGTTAGCCCTGGCCGCTACAGACAGGCTAACGTTAGCCCTGGCTGCTGCAGACAGGCTAACGTTAGCCCTGGCTGCTGCAGACGGGCTAACGTTTCACGTCTTCAGAACACGAGAACGCACAAGTACACATAGTGAGAAACGGCAATGAGTCGATGCAATCAGCTGGTTTTCCTTAGATAGAAAACTTTGAATCAATCTGACTGGATGATCTGGTGAACTGGAAAGTGACCTGAGATGACGGGTGTTATTAATTGGAGCTATAGAAATAAACTGAATAGAATTTATTCTTAAATGTTTGGGAACATCCAGCCGTGTTCCCGAACCTCAGCCTGGACCGGATCCTTGACTCGCTTATCGATTAGCAGCAGAGTTCAGCCAGCAGACACAGTTAGCTTACCCAGCTCTGCACTGTTCAACTCCAAGGCAGAGAAAAGCTACAGTTAGCAGGTTCAGCATCTAATCTAATCGTAGCAGAAATATCTGAACTTTTTCTGCAGTAGAAACAAAGCCGGCACAAAAACTGCATTTTAACCTTGGCAGAAGCGTTGAAGCACATTAAAGATCCGGTGTTTCTGGTTAAGACATTCATTTAATAATCATCTTCACCTCTTTAGAGGAAGGAGTGGATGCAGTTTGCTGCTGTGAAGCTGATGTGCTGTGAGCGTTAACACGTCCCGTGATGGAAGGACGTCAGCAGCGGCTTTATAAGGACCCTCTTTGACCTGAGAGGTCCATAACAGGCTGGTCCACAAAATGGATCATCTCACACCCAGCAGATCCAACCGCTGTTAGTGGCTTTAAGGTTAAAGGTCATGAGCCTGAGCCAGTCCTGGATGTTTAAAGTTTGAGGGAAGAAAACGTCTTAGAAAAAAAGAGGAAGTGAATTTAGAGAAGGGCGAAGGACAAGATGATGGGACAATGTCCTCTGAAAGACCGATGTTAGAGATGTTTGACCATCCTGGACACAACCGGGTTTGGAGAAAACCGAAAACAGCAGATAGGAACCGATATGGAGGGAATTTTGTTCCATTATTGTTACAGAAAACAAAAATGTGCAATCCAGAGATTTAACTTAAATAAAGTTTTCATTTAAAAAAAAAAACATCTGCGGATTCATTTAGCTGTTTTCTCAGATTTTATTTTTAAGAATTTTATTTTAGAAAGAAACGGTGTAATCAAACCAGCCCTCCGCCTGATTAACTGGCTAAGCCATAATGAAAATTATCTTTAGATCTTAAGCTGAAGCCCTGTTAGAAATACAAGGACAGACGAATGAAAATGGCAGTGAGTCGGACAACAAGATTTGGTGGTAGGACCCCAAACACATTACACTACACTACATACATAAGCAATACTTTTTTATATCTGCAGAAATGTATTGTCAATAAAACCAGAGTAGGATATTCAGCGCCCATCTATGGTCTTTGATGAAACTTTTTCTCAACTAGCATATGTCGGTTCCCAACTGCAATATGCAATTTCTCAACTGGCATATGCCGGTTTCCCGAACAGGACATATCCCGGTTCCCAACTGGCACATACCGGTTCCCAACTGGCACATACCGGTTCGTAACTGGCATATGCCATTTCTCAACTGACATATGCCGGTTTCCCGAACAGGGCATATGTCGGTTCCCAACTGGCACATGCTGGTTCCAAACTGGCATATGCCGGTTCCCAACTGGCATATGCCATTTCTCAACTAGCATATGCTGGTTTCCCGAACAGGGCGTATGTCGGTTCCAAACTGGCATATGCCGGTTCCCAACTGGCATATGCCATTTCTCAACTAGCATATGCTGGTTTCCCGAACAGGGCGTATGTCGGTTCCAAACTGGCATATGCCGGTTCCCAACTGGCATATGCCATTTCTCAACTAGCATATGCTGGTTTCCCGAACAGGGCGTATGTCGGTTCCAAACTGGCATATGCCGGTTCCCAACTGGCATATGCCATTTCTCAACTAGCATATGCTGGTTTCCCGAACAGGGCGTATGTCGGTTCCAAACTGGCATATGCCGGTTCCCAACTGGCACATGCCATTTCTCAACTAGCATATGCTGGTTTCCCGAACAGGGCATATGCCATTTCTCAACTAGCATATGCTGGTTTCCCGAACAGGGCGTATGTCGTTTCCAAACTTGCATATGCCGGTTCCCAACTGGCATATGCCATTTCTCAACTAGCATATGCCGGTTTCCCGAACAGGGCGTATGTCGGTTCCCAACTGGCATATGCCATTTCTCAACTAGCATATGCTGGTTTCCCGAACAGGGCGTATGTCGGTTCCCAACTGGCACATGCCGGTTCCCAACTGACACATACTGGTTCGTAACTGGCATATGCCATTTCTCAACTATCATATGCCATTTCTCAACTAGCATATGCCGGTTTCCCGAACAGGGTATATGCTGGTTTTCCAACCAGCATATGCCGGTTCCCAACTGGCATGTGCCACTTTTTGCTGAACCAGCTGAAGACACCTAAGCTCAGTCAGACGCGCACCACATGCACTCAGACAAAATCAAGACCCATTTCCAAAAATGTTATCGATACCATGGTAGAGTTATTGATCAGCGTGGCTTTTAACATAATGTTTTATCCATTTAGATCAGAGCCTGGGGAGGTTGGGGGGGAAGCAGAAGTAGAAACATGTGAAGTATGAATCTGGGCTGCAGGTGCATCAACACGCTGCCTTTAACCAGCTCACACAGACACAGCAAACTCATTTAATGAGACACACACTGAGTTTAGTGCATCAACATGGCAACCAGCGGCCCGCCTAATGGAATGATGAATATCAGCATTGTGACGCAGCGTATTCCAGGAAAATCAACCCCCTCGGCAGCTATTTCCTCAGACCGGGGTCGGCCATATTTCTTACTAACTGCTCTGGTGACAGCAGACTGTTTCTGAGAAGAAGCTGGGTCAATGATGATTAAACACGCACCTCCACCTTCTAACCTGGACTTGTGTTTCAGCTCACATTCATTCGCCAATAAAAGTTGCTTCTGTTGATATAGAAAAACACAATGTCGGGATATTTATAGTGCAGAAACAACCGTGAGATCAAGCGGCATCTGAACGGCTTGTTAATGATGTGTGGAAGAGCAGCATTCATTAATAATAGGAGGCTGTGGTCAGGAGGAGATGATGGTTGACCTCAGATCCCTCATGTTTACACAGTCAGAGGCCCTGGTTCGATACGCGGCGAATAAAAAACAGAAAAGGCTATAAATGTTTCTCTGGATGGGAGATAATCTGAAAATATTAACGCAAAACTTTCAACACGCTTTGCTGTTAGAAAATGTCTCAAATGTTAATCTGCTACAACAAAACAACCCGAGGAGAATCAAACTGGAAGAACAGCTGATAAAAAGCTGCAGGGATGAGATGAAAAGTTGAAAAACAGGAAATCTTTATCATCAGGGTCTGTTTTCACGCGTCTGACTGAGCCTAAAAGAACAGCGGTGCATCCATCAGGTCAACCTCTGATCGATGAGGGTCATCAATAGACTTTAGGTCATAGAGATTAAACTCAGGAACAGTGGAAACACGCTCTGATGAGTTCAGGTTCCGTAGTAATTCAACATTTTTTTGAATTACGAAGAAGAAGAATGCGGTGCAGAGACAAGATGAGCAGAAAGGGGGAGACATTTTAAGAAGCAACAGTCCACTTTAATAAAAACTGTTATTTAAATTATTTTGTAACCTTGAACGAGATTAGTAACAGCTTTGAAGATTTCATCTAGATTGGAGGTTGAAAGGTCCTCTCTCTACTGCGGCGTGCAGGCAACCTGCCTTGCATGAATCCCGTCAGCTGACAGAGAGAGAAGGTTTAGGGCGGGGCTTACGGATGCACTCGCTCAGGAGAACAGAGTTTGGTTATTTTCTACGTTGTCGGCAAAGTCTTCAGTAATAGGAAGAAGTCACTAGATGTGGAACTAGGTGGAAATGAAAGCGTTGGAGACGTCAGGCAGCACGCTAATGTGGCCGCCCCAGGAAAAGGTTTCTAGAACCTCCTCTGGCCCAGCCACGTCCCGATAGGAGGGGAACTTAGAACCAGAACGTAGAACCTCCCTGGCCTTAGGACGGGTTCCCCTCTTGGACCCGTCGGCCCCATGAAGGACAGACGGACGGAGGATTTAATGCTTAATGAATGGGACCACTTTCCCCTCCAGTTTCTGACAGTGAAAGCATCTCTCTTATCTCGGAGCGAGCAGAAACCCTCCAGCTTTCCAGGTGGGAACATTGAAGCTCCTCCATCTTTGGACACTTTTCCAGAGAGGAACGGTGGTCTGCATCCAGGCTGAGCTCTGTGAGTGGAGCTGATAGCATCCCTGAGGGAGACGGAGTCCTCGGGTTAAAACCGGAGCTGACACTGGGTGAGGAGACGCCTGATACCGACCCCAGCCCTCGGGCCGCCTTCAGCTCCTCCTCTCACTTCCTGTCAGCAGCCTTCGAGGTCACAGTCTGCGGCTAACGAGCATCGCAACGAGGCAGGCTGTCGCTCTGCGTTGGTGAACGTCAGCTGAACGTTAGCTGCTCTGCAGAGGTGACAGCAGCTTTTATAGGTCACCTCCGTCCTCTGTCCTCCGTCCTCCGCTGCAGCAGAGCTTCGCTGCTTGGTTTCCGTCTCATTCGGTAACATGTTACTGTTTAACCAAAGTATCTGTAGTTTGTTTTGACTCTGACTGCTTTCCATGATTGTAACTAAGGAGGAATGAACGCTGCTCAGGCAGAACAGGATGATTACCGTGCAATACGATATATGAGGAACTGTTCTCTCTTTGCAAAGATAAAATAAACCCATCTCCGTTTAACTGGGGTGAATACTTCTTTCCCACTACACTAACAAACTGAATAAAGTGAAATAAAGACGCTCTAATCTGGGTTTATTAGGCGGATCTCTGCCGTCAGCCGAACATTTTTCTTAATGCATGTTTGGAAGGATTTAAAACTTTCAATGTGACCAAAGCTGCTCTCCAATCAGGCGATGAAGAAATAAATTAATCTTTAAGCCTAAACGTTCTAAATTGAATGAAGAGATTTTTAAAGACGAAGAACAAAATGTTCTTTATTTTTCTAAATAAATGGATTCAGTTTAAGAAAGTGTTAAATCTTTGGTAATTTTACTGAAATATTAAACGTTTTCTTTTCTTCTCTCTTGGTTTGTGCTGTTTGTAATTTGATCGGTTGTTCCTTATATTGTTTTGTCTTCAAATGGTGAGGCGGGCCTTGTTGTATATTTGATTTGATTTTAGAAAATAATCTGCTAAATAAAAGTCTTTGTTCGGGAAGAAGGAGCTCCATGCTGCTTAAAAAGAAAACAACTCTACAGATTACAGCAGCTGAGCTGGTAATCTGACTCTGCCTCTGGTTGCCACGAGCCGGATGACTAACTGAGGCTTTCATAACTAAGTTCTAATGTTTACTATAGAGAAGAAGCTGTATTAGGAAGCCGCATATATTCCAACAAAAGTTCAAATCAATCCTCTGGACTTTGTTTCCAAGTTTGAAGACATTTCTCTTCCATCCAGGAAGATTTTTCAATTTCAAATGTCAGAAATAGCGTTTAGTATTTTCAGAAGTTTGTATTCTGAATAAAACCAAACTTTCCCTTTAAATTTAAATTAGATGTATTAGCCTTAATACCACATCTTTCCTCTGATGTTACATTAAAGAATTAACTCTAATTTAACTCATTTTGCTTATAAATGAAACAGTAAATGCTAGAAGTGACGTTTAAACCTCACATCTTCAGGCTTAACTAGAATTAGATTCCCAACAGACAGGAAAGCAAAGCCAGATTATGCTTTAATCCAGAGTTTATCCTCGTTAGATAAATACTAGCAATGAATTAGGATTTTCTACAGGACATTTCCTGGAGTTTCCTTTTCAGGAGAAACTAAACCTGTGGAGGAGTAAACGAGTATCCGGATGGAAAACCAAGCTTATCCTCTGGTAACCTGACAAACCTGCAGTTTGTAGCAGATTCTTCCTCATGAACACCTCAGACCTCCTGCAGCAGCAGGTCTGTGTTCGTTCCAGGGGGCTGTGGGAGTCATGGCGTGTTAACTCAGACCCCTCTAGTTGGAGCACAGCGGCTCGAGCACAGGAAGTAAACAGCCCTGGGATGAACAGCGGCGTCATCGCTGCTGAGTCCTGCATCTCCTTCATCCTCCAGCGGTTTGTCTCGCCTCCGCTGGGTGAGTCTTTGCTGACTAAAAGTCTAAACCAGCAGAGGACTCATCCTAACTTCTGATTCACAGATGGTGTCAAACACAGTGATGAAGGTCAGAAGAGCAGGAGCGTTTCTCAGCGTCTTCAGACGGATTCACCACATCAGCTCTATGAACTCTGGCTGCTTCGTATTTCCTGTCAGATCATCTGTGATCTACTGTTAGCTATGCTGCTATAGGCTCAGACTGCTGGAGGACATAGGGACACCTTTTTCATCATTCTGCTTCATTCTATCTCTATAGTTCTGCTGCTATAGGCTCAGACTGCTGGAGGACATAGGGACCCCTTTTTCATCATTCTGCTTCATTCTATCTCTATAGTTCTGCTGCTATAGGCTCAGACTGCTGGAGGACATAGGGACCCTTTTTCATCATCCTGCTTCATTCTATCTCTATAGTTCTGCTGCTATAGGCTCAGACTGCTGGAGGACATAGGGACCCTTTTTCATCATCCTGCTTCATTCTATCTCTATAGTTCTGCTGCTATAGGCTCAGACTGCTGGAGGACATAGGGACCCTTTTTCATCATCCTGCTTCATTCTATCTCTATAGTTCTGCTGCTATAGGCTCAGACTGCTGGAGGACATAGGGACCCCTTTTTCATCATTCTGCTTCATTCTATCTCTATTCTCCCACTCTGCAGAATCTGTTAGTTCAATCTCTAACGTTCTGCTCTCTCTGCTTTTCCTCATAGTAAATATTAATCAATTCTGAAAGGTTTGTTTTGGGTTTTGAAGGGAGTTTTTCCTCTCCACTGTCGCTACAAGCATGCTTAGTGTGAGGGATTGCTGAAGAGTCAATGAGTCGATGCAATCAGCTGGTTTTCCTTAGATAGAAAACTTTGAATCAATCTGACTGGATGATCTGGTTGATCTGGATCTATAAAGTGACCTGAGATGACATGATGTGAACTGGTGCTATAGAAATAGAATGAATAGAATTAAACTGCATAGAAATAAACTGAATTGCTGCCGTTTAGATTCGTCCTCCTGACATCATTCCTCTCATGCAGCAGAAAAAAGGTCCAAAATAAAGTTTATAAGCAGCTTCAGAAAACATGGAGACTTCAGTTTAAAGTTTTATCTGCATCATTGCTGCTTTATTTCTGCGTTTCTCTTCCTCTCGTCTGTTTAGCTCAGATCGTCTCCTCTTCCCTTCCTCTTTCTTCTCCGTCTCTCCCGGTTCTGCTTCACCTCTCCTGAACCGTCTCCTCCGTTTCCTCCCTGCGTGTCGGGTCGCTTCCCGCCTCCGCCGTCTCCTCTGCCCCGTTTTCACGCAGCTTGGGGCCAACGGTTTCCACGGTAACACAAACACGGTGTAGTCACCTCTCCGTCAGTCAGAGTCTGTCAGTCCCGCCCAGATCGCTTCCTGATCCCCTGCATCAGGCCCAACGGGCCCAGCCGTAGGGAACGCGCCGTCCTGGTGGTCTAATTCACCAAACCGCCTCTCAGACATGATTTATTGGAGGTATTATAAAACATTTCCCAGGAAGCTTCATATTAAAGGCTTTTTTTCTAACAAATGAGGACGACAGCAGCAGAAAGGAAACCCTGGAGGACTGCTGGCATATCCGGCTTTATAGAGGTCAGAGCGGTCCGATTCCAGAAATCCTGATCCTACAAAACGTGACTCAGCAGCTTCTTCAGCGCCTCGCTCAGAAATTAAAGTCTGCAAAGTTCAGAGGAAACTCAGAGAGAAGGCGAAAAAATAACTCTGGTTAGACGAGAGGAAACAATTCCTCTGAGCGTTCAAGGTTCTGGGCGAGAGAATCTTCTTAGAATAAAAATAAAAGAATAATTTAGAGACTAAGTGAGTCACGTTAGAGCAGATCTGCTGCTTCAATTCCAAACATCTGGTAGAAGACAGAAACGAATGGGAGCAAACCGATCATCTAGAAATAAGTAGAAATGTCTGAAATTAAGTGTATTTACCCTTAATTTGAGCAGCTAAATGAGATTTTTACTCTTAAAATAAGATAATTAGATAATACGCTCTTAAATTAATACAATGCAATTGTTTGTTTTCTTATTTTAAATGTAAATTGTCTTGTTCTATTGGCAAAATGTCTCTTTTACCTCCTCAATCCAATAACAAATGCACTTATTTTAAGAAAGTTTACATCTGCAGACAAACCAGGTGAACAGATTCCTCACATGCAAAAATATTTTTATCTCAATAAGTCATTATTTTCTTAAAATAAGTGCATTTTATCTTGAATTGAGGAGGTAAGTGAGACATTTTGCTAATGGAACAAGATAATTTACATTAAAAATAAGACAAAACATTTATATCGCCTAATTTCAAGTGAATTTTATCTAATTATCTTATTTTAAGAGTAAAAATCCTTGTTTCATTGGTAAATCATCTTAATTACCAGTTCAAATTAAGGGTAAATACACTTAATTTAAGACATTTTTAGGTTGTTTTTTGCAGTGCATGTCAACCGTCCGTCCAACAGAAACGCATCCTGACCCAGACAGCAGCGGCGGTTTGGACTCACCCTGCGTCGCTGCTGTTCCCGCAGATCAAGGCATCCTTGGCTCCTTCCACTTTGTAGAAGTTATCTAGAACAGAAGAACATCGGCGGTTAGACGTTCCCGTTGTTCTCTGGCTGATCTAAGGTGATCAGGCAGTTTTCTTCAATTGAACTAAATAAATAAGACAATTGATCGATGGAAGACGAAAGCTGATTCAGGACCAAGACAGCCCAGTATGTCACACATTAAAACTTTCCTTTTTGATAAAGCTTCTAGTTAGAGTGGCTCAGGTTATCCTGATCTATCTCTATAGTTCTGCTGCTATAGGCTTAGACTGCTGGAGGACATAGGGACCCCTTTTTTCCCCCAAAACCACTTTGATTTCTTATTTAAAGTGCATATTATCTACTTACCGTATTCTAGGGCTAAACATACTCATTCTATTGGCAAATCATCTCCTTTTCCTGCTCAAACTCTGGACAGATACAGATTTTCTGGACCTTTTAGATAATTTTACTTTTGTATTTATTTAACAGATGAATGGAGATCACCACAACCACCACATTATGCATCTTGAATTCAACAATGGGCGTGGCCAAATGGCTCCACAGCGCCCCCTAAAGCGAGATGGGGAGAACCGTAAGTCACAGAGATTTGAAAGTCTCTTGGAGCAATGTGCTAAAACCTATGGGAAGTCAGCCATTTTGGGTCAAAGGTGAATTTGTGGCAGTTTTTCCATTTTGCTGAAGCCGAACTTTAACTAACTCCTTCTAGGGTTCATGAGCCATTGGCTTCAAACGTGGTGTGTATGGAGATAAGGCATGTGAGATCTAGAGTTTTTGAGCATGCTGAAGGGGTGTGGCCAGGCCTTAAAGATGGCGTACCCGGCAAGAGTTTCAAAACGCCATAACTTTTACATATAAAACTAAAGTGACGCCAAACTTGGCAGTATTGATTCCCTCTGCATTCACACCAATGCCGTACAATCAAATTTTGACATCATTGAAGCCACGCCCCCTGAGAACAGGAAGTCAGTTTGTTACTTGGAATGATCCCTACTTGATTTAAGGTGATCTTCTTGCTGGTGGAGAATCTCTTCGACTGGATTCACTGAAGTTCACGTATCTTTGAAAAAAACGGACGCTTTTCTCCAGTCTGTTAAAGACAGAAACTCCTGAGGACGTCCTGTTGGTGTTCTGCCGTCTGTCCTCCAGCTTCCACCTCGTCTGTCTGCTTTACCAGGATCAATAAACTCATCAGGCAGCGCCCCGTCTCTTTCAGACGTGTAAGACACCGTCTGAGTCGACACACAACAAAGCCTAATCCATTACAGCAAACACGCTTTGTTCAACACTTAAATCCGACCACCGGCCATTCCTAAGATCATTAAAAGGCTCTAATGGCGTCTGGTGGAATCCTCCGGGTGGCGAGCCGCCCGAGCCCACTCAGGAGCAAACAGCTTTTATTGGCCGTCTGGAGGAGGAAACAAGCACGGCTTCAGGTCTGCTGCAGTCTGAGGAATCAGTTTAACTAGGCTGGTTTTATATTATTAAGGGATTTAACCCAGCGGGTCCGATACAGGGCCCAACTGACACCTGATCATGTTCGTCTATTTATAGGAATGGCCCAAACGCAGTCACATGGTGCTTCATCCACACGCCTTTCAAATGGGGCTTTAAAATTTCATTTTATAACTGTGTAAATAAAAAAAATGAGATTTAAAATTCCACCTGACATCTGTCATTTTTAGCCCCGCCCCCCCAATGGCCGCCATCATTAAAAACTAGAGGCTCAGAACTTTCCAAGGAGGGGTCAGAGGTCATTGTGCGACCATTTCAGGTGATGTAACTGGCATGCGTTACATAATCTGCTCTGTCATTCTTCATTTCTATTCACTTTGGTGATTTTATTGGTAAATTTAAGCTAAATCTCAGGACCAAAGGCTTTGCCTCATGCAGAAGGTCTCCATTAATGGAAATCAGCATATTTTTCTGACCAGATTCCCTTTTATGAGTGGAAAAAATGCACTTTTTGCACATTTGGCATTGTGAAAAAAAATGATTTTCTAGCACACTGCCCACTAAAACCTTTGTGGAACAAACATGCTTCAACTTATTTAGTCCAGATTTGCTTGAGTTATATTTAAGATGGGGATCTATAAAGTCTGAGGGTTTTAAATGGACTTTCATGGTGTTCTGCAGTGTTTAATTTGGAAAGGCTAAATATTTTTCTTTTATTTTTTGTTTAATGAACTATAAATGAGACATAGTGACATTTAAAATAGTGGTTCCACCTAAAATATTCCTCAATGCCTTTCTGTTATACAAATACAAACTGTTGTATTTCTAATTTATAGTTTGGGAGCTGAATTTGTTTTAATTAATATATTAATGTAATTTCAGGCAGAATTTGCTCCTTAGACCGTCAGGGCTTAAGGGGTTAAATTCCAATATAAAGACAAATAAAACCAAAACCAACAGGAGTCAATGCTTCTTTAAAACAGATAATGAAGCAGCTGACAGCAAAGAAGATAAAAAGCTGGTTTCATCAGACCAAAGAATGTGATTGTTCTTATTCGGTTCCTCTGAAGTCGTATTTATGTGTCTGGGCTGCCAGACTGAATGGCTCTCCGTGTTCAGGCCTCTCCTCCAACATTAATCCGTCCTGTCGTGCATCCAGCTCCTCTTTTCCTGACTTCCATTCCATCTGACAGAACAGCCACAACAGAATTTAAAAGCCCCCAAAAGTCCAGCAGCTACCAGAATAAAGCAGAGAGACAGGAAGAGGAGCTGCGGGATGTTTGAGGTGAAAAGTGTCCGTTAGAGCCGCTGTTCTGTCAGACCAGCATACCCTGTCAGACCAGCATACCTCGTCAGACCAGCATACCGCGTCACACCAGCATACCTCGTCAGACCAGCATACCGCGTCAGACCAGCAGACCTCGTCAGACCAGCAGCATACCGCGTCAGACCAGCAGACCTCGTCAGACCAGCATACACCATCAGACCAGCATACCCCGTCAGACCAGCAGACCCCATCAGACCAGCATAGCCTGTCAGACCTGCATACACCATCAGACCAGCATACCCCGTCAGACCAGCATACCGCGTCAGACCAGCAGACCTCGTCAGACCAGCATACCTCGTCAGACCAGCATACCCCGTCAGACCAGCAGACCTCGTCAGACCAGCATACCGCGTCAGACCAGCAGACCTCGTCAGACCAGCATACACCATCAGACCAGCATACCCCGTCAGACCAGCAGACCCCATCAGACCAGCATAGCCTGTCAGACCTGCATACACCATCAGACCAGCATACACCATCAGACCAGCATACTCCATCAGATCAGCATACCCTGTCAGACCAGCATACTCCATCAGATCAGCATACCCTGTCAGACCAGCATACCTCGTCAGACCAGCATACCGCGTCAGACCAGCAGACCTCGTCAGACCAGCAGACCTTGTCAGACCAGCATACACCATCAGACCAGCATACCCTGTCAGACCAGCATACCTCGTCAGACCAGCAGACCTCGTCAGACCAGCATACACCATCAGACCAGCATACCCTGTCAGACCAGCATACCTCGTCAGACCAGCATACCGCGTCAGACCAGCACCAGCATACCGCGTCAGACCAGCAGACCTCGTCAGACCAGCATACACCATCAGACCAGCATACCCTGTCAGACCAGCATACCGCGTCAGACCAGCATACTGCGTCAGACCAGCAGACCCCATCAGACCAGCATACACCATCAGATCAGCATACCCCGTCAGACCAGCATACCTCGTCAGACCAGCATACCCCGTCAGACTAGCATACACCATCAGACCAGCATACCTCGTCAGACCAGCATACCCCGTCAGACCAGCATACACCATCAGACCAGCAGACCCCATCAGACCAGCATACACCTACAGACCAGCATACCCTGTCAGACCAGCATACCCCATCAGACCAGCATACACCTACAGACCAGCATACCCCTTCAGACCAGCATACCTCGTCAGACCAGCAGACCCCGTCAGACCAGAATACCTCGTCAGACCAGCATACCCCATCAGACCAGCATACCTCGTCAGACCAGCATACACCGTCAGACCAGCATACACCATCAGACCAGCATACCTCGTCAGACCAGCAGACCCCATCAGACCAGCATACACCATCAGACCAGCATACCTCGTCAGACCAGCATACCCCGTCAGACCAGAATACCTGGTCAGACCAGCATACCCCATCAGACCAGCATACACCATCAGACCAGCAGACCCCATCAGACCAGCATACACCATCAGACCAGCAGACCCCATCAGACCAGCATACGCCTACAGACCAGCATACCCTGTCAGACCAGCATACACCATCAGACCAGCATACCCTGTCAGACCAGCAGACCCCTTCAGACCAGCATACACCATCAGACCAGCATGCACCATCAGACCAGCATACCTCATCAGACAAGAATACCCTGTGAGACCAGCATACACCGTCAGACCAGCATACCCTGTCAGACCAGCATACTACATCAGATCAGCATACCCCGTCAGACCAGCATATTCCATCAGATCAGCATACCCTGTCAGACCAGCATACTCCATCAGATCAGCATACCCCGTCAGACCAGCATACCCCATCAGACCAGCATACTCCATCAGACAAGCATACTCCGTCAGACCAGCATACACCATCAGACCAGCATACCCTGTCAGACCAGCATACTCCATCAGATCAGCATACCCTGTCAGACCAGCATACCCCGTCAGACCAGCATACTCCATCAGACAAGCATACCCTGTCAGACCAGCATACACCATCAGACCAGCATAGCCTGTCAGACCTGCATACACCATCAGATCAGCATACTCCATCAGACCAGCATACACCATCAGACCAGCATAGCCTGTCAGACCAGCATACACCATCAGACCAGCATAGCCTGTCAGACCTGCATACACCATCAGACCAGCATACACCATCAGACCAGCATACTCCATCAGATCAGCATACCCTGTCAGACCAGCATACCCCATCAGACCAGCATACTCCATCAGACAAGCATACTCCGTCAGACCAGCATACACCATCAGACCAGCATACCCTGTCAGACCAGCATACTCCATCAGATCAGCATACCCTGTCAGACCAGCATACCCCGTCAGACCAGCATACTCCATCAGACAAGCATACCCTGTCAGACCAGCATACACCATCAGACCAGCATAGCCTGTCAGACCTGCATACACCATCAGATCAGCATACTCCATCAGACCAGCATACACCATCAGACCAGCATAGCCTGTCAGACCAGCATACACCATCAGACCAGCATAGCCTGTCAGACCTGCATACACCATCAGACCAGCATACACCATCAGACCAGCATACTCCATCAGATCAGCATACCCTGTCAGACCAGCATACTCCATCAGATCAGCATACCCTGTCAGACCAGCATACTCCATCAGACCAGCATACTCCATCAGACCAGCATACACCATCAGACCAGCATACCCTGTCAGACCAGCATACTCCATCAGACCAGCATACCCCGTCGGACCAGCATACCCTGTCAGACCAGCATACCCTGTCAGACCAGCATACCCATAATCAGTACCCATATACCCCTTTAGTCATGTACAAAAACAATTTATTATCTTTTTGGTGTTTTTTGAAGCAAACAGTGATCTGATCTTAAAATGTTTTTTTTTGTACCTGACTTAAGGGATAAACGCCCATTGAGGTCGTTTAAAGTCTATTTTTCATACAAAACTAGAAGGAATAAACACAAATCCAACGTCTTGCTCATGCATATTGACCAGGGGGCAGATCTACCATCAGGCAATACCAGGCAGGTGCCTAGGGCCCCAAGTTCCTGAGGGCCCCATAAAAACTCTGTTTCCATGTAAGGTTAATACAACTATTCCTTAGTTGTTCACATTAATGATGTTTTTGATAAAAATCCTTTGGCTGAAATGCCATCAGAACGCTGATAATATTAAGTGTGTCTCAGCCCCCCCCCCCTTCAGTGTCCACCATATTGGATCAGTCCATTTGCTGCACATGTTCAGAAAGGTCCAAACAGACAGCAGCAAACCATTTGAAAACAAACCATGCAAAGAGCAGTGTTGCCAACTTAGCGCTTTAGTCGCTATATTTAGCCACTTTTCAGACCCCTCTAGCACTTTGATTTCTAAAAAGCTCCTAGCGCCAAATCTAGAGACTTTTTTCTGCTACTGGAGACTTTGGAGACAACATCTAGAAGCACAGAGAGGAAAACAAGAAGAGAGGGACACAACTTAGAACAGATAATGGATGTCTATTCTATTAACATTTCTCTATCTGGAGAATGGGGCTGTTTTATGTGTTGTCTGCTCCATTCAGAGGGCCCCCTGCCTGTCTTTGCCTAGGGCCCCACATTTCCTAAATCCGTCCCTGGTATTGACTATAGTCTGATATAACAGCGGGTTTCATACAGGCGGGTCAGAACCAAGCAGAGCTTAGATTAAACAACCTATTTTGAAACAGATCTTTAGGCTCTTTTAAGAAGAAACACAGTTTGCTCCTATTTTCTGTTTTTGAATGTTTTCCTCTAAAAATGTTTTCTTTACAACAAAATGTTTTCCACTCAGTTAGCTTTTTTCAAGGGGGGTATTAGGTACCTTCCCAAATAATAAATAATAAATGACCAATTACGTCCTCATTTACCAAATGAAGGCAGATTAGATGTTGCATTAAATCCATGAATGTGTATCTCAGTGTTTCTGCATTGAAGCCTCCTTGATCTATGGGGTGAATTCTCCTCCATTATTGTGCTAATTTTTTTATTATTTTTTTTAATTTTTTTTAATTTTATTTATTATATATATATATATTTTTTTTCTTTCTTTTTATTTATTTATTTATTTATTTTTTTCATTATTGTGCTGATTAAAGAACCTGCTTGGAAATGGAAACTTGGATCATAAAAAGTCCCTTTACTGCTGTTACCGTTTGTTTTTAACTTTCCTTTTAAAATCACCTTTTTCCAATTTTACTCTTTCTAATTGCATTTTTTTTAATAATTGGTTAAATAATTTTTATGTTTGGATTTTTGCTTTTTAAATTTGTTTTTTAGATGGAGTTTTATGAAATGCCTTCTTTTAAAGTGTGTTTTCATAGAATATATTCCCTTCACTTTAAGTCCAATATAAAAGCTCACTTACAGGTGAACAAAAAAGTCTAATTCTGAAAAAAAAACAGCAAATTTACGTTCATTTTTTTCCACTTGTCATTTTTGGCTTAGTTGGGCTGCTGGATAAAACCTGGAACTAAACGCTATTTCTGACATTTTGAATTGAAAACGTCTTCAAACTTGGAAACAAAGTCCAGGGGATTGTTTTAACTTTTTTCTGGAAACCCAGAGAAAATCAAAGAAAGCTGCTGGATTCAGTTTCAAAGGTAGAAGCAGAAACGACTGGGATGAAGAATCGCTCATCTAACGAGCTTCGGTACGTTTCGTCTCAGCCTTCTTCCTCTCTCAGGTTTATTCCCAGAGAGCTCCTCCTCCTGATGGCATTAGCTGATGTTCAACATGCAGGTAAATGCGCATTAGCTCGCGCTCTGACATTTAATAAAAAGCCTGGTCTTTCTTCCAAAGAGACCACCGTCTGGGAGGATTTTAACAGAGCTGCAGAAATGTAGAAAATTGTCTCTACGGGACACCTGAAGGAGACGGCCTAATTTCATTTCTCTTTAAAAACTCAAGAGCAGCAAATTACCCTGTCAGGGATGAATGAGCCTCCGTCCTCTGCTGCAGCGTTTTCATCAGCCCAAGATAAATTTACAGGAGGGAAAAAAATCTGCAGCTTTGACAGACACAGCAGGAAGAGTTATGGAGCGGAGTCGTTATCCAGAGGCACGTCGCTCTGCTCAGCCGCAGCAGAGAGGTACCAGTCAACCAATAATCAGTTGACCGGGAGTCTTTTAGCCGCCCTCATCAATCAGAGGGAGGCTGCCGGACCCCACCTGAGGGCCGGTTAGGGGAATAATCTGCTCTCCTGCCTGGATGGACCAACCTGGAACCTTCTGCACAAACAGAACAGCAACCTCTGCTTTCCTTCAACAAGCGACGCTGATGGGAAGAGAACGTGTTGCATCGCCTTCAGGTCAGCCCCCGGGGGGGCCCCCCGCCTCTCCGGTTTCACAGCAGCTTTTAGGGGTCGATACGGCAGCCCGCAGGGAACGCTTAGAAGTAGTGATGCATGCTGAAGCAAACGGGACGAAGGTTCACAGGGAACATTAGTGAAGCATGTCCTGATGTTCACCTTTACTGGAAACTTTATCAGAAGAAGAGGAATATTCAGCTTCAAAGTTTGAATCCTGGAGACGTTTTTATTTCTGTGGGCATCAGCTGATCATCTATAGAGTCAAAAACGAAACGCCAACTTGGAGCAAACAACAGCAGCAATGAAAGGAACCAGCTACGATCTAAGAAAAGCAAACGACCAATGACCAGAGAGCTGGGTTAGAGGTCAAAGGTCAGAACAAGAAACACGGCAGGTGACAGGTGAGGACATGTCCCCATCAATTACTTCCATTATTTCCCCCTTTCCGCTAATTTCCTTTAGCTAAAGCTAACAGAGGTCGGGTGCAGCTAACTGTGTTCAGAGCATTTTCAGTCCGTGTTTTTGTTCCTCTCTCGTGTCCCGCCTCTCGATGTGACATCATCAGATCTGTAGCTCTGAGACATCTGATTGGTGGTTGCATTTCACTGCTTAGAGAGTCGCTACAGCAGCACTCAGTGAATATTAACCAGCAGCTGCTTCCATGTTTAAGGAAAAGTTAGAGATGACATGTTCATTTCATATATATAGACATATATAGACATATATAGACAGGTGGTCAGATGGTTTAATCTGCATGACTGAGGTGGTTCAGCCAGAGATTTCAGTTTAAATCTTCAGATTTACAAAACTAAAACACTAAAGCAGCCCTGCAGCGAGAAGGAAAAGCTTCAGGCTCACCTTCGTCCTCGATGAAGTCCTTTAAGGAGGCCCAGGTCTTGTTATTGCAGAAGAAGGAGGTGTTGGCCGGCAGGCTGCCGTTGAAGCAGTGCTCTGTGCTGCGGACGCATTTCTGACGCAGGTTCCCCATGAACAGCTGCAGGCCGATGAGGGCGAAGACGCTCAGGCAGAAGACCGTGAGGATCATCACGTCGGCCAGCTTCTTCACCGACTGGATCAGAGCCCCGACGATGGTCTTCAGGCCTGAGGGACCGCCGCAGGGGTCATGAAGACTTTATGAGCATCTTTAATTCATGATGTCAAACAACTCACTGCACAACACACGGAACTAAGCAGGTAAAGATGGCCGCCCTCTGAGAAGGTTTTCACTGCGTGACATTTGATCTAAAAGGGACAAATTTGATCCAGAGTGGGTTTTATTTTTAGACTCAGGCTATTAGCAACATGTAAATTTTGGTGTGAACGGGAGGCAGATCTTTTAGTTATCAGGCTCCTCTCCTGTGGAACCAACTACCAGTTTTAGTCCGTGAGGCAGACACCCTGTCTACTTTTAAGGCTAGGCTTAAAACTTTCCTTTTTGATAAAGCTTCTAGTTAGAGTGGCTCAGGTTATCCTGATCTATCTCTATAGTTCTGCTGCTATAGGCTTAGACTGCTGGAGGACATAGGGACCCCTTTTTCATCATTCTGCTTCATTCTATCTCTATTCTCCCACTCTGCAGAATCTGTTAGTTCAATCTCTAACGTTCTGCTCTCTCTGCTTTTTCTCATAGTAGCTTCATCTGGTCTGTTCCTGTTTGGCTGTGACTCCATCCTGGAGAGAAATATCAGCTGTGCTGCTGCCATCAACACCTTTGTTTCTAGATGTTGGAGCTTGGCCTGTTTTCCAGTGTAGTCCTGTTTCTCTGACTGTGACTAACTGGATGTGCTCTCTTCATCCTCTGACATGGGAGCTGGCTCGGAGCTCGTCTGCCTGGCTGTGTGTTTCCTGGACGGGGCCGCCTGTGGAGCTGGTTGACAGTTGCCTTTTGTATCTATGCTTCTTTTTCTATGTCTGCTTCTGTCTCCTTGAACCCCAGTGGGCCTCAGCAGATGGCCGCTCACACTGAGCCTGGTTCTGCTGGAGGTTTCTTCCTGTTCAAAGGGAGTTTTTCCTCTCCACTGTCGCTACAAGCATGCTTAGTGTGAGGGATTGCTGAAGAGTCAATGAGTCGATGCAATCAGCTGGTTTTCCTTAGATAGAAAACTTTGAATCAATCTGACTGGATGATCTGGTGAACTGGATCTATAAAGTGACCTGAGATGACATGATGTGAATTGGAGCTATAGAAATAAACTGAATTATAATATTAAGTGTGTCTCAGATGACACGTGTTGTAGATTGGTCCTTTATAAATAAATTGAATTGTAAATGCTCCTTAGCACAGTATTTCACTGCAGTAAAACCAGAGGGCGGCAATCTTTGTGCACCTTAGGAAATACATTAAATAATCATGCATTTCTATCATTACTAATAAGGATTTCCTACTACTGAAAGTCATCAACGTCACCCTCTAGCAAACAAAGACACAAAGACCCGGTAAACACATCAGGACCAAACACTGAGAACAGAAAACAGAGGGTCCGGACAAGCCGACGACCGTCCAAATGTTACCGGATCAGAGAAACTCTCCAGTTTTTCAGTGGATTCATTAGAAACGGACCTGATCCTGTTTCTCAATGTCTGCTGGCCAATGAGTGGCTGAAGATCCACAGTTAGAGTTCACTTCAAAGCAGGTGTTATATCACAGGAGCACAACAACGCAACGGTCACAGTGTGGCCGCGCGCCGTCAACACCAAATACTAACATGCAGAGAGTGGACACACAGAGGCTGAACGTCTGAAGGATCTAGATCTTTGTGCCACAGAGAACGGAGTCTTAAATTGACCTGCTAGATTCTTCTGACCGAGTTGATGTTTCCATGGTTGTTCTCTCACGCCCTGCAATGATTTCTTTACCTCACAGTGAGGAGGGATGTTAGAGTTCCCTTCCCGCTCAGGCGGAATCATCATAGAGAGACTTGTCTGATTCAGGCTAGCCACCAATGTAGAGCTTGTTAAAGAATGGCAGCAGGACATCCTCAGGTCTCTCTAATGCCAGGCAAAACGCTGTACGGTACATTTAATCGTTGCACTCAGCTAAAGGCCAAACTGTAAGACGAAGCGGAAGGGTTTAAAAGTTCCGGCCCAGTGCTGATGCGATCTAACAGCTCACACTGTTCGTCCTGAAACCACACATTGGACTCAACGACGAGAGGTGGCGCTGCTCGGACTTTTCAATCTGGAAGAAGAACTCCTTTGTTAGCACATGCGTAGTGCACGAAGTTCCCGTAAATTAGCTCATACCTCTGCATCCATCATGATCTTGGCATTGATGACTGGCTTAATTACTAATTTCATTCACCTGTCCAACTCTGCCTGGTTCCTCATCACTGCTCATCTGATCCACCTGCTCCTGCTTCCATTTAAGGCGCTTGCACCCAGTCATCAGGGCCAGATTATACTTGTTTTCACTAGTCAGTGGTTTTAGCATTACCTTAGTGTTTCTGATTACCTGATCCTGTTCTTCCTCTGAACCACTGAACCCGCCTGTTCCTGTTCTGATCCGTTTGTCTGACCTGGCTTCGGACTCCTGCGTGTTTTCCGGGGCTGCAGTATCTGAACCACACTGGGACAAATCTTGCTCTTTGGGCGTTGAAGTGAACTTGTAAACCAGATTAATGACTCATGGTCATAATCTTCCTCAGTTAGATTTACGTGGTCACTAACCTGTGTTTCCTCTATCCAGGGTTTCCTGCACTCAGACCTCCTAGCAGCTGTTATCACAGACCTGTTTATTTAAACAAATGCTTTTTTGTAATCCCATTTTCTGGCTTGCCTGAATACTGGGTCCTTGTGTTCTGTGTCATGACAGCTTCAACAGATTTGATTATAAACACCTCACGAGGGTCGACTAAATTTCAGACATGTTTGATTTTCTCCCAACCTTACAATTCCTGGTGGGGAGGAGGTCGGGAGAGGCGACTCGCTACCCTCGGGAGTGGACCCTCGCTACCCTCTGTACACTACACAACGCAGGATGTACTTTGAGGCTGAAACTCTGTGCAACTGGAGCATCTGAACTATAAGGGCAAATACCTCGTACAGTGAATGCCTGGCTTAAGAGAAAAGCGTTATGGTGAAGCATGTTTTTGTTATCCAGAACGGAGGGGTCAGTCATAATTTGGAATCATTTGGTGCCATTAATCACCCAGGAATAACTTCATTATCGATCCGGGAACAGCTGATGACTTTCAATTTATGCTTGACACGTCAACAAGGTCCGCGATGGGGCCAAGTTACAACCTTTTAGCATTAGTGCTAAAGCTAGGCTTGAGCACAGCCTGAACCTTTCACACCGTTCTCCTAAACGAATTTGCAGCTATGCAAACAGTTCCGCCAGATAAACATGGCGGACAAGCATAGATGCTTAGCTTTGCAAAAGCTAAACATCCATTGACATCTTATGATGTGTCAGATATTTATTTAGTGAGAGATTTGTAAATCCACAAACTCCCGAAATTGCATCTTGCTAGCAGCCAGCAGATTAGCATTAGCCTGGTATAGAGACATTTTTGGAACCAATGAAATGGAGTTACTTCAACGCGAACCGGCAGGCTGATGCTAAACAAACATGGATGTACCAGTAGACTATTCAGTCTACTTAAGCTGGAATACCCACTATTTCTTTTTGGCTGGAAAAGATGTTTGCGCGTTTCTACCAAACGGATACGGTAAGACTTTGATTTATCAGTTAACTTTGCTATTTGTGAAACAAATCAAGAATGTGATACTTGGCAGCTGCTACGACTGCTGGGATTGGCTAAAAGCTCAAAATGGGGGAGGGTATCACTTGTTCAGGGCACATCAAAGAATTGTACTAAATGTCCCTTGTAGGTCCCAGATCTGCTCAGGTCCTGCTTCATGCCAGTGATGTTACGCTACATGATTGGCTGAACGTTGCCACATGATGTAAAACATAAGTTTCCCAGACAACGATAATAACATCACACGGCGTCCGTGTGCCGAGTCGGGAGCATCTGTAGCGTTAGCGTGTCTAAAGATCGGTGGAGTTTTACCTGATCGACAACAAAACTGAAAATAAAGCTGTTTCTGGTGAACAAAGTAACTGTTAGACCGTGATATAAAGAGCTGGGTAGCGCTGTCGCTAGCTGTGCTCAGTAGCTAACAGGTTAGCATCTTTTAGCTCGGTCAGTTAGCCACTTTAAGCTACAATACTTCTAACTTTGTGTCAACAACAACCGTTCGTTTTCTACAATTAGAATAACTGTTTTGTCTAAAAACATAAAATAATAGCAAATATAGGGAATATGTTGAGACTCCAAAAGAGATTTGATCCTTAAGAAACGGGTGCACTACAGTTTGTCCGAGTGAAGTTGCCGTATGATGATGTCATAAGAAGGGGCAGGGCCCCGAGCAGATCTAAATCTGGTGCCTACACCAAGCAGAAGTAGAAAACAAGCGTGTTTTTTTTTTTTTTTTTGCTTCATTTGGTGTGATGTAGTTAGCTTGCGCCCGGTTGCCTATACCGCCACCTACAGTTGACTAGAGAATCAGGTAAAGCAGGGAAAAGCCGCACAGAATATAAAATGTTGAAAATACAATGTCAGCATTTGTTATCCTGAGGTTCTGAGTTACCCATAATCCCTGATTGCTTCCCGAGCTCCGAACAATGGCTGCCCACTGCTTCCCAAGGGGATGGGTTAAATGCAGAGGTAGCGGCTGGCTAGCTCAAGTGCTAAGTCACCCGTCCTGCAAACAAGCAAGACCCTTTACGCTAATGCCTGCTTTGGGGAATGGCGGCCTAGTGGTTAGGGCATAGAGCTTGGTCTCTGAGCAAGACCCTTAACCAGGCGTCGCACAATAAAAAAAAAAAATTCTGAGCAGAGAGTAGTCGTGTTAAGCATAAATCGGCCTCAGTGGCTCAGAAACATTAAAGATTGGGAATATCAAGGTTTAAACCAAAGAAATACCTGATTCCCTGTGATCAATTAAATCTTCAGCTTATTTTTTTAGAACTGATCTTGGATAAAAATTCTTCCTCTTGTTCCTTCGGCTCGCTAACTGATAGCCGTTAGCATTAAAACGTGTCTGCGTGGCCTCTGCTGTCCACTCACAACCGAAGCCAACAGTGCTGTGGTGCAGTCTCTGCATACTTCCTCTGACATCATTCAGAAATGATCAGGTTCAGTAGGAAGTATGCAGCGTGTGATATGAAACAGCCACATGTTTCTCGCTCGGGTCACAGGAGGGCGGTGCTTCCTCTTTCCTCCGTCGGGTTTCTCACCTGGGATGACAGAGATGGTTTTGAGCGCTCGCAGCACCCTGAACGTCCTTAAGGCTGAGACATTACCCAGGTCCACAAACTCAGTCACATATCTGCAACAAGGCGGGAGACAGAAGCACAAAAACAGACACACACAGAAGGATGTGACCACAAGGAGCCGACACAGAAGGACAGTAAGAGAGATGGACATCCAGGTAGTGACAGGAAGAGCTGCAGAGAGACGGCTACAGCCCGGCCTCAAAAGCAACTATGCAGAAGGTGAAATCAGATATGAAAGCTTCACAAATGGAGAAGAGTTCCCTGCGGGCCAATAGGTTCACAGTTCCCACTGTTTCTATAGAAGTAGCAGCAGTACTCAGCTACTAGCGACTGGCTAACAGAATTAGCCTAAAATATGGAACTTTTTTGTTTATTCATATTTAGTTCACTATAATCTGGGAAAATCTTACAAAAAATATTGATCAATTCTGAAAGTTTTGGTTTTGTAGTTTCTTCCTGTTAAAAGGGAGTTTTTCCTCTCCATTGTCGCTACAAGCATGCTTAGTGTGAGGGATTGCTGAAGAGTCAATGAGTCGATGCAATCAGCTGGTTTTCCTTAGATAGAAAACTTTGAATCAATCTGACTGGATGATCTGGTGAACTGGAAAGTGACCTGAGATGACATGATGTGAATTGGCGCTATAGAAATAGAAAAACAGAATTGAAAGTTAGCATGCTAGCACCAGAAATTATGTAAAGGACATGACTTCCTGTTTAAAACGAGGTTAGCTACAAAGGATTAAAAAATGAAAGGCTTTCTCTTTCACGTCTACTTTAAACTGAATAATGCTAATAAAATACTAAAGTTAGCCTAATGTTAAATTAGTTAGCCCAATGCAAGCTAACCACAAATTGGTATCATTACCGTTAAAGACTAAAATATACAGCCAACATTTATCTTTCTGTAATTGTTGGCATTTCATTTCTACTCAGTTTTAAAAGTTTTTTGCTAATCTTAGCGGATACGTAGCTCATCCGCCTGTTAGTTACTGTTGGCTAACAGTTAGCTAAAAGGGACAATTAGCCAAAAAATAGTTCACATTTTAGGGAATTTTAATTATTCTACTTTAAATCTTAACTGGTAACTGGGAATAAATAAATAAATGAGTTGGAAAAAGTGATGTAGGTCTATAAGAATGTAAAAGAAAACGAATCTGTTTGATAAATGGCAGTTAAAAAATCATCAGAGTAGAAAAAGAGCATCTGTTTTAACATTTAATCTTTGCAACGACAAACATTCCTCCTTTATCTAGTGATCATGGCATAGCCAAGTTTATCGTATATCTTTAATGTCTAAGCTGCATTGAACTATTAGCTGACCAGCTAGCGGTGAGGGACTTTCTTCATTCTCCAGCTAATGACCGGCGCTCAGCTGAACCATATCGGATTTTCCCTTCTGTACTGTTCCTTTAAGACAGGTCAGGTGATTCCACCTGAGACCTCCGATAGGGCGGAGAGGTGGGCTGGTGCTGCAGGACACTGGCAGACACGGAACAGACAGCAGAAGACATTCACCACTAATTTGCTCTTTGGTGCTTTTAAGCTGCCCCCTGTCGCCCCCTGGTGGTGGTGAGGCCTTACCTGGGATGACTGAGATAGTTTTCAGGGCTCTCAGCACTCTAAACGTTCGCAGCGCCTGCAGGTTTCCTACTTTGATAAACTCTGTTAACATCCTGCAGGGGGCAGTGTGGTGGTTTTCAACAAACAACAAAAGAAGACAGAGATAAAAAAAGTCTGAACATCTCTTTGATAATTTACATTTCTTTGAGTAAAAGTCCTCGGCCACGATTTAATCAGCTTCATCAGGATGATACAGGCCTCTATAAATATGGCGGGGGGTCTACATTATGGAGGATAAAAAGTGCCAAAATTAAATAAATAAATACAGCATTAAATAAATAATTAAATGTGTTAATAATTAATTAAATGTGGAATTAAATAAATAAATGTGTCATTCATTAATTAAAACCACGTCACTAATATAAAGTTAATAATTAGTTAAATAGTTTAATTATTTCATGGTCCTGTGTCGCAGTGCATCGAAACCATTAAAAGAATCTGTCAAACTTACCAATCAAAGTTAGGGGGCGGGGGTTAACGCGAATCGAGTCTCTGTAATCGATTTGCTTCGCCTTAATGTGCAGGGTGACCAATCAGGTGTTAGAGAACCGCCCCCTAACTTTGATGGGTGAGTTTGACAGATTTTTTTAATGGTTTCGATGCACTGCGACACAGGACCATGAAATAATTAAATGCACACTGAAATAATTATATATATTTTTTTAATAAAATGAAGACGTGTTTTATTAAATTAATGACTCATTTATATATTTAATTCCTTATTTATTTAATAAATTACTCATTTAATTAATTGTTTATCGCTGTATTTATTTATTTAATTGTGGCACTTTATATTAGTGACGTGGTTTTAATTAATGAATGACACATTTATTTATTTAATTCCACATTCAATTAATTATTGACACATTTAATTATTTATTTAATGCTGTATTTATTTATTTCATTTTGGCACTTTTTATCCTCCATACTACATGAGCTGGTTTTGCATTCCAATAGCATTAAGACTAAGGTAATCACAGTTATAACGTGTAGTTTAATGTAGGTTGTTTTATTTCAAACATTAATTTATGCACTATATTTTCACTCAGTCTGTTTCACCTGCAAGGCCAAACAATTCCCCTGAGTGAGGGTGTTTTAGACAAGAAATACCTTCTCCTCATTACAAAACAGATTCTTTTTCAAGGTTTATTCGAGACATCTTATTGCTTAACCAATTTGTTTTGTAATTTCATTATAATTTTCATTTGTTTTGACTCTAATTTCCATCATTGTAAGTAAGGGGAAACAAACGCTGCCCAAATCAGAACAGGGCTGATTACCGTCCAATAACTGTTCTCGCTACGCAAAGATAAAATAAAGCGCCGACTGAGTGAAATCCATCGATTTCCATTTATTTTACTGGAGCAAATGGTTGAATACTTTTTTTCCCCACTAGAAGAATTAACATGATCCTGAAATAAGCGTTGGTAACAAACTTTTACTAATAAAGGTTATAACTCCTTGGCCAATGACGTGTCTCACTAGTTGGGGATTATGGAACAAAAGCCTGACATTAGAGAATTAACACCACTTGTAAGAATTATCTGTAATTCTGGGTAAAACACTCTAGAAAAGAGAAAATATTAGTGATTCTATTCTGATCACCATAGATGCATCGTTTACAATAAAAATAATTATCTAAAATACTTTCTTGCGGCATTTTTTTAAAGGTAAATCTATGGCAGTAAGTGCAAAATGTAGTAAACTCAACCCATCAATTACAACTTTGCTCTAGAGAAACAAAACCATTTTATATCATCTTCTTTAGGACGTCAGTTTCATAAAGAAGCTTAGGAAAATTCAGCCATTTTTAAAGTTTCAAACATTATTAATATAATTTCGTAGCTGTGAGGATGAATCCAAATTCCTATCATGACAAGAACTTATGATAATGATAAAGGATGAGATAAAGTCCAATGCTTTATAAAACTAAGTCCAGATGAATCAGAGATTAATCAGCATCGAATTAAAAACTAAAATCCAACATCAGGAGCTTCGGTGGGATTTTAGGGCCCCTCTATGGAGTCAGAAAGACGTCAAAATGTTTGGAAACTAATTAGGTCTTAGTTGAAACTGAAAAAATAAAAGTTGAGACAGAATTTTTCTCTATTGCAGTTTTCGATTTTATATTTTCAGATTCCAATCCCTCTCTTTCCGTTTATTTTTTTTTTTCAAATTTTTTTTTCAGTTTGAGGATTTTTTTTTTTACGCTTTCAAAATTTTTTTTTTCACATTCAGATTTTGAGCCTAATCTGAGGGCGGGGGAATTAGATTGACAGCTTGCTGCAGCGCTGGAGAGACGTCCCCTTCCATGCTGCATTCATGGACTGTGGGTATCCAACTACTTGAGAAAGTAATGGGAGTTCCCACAGTCCATGAATGCAACATGCAAAGGGAAATTTGATCACTGCTGCACTTTAGGAAATAGAACTTTTCATTTCACTGCTAAGGTGCTACTTAATGTCTGAAAGCTGTAAGAAAAGGAAATTTCATTTTGTACACACTGTGTTTTTACAAAACTGCCTAATGTCTAAATCTCCAGCGCTGTCAATCACGTTTCCCCGCCCAAACCCGTCAGATTGGGGTCAAAATCTAAAGGTAAAAAAAACTGATTTGAAAGTGTAAAAAAAAAATCCTGAAACTGGAAAAGCAATTTGAAACCAAAAAAAAAGAAAAAAAGAAAAAGTGTAATTAAAAGACTAAACCG
Source organism: Cyprinodon diabolis (assembly GCA_030533445.1). Lineage (NCBI taxonomy): Eukaryota > Metazoa > Chordata > Actinopteri > Cyprinodontiformes > Cyprinodontidae > Cyprinodon > Cyprinodon diabolis. The sequence continues at coordinate 43,734,109 of CM060082.1, read as the reverse complement.
AATTTAGATTCAATTCTTATTAAGTTTGCTCACATTATAAGGTAAAAATTTGACATTAAATATAAACTTTTTTTTGTTTCAATTCAGATTTGGAAGTTTTCAAACATTTTGACCCGTTTCTGACTCCATACATGCTGCTGATCTCACAGCTAAGTTTTCACATTAAATAGCAACATGGGGAAAAAATAAAAGATTAACAGGAACAAAATAAATACATCATCAGCTTTACGAGTAATAATCTTGCTAAATTTACTACATTTTGTGTATAATAAAGAGGAAGAAAGAGAAAATACGCAGGCAGTTAGCAAAATTCATAAAAAGCAACCAAATGATTTAAAATGCTAATATTTAGACGGTCAGTTTTATATCCTTCAAAATTAATACCATAAACAGAGATTTATACTTTACTTGGTTTTATAATTTCAGAGTAAGACCTTGTCTTGGATTTAAAGTTATATTTTAGAGACTTGGTCTTAAAGTTTGAACCTTAATGCCAGGTTTATATTTAAGCCTGCTAAACTATTTTAACAGCTTAAAAATTTAGCCTTAAATCTGAACTAAGTCAAAAAGGTTTTTAGAAATAAAAAACTAAACAAATGTTTGAATGTAACCATGTATATTGTTAAATTAAACAAAGCATTATTTATAAAAATAAGGTTGTCTGAATAAAATAAAAGATATTTGATAGTGGCTTTTAGCATGTTGTGACGTTTCAATGCTAAGTGATTTTATCAAAAGGCTTTTGTTGTTTTATTTATCTGCGTTTATAAAGCCACAAAGAGCCGACTGGGATTTATCCTGTTTATTCTTCCACTGCTTTGTCTCCATCTTTGCAATAAGATGATAAAGTTCAAACAGTGAGCGTTTCTGTCCCAGCAGGCTGAATCAGGCGATGACATCATGAAGGCCGGGCGGCGAGCCTTTGATCGAACCAAACCAGGCGCCAGGCCGCGGTGGCCCTAAACCCGGTCATTTGATCCCCGAGCTGCTAATGGTTCTCCATCATGGCTCGTATTTCAGCAGGTTGGACTGCGGCGCTGATTTAATTACGGCACAGGGAAACGATGGCAGGCGGAGCTGTTTACAGGAACCGGCGGATCCAACCAGCAACATCAGGACCCTTTAGTGACGGCGGACCGATTCCACAGCAGCAGGTACGCCCGACTGGAGGTTTGGAGGCCATGAAGTTTACGATTTAAAGACGAGAAACGGGAAATCAAAGCGTGAAACATCTGAGTCGGAGCTGATGATGGGAAACTGAGGTCCAGTTGGGGTTATGACCTGGTTACCATGGCGACCCAGAGCCCGTGGGAGCGATGGGCAGAATCAATCAGGCTGTGGGCCTGTTTCCCAACTATTAGTCTAGTTTTAACCCCTTAGGCCCGGCGGGCCCGGTTCAGGGCCCAGCTGACAGTCACATGGTGTTTCATCCACACGCCATGAGGGAACCCCTGAGCCGCCATCGATTCTTTCCTTCTGTTCGTCTGTCTTCTCGGCTCAGTGACTGATCACCGGCTGAACTCGGACCGGTCGAGCCGTCAGCCAATCAGAGACCAGAACCGTCACCGGGGAGGAGGAGAGCCTGTGAGGTCTGCAGCCTGACGCCGCTTCGCTCCATGATCCAAACTGACTCAGACGGGGAGTTCTGCAGTTTGTCCTGACTTTGCAGAAGCTTTGAAAACTGACTGACGGCGTAAAACTTGTGGGCTTACGGAGCGGCGAGAGGCGAAGCTGCAGAGCAGCTTTTCCCTTTAATTCCTCCACATTAATCCCATCAGGAGGACAACAGCTTCACGTCACGTCGGAGCGGCGCTCTGCTGCTCTCAGCTCCTCAGACCAGCAGCTTTCAGCTCCGCTTCAGCAGAAATCTCTTCCTGCTGCGCTCACCGGGGTTATCTTTACTCACTGACATATGCACTGCAAAAATGATCTAAAAACGAGTAGAAAAAATTCTGAAAATAACTGTATTTACCCTTAATTTGACAGGATTAATAAGATGATCTGTTATTGCAAGGAGAATGTTTAGCCTTAAAATAAGATAATTAGATATTATGCTGTTAAAATAAACAGACTGCAGATGTTTATTTTCTTATTTCTTATTCTAAATTATCTTATTCTATTAGCAAATCACTTCACTCCTCAATTCAAGAAAAAAATTATTTAATTAGATTTCATTTTTTTTTATTTCTACTTTTTACACTTTTTATGTAAAACAAAGTAGAAGACTGTTTATTTTAAATATTAGAGCGGGGAAACATATTCAACTGTTTTTTTTTCTACAATGGAGGAAAAATATTTTCATTATGTGCATTTAAATGTCTTCACTGCAAAAAATATAAATCTAAATAAGTAATTTATTTCTAGTGAGACACTATAAATTGAACAAGACAATGTAGATTTAAAATAAGGTAAAAATAATTTAACTTTCTTATTGAAAGTGCATATCATCTTAGTTTAAGGGTAAAAATACTCGTTCCATTTGCAATCATCTTATTTATCTGTTCAAATTAAGGCTAAATACACTTTAAGAAAATGTTACTTATTTATAGATTGTTTTTGCAGTGTTTGGAGCATTTTGTTTTTTCTCTAAATAATAAAATTAATATATCTAATAAATATAAATTTTATTTCTGATTATATTTTTTTGTAATTTTCTTTTAGTTTCTGAAAAGCTGATTTTCATGATCTTGGCGCTGATGACTGGCTAAATAAATTCACCTGTCCATTCCGCCTGGTTTCAGATCACTGCTCACCTGATCCACCTGCTCCTGCCTCTATTTAAGCTGCTCGCTCCCAGTCATCAGTGGCAGATTATTCTCTCTAACCAGTGCGGAGAGAGCGGGCCTTAGCGTTTCGGATTTCCTGGTCTGCCTCTCAGCCACTGATCCTGCCTGGTCCTGTTCTGATCCGTTTGCCCGACCCGTCTTCAGACTCCTGCGTGCAGCTGCAGCATCTGGGAGACTCTGGGCGCCCTCTGCATCTTATTGGCTGCCCACCGACTGGATCCTACCCTTTTCTCTGGTCTCAGACTGAACCGTTAAACCAGGTTACTGACTCAGACGTTCATAATCATCGTCAGATCATGGCGGTCACTAACCTGTGTTTCCTTTTCGCAGTATTTCCAGCGTCGGATGCCCTAGCCGCTGCTGCTGCAGATCCGCAGTCCGTCCGATTTATAATAAACACTTTTTAAGTAATCTGTCTGTCTTGCCTGAATACTGGGTCCTTCTGCTCTGGTCTGCTTGACTTTTAGATGTTGACAGATTTTATTTTGGTCTCAGATCCACAGATCAGAACTACTGCGTGAAAATAATGAACTAAAATGAGAAATAAAATGTTTTTTATCTAATTACAAATTAGAAGATTTGAGAGCAAATATTTGAATTTATATTAATCAAAATTAATGTTAAGAGTTTGTTTTTTAATAGATCCTCGAATTTTTTCGCATTTATTAAAACCCTCATAGAGCAAACTGGAGTTAATGTGACAGACGGAAACATGGAGGAGCAGCACTGAGGTTCTGCAGAACCTCCTCCGGCTGCAGATCCGATCGTCTTCTTCTCTAGATCTCTCAGCCGGATGTTTGTTTTCCTCGACGCGGTTCCGGTTAGATATGGTCTGATTCTTCCTTTATCGACCGCGCTCCGTCATCAGGTCAGATCTGGACCTGTGCAGCTCCTCCAGAGTCACCTTCAGCCTATCCAGGTGGACCTCCATGGGTCTGCAGGTGGTCTCTCCATGTTCACATGACGTCCAAAGACGGGTTTTAGTAGCAGTAGATTTCTCAAATCACTGTGATGTCATCCCTGAGTTCTAACTATTACTTATATTGGTCCAAATATTACAGTAAATAAACCAATAAATTACAAAATGCACCATTAAATGTTTTAAAACTACATTTAAAATGATAAATAACTGTAATTTAAACCAATAAATGTTTTTAAAAGTGAAAACATCGGTCAGATTACTGAGGATTTCTGCCGTTTGATGAAAGGTATCAGAGTAAAGGGGCGTGAATACTTTGTCACACTGTGACTGCAGCTTCCTCTCTGTCCGTCTGTCACTTTAAATCCAAACGAAGCAGGTTTCAGTTTTCATCTGGAAACGTTTCAGGGGTGTGAAAACTTTAGCGCAGCCCTGTAAACCTGACAGCTCATCTCTAAGCCCTGCCTAAACCTCAGTGAGGTGCAGCTGATCCTAATGTTCTGGTCGATCCGAGTCAGACCCAACCGGACGTGGAGAGAGAGAGAAAAAAAACGTAGGTGAGGTTTGAGTGACTCACGCCATGACGATGACGCTGAAGTCCAGCCAGTTCCAGGGGTCCCTCAGGAAGGTGAAGGGGCCCACGCAGAACCCTCTGGCCAGGATCTTAATGAGCGACTCGAAGGTGTAGATACCTGTGAAGGTGTACCTGAGCAGGAGAGCAGAGCGGATATATAAAACATTAATGAACGCCTCTGACAAACATCCTTCATTTATTCATTTTGTCACCAGGAACGAACGAACCGAAGGATCCAGAGTTGGAGCCGCTTCCCGCCTGAAGGCAGCGGGTTGTTTCGTTTCCTGTCAGACGTCAAATCTGAGGCTCGTTTATAAAGTAAAGGTTTTATTTACAGATTGATCAAATAAACCTGCTTTAATTTTAGGATTTAACCCCTTAAGCCTGGCGGGTCCGGTCCAGGGCCCAACTGACACCTGCTCATGTTTATCGATTTATAGAAATGGCCAAAACACAGTCACATGGTGTTTCATCCACACGCCTTTCAAATTGGGTTCTTAAATTTCTAAGACAATTATTTTTTCCACAAATACTTTTTGTTCTATAGCTTTGTAAACAAATGACATTTAAAATTGCACCTGACATGTGTGACTCTGCAGGAGTAATGCAACAGCAGGTGTTCATTTTTAGCCCCGCCCCCTAATGGCCGCCATCATTGGAAACTAGAGACTCAGCCCTTTCCAAGGCGGGATTAGCGGTCATTGTTTGACCATTTCAGGTGATGTAACCGGCATGCCTTACATAAGCTGCTCTGTTATTCTTTATTTCTATTTAATTTGGTGATTTTATTGGTAAATTTCAATAAACTAACAGCTAAATCTGAGGAGCAAAGGCTTTGCCTCATGCAGAAGGCTTCCATGGTTTTCTGCAGTGTTTAATTTAGAAAAGAAATGAGGAAAGGCTAAAAATTTGTCATTTTTTCTTTGTTTAATCAACTATAAATCAGACATGGTTACATTTAAAATAGTGGCTCCACCTGAAAACTATCCCTCAATGCATTTCTGTCATATAAATATAAACTATTGCTTTAATTCGCATAGGTTAAGGTTATCAAACCGGATCATAAAGACCTGAGGATCCGAGTCCTTCTGGGTGGAAAAGGTTCAGCAGCTGTTAAACACTTCCACTGATACTTCCTGCATGCAGGGACGGTGGCCTGGAAGGCACAGGGAGTCAGACTTGATGGGTTCAGACATGTGAAATGAGGAGTTTCATCCAAAAAGGTCTGTTTGGTTTTGACATTTGAAGCTTGACATTTCTGTTGCACACGATTCACCTCTGAGCCGCCTTGGAGTGCCGGGCGGCTCAGATCGGCCGAGTCACGCTGAGCGGAGCTCCGACATCGGCTCTGATTAAACCTTCCCCCCAGCGGCGTGTGTGTTTGCAGGAATGTTCCCGGGTCGTACTTACTCCAGGTACTTGGCCCAGTTTGCGGGTTCCGACATGGCCATGAAGCAGCAGTTGGTCAGGATGGTGCACATGATGAACAGGCTGAACAAAGTGAGGAGGTTAAGGAAGGACAGCTTCACACAGACTGATCTCATAACACAGAGACGGACACTCAGTGATTTCACTTCAGTTGTAAAGGAAACAGTCACACAATTTGGAGGTGTGCGCGCTCCTTTACAGCTTTGAGCCGCAAGAACTGTTTTTATGTCCTTTTGATGAAGTGCAGCGCAGCAACTACTACATTCTCTCACTCGACAAATAAAACTTTATCAACGTATAATAAATCAAAAAATACTAATGAAAATTACAATTTAGTCATTTCTTTTGGATCCTGCAATTCCCTTCTCCGCCCTGCGGGGGCAGTGTAAACGCTGCTTATAAATGATGCGTAGAAGAACTTTAAAGGAAAAGTCCGGTCAGCAAGGAATAATCAATGGATCATTATTTGTACCCAAAATTAATACATTCACGGGGATTTAATGAATTTAGCGTTAATCAGTAAAAATATAATAATTTTCATTGCGATCACTGAGTCTGGGAGCGGCCATTTTTGCCCAAATATACAGGTGCTGGTCATAAAATTAGAATATCATGAAAAAGTAGATTGATTTCAGTAATTCCATTTAAAAAGTGAAACTTGTATATTATATTCATACATTACATACAAACTCATATATTTCAGATGTTTATTTTGTTTAATTTTGATGATTACAAATGACAACAAATGAAAATCTCAAATTCATCATATCAGAAAATTAGAATATTACTGAAGACCAATAAAAACAAAGGATTTATAGAAATGTTGGCCAACTGAAAAGTATGAACATGAAAAGTATGAGCATGTACAGCACTCAGTATTTAGTTGGGCCTCCTTTGGCCTGTATTACTGCAGCAATGCGGCGTGGCATGGAGTCGATCAGTCTGTGGCACTGCTCAGGTGTTATGATAGCCCAGGTTGCTCTAATAGTGGCTTTTAGCTCTTCTGAATTGTTGGGTCTGGTGTATTGCATCTTCTTCTTCACAATACCCCATAGATTTTCTATGGGGTTAAGGTCAGGAGAGTTTGCTGGCCAATTAAGAACAGGGATACCATGGTCCTTCAACCAGGTACTGGTAGCTTTGGCACTGTGTGCAGGTGCCAAGTCCTGTTGGAAAATGAAATCTGCATCTCCAAAAAGTTGGTCAGCTGCAGGAAGCATGAAGTGCTCTAAAACTTCCTGGTATGTGGCTGCGTTGACCCTGGACCTCAGAAAACACAATGGACCAACACCAGCAGATGACATGGCACCCCAAACCATCACTGACTGTGGAAACTTTACACTGGACTTCAAGCAACGTGGATGAAGTGCCTCTCTTCTTTTCCTCCAGACTCTGGGACCTTGATTTCCAAAGGAAATGCAAAATTTACTTTCATCAGAGAACATGACTTTGGACCACTCACCAGCAGTCCAGTCCTGTTTCTCTTTAGCCCAGGCAAGACGCTTCTGACGCTGTCTGTGGTTCAAGAGTGGCTTGACACAAGGAATGCGACAGCAGAAACCCATGTCTTTCATACGTCTGTGTGTGGTGGTTCTTGAAGCACTCACTCCAGCTGCAGTCCACTCTTTGTGAATCTCCCCCACATTTTTGAATGGGTTTTGTTTCACAATCCTCTCCAGGGTGCGGTTATCTCTCTTGCTTGTACACTTTTTTCGACCACATCTTTTCCTTCCCTTCGCCTCTCTATTAATGTGCTTGGACACTGAGCTCTGTGAACAGCCAGCCTCTTTAGCGATGACCTTTTGTGTCTTGCCCTCCTTGTGCAAGGTGTCGATGGTCGTCTTTTGGACAACTGTCAAGTCAGCAGTCTTCCCCATGATTGTGTAGCCTATAGAACTAGACTGAAAGACCATTTAAAGGCTTTTGCAGGTGGTTTGAGTTAATTAGCTGATTAGAGTGTGGCACCAGGGGCCATCAATTTTGAACCTTTTCACAATATTCTAATTTTCTGATATGATGAATTTGAGATTTTCATTTGTTGTCATTTGTAATCATCAAAATTAAACAAAATAGACATCTGAAATATATGAGTTTGTATGTAATGTATGAATATAATATACAAGTTTCACTTTTTAAATGGAATTACTGAAATCAATCTACTTTTTCATGATATTCTAATTTTATGACCAGCACCTGTAGTAGCCCCTCCCTCCTGCCATCTTCCAGCAGTGACGTCACGGTGCGGTTAGCCTAGCGCCATTCTCCCCGCTTTACAAGCTAAATCATTGGGAACTACTAGACACATCTGCAATCAACAACAATTATTGAAGATTTCCAGAGGACTTCACCATTGAAATTCACCAGAGCTATAGTGAAACTGACAATGCCCACGTGCATGGCAGCTGGATGCTGGAATACATCGGGTAAAAGTGAAAACAAGAGTTATTCCACCTTTCTGATTCCTGATCCTCCACGGACGGGTTGGTCGTTGGATCGCCAACTTGAAGAGGGAGGATTTGCCATCGAACTTCTGGCCAGAGAAAAAACCCGTAATATGTAGCCAACATTTGGAAGAAGAATGTTTTCAAGATGACTTGGATAATAGCGCGTTGTGACAAACACCAGATACAGCACTGGGACTTGATCAACAGCCGATACCGCACCGTGACAATGTCACTAACCAGTAGGTGGCAGTAGTGTTCTTTGACAAACATGTATGCCTCCAGTAAAGCACATTCACATGAAAATTACTCTGAATTAAAAACACTGATCATTTATTGAACAGGATGGAATCATTTCAGATTTAAAGAACTTTCAGAAGTTTGGATTCTGAATATGACTTTTCTTTTAAAACTGTAGCCGTTTTTGATATGTTTTCTCCAATGATTATTTTATCTGGTTTACAGCTTAAATAGTCCAGTGCTCATAAAGTGATTTTTTTTTTGCTTTAACACCCTTCTTTGGAATATTTCAAATCTATTGCAAATCTTTTAAAGGACTGTAAACATTTACCAGATAAAGTTCTTATTGTCACGGTTGGGTGGAGGTTTGACAGGACCCAAATTCAGACACTGAAGCTGAAGTGGTTCCTTGAAGATTTAATAATGAAAAAGGGCAACAGAAGCAAAAATCCAACAACAAAACCTGAGAACCAGGAATCCTCACAAGAGAGCAAAGAAATGACCACAAACCAGCAACAGTGACTGAACAGGAGGAGAATATATGGGAGAGGAACAAAGAGCAGGCTAATTAGCAGATTGGGAGCAGGTGTGAACAGAGGAGGCTAGAAGGGAGCTGGGGGAAGGAGGGCAAACAAGAAATATCTAAGAACTGAAATACAATCAAAAATAACTAGAATAACACAAAATGGAAATAAAACCAATGGAAGCTCAAAGATTAAACATGACACCCATAGACCAGGAAACTCATCTGAACTCTCTGACCGGCTGTTTTATGTTGTTTTGGTTAAATTCTGACTGTTTTTCATTTTGTTTTTTTCCTACGACATAAAATTGCAGAGAATGAATCATTTCTCTAAATTCCTTGGAAAGAAAAATAAGTGAAGAGAGAAAAGGCTCCAAATGGGGCAGATGTTAGAGCTATTAGACACAAAGACGTAAAGAATTACCTTGAATTTAAAGTCATTTTCTGTCATTTTGCAGCTCTTAGTCATGGTGGATTAGAACATATCTTTGGTGGAAATTCGGGGAAACTGAAGCTTTTTTCTCTTCGCATGGCGAGTTTCAGCTAAATTTGAACATTTAAAAGTTAAAAACTTCTCCTTTTAGCGCCTCGGTGCGAAGAGTTTACCTTCGGCTGATGTCTCTTTAGAGCTAAATAAAGATGAAGAGTCCTGCTTCCCTCTGATTCCTGCCACTTTCAATACAGCAAATGAATGCGCCATTAGCGCCCCCCCCCCCCCCCCCCCACAGGAGAGCCCACTCTAATAATGTCATAATGGGGGAGTGGGAAGTTTCCAAAGTGTCAGCAGCAGCAGAGCAGGCTAAATATCACCCTCACCTGCCGTGTTTGGTGGAGGAACCCGTCAATCACGGCTATAAATGAATCATAATTATTGTAATTTTGCAGAGGGAACATGCTGGGGGGGGGGGGCGGCCCAAAGCCCAGCCCCAACCTGTTGGCGGAGCTCCGGCTGGGGAGATAACACGCTTACCGATCCACAAACGTCCCCACACGGCACAGCCGGAGGCTAATTATCAGCCAGTGATAGCCTGATGCTGTGGACCTTCCAGGCCACTGTACCGCTGATCTTATTACACCTCCCACCTCCTCCATGGGAGCCTTCTTCCTCCCACTGGGATATTTCCACCTACTCTGCTATGGCCAGTTTCCCCCCAGCTTCAGCATCGACAGAGAGACAAATACAACAAAGAAAATGAACAACTAGAGAGATTAAAGCAAATTCATTATTAGAATAAACAAAATCATACAGAAGAGGATAAGGGCCACTGAAAAAATGAAAAAAAGTTAACTGATTTTTAAATATTATTTCAGTTTAATATTGGGAAAAAGTCAGAATTCTGACTTTAATCTCAGATTTCTGATTTTTTTCTCTCAAAATTCTGACTTTAATCTCAGAGTTCTAACTTTAGTCTTAGATTTCTGAATATTTCTCAGAGTTCTGACTTTAATCTCAGAATTCTAACTTCAATCTCAGAATTCTGACTTTAATCTTAGATTTCTGAATATTTCTCAGAATTCTGACTTTAATCTCAGAATTCTGACTTTAATCTCAGAATTCTAACTTTAATCTCAGGATTCTGACTTTAATCTTAGATTTCTGAATATTTCTCAGAATTCTGACTTTAATCTCAGAATTCTAACTTTAATCTCAGAATTCTGACTTTAATCTCAGAATTCTAACTTTAATCTCAGGATTCTGACTTTAATCTTAGATTTCTGAATATTTCTTAGAATTCTGACTTTAATCTCAGAATTCTAACTTTAATCTCAGAATTCTGACTTTAATCTTAGATTTCTGAATATTTCTCAGAATTCTGACTTTAATCTCAGAGTTCTAACTTTAATCTTAGATTTCTGAATATTTCTCAGAATTCTGACTTTAATCTCAGAATTTCAACTTTAATCTCAGAATTCTGACTTTAATCTCAGAATTCTGACTTTAATCTTAGATTTCTGAATATTTCTCAGAATTCTGACTTTAATCTCAGAATTCTAACTTTAATCTCAAAATTCTAACTTTAATCTCAGGATTCTGACTTTAATCTTAGATTTCTGAATATTTCTCAGAATTCTGACTTTAATCTCAGAATTCTGACTTTAATCTCAGAATTCTAACTTTAATCTCAGGATTCTGACTTTAATCTTAGATTTCTGAATATTTCTCAGAATTCTGACTTTAATCTCAGAATTCTAACTTTAATCTCAGAATTCTGACTTTAATCTTAGATTTCTGAATATTTCTCAGAATTCTGACTTTAATCTCAGAGTTCTAACTTTAATCTTAGATTTCTGAATATTTCTCAGAATTCTGACTTTAATCTCAGAATTCTAACAATATTTCTCAGAATTCTGACTTTAATCTTAGATTTCTGAATATTTCTCAGAATTCTGACTTTAATCTCAGAGTTCTAACTTTAATCTTAGATTTCTGAATATTTCTCAGAATTCTGACTTTAATCTCAGAATTTTAACTTTAATCTCAGAATTCTGACTTTAATCTCAGAATTCTGACTTTAATCTTAGATTTCTGAATATTTCTCAGAATTCTGACTTTAATCTCAGAATTCTAACTTTAATCTCAGAATTCTAACTTTAATCTCAGGATTCTGACTTTAATCTTAGATTTCTGAATATTTCTCAGAATTCTGACTTTAATCTCAGAATTCTAACTTTAATCTCAGGATTCTGACTTTAATCTTAGATTTCTGAATATTTCTCAGAATTCTGACTTTAATCTCAGAATTATAACTTTAATCTCAGAATTCTGACTTTAATCTCAGAATTCTGACTTTAATCACAGAGTTCTAACTTTAATCTTAGATTTCTGAATATTTCTCAGAATTCTGACTTTAATCTCAGAATTCTAACAATATTTCTCAGAATTCTGACTTTAATCTTAGATTTCTGAATATTTCTCAGAATTCTGACTTTAATCTCAGAGTTCTAACTTTAATCTTAGATTTCTGAATATTTCTCAGAATGCTGACTTTAATCTCAGAATTTTAACTTTAATTTCAGAATTCTGACTTTAATCTTAGATTTCTGAATATTTCTCAGAATTCTGACTTTAATCTCAGAATTCTAACTTTAATTCAGAATTCTGACTTTAATCTTAGATTTCTGAATATTTCTCAGAATTCTGACTTTAATCTCAGAATTCTAACTTTAATCTCAGGATTCTGACTTTAATCTTAGATTTCTGAATATTTCTCAGAATTCTGACTTTAATCTCAGAATTCTGACTTTAATCTTAAATTTCTGAATATTTCTCAGAGTTCTAACTTTAATCTTAGATTTCTGAATATTTCTCAGAATTCTGACTTTAATCTCAGAATTCTAACTTTAATCTCAGAATTCTGAATTTAATCTTAGATTTCTGAATATTTCTCAGAATTCTGACTTTAATCTCAGAATTCTAACTTTAATCTCAGAATTCTGACTTTAATCTTAGATTTCTGAATATTTCTCAGAATTCTAACTTTAATCTCAGACTTCTGACTTTAATCTTAGATTTCTGAATATTTCTCAGAATTCTAACTTTAATCTCAGAATTCTGACTTTAATCTGAGAATTGTGGATTTTAATGTAGATGGACACCATGAAGGCAGAGATGTGAGTTTTTTGGGAGGAACAGGAACACATTGGTGGAAAATGATGGAATTAGGAGATTTTTTCCGTCCCCGAGGGCCCCTGGTGATTCTATTGATTAATGGAAGAACAGAAGGTGATTAAAACAAGAGAGTTTCTAAAACAGACATGGCTACGGCTGGATGCTAACATGTTTGTTAGTGGGCGGAGCTACCCTATCCTTTCTCTGCCTGGAACAATGGCAGCTATACGCTGGCGAAGATTCTCAGTCATCCAGGTCAGAGTCATTCCAAAATAAGAAAATGAAAAACAATCCACTGAACTTTGATCCCTGATCTCTGCTGATGTGAATTGGCGCTATAGAAATAAACTGAACAGAATGGAATTAAAGGCTGAATTCTGCCTCCAGCATTTATTTTTCTGCAGTTTTTTGGTTGTTAGTGGGTTTTATGTGTAATGACCGTAAACAGGAGCTGGTGTTAAACCAGGGCTGAACCAGCAGCTGCTTTATAAAGCAGCAGGGAGACGAGCCTTGAGCAGACATAACTTAAACAGCGTGGTTTCTAAGCTGCAGAGGACGCTAACGGCGCCGCTTGATGAATGGGAAATCTCCTCTCAGCGGGACGGGAGGAGAAAGGAGGAGAAAGCGAAGGAGGCGTGTTCAGGTGGAGGAGCAGAAGCTCCCTGATGAAGGAGCTCTGCTGGTCTCCATGTAAAGGCCAGCCGCCCTGCAGAGCTGATTGGATCAGGATGTTCTTCCTGTCACCAACTGTTTCTAACGCCTCCTGATGCTGGAACATCAGGAGGGAAGTGATGAAGTCAGGCGGACCCGTCTGGGAGATGAAAACACGCGGCGTTTGGATTGAGGAATTAGAGAGTGTGTCGGAGGATCACGCCGCAGCCTGTCAGGGTGGCGCCGCCGTGGCCGGGCAGACGTCCAGAAGCCACTTCATCTTCACCCAACACCTCCAGAGCCTGAGGTGAGGCTGCACTTCAGCGCCTCAGGAACACGCACCCCGCTCCCTATCAACACCGCCGCGCCACACCTCCTCCTCAGCCACCGCTCCCCGTGACAACAGCAGCGCGTCCGCCGCCCCGGCCTCCCTCGTCACCAGCAGCCGCCTCCGTGCTAAAAATAGAGCAGCATGGGGGGTCGTTAGGTGTGAGGCAACATCTGACATGTGGGCTGCAGAGGGCCGGCAACGGAACCAACCTCTTAAACATCTGGATCTACAGTTAGAACCAACCTCTGGAGCAGCAACATCTGGATCTACAGTAAGAACCAACCTCTGGAGCAGCAACATCTGGATCTACAGTTAGAAACCAACCGCTGCAGCCGCAACATCTGGATCTACAGTAAGAACCAACCTCTGGAGCAGCAACATCTGGATCTACAGTAAGAACCAACCTCTGGAGCAGCAACATCTGGATCTACAGTTAGAAACCAACCGCTGCAGCCGCAACATCTGGATCTACAGTTAAAACCAAGTTCTGGAACATCTGGATTTACAGTTAGAAACAACATCTGGAGCAGCAACATCTGGATCTACAGTTAGAACCAACCTCTGGAGCAGCAACATCTGGATCTACAGTAAGAACCAACCTCTGGAGCAGCAACATCTGGATCTACAGTTAAAACCAAGTTCTGGAACATCTGGATTTACAGTTAGAAACAACATCTGGAGCAGCAACATCTGGATCTACAGTTAAAACTAACCTCTGCAGCTGAAACCTCTGGATCCAGAGTTACAACCAGCCTGTGCAGCTGGAACATCCGGATCTACAGTTAGAACCAACCTCTGGAGCAGCAACATCTGGATCTACAGTTAAACCCAAGTTCTGGAACATCTGGATTTACAGTTAGAAACCAGCCTCTGCAGCTGGAACATCTGGATCTACAGTTAAAACCAAGTTCTGCAGCTGAAACATCTGGATCCAGAGTTACAACCAGCCTGTGCAGCTGGAACATCTGGATCTACAGGTAGAATCTCAGCAGATGGCCGCTCACACTGAGCCTGGTTCTGCTGGAGGTTTCTTCCTGTTCAAAGGGAGTTTTTCCTCTTCACTGTCGCTACAAGCATGCTTAGTGTGAGGGATTGCTGAAGAGTCAATGAGTCGATGCAATCAGCTGGTTTTCCTTAGATAGAAAACTTTAATCAATCTGACTGGATGATCTGGTGAACTGGAAAGTGACCTGAGATGACATGATGTGAATTGGAGCTATAGAAATACACTGAATAGAATTGACCCAAACATGTTCATGACAGCTTCTATACAGTAAGGAGTCCGTTTCAATCCTTCAGGTCAGAGAGGAGCCATCCTGACCGATATTGACTGTTCATGTTTTCGGCTCCTGATGGTATCTGCCTCAGAAAAACGCCCATCAGGATGAGCTGCGTTCGCCGTGGGGCTGCAGGTACGATTCCCTGGAGTCTGTACAGCTGTGGCGTCCAGCAAACAGCCTCCTTACAGGAGATCTCTGCCAGTTCACAGCAGCCATTATGCAGCACTGAAGAGCACGATGACTAATGATGTGTGGGCCTAAAAGCTCTGAGACACTTTGAGAGCCGCTGCTGCCAGCCTTTGTTTTTATTCTAATCAACCATGATTTGAAAAAAAGAAAAATCCTCGTTATTCCACTTATTACCCTGTAATCACTTCAGCTGCATTAAAGGTATTTAATGCAGGTCATCAGCAGAGGAGGGAAATTTATCGCTGGGTAGTTTAACATCAGACAGATAAGATGAGTTATCAGCAACGAGGAGCAGAGGAAAAAACCTGACGAGGTTTCAGTGTTTTATCCATTATTTTGACCAAATCTTTAAAAAAATAACAATTGGGGCTAGGACTTAACTGGTTAATTTCTATTAATTAACAACGGATCCTGTAATTGACTCAATTAAAAAATTCGTGACACGTCCAGCCAACTAGAGATTTTTTATTTTATTTTATTATTTTGAGAATAACTATAGAATAAAGTGGTAACATTATGAGATAAAGTCGGAACTTTATAGGAGTTTTTTGTAGGGGTGTGAAGGAAGCCATCTTTGTTAAGAAAGAAAAAACAACCTTAGACAGAGGGGGGGGGGGGGGGACTCAGATTTCAGTTTTCAAAAACCTTCAATGCAGCAATAGAGTTGATTCCTTCCCTACTTTAATGCAGCCCCCGTCACTATGCAGGGGAACAAAATACCTCGCCAGGCCAACAATGACCCTTAACGACTGCCTTTTCAGAGGAATGGGCCAATATCAGGTATTGAAGGCAAATAATGACCTCAACGACCCCCATTCCAAAATGGTGGACCCGTTCATCCGTTTCTATTTGCATGTTTTCTAAATCCAAACAAGGTTTTGTGTAGCCTGGTGAGACCATCCTGATCTCGCGAGCTTCCAATGTTTCACTCCCAGATCAGTCTGGAGACTCTCCGTTTAAGAACATTTGGAGCCGTTCACCAAACGAACGTCCAATCAGCGTTGGCTTTGAGGCGGGTTGAGGTGTGACGCAACGAGAAGCGCGACAGTTCGGTCTAAAGAACATGGCGGCTTCAGCCGATGAAACTAGCGTTAGCGTGGCTATCGAGCAAGTTTTATCGGAATTACAGAGTATTTCTTCACTGAAAGAAGAGCAAAACACTGCTCTGGAGGCTTTTCTCAGAGGAAAAGATGTTTTTGCTCTTCTCCCCATGGATGGATATGCGGAGCAAATCCATCTGGAAGAGTCAGGTTAGCTTTGTTGGGCTGCTGGATAAAACCTGGAACTAAACGCTATTTCTGACATTTCGAATTGAAAAATCTTCCTGGATGGAAGAGAAACGTCTTCAGACTTGGAAACAAAGTCCAGTGGATTGATTTTTACTTTTCGGAGAAACTCTCTGAGTCAATCAGTCACCACTGAGTTCAAAGAGCCGATCAAACCGTCCTGGGATGAACAGAAGAGGCCCAACATGTATATTCTGCAGCCGTTTCCTCCAAACTTAAATCCATGCAGCGCAGCAAAGCCTCTGCTGAGCCGTTCATGTCGGGAGAAGAGAAAACAGATTTGTTTGCAGCCATAATTGAGTTTTTAATGGGATAAGTCAGTGTGTTGGTGTTTCACCAGCAAGTGCTTTTAGAAAAAAAAAACTAGCTTCATTATTCTGCTGATTAATGGAGGAAGTGCACTCACATCACCCATCTACTGGCTGCCATTTAAACACAGCACTAATCACTGGACTGGGAGCAGAAACAGGCAAATTTATTATCTGAAATGAAAAGTCTCAGCGGAGATATTTGTGGTCGGTGGAGATTAAGATTTAGAGAGAAATCCTGACGTTTTAAACGGCAGCTTGTTTCTGTAGCAGGAGGGTATGTAAAAATACGGACGCCTGTTTCCACTTTAATGCACATCAGTTTGCAAATGAATCAGGATTGAGCTGATGAAACTGAGCTGGGATGCTTATGAACACTCACTTCATAAGGATGGGATTAAACTGATAATAAAGTAAAAAATCTTGGTGTTGTTTTTGATCAGGACCTGTCATTTAAATCCCAGATCAAAGAGGTTTCTAGAATTTCCTTCTTTCATCTGAGGAACATTGCATAAATGAGAAATCTCCTGTCCAGGGGTGATGCTGAGATGTTGGAGATCGGCCTGTTTTCCAGTGTAGTCCTGTTTCTCTGACTGTGACTAACTGGATGTGCTCTCTTCATCCTCTGACATGGGAGCTGGCTCGGAGCTCGTCTGCCTGGCTGTGTGTTTCCTGGACGGGGCCGCCTGTGGAGCTGGTTGACAGTTGCCTTTTGTATCTATGCTTCTTTTTCTACGTCTGCTTCTGTCTCCTTGAACCCCAGTGGGCCTCAGCAGATGGCCGCTCACACTGAGCCTGGTTCTGCTGGAGGTTTCTTCCTGTTCAAAGGGAGTTTTTCCTCTCCACTGTCGCTACAAGCATGCTTAGTGTGAGGGATTGCTGAAGAGTCAATGAGTCGATGCAATCAGCTGGTTTTCCTTAGATAGAAAACTTTGAATCAATCTGACTGGATGATCTGGTGAACTGGAAAGTGACCTGAGATGACATGATGTGAATTGGCGCTATAGAAATAAACTGAATAGAATAGAAAAACGTCCCAGAAGTTATGTCAGCCTCATTTCCAGGATAAATCCATTAATATGACATGATGTATAAAAATGTTCTTGAATTGAGTGAAAAGCCTTTTTAAAAATAACATTTTTATCACATACGACCGTCTCTGACTTGGATAACTTCATGTTGTTTAATAAGTGGAGCGTCGCTTTAATTATCTCATAATGAGCATCTTCCATATTCAGCTCTAACCAACAGCTAGCCTCGCCGCCATCGGCTCAGCCTGGATTTAAGTCAAGATCCGGCGCTCAGGCAGCGCCTGACCTTTGACCCGCCCTGCAGAACACAGACAGCACACAGAGAACATACAGAGAGCAGAAGGATATGAATGGACCAGGATCCTGATGGCCAGTTTACGGATGGGGTGGAACGGGCTGAACATGTAGAGGGCGGACGTGGCGCTGAAGCGGAAGATGGCCTTCCCTTTGTTCAGGACTATGAAAGTCTGGAGGGAAAGAAACAGACAGAAACGTGTTTCCATCAGTGGTTTGAGTCTGAGCGGCAGAACGGCCCACATTCACCCAGAAAAACATCGTTACCATGAATTACTGAGGAGCAAAACTGGCTCTGGTCTTTACAGCTTGTTTTAGTCCAGATTCTACGGAGTGAATTTTGGTCCGTTATTGTTTCAAGCAAAAAATAAAAATAGTTTTTTGTAAAATTAAATTTAAAAAAGCAATCCAGAAATGAGACTTTGAAAAAAAGCTGTAATTACAAAAATAACAAAGTAAGTTTTTTGTGTTTTAGAGATTTTATATTTTCACATTTTATTTCTTAAAAATTCTGTTTTTCAGATTGAGTTTTATGAATTCTTTTCAAACTGCATCTAACAGATCACATTCTCTGCACCTCTGGGGGCGGGACTTCCTCTGGATTGGGGAGCAAAGACACATTTCTTCTGGTCCGCTGTCGCCAACTTTGCGATTTTTCTCTCTCAATTTATTGCCTTTCCAGACCTCCTAGCGTCTTTTTTTTTTTCAAAAAACAGACTGGCACCAAATCTACCAATTTTTTTTCTGTGTTAATGGAGACTTTGGCGACATAAAAGCACCGTACTCTGTCCTCCTGAGCGAGACGACCATTGGCCTCTCTCTTTCTGTCTGCTGTCGTCATGCAGAGCAGGCTGCCTGCGCTGCAGCACAGAGTTAACCTTTTAACTTTGAATCCAGATTGCAAATGAAATGTGCAAAGCTGCTGCTAATCCCGCCTAGATTAAAAAATGTAATCATGAAAAACTAAAAAGATAAACTAAAGAGCTAAACTACAGAGATAAACTAAAGACTATGGGTATTCTGATCTGCAGCTATAGCACCTAGATCTATGCTTTATAGTAGAAGGAAGAACTTTTTAATGCAGATGTTACCGTAAAGTCCTGCAGCTCTGGATTCTGGACCTACGGAAGAGGATTAGGGCCACTGAAAAAAAAAAGTTAACTGATTTTTAAATTTTATTTCAGTTTAATGTGGGAAAAAAAGTCAGAATTCTGACTTTTTTCTCAGAATTCTCACTTTTTTCCCAGAATTCTCACTTTTTTCTCAGAATTCTCACTTTTTTCCCAGAATTCTGACTTTTTTTCTCAGAATTCTCACTTTTTTCCCAGAATTCTCACTTTTTCCCCAGAATTCTGACTTTTTTCTCAGAATTCTGACTTTTTTCCCAGAATTCTCACTTTTTTCTCAGAATTCTCTTTTTTCCCAGAATGCTCACTTTTTTCTCAGAATTCTCACTTTTTTTCCCAGAATTCTGACTTTTTCTCAGAATTCTGACTTTTTTCCCAGAATTCTCACTTTTTTCCCAGAATTCTCACTTTTTTCCCAGAATTCTGACTTTTTTCTCAGAATTCTCACTTTTTTCTCAGAATTCTCACTTTTTTCCCAGAATTCTCACTTTTTTCTCAGAATTCTCTTTTTTCCCAGAATTCTCACTTTTTTCTCAGAATTCTCACTTTTTTTTCCCAGAATTCTGACTTTTTCTCAGAATTCTGACTTTTTTCCCAGAATTCTCACTTTTTTCCCAGAATTCTCACTTTTTTCTCAGAATTTTCACTTTTTTTCCCAGAATTCTCACTTTTTTCTCAGAATTCTCACTTTTTTTCCCAGAATTCTCGCTTTTTTCCCAGAATTCTCACTTTTTTCTCAGAATTCTCACTTTTTTTCCAGAATTCTCACTTTTTTCCCAGAATTCTGACTTTTTTCTCATAATTCTGACTTTTTTCCCAGAATTCTCACTTTTTTCCCAGAATTCTGACTTTTTTCTCAGAATTCTGACTTTTTTCCCAGAATTCTCACTTTTTCCCCAGAATTCTGACTTTTTTCTCAGAATTCTGACTTTTTTCCCAGAATTCTCACTTTTTTCTCAGAATTCTCTTTTTTCCCAGAATGCTCACTTTTTTCTCAGAATTCTCACTTTTTTTCCCAGAATTCTGACTTTTTCTCAGAATTCTGACTTTTTTCCCAGAATTCTCACTTTTTTCCCAGAATTCTGACTTTTTTCTCAGAATTCTCACTTTTTTCCCAGAATTCTGACTTTTTTCTCAGAATTCTCACTTTTTTCCCAGAATTCTGACTTTTTTTCTCAGAATTCTCACTTTTTTCCCAGAATTCTCACTTTTTCCCCAGAATTCTGACTTTTTTCTCAGAATTCTGACTTTTTTCCCAGAATTCTCACTTTTTTCTCAGAATTCTCTTTTTTCCCAGAATGCTCACTTTTTTCTCAGAATTCTCACTTTTTTTCCCAGAATTCTGACTTTTTCTCAGAATTCTGACTTTTTTCCCAGAATTCTCACTTTTTTCCCAGAATTCTCACTTTTTTCCCAGAATTCTCACTTTTTTCCCAGAATTCTGACTTTTTTCTCAGAATTCTCACTTTTTTCTCAGAATTCTCACTTTTTTCCCAGAATTCTCACTTTTTTCTCAGAATTCTCTTTTTTCCCAGAATTCTCACTTTTTTCTCAGAATTCTCACTTTTTTTTCCCAGAATTCTGACTTTTTCTCAGAATTCTGACTTTTTTCCCAGAATTCTCACTTTTTTCCCAGAATTCTCACTTTTTTCTCAGAATTTTCACTTTTTTTCCCAGAATTCTCACTTTTTTCTCAGAATTCTCACTTTTTTTCCCAGAATTCTCGCTTTTTTCCCAGAATTCTCACTTTTTTCTCAGAATTCTCACTTTTTTTCCAGAATTCTGACTTTTTTCCCAGAATTCTGACTTTTTTCTCATAATTCTGACTTTTTTCCCAGAATTCTCACTTTTTTCCCAGAATTCTGACTTTTTTCTCAGAATTCTGACTTTTTTCTCAGAATTCTCACTTTTTTCCCAGAATTCTCACTTTTTTCCCAGAATTCTGACTTTTTTCTCAGAATTCTCACTTTTTTCTCAGAATTCTCACTTTTTTCCCAGAATTCTCACTTTTTTCTCAGAATTCTCTTTTTTCCCAGAATTCTCACTTTTTTCTCAGAATTCTCACTTTTTTTTCCCAGAATTCTGACTTTTTCTCAGAATTCTGACTTTTTTCCCAGAATTCTCACTTTTTTCCCAGAATTCTCACTTTTTTCTCAGAATTCTCACTTTTTTTCCCAGAATTCTCGCTTTTTTCCCAGAATTCTCACTTTTTTCTCAGAATTCTCACTTTTTTTCCAGAATTCTGACTTTTTTCCCAGAATTCTGACTTTTTTCTCATAATTCTGACTTTTTTCCCAGAATTCTCACTTTTTTCCCAGAATTCTGACTTTTTTCTCAGAATTCTCACTTTTTTCCCAGAATTCTCACTTTTTTCTCAGAATTCTCACTTTTTTTTCCCAGAATTCTGACTTTTTCTCAGAATTCTGACTTTTTCCCCAGAATTCTGACTTTTTTCCCAGAATTCTGACTTTTTTCTCAGAATTTTCACTTTTTTCCCAGAATTCTCACTTTTTTCTCAGAATTCTCACTTTTTTCCCAGAATTCTGACTTTTTTCTCAGAATTCTCACTTTTTTCTCAGAATTCTCACTTTTTTCCCAGAATTCTCACTTTTTCCCCAGAATTCTGACTTTTTTCCCAGAATTCTGACTTTTTTCTCAGAATTTTCACTTTTTTCCCAGAATTCTCACTTTTTTCTCAGAATTCTCACTTTTTTCCCAGAATTCTGACTTTTTTCTCAGAATTCTCACTTTTTTCTCAGAATTCTCACTTTTTTCTCAGAATTCTCACTTTTTTCCCAGAATTCTGACTTTTTTCCCAGAATTCTCACTTTTTTCCCAGAATTCTCACTTTTTTCCCAGAATTCTCACTTTTTTCTCAGAATTCTGACTTTTTTCTCAGAATTCTCACTTTTTTCCCAGAATTCTGACTTTTTTCCCAGAATTCTCACTTTTTTCCCAGAATTCTCACTTTTTTCTCAGAATTCTCACTTTTTTCTCAGAATTCTCACTTTTTTCCCAGAATTCTGACTTTTTTCCCAGAATTCTCACTTTTTTCTCAGAATTTTCACTTTTTTCCCAGAATTCTCACTTTTTTCTCAGAATTCTCACTTTTTTCCCAGAATTCTGACTTTTTTCTCAGAATTCTCACTTTTTTCTCAGAATTCTCACTTTTTTCCCAGAATTCTGACTTTTTTCCCAGAATTCTCACTTTTTTCCCAGAATTCTCACTTTTTTCCCAGAATTCTCACTTTTTTCTCAGAATTCTCACTTTTTTCTCAGAATTCTCAATTTTTTCTCAGAATTCTCACTTTTTTCTCAGAATTCTCACTTTTTTCCCAGAATTCTGACTTTTTTCCCAGAATTCTCACTTTTTCCCCAGAATTCTCACTTTTTTCCCAGAATTCTCACTTTTTTCTCAGAATTCTCACTTTTTTCTCAGAATTCTCACTTTTTTCCCAGAATTCTGACTTTTTTCCCAGAATTCTCACTTTTTTCCCAGAATTCTCACTTTTTTCCCATACTAAACTGAAATAAAATTTAAAAATCAGTTAACTTCTTTTTTTCCACTGGCCCTAATCCTCTTCCGTATGGACCAGCAGGTTTTCGAGGTCATGAAAAAACTGAAACCCAGCAGTTAAATACGGACATGTTTGTGTTTAATTCAAAGGAAAATCGCAAAAATGATCAGAATTCTGTTTTTTATCAGATAATTTAACTCCATTCAGAAGCAGCTCCACCTTAATGGATCCTGTTTTTATCTCCTCTCCTCTGTGACCTCTGCCTCTGGTGTTTAACAGCTTTTTATTTATATGTAAAGCAAATCTTTAAAACATGGATATGATCCAGAGGTGGTGATTGGGTCCCACCCTCTTGTCCTTGAAGTAGTACGGGTCGATGTCTTCCAGGGGAACGCCCACCAGGTGAGAGGGGATGTCAGCGAAGATGCGGGGCAGCTGTTTTCCTGCCTCCAGGTCGGGCCGGGGCCGGGGGAACTCCACGTCGCCCAGGTCCTTCAGTAAAACCACCGACAGAAACAACAATATCAGCTTCTCGTCAGTCGCTCTGCGGTTTTTACCAGTTTTATATTTTAAATCTTCCGTCTGACAAAGTTTTCACCTTTTAGTTCAGAAACTGTAAATTATTTCTGCTGTTCTTTGTTGCAGCCTCTTTAATTTTACTATCATGTTTGTATTTCTGAGGAAAAGTGTAACGCTAAATACTGTCAGCTTAGCTGGCTTACACTGGAAAAAATCCAAATCTAGATAAGAATTTTTTTCTTAAAATAAGTGCATTTGTTCTTGGATTGAGGAGATAAAAGAGACATTTTGCCAATGGAACCAGACAATTTAGATTTAAAATACGAAAACACAATTGCATTGTGTTATTTCAAGTGCATTTTATCTAAATTTTCTATTTTAAGAGTAAAAATACTCATTCCATTGGCAAATCATCACATTTACCTGCTCAAATTAAGGGTAAATACACTTAATTTAAGAAGTTTTTACTTATTTCTAGATGATTTTTGCAGTGTAGCATCCATATTTGATCGAAAAGCACAAAAATCGCCCAAATTTTCACCCCTAAATCAACAAAATGTTGTTATGGAGTTTTTTAAGTCCAACACTGGAAAAAATCTAAACCTGAATAAGTCATTTTTTCCTAAAATAAGTGCATTTGTTCTTGATTTGAGGAGGTAAAAGAGACATTTTGCCAATGGAACAAGATGATTTACATTTAAAATAAAAAAACACAATTGCATTGTCTTATTTAAGTGCATATTATCTAATTATCTTATTTTAAGAGTGAAAATACTCAAACTATCTTATTTACCTGCTCAAATTAAGGGTAAATACACTTAATTTAAGAAATTTTTACTTCGTTCTAGATCGTTTTTCCAGTGTTGGTAGAAAGGAGGCTGGTTTAGCTTAACGGGTTATTACACTGCAAAAAATGGAAATCTAAATAAGTAATTTTTGCTCAAACTAAGTGCATTTTTCTTGAATCGAGGAGGTAAGTGAGACACTTTGCCAAAGGAACAAGACAATTTACATTTAAAATAAGAAAAAAACAATTGCATTGTCTTATTTCAAGTGCATTTTATCTAATCATCTTAAAAATACTCATTCTATTGTCAGATCATCTTATTTACCTGCTTAAAATAAGGGTAAATACACTTAATTTAAGACATTTTTTACTAATTTCTAGATGTTTTTTGCAGTGTAGCCTGCACACTGCAAAAAATCTAGTCATTTTTTCTTAAAATAAGTGCATTTTTTTCTTGAATTTAGGAGGTAAGTGAGACATTTAAAATAAGAATATATTTCATTGTTTTTTTCGAGTGCATATTATCTAATTTTTTTTATTTTAAGAGTAAGAAAATCTAATTTAATTGGCAGGTCGTCTTATTTTCTTGCTCAGTTTAAGGCTAAACACCAGCGCCAGCAGCTGCACTGAAAAAACGTCTGTAAAAAATGTCTTAAATTAAGTGTATTTACCCTTAATTTGGTCTCAAAATAAGACAGTTAGATAAAATTCACTTGAAATAAGACGTTTATCCCTTTGTGTTTTCTTATTTTAAGTGTAAATTGTCTCTTTTATCTCCTCAAACGAAGAACAAATGTATTTATTTTAAGAAAAACTGACTGATGTAGACTTTCATTTTTTCCCAGTGAGGGCTCCCTGTTTGTGTCAGGCGGGCGTGTGAATCCGTACCTCCTGGTATTGCTTTTTGCGTCGGGCCTCCTCCTGGGTGATGCGCTGTTCAATGGCCGCCAGGGAGTCCGGCGTGAAGCGCTTAAAGCTCTCTGGTCCCATTGGAAACACACAGCCAGCCATCTTCTCATCCTGATCCTGCTGCTAACTGGTCCAGTATACCAGCTGCAGACATGCAAACACAAAGAATATACGTCACACTTTTAATATCTAACATTCTGCTTCCCAGAACATCTGGATTTTTAAAAAAATAATCATCTTTAGACGGAGAGAACAGCTTGATGGTTTCTCTCACATAGCCTGTTAGTATAATCTGATGTCAGACTGTTCAAACACCTGTTGAGAATACTTTGAATCCTTGAATAATGAGACGAAGAGCGCTTGATTCGAGGACCCGGGGTGTGATTTAGTGATTTCTTCTGGTGCAGGTTGATTGCATCCTCTGAGACAGCAACCTGCAGCTCAGGATGACCCACAGCATCACATCATTAAAGCTCAACTCTGAGGGTTTGAACAGCAGCAATCAGCCTGAAAAAAACCCAGATGGAGGCGAATCACATCTACCTCCTCCTGTTCCTCTCAGCAGCGGAGCGCACCTTCCCTTTATCCGCCCTAAACTTTGGGTTTCCTTCACTCCAGAATCATCAGTTGGTCTCTGTTCCAGTTTCAACAGGATTTCCCTTCAAAAACAAACACTAGTGTGGATGGCAGGGTCGATGTTTAAAGTTGATTGCTCGCTGGAATTTGAAGCAGTCTAGTAATTCTGAGTTACAGACGGAGGGATTTAGATCAATAGAAGTGAGGAAAAGGAAAAGGACAGGTTCCCTTCATCATTTAGATTCATTTTCCACAGCAGAGGGTGAAAAGATGAGGCAACAGATGCTGCGGATTGATTAGATATAAAGGATTTTCCAGACTAGAGCGCACCTCACTAAATAAAAATAAATACATATCATCAAAATTCAAATAGGAAACGGGGACAGTGAAGTTTTCGTTCATATTTATTAATATTTAAACAACAAAAATCAAGTGTAGAATCCTGGACTGTGCCTCTCCTATTCCTAATGCTACGTTCACATCTAAAGCAGAGGAAGCAGCTAGTTTCCATGCAAAGTCAACAGCTGACGCGCATCAAGGTGCAGCAGAAGGTCCTGCAGCGCGTTATGAGCAGCAGGAGCATCTTCTGAGCATCTGAGGCGCAGGAAGTGCTGCGAAAGCAGCAGCTGCTGGAGTTGGATAGATCGGACTTTAGCCGCTCTGAAGCCTGAAGAAAAACAGGTTAACAAGGTTTGTTCTGAACTTCCACGTCAGGATGCCAAAATGTCGTATTTTAAACGATTCTCTGGGAGGAAACAGAAACCAATCTGGATGTTTTCACCAGGGAAGGTGGTGAAACTGAATGTGATTGGACGGATCACACAGAAACTTAAACTATTAAAAAAGCACAAGAGAACCGGAATAAAACTGCTGGAAAGATCTAACAACTGATGCAGGCGTGAGAGAAAGTAAAAGAGATGAGAATGTTACAACTGCAAGCAGCAGAAGCTGCTGGTTTTCATGCAAAGTCAACAGCTGACGCGCAAAAAGGCGCAGCAGAAGGTTCTGCAGCAGGTTTAGAGCAGCAGGAAGACTGCTAGTCAAGATTCTCAGTCATCCAGGTCATATTCATTTAAAAAAGGGAAAAAAACAAACACAGGGAAACAGAAAATCTTGCATATTCAGCCAGGCCAACAATTCCCTCTAACGACCCCCTTTCAGAGACATAGACAGGTATGGGGCATTGCAGGCTAACAAAGAAGCCAAACGACCCCCATTCCAAAGGGGGGGACCCGTTCATCCGTTTCTATTTGCATGTTTTCTAAACTAAAACCAGGCTTTGTTGGGCTGCTGGATAAAACCTGGAACTAAACGCTATTTCTGACATTTTGAACTGAAAAAGCTTCCTGGATGGAAGAGAAACGTCTTCAAACTTGGACCTGGATGATTGAGGATCTTCTCCAGCAGAACCAGAACCAGGTGCAGGGTGAGAAATGCATTACCTGCTGTTCTTTTATAGAAAATCATTTTTCCTCTTAAAGAAAAAACAGCAACAAATCCTAATGAAATGGTTTGATGGAAATGTTTGAAAATCATTCACCTGCTAAATCGTATAGCAGCGACATCAGCTACTACATTCACTGGCTTTCTTTATTAAAGAGCTAAAGTTTCAGCTGAAGTGGGAACGCCATCATTAACCCCCCCCCTCGTCGTTTTATCAGCGGTTCATTCAGGATGGGTCGCAGTGGCAAACGGCACAATCTGCAGCTGCACAGAACTGCTAACGCGGTTAGCTTTAAACGGCTAGACCTGTGGGTTTTGAACAGGTGTGAGTCCAGGTGTGTGTTCAGGCCATCTGCTGCGGATCCTAATCCAATGAGGAGACAGGCCTCGTTTTTCAAGCCTTCCTGAATTTCTGCTTCACAGCTCTCAAATCTGATTTGTGCAGCGTGTTTGTGTGCACATTAAAGGAGAGGCTGGCTCTGGCTTCTGTTCTTATCCAGCGCTGTCATCCACTCAGTCACCAACACACACACACGTCAAATACAGTAGCTCCTGATGAGCGCCTCCGCCCCGCTTTCCATTCTGCTCCGACACTTTGTCACGTACGGAACGCTCGGCGCTTCCTGAACGCATCACGGAAACCAGAAATCCGCTCAAATGAGCCCTGAACAGAGACAGGACAGCAGACCATGAGCTGGGTTCCCTGCAGAACAGATCCAGGAGACCATCGTCCTGTTTCTCAGGAGGTTCTGTCCTTCAGGGCAGGTTTGTGACATAAGTTAAGATGCAGCTGAGATGCATGTTATTTTCGACTCTTATTTAAGGCATTAAAAACAGGAGCCACCCAGGAGGAGGAGGAGGGAGGGAGGCTCTGCAGAACCAGCTGACAGACAGTGGACCCCTCCACTGTCTCATGTTCCTCTGGCTCGCTTTGACCTCAGATCTCTACCGTCAAAACATGAAAAAAATCCCTGAGATGTATTTGTTATGCTCAGTTACCGTGGTAACCAGCATATCGCGATGGCTGGATGTTTTCAGACACAGTGACAATGTGTTCACCAGCGGAGGGAGGAAAACATCAGATGTTTCTCTGATTTCAGATCCAAACGTCTCCTCTGACTAATCCTCTAACTGTCGGCCATGTTGGATTTTACTTCCAGTTTATATCAGAGAACAAAGGCTCACATGTTGTTTTTTTTACATTCTAATTAAAGGAAAAGTCCGGCAGCAAGGATGATCAATGGATTATTATTTATACTAATGTTGCACCGATGCCATTTTTTGGCCCCGATACCTGGCTGTGAAGTATCAGCCAGATACCATCTGTTTGAAATTGATGTGTGTGAATATATGAAGAACTGCATCCTACTTGGAGGTAAAATAATCGCCATCATGGCTTCATGTCAAGCTGCTGCCTACCTTTGTGAAGCAGGAAAAAGACTAAAACAAAGTGAATCTAGTAGAACTTTTTATTTCCTACCTGGAATGGGCGACAATAGTTGAAGAAACTTTAAGCTCTCAAAATGGTATCAGTGCCCTATTGGTTGGTACTCGCCGATACCGATACCACCATTTTAGTGCTGGATTGGGGCCCTGCCCCATACTGGTATCGATGCAACATTACTTTATACCTAAAACTAACACGTACGCGTCGTTCTTCTATTGTGATACTTCAAACTGCACATAAAAAACTGAGGCAAACACTTCTGCACAATGATTCACCAATTCATGAAAACACAGGGCTACACGCTTTAAAGTAGCAGTCTGGTCAGTGAGGAATAGTCGATAGATCGTTATTTACTATTATTTATTTAACCATTTCATTTTCTGTAACAATCTGATTGTTTGGAACCATCTGTCTGTCTATAACCGTCTGTCTGTCTGTAACTATCTGTTTGTCTATAACGTCTGTCTCTAACAGTATGTCTGTCTGTCTGTAACTGTCTGTCCATCTGTAACTGTCTGTAACCGTCTGTCTGTCTGTCTGTAACTGTCTGTCTGTAACAGTATGTCTGTCTGTCTGTAACTGTCTGTCCGTCTGTAACTGTCTGTAACAGTATGTCCGTCTGTAACTGTCTGTCTGTAACTGTCTGTCCGTCTGTAACTGTCTGTAACCGTCTGTCTGTCTGTCTGTAACTGTCTGTCTGTAACAGTATGTCCGTCTGTAACTGTCTGTCTGTAACAGTATGTCTGTCTGTAACCATCTGTCTGTCTGTCTGTGACTGTCTGTCTGTAACTGTCTGTAACTGTCTGTCTGTAACAGTATGTCTGTCTGTAACCATCTGTCCGTCTGTAACTGTCTGTCTGTAACAGTATGTCTGTCTGTAACCATCTGTCTGTCTGTAACTGTCTGTCTGTCTGAAACTGTCTGTAACTGTCTGTCTGTCTGTCTGTCTGTAACTGTCTGTCTGTAACAGTATGTCTGTCTGTAACCATCTGTCTGTCTGTAACCCTCTGTCTGTCTGTCTGTAACTGTCTGTCTGTAACAGTATGTCCGTCTGTAACTGTCCGTCTGTAACTGTCTGTAACTGTCTCTCTGTCTGTGACTGTCTGTCTGTCTGTCTGTTACTGTCCGTAACTGTCTGTCTGTCTGTCTGTCTGTCTGTAACTGTCTGTCTGTAACAGTATGTCTGTCTGTAACTGTCTGTCTGTCTGTGACTGTCTGTCTGTTACTGTCTGTAACCGTCTGTCTGTCTGTCTGTAACTGTCTGTCTGTAACAGTATGTCTGACTGTAACCATCTGTCTGTCTGTAACCGTCTGTCTGTCTGTCTGTAACTGTCTGTCTGTAACAGTATGTCTGACTGTAACCATCTGTCTGTCTGTAACTGTCTGTCTGTAACAGTATGTCTGACTGTAACCATCTGTCTGTCTGTAACCGTCTGTCTGTCTGTAACTGTCTGTCTGTAACAGTATGTCTGACTGTAACCATCTGTCTGTCTGTAACCGTCTGTCTGTCTGTCTGTAACTGTCTGTCTGTAACAGTATGTCCGTCTGTAACTGTCCGTCTGTAACTGTCTGTCTGTAACAGTATGTCTGTCTGTAACCATCTGTCTGTCTGTAACCGTCTGTCTGTCTGTCTGTAACAGTATTTTTTGTCTGTAACCATCTGTCTGTCTGTAACTGTCTGTCTGTCTGTAACCGTCTGTCTGTCTGTAACTGTCTGTCTGTAACTGTCTGTCTGTAACAGTATGTCTGACTGTAACCATCTGTCTGTCTGTAACCGTCTGTCTGTCTGTCTGTAACTGTCTGTCTGTAACAGTATGTCTGACTGTAACCATCTGTCTGTCTGTAACTGTCTGTCTGTAACAGTATGTCTGACTGTAACCATCTGTCTGTCTGTAACCGTCTGTCTGTCTGTCTGTAACTGTCTGTCTGTAACAGTATGTCTGACTGTAACCATCTGTCTGTCTGTAACCGTCTGTCTGTCTGTCTGTAACTGTCTGTCTGTAACAGTATGTCCGTCTGTAACTGTCCGTCTGTAACTGTCTGTCTGTAACAGTATGTCCGTCTGTAACTGTCCGTCTGTAACTGTCTGTCTGTAACAGTATGTCTGACTGTAACCATCTGTCTGTCTGTAACCGTCTGTCTGTCTGTCTGTAACTGTCTGTCTGTAACAGTATGTCCGTCTGTAACTGTCCGTCTGTAACTGTCTGTAACTGTCTCTCTGTCTGTGACTGTCTGTCTGTCTGTCTGTTACTGTCCGTAACTGTCTGTCTGTCTGTCTGTCTGTCTGTAACTGTCTGTCTGTAACAGTATGTCTGTCTGTAACTGTCTGTCTGTCTGTGACTGTCTGTCTGTTACTGTCTGTAACCGTCTGTCTGTCTGTCTGTAACTGTCTGTCTGTAACAGTATGTCTGACTGTAACCATCTGTCTGTCTGTAACCGTCTGTCTGTCTGTCTGTAACTGTCTGTCTGTAACAGTATGTCTGACTGTAACCATCTGTCTGTCTGTAACTGTCTGTCTGTAACAGTATGTCTGACTGTAACCATCTGTCTGTCTGTAACCGTCTGTCTGTCTGTCTGTAACTGTCTGTCTGTAACAGTATGTCTGACTGTAACCATCTGTCTGTCTGTAACCGTCTGTCTGTCTGTCTGTAACTGTCTGTCTGTAACAGTATGTCCGTCTGTAACTGTCTGTCTGTAACAGTATGTCTGTCTGTAACCATCTGTCTGTCTGTAACCGTCTGTCTGTCTGTCTGTAACAGTATTTTTTGTCTGTAACCATCTGTCTGACTGTCTGTCTGTCTGTCTGTTACTGTCTGTAACCGTCTGTCTGTCTGTAACTGTCTGTCTGTAACTGTCTGTCTGTAACAGTATGTCCGTCTGTAACTGTCTGTCTGTAACTGTCTGTCTGTCTGTGACTGTCTGTCTGCGGTGCTTTGAAGCATAATATGGCTGTAGATCGTCCCCACAGACGCAGACGCAGCTGAAATAACCACGTCTCAACAGCTCAACCAATTAACTCTGCAGGTTTTCTTTTCCAACATGTCCGCCCTTCAACTTAAACTTTACAAACAGATTTCTTTTAAAATCTTTGTTTTTCTTGTCCTAAATCTACTCTGATTATAGAACATCCCTCATATTTATGTGAACCCGTTTTTATTTTTGAATAATAACGTATTTCTGAGCTCAGTTTAAAGGTTTAGTGGCATATTTATTCATGTTGAAGCCTCCTGTGTGTGTTTGCTCCTGCCTGTTTGTGTTCAGCTCTTCATCGCATGCAGCCTCCCCGTTTCTGTACAGCAGCTCCTCTTCCTCGGCTCCCCTCGGAGCGTTTTCTCTCCTCACATCATGCGATTTAACCTCGTCTCTGTAACAAACTGCAGCACTGAGTCAGACTGTGAGCAGGAGACCGGGGTCAGTCTGTAAGGAAGGCTTTAACTTCTTTATGCTGTGGCTTCAGACCACTGAAGGATGTCACTGCTCCCACCCAGGAACCACAGCGCTGAGGCCATGAAGACGACACGGATCATCAGGCAGAGAAAAGCTGGACTTTCAGACTGAAGCAGAAACTTCAAACTCACAGCTGAGGAAAACGTACTGTGAAAGGAGGCCGGGAAACGGATTTCTACTTTTAATTTACAGGTATTAAAAGGATGTAAAACAGATACCAGATTAAAGAACTTTCATCCATAATGGAGCCAAAATTCAGTTTTTACATCCCATTAGAAATGAGTCATTCCACAATATGGAGGAACTGGGGTGGATTTACCATCAGGCAATACTAGGCAGTTACCTAGGGCCCCAAGTTCCTGGGGGCCCCATAAAACTCTGTTAACATGTACGGTTAATACAACTATTCCTTATTTGTTCATATTAATTATGTTTTTGATAAAAATCCTTTGTCTAAAATGCCATCAGAACGCTGATAATATTAAGTGTGTCTCAGCCCCCCCCTTCAGTGTCCACCATATTGGATCAGTCCATTTGCTGCACATGTTCAGAAAGGTCCAAACAGACAGCAGCAAACCATTTGAAAACAAACCATGCAAAGAGCAGTGTTGCCAACTTAGCGCTTTAGTCGCTATATTTAGCCACTTTTCAGACCCCTCTAGAACTTTGATTTCTAAAAAGCTCCTAGCGCCAAATCTAGAGACTTTTTTCTGCTACTGGAGACTTTGGAGACAACATCTAAAAGCAGCGAACTCTGCTCTCCAGAGCAAGTAGATTGGTAACCCCGCCTCCTGCTCTCCTCTATCTTGTCTGCTGTCATGATTCATGCAGCTATTATTTCATCCAAATGAAAAATGGAGAACAGATAAGCAGATCATGGCTTGTCTACAGTGAAAAGAAGGACTGGGTTATTTACTTTGGCCTTTTTGGAAACACAGGAAGGAGCAATCAGCTAAGTGAGCTTAGTGCTTGGAAAAAATCTTTCATTCCTTTAGAGACAGCATGAAAAGTCAGCTGAGTACAAAACATAGAGAGGAAAACAAGAAGAAAAGGGACAAGAAGAGAGGGACACAACCTAGAACAGATAATGGATGTCTATTCTATTAACATTTCTCTATCTGGGGCGTGCTTTGATGGCGCAGTCGTTAGCGCACACAACCTGCATACAGAGGCCTTAGTCCCCGACGCGACCGACCCGAGTTTGAATCTGGCCGCATGTCTCTTCCCCTTTCTAACGACAGAGTATTAGGGCCAGGTTACAGATTTTGTCTTTATTTGAGAATAAATTCGTAACATTACGAGAATGAAGTCATCATTCAACCACCTGTTTCAGAAAGAAAGCTTGGAGCTCCGCCCAGCAGATGACGGTCGACCAGCTCCACCAATCAGCAACCAGAGTCCACTTTGACATCCTGCCCAGTTTGATGCTGCTGCTAAAAGATTTCCTGATTGGTCAAACCGATGCTGAAGTAGAACTTCCCATGATGCTCCACATTCCTCACCTTAGGGAAGAAAGGGCTTCTGGGAAGAGTTGTCAGAAAATACAACTTGTTTCTCGGAATTTTAGGGCTTTATTCTCTTAATTGAACGACTTCATTCTCATAATTTTACAAATTTAATAACATAATTTTAAGACTTTTTTCTCGTAATGTTACAATTTTATTCTCATAATTTTACGACTTTAATCTTCTAATTTTATGACTTTTTTTGTAATTTTACGACTTTATTTTCACAATAATACAACTTTATTCTCATAATTTTACAACTTTAATCTTGTAATTTTACGACTTTATTGTCATATTTTTACGACTTTATTTTCACAATAATACAACTTTATTCTCATAATTTTACGACTTTATTCTTGTAATTTTAGGACTTTATTCTCGTAATTTTACGACTTTTTTTTCGTAATTTTACGACTTTTTTTCTTAATTTTATGACTTTATTCTCATAATTTTACGACTTTATGGTCGTATTTTTACGACTTTATTTTCACAATAATACAACTTTATTCTCATAATTTTACGACTTTATTATTGTATCTTTACGACTTTATTCTCATAATTTTATGACTTTATTTTTCGTAAATTTACGACTTTATTCTCATAATTTTACGACTTTATTCTCATAGTTTTATTACTTTATTCTCATAATGCTGCGACTTTATTCTCAAAATAGAAAAAAAAAATCTCTAGCCTAGCCCTAATACTAATGTAATATAAAACTATTCTCGTTATGTAATGATTATTCTCGTTGCGATTTTATTCTTGTAATTTTACAACTTTATTCACGTAATGTTACGACTTTATTCTAGAAATAGAAAAAATAATCTATATCCTGGCCCTAATACTCCATCGTACTTTCCTGTCAGCCTGTTGTCCAAACAATAAAAAAACTTAAATCCTAAAGCCGCCCATGGGGAGGAAGACCAGATCTACTCAGGAGGAGACAGAACATCTGTGTTCTCCATGTTCTCTGCTTTGAATCCATCTGATCCAGTCCTTTCTTTGTTACTCCGGGAACCTGGAGCGCGTCGACCTTCTTGTTCAGGGACCCAAAGCAAAGCTAAGGGGACTTCCTGAGCTGTAGTTTGATGAGGTGTGAGTTAGGAGGCGCTACAGCTTCCCTCAGAGGCCTGGACTCATCGCCTCTGTTTAACTTGTGCTTCATTGGCAACAATTGAATAGTTTGATTTCAGCTGCTGGACCTTAAACTATAATAAATGTTGAATTAAAATCCTCAGACTGGATAAATATACAGGAATCTACGGAAGAGGATTAGGGCCACTGAAAAAAAAAAAATTTAACTGATTTTTAAATTTTAGTTTTTTCAGTTTAGTATGGGAAAAAAGTCAGAATTCTGACTTTTTTCTCAGAATTCTGACTTTTTTCTCAGAATTCTGACTGAATTCTGACAATAAAAAAAGTCAGAATTCTGAGAAAAAAAGTCAGAATTCTGAGATTAAAGTCAGAATTCTGAGAAAAAAAAGTCAGAATTCTGACTTTAATCTCAGAATTCTGAGAAAAAAGTCAGAATTCTGAGAAAAAAGTCAGAATTCTGACTTTAATCTCAGAATTCTGAGAAAAAAAGTCAGAATTCTGACTTTAATCTCAGAATTCTGAGAAAAAAGTCAGAATTCTGACATTAAAGTCAGAATTCCGACTTTTTTCCTCAGAATTCTGACTTTTTTTCTCAGAATTCTGAGATTAAAGTCAGAATTCTGAGAAAAAAGTCGGAATTCTGACATTAAAGTCAGAATTCCGACTTTTTTCCCATACTATACTGAAATAAAATAAAAAAAAAATCAGTTAACTTTTTTTTTTTCAGTGGCCCTAATCCTCTTCCGTAGGAATCAGTTTCCTCCTGAAGAGATGAAAGCCTCAGGCTGTGATGATGGCGCCGCTCCAGGACTTTTAATGATCTTATTGATTCAGAGGAACGATGGTGCGTTCAAGGTGCTCTTGCTTCGGTGGGAAACGACAGCTCCCTTCACTCCAGCAGCGAAGCTGTAGAGCTGCTCTTCTCTCGGCCTCGGCATCAATCCCATCAGCCCGTCCTGTCAGCGCGGCGTGATGAAGCGCCAGAACTCCCCGGAAGGCGTCTCCTGAGGACGCCGGCGCCGAGGAGCCGCAGCAGAGAACGAGCCGCACCTTCAATCCAATTAGGCTGAGAGGAGAAAATTTGGTCACTGCTGCCCGAAGCTGGACATGATTCACTGGAGTCAGGCAGGACGCCAAGGCGAGCTGGCAGGGGACGGAGGGGACCGACCGGGTGGGGGGGGTGGGGTCCTCTGGATGCCTCTCAAGCTGCAGGAGGAGATTCTCTCACTTCCTGTTCAGAAAAAAGCCTTTTTTCTGATGCAATGATGTGCAGAACCGCTGAGTCGCTCCTAAACGCTGGGCTGATGTTCCAGACGCCGGCCTTAGGGCCCCCGCTGGCAGCAAAGAACCCAACGTCAGACTTTAGCGCCAACATGTTAAATATAAACCTGGAGGACAAAACATGAAGCGTCACGACTTTGCTGACAGTGGAGCTGATTGATCCAAAGGTAAACCAGACAGAAGAAGAACCAATCAGAGTCCGTCGCCTCATGGAAAGATGCAGCTCTGCATTATTCATCTGTTGCTTTTCCTTCCGTTGAACAAACTGGGTTCTTCAAACAGAGGTCAGAGGTCAGCGGATCCGTTCAGCCTCTTCCTGCTTAACATCACCTACACTGAGCATGAGGTCATCTCTGTGGTTTCTAATCTAAACCAGGTCAATACAATATTCTGATGCTTTCTAATATTTAACTTGGTTTTATTTTTATTTCATAATTTATTTCTAATCTTTTACAATTTATTCATTTATTTTTGTTAAAACGTAATTTTGTTTTTTGTTATTTTTCCAGCTTTTATTGCCATTCCAGTGTCACAACAACAGAGCAACAGAATAAACTCTCTGTGTTTAACCCCTCCCCTTGGGCAGCAGTGGGCTGCCATTGTGCAGCGCCAGGGGAGCAGATTGGGGTTAAGGGTCTTGCTCACGGACCCAGAGTGGCAGTCTGTGGGAGTGGGGGTCAAACTTTAGAACCTCAGGATTCCAAGTTCTATGCCCTAACCACTAGGTCACTACTCCCCTATTTTTTGGCCACGCCCCCTAGATTTGAGCGCACTCCCTCTAGTTTTTAAGCCACGCCCCATATATTGGAGGACACTCCCTCTAGTTTTTAGACCACGCCCCCTAGATTGGAGTGCACTCCCTCTAGTTTTTAAGCCACGCCCCCTATGTTTTAAGGCACTCCTCCTAGTTTCTAGGCCACTACTTTAATCACGTGAAATTACAATGTTGAGCCAAAACGATACAAAAAAAGTGTGTGTATTTCTTCTTAAAGTTCGCAGAATTTAAATTTAGCAGCAAATAGAAACAACATATATTTTGCTGGAGTTTTCTTAAAAATTTTTCAAATTTATCACGTTTCTGAAGGAAAACTTTGGGAGGGGGGGTCTTTAGATCGGGGTTTTTCTTCTGTCAAGGATGGGTGGAGGTGTTCTGAGGACCCAAATGCAGAGATGAGTTTCCTCAGGCAATTAAGCCCAAAAAAAAATTCCAAATTAGTGAGAACCAAAAAACCCAGAAGCATCAGGATGAACACGCACCAGGAGCCGGGAAATGACAAGGAAGCAAGAAAACAACAAGAAACCAGCAGTAAGCGACGGCTCTGCTGCTCATTTAAAGCCCACTAGTGATGAACCACACCTGAGCAGACTACCCAGGTTCTCTACAAAGATCCTCTCTAGAGGAGATGCATAACTCAGACACACACACTGGAACCCAGGTTCTCTAAAAAGATCCTCTCTGATAGAGATGCACTACTCAAACACGGGAACCCAGACACATACCAGAATGAATCTGAAAGTAAAGCATTGGTTCGATACTGACACTCATTTGGCATCAATATTATCAATGTTTCTATCGATGGTCGACCGCTAGCGAAACGTTCTCAGTAGAACAGCTAGCTAATAGCAATTATAACAGCAGCAATGAGGTGTTCAGTTTTTCCTAGAACAACTTTTATATAAAATGAGAAAAATACCCCCCCCCCCCCCCCCCCCCCCCACACACACACACACCTTTAAGTCAAATCAGCAGAATCAAACTACCATGAAAGCTTTACTTCAGCTCAACCAATCATCATCTTAGCAGTTAGCATGTTAGCCGTTTCGTCTAGGCTATTTTTCAATTTTCTGGGTTTTTAATTTGGACTGTGTATTACATGTACTTTCCCCGATGGTGTCTCAACAACATTTTATCCTGTTGATTAATGATGATAAAGTCCTGATAATTAGTGAACGCTTTCAGCGTTTTTTAAACCTGTTTCATGTTAGCAAAGCTAATATTTTAGCTAGCTTAATACAAGCAGAGCGTGTCACTCAATCTGATACAGCTCCAGTAGGGTACTAATAATACTTATTTCTATTTTTTATAATTAAAACACAATAAACTACGTCGTATGAAACAATAATGAAAACTTTGCGGAGAGTTTGCCTTATTTACATTGTTTGCTTTTCTGACGTCATCATCGGACATGCTCAGAGAAGTTCAGACTAAATATGTATTTCACTTTTACCGTTCTTTAGATTATGCTCCATATATTACACAGGTATTATGAAACAAATGCTAAAGTTAGCCATGGCTGCTGCAGACGGGCTAACGTTAGCGCTGGCTGCTGCAAACGGGCTAACGTTAGCCCTGGCTGCTGCAGACGGGCTAACGTTAGCACTGGCTGCTGCTGACAGACTAACGTTAGCCCTGGCTGCTGCTGACGGGCTAACGTTAGTCCTGGCTGCTGCTGACGGGCTAACGTTAGCCCTGGCTGCTGCAAACGGGCTAACGTTAGCCATGGCTGCTGCAGACGGGCTAACGTTAGCACTGGCTGCTGCTGACGGGCTAACGTTAGCCCTGGCTGCTGCAGACGAGCTAACGTTAGCCCTGGCTGCTGCTGACGGGCTAACGTTAGTCCTGGCTACTGCAGACGGAATAACATTAGCCCTGGCTGTTGGTGACGGGCTAAAGTTAGCACTGGCTGCTGCTGACGGGCTAACGTTAGCCCTGGCTGCTGCAGACGAGCTAACGTTAGCCCTGGCTGCTGCAGACGGGCTAACGTTAGCCATGGCTGCTGCAGACGGGCTAACGTTAGCACTGGCTGCTGCTGACAGACTAACGTTAGCCCTGGCTGCTGCTGACGGGCTAACGTTAGCCCTGGCTGCTGCAAACGGGCTAACGTTAGCCCTGGCTGCTGCAGACGGGCTAACGTTAGCACTGGCTGCTGCTGACGGGCTAACGTTAGCCCTGTCTGCTGCAGACGGGCTAACGTTAGCCCGTTTGCAGCAGCCAGGGCTAACGTTAGTCCTGGCTACTGCAGACGGAATAACATTAGCCCTGGCTGTTGGTGACGGGCTAAAGTTAGCACTGGCTGCTGCTGACGGGCTAACGTTAGTCCTGGCTACTGCAGACGGAATAACATTAGCCCTGGCTGTTGGTGACGGGCTAAAGTTAGCACTGGCTGCTGCTGACGGGCTAACGTTAGCCCTGGCTGCTGCAGACGAGCTAACGTTAGCCCTGGCTGCTGCAGACGGGCTAACGTTAGCACTGGCTGCTGCTGACGGGCTAACGTTAGCCCTGGCTGCTGCAGACGAGCTAACGTTAGCCCTGGCTGCTGCTGACGGGCTAACGTTAGCCCTGGCTGCTGTAAACGAGCTAACGTTAGCCCTGGCTGCTGCTGACGGGCTAACGTTAGTCCTGGCTACTGCAGACGGAATAACATTAGCCCTGGCTGTTGGTGACGGGCTAAAGTTAGCCCTGGCTGCCGCAGATGGGCTAACGTTAGCCCTGGCTGCTGCTGACGGGCTAACGTTAGCCCTGGCTGCTGCTGACGGGAATCTGTCTGTTCTCTTCTCTGTGATTGAGGGGAATTTGTGATCTAATCTACAAATCTAAAGATGAAAAACAAAAATAGAAAGATTTAAAAGCATTTATTCTCTCAGCAAAATCATTATTAACATTTTACACATTCAGGACATTTTACAGTTAGGGATTGAAATTATTAATATCAGTTTTTTTTCCATAAATCAGACCCAGTAGCTAATATTACTCTGTTTTTTTGGACGAGTGAAGGAACGTCTCCTTCCACTGAGGTCCCTCAGCATCATTCATCCAGCAATGCTGATCCCTGATTGGCTCCCGTTAGTCAGCCTCACCACATACAGTCCTATCCTGATTTTTACCGTTTCATTAGAACTAAAATGGGATTATATTAATCCAAACTGATGGGGAATAATTTTAACTAAACCATGAGAATGTTCATCTCAGATCCAATCGACGGTTCTGATCCCCAAACGTATGACTGAATGCTTCCCCGCCTCGAATCAGCCTGTAGGAAGCTGGATTACATAATGTGCAGTAATTGGGGGGAGTTTGTGATGTTGTCGTTTTTCGTTGCCTGTGTCACTGGGCTCGGCTGTGAAGTGGCTTCCTGCGTGGCCGGCCCGTCACAGCCACTTGGATCAGTCTGCTGCTGAAGGTGCTGTTCTGTTTCTCAGCGGGGCTGACTGATTGGCCGTGACTGCCAGGAGTTGTTGCTTTGTTGCTTCAGAAAGAGCAGACCCCCCCCCCACCCCACCCAACCCCTCACCCACCCAACCTGACTCATTAACTCGGCAAACACTCGGACCTGTATGACTTCCCCCTGAAGTCCTGGGCAGGCTGGTGTGCAGCTCTCTGCACGTTAGCGTCAAGCCCGTCCTGCTGTTCCTCACCTGTTTACTGCTTCTGAGTCATGGCTAAGTGGAGGACGGCTCATCAGATGATACAAGAGAAAAAAATCAAATCTCAAACGTTTCATCTTTTCTGACGCATAAACCAGAACAATAATCATAAAAAAACATTTTTACCTAAAAAAATTTGAATTTTTTTAATGAATTTGATCAGTTTTGAGTTTCTATAAAAAGCGTCGTTTTCAGCCAATGATGATGGATGCCTGCAGGTGATTGGCCATATTTACAGCAATCCTCCATCATCAGGGACTAACGTAGGTACAGCCTCATGGAGGACCGCGGTCCTAATGAGTTCTGGACGCCATTTGGACATGACAAGCCCTGGCCGCTGCAGACGGGCTAGCGTTAGCCCTGGCCGCCGCAGACGGGCTAACGTTAGCCCTGGCCGCCGCAGACGGGCTAGCGTTAGCCCTGGCCGCCGCAGACGGGCTAACGTTAGCCCTGGCCGCCGCAGACGGGCTAACGTAAGCCCTGGCCGCTGCAGACGGGCTAACGTTAGTCCTGGCCGCTGCAGACGGGCTAGCGTTAGCCCTGGCCACCGCAGACGGGCTAACGTTAGTCCTGGCCGCTGCAGACGGGCTAACGTTAGCCCTGGCCGCTGCAGACGGGCTAACGTTAGCCCCGGCCGCTGCAGACGGGCTAACGTAAGCCCTGGCTGCCGCAGACGGGCTAACGTTAGTCCTGGCCGCTGCAGACGGGCTAACGTTAGTCCTGGCCGCTGCAGACGGGCTAGCGTTAGCCCTGGCCGCCGCAGACGGGCTAACGTTAGTCCTGGCCGCTGCAGACGGGCTAGCGTTAGCCCTGGCCACCGCAGACGGGCTAACGTTAGTCCTGGCCGCTGCAGACGGGCTAACGTTAGCCCTGGCCGCTGCAGACAGGCTAACGTTAGCCCCGGCCGCTGCAGACGGGCTAACGTAAGCCCTGGCCGCCGCAGACGGGCTAACGTTAGTCCTGGCCGCTGCAGACGGGCTAACGTTAGTCCTGGCCGCTGCAGACGGGCTAGCGTTAGCCCTGGCCACCGCAGACGGGCTAACGTTAGTCCTGGCCGCTGCAGACGGGCTAACGTTAGCCCTGGCCGCTGCAGACAGGCTAACGTTAGCCCCGGCCGCTGCAGACGGGCTAACGTAAGCCCTGGCCGCCGCAGACGGGCTAACGTTAGTCCTGGCCGCTGCAGACGGGCTAACGTTAGTCCTGGCCGCTGCAGACGGGCTAGCGTTAGCCCTGGCCGCCGCAGACGGGCTAACGTTAGTCCTGGCCGCTGCAGACGGGCTAACGTTAGCCCTGGTCAGTTAAATTAGGCATTAAATCAGTAAATGTTCCATATAGAGAAGCTTAAAGTATAATATTCTCGCCTCAAATGATCTTAAAACGTACTTTTATTGAATAACAGCAACAGAAAAGAGAACTTTTAACTTAATACTCTGAGCTCTGTGAGCGCTAACCTGGAAGCTGCTGCAGTGCATGCTGGGACAGCTGTCATTCTGGGTAAAGAGGGAGGGGCCAGAACAACACCCGGGGACTTTGTCCGTTCTCTGTCTTCTTGTTCTAGTGAGTTGGAACAGTACTGGGGCTGAGGAGGATGACGTTTCACAAGCACACGAGAACGCACAAGTACAAAGATTGAGAAACAGCGTTACTTCCAGTCCACAACCCGTGGACGCACTTTGTCTCCATGGCAACCCACAAAGGTATTTATCTAAGAAAGGTCACAACATGGAGACAAAAACAAGTAAACAGACAAAGAGACAGAGAATTATCAGGCTCTATTGTCCCGGCTACAGTCCGACTGATTGTGTTGGCCGAGGTTATTATCACCCCCCCCCACCACCACCCCCCATCACACCCCCCCACCCACCCACACACACACACACACACACACACACACACACACGGTACAGGAGCTGGAATCAGTTCATGTTCTGGTCAAGGTCGACCTGAAGATAAAATGCTTTATGGGCATCGTTAGACTCTACAGGAAGAGAATGAGGCTTCAACTCTTAACAAAAACCTCCAATAACAGGTTGAAGGAAGGAATTTTTCCACCGTGTGCAAAGACAACAAATTAGAAAAACGATTAACAAAATCATAGATATTTGGACAGCGGCCAGAAGGACAGAAGGAACACCGCCTGCAGTTCCTATGAAAGAACCCAAGAAGACCTCATCTTTACATAAAATATACATTTATAGGTTTTAAACTGGTTATGTTGGAGGAAGATTTTTATAAGCAACAACCAGAACACATGAAATATTGCTTATAACCACAGATTGATCAACATGAACTCACTTTAAAGCCAATAAAGTTTGAACAAGTTTATTCTATTCTTTATTTTTTCAAGTTATAAAAAACAACCTTCGGAGTATTTTAATGAGATTGTATCTGATATATGGACGATTTTCAGTTGCAGTCGGATTTATGGATGTAAAAGAAATGGAAAATTCAAAGGTTCCGTTTCTTTAAGGGCTAAAAATATTTATAATTGCCGTCAGGGTCTTGGTTCTGTTATGTTTTCTTTGAGTTTTTAGTTTCACATTGATTCATGTTTTTCTTTGTTTTCCAGGTTTATTGGTTTCATTCCTATTTTGTGGTGTTTTCTGGATGTATTTTAGTTCTTAGGTGTTTCTTGCTTGCCCTCTTGTGTTGGTCTCCTTTTCCCATAGCTCCTTCTAGAATCCTCTGTTCACACCTGCTCCCAATCGGCCCATTAGTCCAGTCTTTCTTCAGTCTCCCATATAAACCCTCATCTTTCCCCGGCTCCTTGTGCATGTTTTCCCTGATGTCTCCATGGTTTTGGTTTATTTTGCATTTTTATGTTGGATTTTTGGATTCCTGCCTCTTTTACCTGAAACAACTCGATTAAAGCTACAAGAACTCACCTCTGCCTCCTCGCCTCTGCGTTTGGGTCCTCAAAACCTCACCCAGACCCTGACAATTGCATAATCCAAAATAACAGGTTAAATAAATTAATAGAAAGAGAACCAGCTGTTTATTCTATTTTATTTATAAATGGCATTCTTATATTTTGTCATCTATTTCTATTTGTTTCTTTTAAATAATCAGTGGAATAATCACTAAGTCGATGTTAGAGGGTCCTTATGAAGTACTTTGTTATTCTCTGGATGTCTAAGAGTATAAAGAAGTGGGCTGTGGGCACCCCAGGGCAACTCCTAACTTCACCCCTGCAGTTGCATAACTTCTTTTGTTTGTTTTTATCTCGTGTTTTATTCCATTATCTGTCTTTTTCTTCTTTCCTCAAAGCTCTGGCTTGTTTCTCTTCATTCAGTTTTCTTTGTGGCCTTCAGTCTTTACATCCTCCCCTCTCCTCTGCATTTCTCATCCTTTTCAAACATCCTTTTTGCAGCTTGACTCATTAGTTGGTTTTACTCCGGCCATCAGGATTTCTCGCTGTATTTTTCCACACTTTGGCTGCAGCTGTCCATTTCAATCTGCTTTTTTTTTTTTTTCCGGATAAACTGAATTTGTCATCACCCGCCGTCATGCAGGAAAAACACCGGGAGGATTATATTTGAAACTGATGCACTCTGTTGTTCGGAGCTTCGATAATGAATTCAGGTGGACGAGCTGAAGAGAATTGATAAACAGAGAACAACAGGCTGAAATAAGAGATACAGACACAGAAATAGAAAGCTATGTGTCCTTGCATGAGTTTGCATGTAGAGCATGCATGCATCAGTGTGGGAGCTGTATCAGTAAATAAGTTCAGACTGAAGAGGCCGTAGCAGCGACTCGTTCCTCCTGATTTTTCATGATCTGACTCCAGCTTTGCAACATGTTGTGAATCGTGTAGCATTAAAACATCATCATAGGAGGACTAAATAACAGGAGCTCGCATACGATCAGGTCCAACTAAAACCTGTCTGACTGAAACCAGCCAGGATCTTTAAAACGCAAACCAGAGCTGAAGAAAATAAAATAAAAAACATCAATGAAACTCCTGATCTCCTAAAATGGATAAAAATGTCACCAGAAATATCTCTACTGACTTTATCCAAACA
This sequence comes from Cyprinodon diabolis, assembly GCA_030533445.1. Classification (NCBI taxonomy): domain Eukaryota; kingdom Metazoa; phylum Chordata; class Actinopteri; order Cyprinodontiformes; family Cyprinodontidae; genus Cyprinodon; species Cyprinodon diabolis. The sequence continues at coordinate 43,690,114 of CM060082.1, read as the reverse complement.
ATGAAGGTAGCTTATCTCCATTAGCCCTGAACCTCATTAAAGGGCAGATTTATTAATCCTTTTAGGAAATGAATAAATGATGTTAACCCTGTAAGACTGAATCAATGCTTCAGGATTTCTCCAATGGTCTCGTTGGCTGCTGCTTTCAAAGGTAACTCGTTTTCTAAAACCATATGGATGTAATCAGCGGGAACAGTTCTGCTAATCCAGCGACAGCTAGCATCTAAGCTAAAATCATGTGCATGGTGAAAGTTGGTAAAAATGCATCAGAAATCTGTTGGATCGCTTACATGAAGCCTAGAGAATTTCTAAACAAACAACATAAAATGTTCCAAAAATTAGAACATAAATAGAAACACTTTTCTACTTAGAAATTATGAGACAGATTTTTTTTACGAGTTTTAAATGAATAATTCTCCATGTTCTCCACAGGGAGAACATGTGAAGCCCACAGCTGAAACCAACAGTTTTGGAGCGGTTAAGTAACCATGGTAACCACTAGATAACCAGGAAGCTAAACAAAGACCGAGGGGGAAGCTGGGAAGTCCTGGGCCGTTTCTCAATATGCGTTCTTGAGCGTTCTCGTGTCCTTGCGACACGACATCAGCCGCAGCCCGAGCACTGTTCCAATAGCCGGGAACGCCAGACCGAGAACGGACCAAATCCCCAGATGTTGTTCTCGCCCCGCCCTCTTTACCCAGCATGCATCAGAGCAGACTTGTCCGTTCTTGAGATTGACAGCTTTCAATGGAGCGCTCCATTTAAAGTTAAAAGTTCTCTTTTCTGTTGCTGTTGTTCAATAAATGTACGTTTTAAGATCATTTGAAGTGATAATATTATACTTTAAAGCGTCACTATATGGTCCATTTATCGACTTTAGGCGTAATTTTAAAAAAAATTTCCAAAGTTGAGAAGACGGCGGCAACCAGCAGCTAACGGCAGCCAGGGCTAACGTTAGCCCTGGCCACTACAGATGAGTTGACGATAGCAGTGGGCTAACGTTTTTATTTTATTTGGCAAAATGTTCATTTGATTTGTGTTTATCTGACTGTGTTCATTATTATTCCCCCACTAAATGAAAAATGTCATATTTTATTAAATGCAGCTCCAGACTAGCTTTGAATGTGGTGATGTCATCAGTACGCTTCTGTTCCAATGGGTCTTTCGCACGTGACGTCACGCCCTGTGCATTGTGGGTAATAAGCGCCATATTGGGGGGTTACCGTGCGAGAAATTAGAGCTGCTATTCAAGCGTCCCAAGGAGATTTACCTTTTTTTTTTACCAAAACCAACAAAAAAAACACCTATATATTTGCTATGAACCTTAATATTCCAGGGGTCACAAGATTACATTTATTTACCATGTAAAAGAGCTTTATGTACTTTGAGTTTAATAATTTTGGAAGCTTTGGAAACAGTCCATGAGCGTCCAGAGATTTGTAGTTTCGGAATTCTTCAAATGTATATGCACTAACACCATTAACAAGATAACAAATTATGACCATATTTGTAGTTGGTGGAAATAGCGAGGGATCGGCTGTCCATGCTTTAGCTGCTAGCTCATATGGATCTATATTGCTAATTGAGGTTAGCTTAGCTAAATAGCGGTCTCTGGCGTCCTTATTGAGTTTATCTCTGTAAGGCTTCTTCTCATTTTTATTGTGGATATCCATGTTGCCGAAGTTATCGCGCCGTCATCTTGGCTTTACTGTCAATACTTGAACTCAAATGAACTTCATTGCGATTAGGCAGGTTACCCCCCAACATGGCGCCTCCATGTATCGAGGTCACGTGACTGCAAAAGACCCATTGGCCCATATTTATGCTGCGCGCTCCCGTTCTCCCCCAGTCCAGACTTTCCTGTGTTCTTCTCAAGAACGTACTTGGCGAGGACACGAGTCCGTACTCACGTTCTAGTGAAGTGAGTATCGGCCATGGAGAGCTCCTATCCTACATCTTTTAGAGGCATCTCAAAGTTTCCTGAAAGTTCTGGGAAAGAGTCTCTGGTCCAAGACCCAGATCGCTCAAGGTTTGGTTTCTGTAGATTAACGAAGCAACAGAAATGCTGAAATACTTTATGAAACAATCCTTCCTATAGCCGTTGTGGCCGATTTCAACATTTTTAGAACCAAACAAAGTAAACTCATTAATTCAAAGCCAAATCAAATTACCTTTAACCTCCCTTAAACACCCGGTTATAAGAGTTGCAAGTTAAATATGTTACAACAGGAAGATGTCGGCACATTGAGATCAGAACTGGACGACTGGAGGCAGTGGGACTCAGAAACAGAAACAAAATATTTTAAACATACCTTTAGTAATACAGTTTATGGCAGAATGAAACATTGGTCCATATAGAGAGAAATCTGAACCAATAATGTCTCATTTATTTACTTTTTAAGCTATTTTTAATGTTTGGATGCACAGATAATATCAATAAAATGTATCTAATATATGCATTGTATTCACATCGTATACTATTTTGTGATTATTTAAGAATTAGATTCAATCTGAGCATCACAGCAGATATAGGAGAGCAGAAGGAGACGCACATCATTGTTGTTAGCCAATCAGGAGGCTCGAAACAATTCAGGAAACAGAGAAAAACCAGAGAACAAAAGTACGAAGAGGAAACACACAGGAAATCAGAGGGAAAGGTTAAACCATAGAAGAAGAGTCAAAAGCACAAAATCAAAAGGAAGAAAACCGCAAAGCTTAAGAGAGAAAAATGGAAAATCCGAAACCGTAATAAATAAAACAGAAACAGAGCTAAAAAGGAGGTCATGAATTAACCAAGAGCTTCTCGGCCATCAGCTGCTGATTGTAAAGATCCCAACAAACACGGAGCAGACGGCATTATGGGTAATCAGCCCCATCATGTCCATCACAAGAGAGTCGATGAAGAGGGAAATCAACATGAAGAGTCTTCTTCAGTTGGACAGTGAGACCCCTTAGTGCCTCTAAGTGTGTGTGTGTGTGTGTGTGTGTGTGGGGGGGGGGGGGGGGGGGGGGGGGGGGGGGGGGGGAGGGGGGGGTAAGTCGAGGAAACATGAGACCAAAGAGAAAAACTGCAGCCAAGACCAGAGACCCCGACACAAAGAGTAGGACAGGAGTACAAAGTGGACGTCCAGCTGGCAGATTAAAGCACAGCTGTTTGTTTGTTCAGACTGAGACACTGACACCTGCACCAACCTGGCAACCTCACAGCAACAACCTGGCAACCTCACAGCGACAACCTGGCAACCGCCACAGCAGCTTGGTGTCTGGGTCTCTAAGAGACAGGGATGTCCCCTCTGGTCCTGACCCTGGGTTTGGACATATGCTTGGAGAAAGGAGACCCCTTATATTTCAGTGTCATGTTGTTTGTTAAAGAGATGGAATAAAAATTGCTGCTTGTTTGGGCGTTGATAAAAATATGATTCTTCAGTCTGAATGAGAAGCAGCAGAAAATAGAAACCAAACCAGACATTTAACCCAATCGTCTATAAATGTAGTAATTTAGGAAATATCTCCATGGAGAAACTCTGAATATAATACATTATGCCTCCCTTATATATCTAGGTATAAATAAGGGATGTAATTTGTCTGATATCCGATCTGCTGTTATATTACATCTAAATCGACCAACAAGCAATACCAATATAATTCAGACACTCCTAGTTTTCTCCCTCCTGTCCTTTGCAGTTTTAAGGTTAGCTATTAATTTCTGGAATTTTAGAAGATAAAATTCCACACATCTGATATTTTTTTACTCCTGTTTTAAACTCATGCATCATCCGGATGCACAGGAGCTGCTGGTGCTGCAGGAGTAAAACCTCTACTTGTTTGTTACAGAAACAGGTACTTTTACATCAGTGAGTCACTTTGCTGGAACGGATGGTACCAAGTTTTAAAGCTAAGATCAGTCGACACCCATGACTCGATTCTCAATGTCAGCAAAAGGTCGGAAGTGTGAAGATGAGAATGTGTGGGACTATTCACATTTTGAACAAAGCCAATAGCTTTTAAGATAGCATTAAAGCTTAAAGGAGTTGCCTCATTTATGCTCATATAATCCTCTTGCTGCAGCCAAGTTTCTGTAAGTAAATCAATGTGATTATCACATATCAAGTCATTAACTAGCAGACTTTTAGAGGAAAGAGATCTACTATATCACGTGTCCTTCATTATAATTACTAATGAATTAGGAATACTTTTATCAAATAGAATTTGCTTGTTGTAAATAATAGAACTAAATGTAGGTAGGGATTTAATTTAGTATGATAAATGATGTTCAAAAGAATATACAAAATAAAAACATTTTAATCAAAAACGTTAACGAGAAAAATCACTAATTGAATAAAAAAATGTATTTATTCAGCACATTAAAACAGCCAAAGTGCTTAAGGGTGGTTACTGCATCGCAGAGAATGTAGAAAGATGGAGAATAAAAATAAAGTTTACATATTTATTTACTTATTACACACACATTTATCACTAAATTCATAAACATAGAATTTAGTGATAAAAACAGCAATAAAAAGTAAAGAAAACTGTGATAGATGTCATTTACAAATTGTATTTTTCAACTCTGGGATCAAGAAAAGAAATAATTTTAAATAAAAGCATTTCTTATCCAAAAAAAGAAAACAAATCTATTTCCTGATGCAATGAGGACAGAGAGACGTTGGTAGAAGCTCCTCCTCCTGTTTCTCTGAGCTTCTCCTCACCGTCCTGTTTTTGTTTGTCCGTTCATTAACATTCCTCTCCTCTTCGCTCTGTTCTTCCTCTTCCTCTTCCCCCCCCGTTATCCGCCCCTCCTCCACCTTCCTGACATATCTGTCGTTCCTCCTCTCCTGTGTCAGCGCTCCGTCGCTCAGCTGTCACTTTCACACACGCACACACACAGAGGAAACCATCAGCCTGTGGAGCGTCAGACCTCCATCCTCTGCTCCATGTGGTGGTAGCCTCGCTCGCTCCGTGACTCACTGGCAGTCTGCAGACCGCCATGCAGGGACAGAGTGAAGTGTGTTTATTATTAGACTCCAACACGCACCTTAATGACAGGTGTCCCTCTGAAGTAGGTGCAGCTTCGCTCTGACAGCCACAGACAAAAGTCAGCGAGGGTTTAGGTGGTCGTCACCTCGCCGCTTTACTGGGACCATCAGAACCAGTCCGATAGTCCCCAGAACCAAACCAGGAGCCTCCGTCCTTCCCGTCCTCCGTCTGAGGATCCATTAACGAGGCATCAGAGAAGAACCAGGCCCGTACCATGATACCACCTCCTACCGTCACAGCGTCAGGATGTCAACAGGCTGGGTTCTGATCAGTTAAAACAGTTTCTAGAGCTGCTCAAAGGTTCCTCAGAGTGACTCCAGATCCATGAGGTTCTACCAACTGCTGAGTTTCTGCTTCTCTGAGGGTCAAACGGGATCAGAGGATCTGTTCACATTCAGAACGTTTTCCTGTAAAAAGCCTTTTATCGTGTAAATGAGGACGTCTGTTGGTTTTAAACCTCAATGGAGACACGTTTACAGAAACGTTCCTGTAACGTTGTTAAAAAAATAAGAAGAAAAAAAGGGTTTTAAGAAGTTTTGCCCTGTGGGGTCCCTCCAGGAGTACGGAGTCAGGGGCCCTTTACTGGGGGCCATCCGAGTGAGGAGCAAAGTCTCAGTCAGTCCAATTGGTCACAGTCTGTCCCAGTCTGTCCCATCAGTTCAAGTCTCTCCAAGTCTGTCCCACCTGTCCTATTCTGTCCTAGTCAGTCCCAGTCTATACTAGTTAGTCCCATCTGTCCCAGTCAGTCCAATCTGTCCTGCTCTTTCCCAGTTTGTCATAGTCAGTCCCATTTGTCCAAGTCTGTCCCAGTCAGTGTCAGTCAGTCCCATCTGTCCCATCGGTTCAAGTCTTTCCAAGTCTGTCCCATGAGTCCCATCACTCCGAATCTGTCCCATTCTGTCCCAGTCTGTCCTAGTCAGTCCTCTGTCCCAGTCAGTCCAATCTGTCCTGCTCTTTCCCAGTTTGTCCGAGTCAGTCCCATCTGTCCAAGTCTGTCCCAGTCTGTCCAAGTCAGTCCCAGTCTATACTAGTCAGTCCCATCTGTCCCAGTCAGTCCCATCTGTCCTGCTCTTTCCCAATTTGTCATAGTCAGTCCCATTTGTCCAAGTCTGTCCCAGTCAGTGCCAGTCAGTCCCATCTATCCCAGTCTGTCCCATCGGTTCAAGTCTCTTCAAGTCTGTCCCATGAGTCCCATCACTCCGAATCTGTCCCATTCTGTCCCAGTCTGTCCCAGTCTATACTTGTTAGTCCAATTTGTCCTACTCTTTCCCAATTTGTCCTAGTCAGTCCCATCTGTCCAAGTCAGTCCCAGTCTGTCCAAGTCAGTCCCAGTCTGTCCTAGTCAGTCCCAGTCTATACTAGTCAGTCCCATCTGTCCCAGTCAATCCAATCTGTCCTACTCTTTCCCAATTTGTCCTAGTCAGTCTCATCTGTCCAAGTCAGTCCCAGTCTGTCCTAGTCAGTCCCAGTCTATACTAGTCAGTCCCATCTGTCCCAGTCAATCCAATCTGTCCTACTCTTTCCCAGTTTGTCCTAGTCAGTCCCATCTGTCCAAGTCTGTCCAATCAGTACCAGTCTCGCCAAGTCTCTCCATGTCAGTCCCATCACTCCTAGTCTGTCCCAGTCAGTCCCTGTGTGTCCAAGTGTGTCCCATCCTGCGATGTGCTCAAGAGCAGCTTCATTGAAACATCAGTCAGACCTGCTCGCCAAATTCAAATTCATGCAATGACGTCTGCATGGGTCTAGAACTGAATCAGGTTCTGATGCTTGCGTGATCCACCCTCTCCTGTGGGAGGGGTGGTTTAGTGGTTAGAGCAGTGCTCTGTGCCCCACAGCCTCCACTCTGGGTCCCTGAGCGAGACCTTTAACCCCGTCCCCCCCGGCGCCACACAATGGCAGCCCTCTGCTCCCCAAGGGGACGGGTTAGATGCAGAGAGGGAAATTTGTTGCTTTGTACTTGTGACAGTGGAATGGCAATAAAGTTAAATTCTTCTTCTTCTATTTTTCATGTTGCATCTGGAATCTGGAGGTCAGTGTTCTTCAGTTCATGCAGGAGGCCTGCAGGTGTGGACCATGGGCAGCTTTCAGGGGTAGAAAACACCTGAGCTTTAAAATCGTTCTATTGATGTTCTGAAGAAAGGACGGATCAGGCAGGACTGCAGACAGAGGTCCAATCAGAGTCTGTCTCTTTGGACTGGTTCTGTCCCCTTTGCTTCATCCTTTTACACAAGTTGCATCACTGCCCATCAGTTTTTACCACAAATCGGTCCAGTTTGCTCTGTAACAGGACTCTGTGGTTCATGCATCACAGAAGCTGTTTCAGCCTCGTCATCACCCCCCCCCCCCCACACACACACACACACACACCTTCCTGCCTTCATTAGGCGTCAATATTCAGGTTCGTTTTAATTTAGCACCAAACGAGGTCAGACGAGCGCTCATCACCTCGTTATAGCTTCGTCACTCACGCTCAGAAGATCCGAGCGTTCTGCTCCAGTTCTGCAGCAGACAGAGGAAGAAGAGGAGGAGGAAGAGGAGGATTGCAACCGACAGACAGAGCTCCACTCAACATCAATCTGATTCTTCCTGGATGATAGACACCAGCAGGTCAGAACCTGCAGATCCATTATGAGCCAGAGTCAAACTATAGATTATATCTGCTTGATCAATTCCTTTAAATTAGAGAAAACCGTTTAGATAGAAATTCTCTCAAAGTTTCCTGCTTTTTTTATTTGGCTCAGAAGTCATTTTTTGAGTTTAAACTAAAATTATTTGAATCACTTTTATTCAATTAATTTAACAAACTATGGGAAATAATAAGAAAGAAAAAAAACTCCAAAAGCAGAGATTAGTTTGAAAATGGACCTCAGAACAACAGGAAAACCACCCAGAAGGTTTCCTGTTCCTGGAGGTTTTAGAAAGGGACCTTGTTGTGCCATAAACCATGATAATAATTTTGGACATTAAGAACCAACGTCCATGTTTCATGATCATCTTAACACGACACAATCAGGAACTAGCTAGGATTGTGGGTATCCGTGTGTCGGTTTGACAAGTTCGCCGTCTACAACCCCTCATCCAACGCCGGACGACACACACTTTACCTGTGAGTGTTCCCCAAAGACTGGCCAGCAGCTTTTGGCTTCGGGTGCAAACCAGCAGACCGTTGCACAGAGCTGCCTGCACGGCGTCTGGGATAGAGTCCTAGGTGTGCCAGGCGTTTTGGACAGCACTAAAGCCAGAGCTTCTGCCATTAGGTACCAAACAGGAAATACGCATAGTGTAGAGGTATGGTTCATTCTATCTCTATAGTTCTGCTGCTATAGGCTTAGACTGCTGGAGGACATAGGGACCCTTTTTTCATCATTCTGCTTCATTCTATCTCTATTCTCCCACTCTGCAGAATCTGTTAGCTCAATCTCTAACGTTCTGCTCTCTCTGCTTTTTCTCATAGTAGCTTCATCTGGTCTGTTCCTGTTTGGCTGTGACTCCATCCTGGAGAGAAATATCAGCTGTGCTGCTGCCATCAACACCTTTGTTTCTAGATGTTGGAGCTTGGCCTGTTTTCCAGTGTAGTCCTGTTTCTCTGACTGTGACTAACTGGATGTGCTCTCTTCATCCTCTGACATGGGAGCTGGCTCGGAGCTCGTCTGCCTGGCTGTGTGTTTCCTGGACGGGGCCGCCTGTGGAGCTGGTTGCCTTTTGTATCTATGCTTCTTTTTCTATGTCTGCTTCTGTCTCCTTGAACCCCAGTGGGCCTCAGCAGATGGCCGCTCACACTGAGCCTGGTTCTGCTGGAGGTTTCTTCCTGTTCAAAGGGAGTTTTTCCTCTCCACTGTCGCTACAAGCATGCTTAGTGTGAGGGATTGCTGAAGAGTCAATGAGTCGATGCAATCAGCTGGTTTTCCTTAGATAGAAAACTTTGAATCAATCTGACTGGATGATCTGGTGAACTGGAGCTATAGAAATAGAATGAATAGAATTGAGTAGAGCGGATGTAGAATTGACCAATCAGAGGCCTCCTTTCTGCAGTTACCTCCAATTTTGGGGAGGTGAACCAGTGTAACAGAATAACTGCGTTAACTGTGACACACATGCAGATGAGCTGGTTTCTGAGAATAAACCAGTATAAACCAGAATAAACCAGTCCATCCGTCTCGGAAACATCTGATCAGTAAAACTTCCAGGAGACCAAAGCTTCGCAGGATAAAACCAGAGGGACGTTCATCTGTCTGAGGTTTCCACAAAGTGCAGAAATATGTTTATGGATTTGATCATATTTTTAACCTCGTGATGCTGATCAGTTTAACAGGTTTTCTATTGATTCTGCCCCCCCCCACCATCAACGCGCTGCGACCCAGTTCCAGCCGCCTTGTCTCTTCCATTCTGCTCTCCGTCTCTGTGTGTGCGGCTCACGCTGTTCTCCACTTCGTCCCTCGTGGCTGATTTAATCACTTCCTATTAGGACCGGGCTCTGCGGCCGCCTCCCTCTCTGTGGCTTCGTCAACATGTCCGGCTGCCTCTTCCTCATCCTCCTCCTCCTCACTTCACCAAAAAGGACCCAGATGTGCAGCTCCAGGTGCACCTGAGGACTCGATCCAGTGGAACATCTACAGCCAGGAGGAGCCTGAGCCGGGGGTCAGAGGTCAGACGGAGACCCGGTGGAGTCGGCTGGAGGGAAGATCATCTTCAAGGACCATGAAGCTCAGAAATATTCCCACCGCCTAAACTTTCTACCGTCTGTCGGATTGATGAACAGACTTTGTCCTATTTTATCAGGTTTAAGGAGGAACCAGCAGAGAGGAGAGAATGAGGGTGAAGCTGACGCAAATAATCGCTTGTTTTGACGTTTCATAGGAATCCAGATCTGAAAAGTGTGGCTTGGCGTTACATTTGTAGGGAATGCTCAGTTTTGAGATGTTACAGGAGAAGCAACAATTAGATAAGCAAGACTTTTTCAGATACCTACAGCTGCAGCATTATGTTAACACAAAGGTTAAAAAAATAACAGAAACAGATCACAGCCGTGTTGAACTGTTTAGAATAGGGATGCACGATATTGGGATTTTGGCCGATATCCGATATTTTAAAACTCATGTAGCCGATAACCGATATCGATACCGATGTTAAAGCTGGACAAAAATAAGTAGTCGTTGAAAATAGCAGTTTTGTTATCCATTTCTGACACTTAACACGACCAAAATCAATATTTTTTCCCTCGTCTTTAGAAGTTTTTAAGTCTGTAAAAAAAAAGTTTTTGAGGAAGAAGAAGAAGTAGTATTTTTTATTTTTTTTAGACTTTAGAAACTCAGAAGCTGATCAAATATCGGGTTAAATATCGGTGGGGGGGCCGATGTCTGATATTCAGTTTTAAGGCCGATACCGATAGGGGGCCCATTATATCCTGCATCCCTAGTTTAGAAGATCAAAAGGTCTGATATCAGCCACATAGAACCGCTCCTCACAGAACAACAATCACTCCACAGCATCTATTAAAGCAAAATGAGAAACAGGAAGTGAAATATCAGATGTAGAGTGGAGAAGATTATGGCGTTATCAATGGAAATGCTCTACTTCAATGACCTGGAGGGAATTTAACTGCAAGAACTTTACTAAATATTTTATTGCCCAACCCAGAAATCTAAATTCAGGGACACCGCCCCGTCTGCTGGAGACAATGTGGTCAACAAAGTGCAAATCACCACCATGCCCAAAATTAAAGGTTTTTGGTCAGGAATACATAACACATTACAGCCATATTCAGAGAGGATTTGCCACTGATGGCTGAAAGTGGACAAATACTCAAAGATGCTATCATGAGGAAATGGCTACAACCAGAAAGCCCAAAACTTGCTAGATGGAGAGACATTGTGATGGAAATATATAATTCAATTCAATTCAATTCAGTTTATTTATATAGCGCCAAATTCACAACACATGTCATCTCAAGGCACTTTACAGTTCAACCAGATCATACAGTCAAATTGATACAAAGTTTTCTATCTAAGGAAAACCAGTTGATTGCATTGACTCATTGACTCTTCAGCAATCCCTCACACTAAGCATGCTTGCAGCGACAGTGGAGAGGAAAAACTCCCTTTGAACAGGAAGAAACCTCCAGCAGAACCAGGCTCAGTGTGAGCGGCCATCTGCTGAGGCCCACTGGGGTTCAAGGAGACAGAAGCAGACATAGAAAAAGAAGCATAGATACAAAAGGCAACTGTCAACCAGCTCCACAGGCGGCCCCGTCCAGGAAACACACAGCCAGGCAGACGAGCTCCGAGCCAGCTCCCATGTCAGAGGATGAAGAGAGCACATCCAGTTAGTCACAGTCAGAGAAACAGGACTACACTGGAAAACAGGCCAAGCTCCAACATCTACAAACAAGGGTGTTGATGGAAGCAGCACAGCACAGCACACATATAAGATGGACAAAATTACAGCTTATTGTCAGGACTCCAGTTTTTCTGTTTGTCTTGTCTTTGTGTGTCTCCCTTCCACCACCAGGAGGCGCCTGGCTCCGGTCCACCTCCTCACACACCTGCGAACAGTTACCTCATCACCGGACTGTTCTTAAGCTGCTGGTTGGTTGAGTGTTTGCCAGTTTGGGAAAGCTTTCCTGCAAACTGGACCTTTCCGGACCGCCTCTCCCAGGAGGGATCAACTGATCAACTTACACTGAGCGACGGATTCCCAACAGGAGGTTTGGATCCACCCAACTTTGAAGACGCTGAGATCACTCTCTGAGTAAGGAAGTCATCTTCACCACGACCCGTTCAATTACCACTGGAAAACTGAGTTGCAACCAGCGGCTGCATCATTGCACTCCGTCCGAGTCCTGGGTAAACCCTGTTCCGCCCTCCACCGAATCAAACATTCTCTGGAAGACCAACACACTAAGCACTAAGTTGCTAACCAGTTGCTAACCAGTTAGCAACTTAGCGCTAGCAGGTTCCCAATGGGAAATTCCATTGGGACCAAGTAGCACTAAGTTACTAAACAGTTAGCAACTTAGTGCTAGCAGGTTCCCAATGGGAAATTCCATTGGGACCAAGTAGCACTAAATTGGTGCCTTAGAAACGACGCTGTCAAGGAACGCTATGGACAGCGGAAACATGCAAGAGGAGGAGAGTTTAGTGTCGGAGGTCGTGGATGAGTCTCCTCCGTCATCCATTTTTTATTTAGAGGAGGAAAGCGGGGACGAAGATGTTGTGGAAGAGGACGCCAGGGCGGCAGAAGCTTGGTTTGGTGTAGAAGGCTTCCAGCCGTACATGTTTGAGCCCTTGCCTCGCAACGCTGCCAGTTCTGTTAGCTCTACGCCTGCCGAAGACACAGACGTCCATCCCCGTGGACACTGGGACGCAACTCAATGGGAAAGGAAAGGATTCTGATTTCAACCGTTGCGTATATTAGCTGCGACATATGAATCAAGATGCTATGACCGAAAACATTTGATTGACAGATGAGCTTTGATATATGATTGGCTGAATTTAGGTGTTCAGGCTGACGTAGAACTAACTGGGCTGCAGAAGATAACGGAAAAAAACACAGATTTTAAGACAGGATTTTGGGACAATCTGGTCTGATAAAGGGCACATTTATATCCATGTTTAAGCCAGAATGATTTGACATTTAAATACGACTTTAAGGCCCACTGGGTCAGTATTTAGCAGAACCTCTGCAGGTTTTTCTCCTCCAGCTGGGAACATCTGGATGGACAGAAAAAAATCAGTTTTTAAACGCTGCACATTCTAATTTAGATCTAGATCTTTGAACTTTGACTAGGACGTTCTCATCTGGGAGTCTCTCTATCTGGATGTTCGCGATAATTCGTGTCTCCTGTGTTAAAATCAACTCAATTTTAACCCAGTAGTGTTTTTTCTGATACTTATCATAGTCCCTAAATGCACAGTTTTACATGACGTCTCATCAGCCAATCACGCTGCTCTTGGGAGCATATAAGCCTTGCTCCTCTCAGGTCTCCTAGGATTCAGCTCCATCTATCTTTCCCACAGCATGGTGCTGCCACCACCGTGTTTCACAGCGAGGACAATATTCAGTGGTAGATAGACCTCAGGCAGCCGCTCCAAGACGGCACCAAAGTGTCTCCATCTCCATAAATCTGCTCCTAAAAATGCTCCTATCCTGAGGGGTTGTTTCTTTTAGCTTGTTTCGGACTCGAAGCAGAGCTTTAACGGAGCATTTTAGGCGCCTCGGATCCCTCTCCTGCCCGTCCGGCTCAGAGTAACGACGGCTGCAGGAAAAGCCCTCCGACCAGCTGTCAATTAGAGGGATGGATGAGCTGCTGCAGACCGACAGCAGCCCAGACGTCTGCAGACTAATGCATCTTCAGGAGTTAACCAGGCAGCAGCTGCTGCTGTTCTCACACGGGGCCGCACTCTGTCAGCTTCTTCCTGTCTGTGCCGTTTGGTCTGTCCTCAATAGAAAACTGTTTTAATCCTGCAGGAAACCTGAGATCTTCATCCAAATCAGATCCATCGTCTGTACTATCATTAAATTAATTAAATTAAACACTTTTCCCCTCATCAGCGAATCTTAAATCACTTCCTTTTAAAGTTTTGACTGATTCCCCTCATGCAAAATCAGAAATCTTCTTTGTTTTAGGTCAAGTTTCACTCTCTTGCTTTCTTTCTTCTAAACCCAACGGGTAACCAATTAAAAATCAGCAGAGTCGGAATTAAGAAAACCATCAACCAGTAAAGGTCCGGAGACATTTTTAATTATAATCTGTTACTTTAAACAGAATCTAAGACTGAAATAAAATGAGGTGTTTATGCATCCATGTTATACATTGAATTTTTAAATAATAAAAAAAGAGAGTTTTTCCATTTTTTAAATCTAAAGTGTTTTTTAAAATAGATAACATATTTTCTCAAACCCCTGAACTGAGCGTTTGTTATTTTTCAGTGGGCTTTAGGCTGCCCTGCAAGGCTTTAAACCTGGGTTTAACCGGAGACTAAGCCATTCTCAAGCACATATCAAGGTGCTCATTTTGAGCCTGGATCCAGATTTATTTTGGATTCTGTTCATGCACTGGAAAAAACGATCTGGAAATAAGTAAAAATGTCTTATATTAAGTGTATTTACCCTTAATTTGAGCAGGTAAATGCCAATGGAATGAGTATTTTTCCTCTTAGAATAAGATAATTAGAAAATATGAACTTCAAATAAGACAATGCTATTATGTTTTCTTATCTTAAACCTAAATTATCTTGTTCCATTGGCAAAATGTCTCTTTTATCTCCTCAATTCAAGAAAAAATAACATATTTTAAGAAAAAAATTACTTATCTAGATTTTGGGAAAAAATCAAAATCTAGATAAGCGAGTTTTCGCTTATATTGTTGATCAAAATGACGACGCCAGGGAAACAACAGATCTCACATTGTATATTAAAACTAAATATAAATTAAAAATATATATCAATAGATTAAATTATATTAATGCAATAAAGGAAGTGGTAGGTATTATATTAAGTATGATAATAATAAATGTAATTTTTATTATCAGAGGTGAAACCAAATTATCTTTAGTGTGAAGTTATTGAAGAAGAATGAACTTTATTGTCATTAACTTGATAGAATATTGTATTTAAACGTCCCATCGAGCAAAAATTGCTTTAAAAGACGACACGATTTATGTCCAAACGGCGTCTACATTCAGTTGAAAAGTGAAAAGCTGTAATTTTCAGATCGTCTTTTATTGGACAAGTGGCAGAAATCAGACCAACCACACACAGCCCGACTTTAAACAATGATTCCTGAACTAAATCCAGACTCTGCAGACTGTGCTCAACAGCACACCTAGTGGTGGAAACTGACATATTGCTCCTTTCATTTTGAGAAGGTTAATTAAATCCTGACAAAGTCTGAAATCTACTTAAGAAAAACAATTCAACAAACTTTAAACTCCCTGAATATACAAACAATTATTTCACTCTATATTGTGTATTTAAAGTGAAGTAATTATATATTTTCTTTTAGTTTGTTTTGTTTTTAATAAGATTTCATTATTTGTTGTTTTTAACTAATATGAAACGTTTTGCTTAATTGTGTGTAATTTAAATACATTAATACGTAATACATTATTGAAAAATAATAATCCGATGAATATTTAAATCAAGTATTACATAGATAAATAAATCATTATATTCTCCTTACATTCATATAAACGTACCTTCTGATATATCCCAGCCCTCACAGACCTCAGGAATCATCGATGACCGTGACCTTCCACCTTGCTTCCTGTGACCTCCCAGAGGTCCCGCCCCCTACTTTGGGACCCCTGACCATTAGTTTAAATGGAGCCTAGTCAGAAGTTCAACTGAGGAAACGATTAATCACGCCCATCCGCCTCCGTCACGGGCCAATCAGCTCTGAACCACACCTCCACGAAGCCCAATCAGCATCCAGAGCTCATCTCCAAATCCACGTCTCAGTCTGCTTCCGTAAGCGCAGGCAGCGGTCGCCTCCATCGCCTCCATCCCCTCCTCCACCATCGTAGCTAAAGCTTCATCAGAGCGTCATTCCTCCCGGACTCTTACTGCGTTCCCCGTCTGATCTAAACCGGTCCAGGTTGAGCCTGGTTCTGCCAGAGCTTTCTTCCCAAATGGGATTTTTTCCTCTCCACTGTCACTTCATGCTTGCTCATCATGGACATGTTCATGCAAACTAAGGTATCCAAGCTAAACTTCCATCTTCCAGGTCCCCTAGTGAAGCACTAGTATCAGCTCAGCAGACCGTCTCTACAACCAGCAGTCTACAGACTGACCAACTCCATCTATCTCCACTGCACCACCAGTTTCAGGCCTGGGGGGGAAACATCCCCGTTCTTTGCTCCTGTTCATGCAAATCAAACAACATTCAACGCTAATGTTTCCTGCCGAGGTCTGAGCGCCAAAGACTAAAGTCATGTAGCAATAAAATTCTTCTATTTGTCTTTTTCTGATTGAAATGGTAACCATTACCAGATCCGCTGGTCAGAACCAGAGGATCCAGTGAGGAAGAGGATGAAGCCGAAGGTTTAAAAACTAACCGAACTGAAGGGATTCTGGGCGCCGTCGCAGTCCGGAGCGATCAGCTGATTCATTGGGAACCCGTCTGGACCCTCGCTAACAGGATGAGCCGCAGCCAGGAAGGATGCAGGGTTGCGGCCGGTGCCGGACGGTCAGGAGCTGGTCTGTTCTGACCCCGGGCCTCAACATGGGACAGAGACGCCGGGGGTCCACATGGGACAGAGACCCTGGGCCTCCACATAGGACAGAGACCGTGAGCCTCCACATTGGACAGAGACCCTGGGCCTCCACATAGGACAGAGACCGTGAGCCTCCACATTGGACAGAGACCCTGGGCCTCCACATTGGACAGAGACCCTGGGCCTCCACATTGGACAGAGACCCTGAGCCTCCACATTGGACAGAGACCCTGGGCCTCCACATGGGACAGAGACCCTGAGCCCCCACATTGGACAGAGACCCTGGGCCTCCACATGGGACAGAGACCCTGAGCCCCCACATTGGACAGAGACCCTGGGCCTCCACATTGGACAGAGACCCTGGGCCTCCACACTGGACAGAGACCCTGGGCCTCCACATGGGACAGAGACCCTGAGCCCCCACATTGGACAGAGACCCTGGGCCTCCACATTGGACAGAGACCCTGGGCCTCCACATTGGACAGAGACCCTGGGCCTCCACATTGGACAGAGACCCTGGGCCTCCACATTGGACAGAGACCCTGAGCCTCCACATTGGACAGAGACCCTGAGCCTCCACATTGGACAGAGACCCTGGGCCTCCACATTGGACAGAGACCCTGGGCCTCCACATTGGACAAAGACCCTGGGCCTCCACATGGGACAGAGATCCTGGGCCTCCACATAGGACAGAGACCCTGAGCCTCCACATTGGACAGAGACCCTGGGCCTCCACATGGGACAGAGACCCTGAGCCTCCACATGGGACAGAGATCCTGGGCCTCCACATGGGACAGAGACGCCGGGGGTCCACATTGGACAGAGACCCTGAGCCTCCACATGGGACAGAGACCCTGAGCCTCCACATTGGACAGAGACCCTGAGCCTCCACATTGGACAGAGACCCTGAGCCTCCACATTGGACAGAGACCCTGGGCCTCCACATGGGACAGAGATCCTGGGCCTCCACATTGGACAGAGACCCTGGGCCTCCACATGGGACAGAGATCCTGGGCCTCCACATAGGACAGAGACCCTGAGCCTCCACATTGGACAGAGATCCTGGGCCTCCACATTGGACAGAGACCCTGGGCCTCCACATAGGACAGAGACCCTGAGCCTCCACATGGGACAGAGACCCTGAGCCTCCACATTGGACAGAGACCCTGAGCCTCCACATTGGACAGAGACCCTGAGCCTCCACATTGGACAGAGACCCTGGGCCTCCACATGGGACAGAGACCCTGGGCCTCCACATGGGACAGAGATCCTGGGCCTCCACATGGGACAGAGATCCAGGGCCTCCACATTGGACAGAGACCCTGGGCCTCCACATGGGACACAGATCCTGGGCCTCCACATGGGACAGAGACCCTGGGCCTCCACATTGGACAGAGACCCTGGGCCTCCACATTGGACAGAGACCCTGGGCCTCCACATGGGACAGAGATCCTGGGCCTCCACATAGGACAGAGACCCTGAGCCTCCACATTGGACAGAGACCCTGGGCCTCCACATTGGACAGAGACCCTGGTCCTCCACATGGGACAGAGACCCTGGGCCTCCACATGGGACAGAGACCCTGAGCCTCCACATTGGACAGAGACCCTGGGCCTCCACATAGGACAGAGACCCTGAGCCTCCACATGGGACAGAGACCCTGGGCCTCCACATGGGACAGAGATCCTGGGCCTCCACATAGGACAGAGACCCTGAGCCTCCACATTGGACAGAGACCCTGGGCCTCCACATTGGACAGAGACCCTGAGCCTCCACATTGGACAGAGATGCCGGGGGTCCACATGGGACAGAGACCCCGGGTTTCCACATGGGACAGACACCTTGGGTGTCCACATGGGACGGAGACGCCAGGTCTCCACATGGGACAGAGACCCCGGGTGTCCACATGGGACAGAGACCCCGGGTGTCCACATGGGACAGAGACCCCGGGTGTCCACATGGGACAGACACCCCGGGTCTCCACATGGGACAGAGACCCCGGGTGTCCACATGGGACAGAGACCCCGGGTGTCCACATGGGACAGACACCCTGGGTGTCCACATGGGACAGAGACCCCGGGTGTCCACATGGGACAGACACCCCGGGTCTCCACATGGGACAGAGACCCCGGGTGTCCACATGGGACAGACACCCCGGGTGTCCACATGGGACAGAGACCCAGGGCCTCCACATTGGACAGAGACCCTGGTCCTCCACATTGGACAGAGACCCTGGGCCTCCACATTGGACAGAGACCCTGGTCCTCCACATGGGACAGAGACCCTGGGCCTCCACATGGGACAGAGACCCTGAGCCTCCACATTGGACAGAGACCCTGGGCCTCCACATAGGACAGAGACCCTGAGCCTCCACATGGGACAGAGATCCTGGGCCTCCACATAGGACAGAGACCCTGAGCCTCCACATTGGACAGAGACCCTGGGCCTCCACATTGGACAGAGACCCTGAGCCTCCACATTGGACAGAGATGCCGGGGGTCCACATGGGACAGAGACCCCGGGTTTCCACATGGGACAGACACCTTGGGTGTCCACATGGGACGGAGACGCCAGGTCTCCACATGGGACAGAGACCCCGGGTGTCCACATGGGACAGACACCCCGGGTGTCCACATGGGACAGAGACCCCGGGTGTCCACATGGGACAGACACCCCGGGTCTCCACATGGGACAGAGACCCCGGGTGTCCACATGGGACAGAGACCCCGGGTGTCCACATGGGACAGACACCCTGGGTGTCCACATGGGACAGAGACCCCGGGTGTCCACATGGGACAGACACCCCGGGTCTCCACATGGGACAGAGACCCCGGGTGTCCACATGGGACAGACACCCCGGGTGTCCACATGGGACAGAGACCCAGGGTGTCCACATGGGACAGACACCCCGGGTCTCCACATGGGACAGAGACCCCGGGTGTCCACATGGGACAGAGACGCCGGGTCTCCACATGGGACAGAGACGCCGGGTGTCCACATGGGACAGAGACGCCGGGTGTCCACATGGGACAGAGACCCCGGGTGTCCACATGGGACAGAGACGCCGGGTGTCCACATGGGACAGACACCCCGGGTCTCCACATGGGACAGAGACCCCGGGTGTCCACATGGGACAGAGACGCCGGGTCTCCACATGGGACAGAGACGCCGGGTGTCCACATGGGACAGAGACGCCGGGTGTCCACATGGGACAGAGACCCCGGGTGTCCACATGGGACAGAGACGCCGGGTGTCCACATGGGACAGAGACGCCGGGTCTCCAAATGGGACAGAGACGCCGGGTGTCCACATGGGACAGACACCCCGGGTGTCCACATGGGACAGAGACCTAAAACTCTCCCAGGCGCTTCCTGTCAGCCGGTTTTATCTGATGGAAACTAACTGAAGGTTTTTTATCTGGGCTCTAATTTCATCTTCATCCCTTCTTTTTGTTTTTAGCACGAGGGACAAGAAGAGGAAAAACTCAGCAAGGACGTTTCAGATCTCCGTGTTTTTCTCTCATCTTCCAGCCTGAGGATTATTACTAAATCAATCTGATTCTGGATCTTCTCTCCTCCCTGCAGCCAAAGGAGTCCCAACAAACCGTTTGATTACTTAGATGAAGGTCAGCCAGTGGGCGTCCTGTAAAAAGCTTTTTTATTGCCAAACATCTTCTGCTTTTTTACGTTCCTGTGCATCAGGCAACGTCACGTTTGATCTGCAGGATCTACAAAAAGCATCCAGAAGGTTCCTGGCCTCCATGTTCTGCCCACTGCTATCCAGCTTCCTCCCAGAACTAAACACTGATCTGTATTTATTCACTGGATGGCTGAACGCCATGCTGGTACTCCCCACTCCCATGGAGACGTGCTGTAATGATGCCTCCCTGCGCAGCATTTGCACTGCAAGAACGATCTAGAAATAAGTCAAAACGTCTTAGTTTGAGTAGATAAATAAGATTAATTTGCAATGGGAGGAGGACGTTAACTCTTAAAATAAGATAATTAGATAATATGCACTTGAAATAAGGCAATGCATTCTTTTTTTATTAATTTAAATATAAATTGTCTTATTCCAGTGACAAAGTGTCTCACTTACCCCCTCAATTCAAGAAAAAATGCACGTATTAAAGAAAAAATGTTGTAACTGAGAGCAGAAAGCTCTGTGGAGTCGCCTAATGCATATGGAGGACCAGTTCTACCATATTTAAATGAATAAATGCTCCATAAATAAATTCGCATACAATAATTTTCCCCATAAAAATACAATAAACAAATAAATGTAGGTATAATTTATGCAGTAAAATGCTAACCAACCAATGGGCAGAAGGTGACCCTCTAAGACCCGCCCCCTCCTCATTTGCATAATGAGGCAGAAATGGAAAAACGACGGCGGAAATAAATAGTATTAAAGAAATAAAGAGGGTAAAAAATACAGAGGAAGAATAAAACAAAAAATATTAGAACATGTAAATAAGGTAATTATTACAAAGATGAATAAATAAAGAAGCTAATTAAGAAATATACACATTTATGTCTCACTGTATAATTTAATTTCTACCACTTTTATTTTATTGTATTTTTTGGGGGCAATTAATTGTGTGCTTGTTTATTTATTGAGCATTTATTTATTTCTGTATTTATTTCTAAATATGGCAGAGTTGGTCCTCCGTAAATGCATAAAACAGCATAAATGGAATCATGAATGCACGATCTGCAAATAGGAAAATATTACAGCATCAACAGACAAACTTGTAATTCAGTCCTGATTTAAAATCTTATTAAATGTAATAATAATAATAATCGATCCATGTATATTAGATGAACATCATCTAATGTGGGGGGGGTGGGGGGGGGGGGGGGGGGGGGGAGAGCTTAAAGGAACCAAACCAACCAGATCCTTCTACCTCCTATTTTTTTTCTTCTTTTTCTATTTTTATCTATTTTTTCCTATTTTTTTTCTTCTTTTTTTCTATTTTTTTCTTCTTTTTTTCTATTTTTTTTTCTTCTTTTTTTCTATTTTTTCTTCTTTTTTTCTATTTTTTCTTCTTTTTTTCAATATTTTCTTCTTTTTTTCTATTTTTTTTCTTCTTTTTTTCTATTCTTTCTTCTTTTTTTCTATTTTTTCTTCTTTTCTTCTATTCTTTCTTCTTTTTTTCTATTTTTTCTTCTTTTTTTCTATTTTTTTTTCTTCTTTTTTTCTATTTTTTCTTCTTTTTTCTATTTTTTTCTTCTTCTTTTTTTCTATTCTTTCTTCTTTTTTTCTATTTTTTCTTCTTTTTTCTATTTTTTTTCTTCTTTTTTTCTATTTTTTTCTTCTTCTTTTTTCTATTTTTTCTTTTTTCTATTTTTTCTTCTTTTTTCTATTTTTTTCTTCTTTTTTTCTATTTTTTTTTTTCTTCTTTTTTTCTATTTTTTCTTCTTTTTTTCTATTTTTTCTTCTTTTTTTCTATTTTTTCTTCTTTTTTTCAATATTTTCTTCTTTTTTTCTATTTTTTTTCTTCTTTTTTTCTATTCTTTCTTCTTTTTTTCTATTTTTTCTTCTTTTCTTCTATTCTTTCTTCTTTTTTTCTATTTTTTCTTCTTTTTTTCTATTTTTTTTTCTTCTTTTTTTCTATTTTTTCTTCTTTTTTCTATTTTTTTCTTCTTCTTTTTTTCTATTCTTTCTTCTTTTTTTCTATTTTTTCTTCTTTTTTCTATTTTTTTTCTTCTTTTTTTCTATTTTTTTCTTCTTCTTTTTTCTATTTTTTCTTCTTTTTTCTATTTTTTCTTCTTTTTTCTATTTTTTTCTTCTTTTTTTCTAATTTTTTCTCTTTTTTTTTTACTCTGCAGAGAGAGGAGTACGAGGAGCGACTCATCAGGTGATTGGAAATTTGCTTCTAGGATTACAAATGGCCAACTTAGTTTGCTCACAGTACTTGTTAAAAGTTAAAATCCTTTAATTTTGCCTCATTATATAACTTTACAGTATTTTGTTGTGCCCAACATAAAGCAGAGCAAATAAATGAATTCCTAACCCGTCACTTTGGGTAGCTGGCCATGTCCTTGTAGGTTTGTAGTTGTGCCATTCTCTGTTTCAGATGACAAGAACCAATTCTATGCGAAGGTTTCGTAATCTAAACCAGCTCTAAAAGTCCAGATTACTTTATCTATTACCTGGTATTTTCTGAATAGAGCTCCATCACAAACAGAAATGATACCCGGGAGAAAAGGCGCATCGTTTCCCAGACGGAGACTATTTCTTAGGGGGCGGGGCTTCAAAACATGCAGAGGTTTCAGGCTTGCATGTTTTTCTTTATCTAATTTTTGTCTTCCCTGCACATTAATTCATTGCAGGACGTTTGCACCGTCAGCCACAGTCTCAAAGTAATCAAATGCTCATTTGGAGAGACATTCATGTCTGTGTTTTGATGACGCCACGGCCAACATTAACAGGTTCAAGGGAGCCATTAGCATCCCATAATAATCCAACCAATCTCATCCTCTCCCTGCACGGCTTCACCTGCAGCTCAGAAACCTGCTTCCTCTCACTTCATGAGATAAAAACCGACTCTCTGCCTCTAAAAGGATGTTGTTTCTTATTGCTGGTTACAGAGCAGATATATAAATATATTATTATCTCACCAAAACAACCAAACTGAGCCTTTTTCAATACATCGATATCATAAATCTGGCAGAAGAAACCTAAAAATACCAGAGAGGAAAGCTGAGAAACATCAGAACTAAAATGTTCCTGTAAGCAGCAGTGAGGTGGTTCCTGACCACCCGGCGCTCAGTAACCTGCCGGCGCCACGCCGCAGGCCGTCAGCAGAGGTTCACAGCAGCTCAGAAAGCAGGAGCAGGCGGAGCGCCGGCCGTGTGAACAGGAGGCTCCACGTGTTGCTGATAAATCATCAGAGCCGGTCCAAGGTCAGCAGAATGAACGAACGGCAGTGATCGTTCACCTTCCTCCTTCACTTTAGGGTGGCGAACACGCGTGAAGCATGTCGCCGTTTCCTGTGTAACGGCTTTTAAAGACAACATTTTATGAGCCGCTGCAGCTGGTCTTCATTAAACCTGAAGGTTTGACCCACTTTGTTTGTTCTGAGCTGAACTGATGCTGACAAGTTTGACGCTGAGAAGGTCTGAGGAGGTTAAACCTGATTATACAGCATGAGCCTCAAACGCAGACCAAGTTCTTCCTCCACAGTTAGAAGACTGACTTCACTCCATCACATTTAAAAAGAGAATATTTCATTTACAAAGGTTCACAAACCACTGAGGCAGGAATCCAACAATCCAACATGAAAAAAGTAGAACAGACCAGAACCATGGAGACATCAGGGGGAACCCATCATGACGAGGAACCAGCACTGCGGAGCTGCAGAAGGAGAGTATTAATGGGAGGCTGAACAAAGAGAGGACTAACCAGCTGATTGGGAGCAGGTGAGAACAGAGGAGACTGGAAAGGAGCTCAGGAAAATTAGACCAACACAACAGGGCAACAAATAAAAACATAAGAAATGAAATATAATCAGAAAACACAACAAAATGAGAAATAAACCAATAAAACTAGAAAACATGGAGCAAAGTTAAACTGAATACTCAAATAAAAACAAAACAGAACCAAGACTGTGACTCCCATTAAACCTGCTTGACGAAAGGAGGAAGTTTCTTTAGAACCATAGAGCTGATTGATACCTTTTTGATAAAGCTTCTAGTTAGAGTGGCTCAGGTTATCCTGAGCTATCTCTATAGTTCTGCTGCTATAGGCTTAGACTGCTGGAGGACATAGGGACCCCTTTTTCATCATTCTGCTTCATTCTATCTCTATTCTCCCACTCTGCAGAATCTGTTAGTTCAATCTCTAACGTTCTGCTCTCTCTGCTTTTTCTCATAGTAGCTTCATCTGGTCTGTTCCTGTTTGGCTGTGACTCCATCCTGGAGAGAAATATCAGCTGTGCTGCTGCCATCAACACCTTTGTTTCTAGATGTTGGAGCTTGGCCTGTTTTCCAGTGTAGTCCTGTTTCTCTGACTGTGACTAACTGGATGTGCTCTCTTCATCCTCTGACATGGGAGCTGGCTCGGAGCTCGGCTGCCTGGCTGTGTGTTTCCTGGACGGGGCCGCCTGTGGAGCTGGTTGCCTTTTGTATCTATGCTTCTTTTTCTATGTCTGCTTCTGTCTCCTTGAACCCCAGTGGGCCTCAGCAGATGGCCGCTCACACTGAGCCTGGTTCTGCTGGAGGTTTCTTCCTGTTCAAAGGGAGTTTTTCCTCTCCACTGTCGCTACAAGCATGCTTAGTGTGAGGGATTGCTGAAGAGTCAATATCTACAGTCTCTAATACTCATCCTGCAAAGTCAGTGACTGGATCGACTCAGTTGCTTTTCGTTACATAGAAATGTTTAACCTTTACTGGATGATCTGATTGAACTGGATCTGTAAAGTGACCTGAGGTGAATTATCAGTATAGAAATACACTGATCTGACTAGAATTCATCAACCAGAACCCTCACAGAGAGAATGAAGATAGTTAATAAATCTATGTATCATAACTCTATGACAGACAAATGAAGACCAAAAAATAGAAAAGAATCTGATTCAGACGCAGAGATAAATGACCTCACAGTTTCCAACCATGAGACGGATCTATCATCTGGAAGCTGACGCTGGTTCTGCAACCATCTGAGGAGCAAACATAAGAACCAGCTCCACAGAACCGAACCAACCATTTCCACATCCCCCATCAGAGCTCTTCCTGTAAATCCCACGACCCCCAGTGCTGACCCCTGACCTCTGCTGCCGGGAACTCTGTAGAACCCAGCTGGTTCTGGTTCAAACATGACGACCGTTCTGTAGGAACGCTGGGATCAGATGTTTGGATCCTTCATCAAAGCAGGAGCTAAAAAAAGCCTCAGTGAGCTCAGAGACGCCGAGGCGGGGTGGGGGGGCGAAAGAAAGATTCTAGGGGCCCCTGACAGAGGGGGGCCCAAAAGAAGAATTCAATTGAAATTTAATTGCAAAGATTTGTCCAGCTTTACTTTTAAAATATAAAAAGAAAATCCAGCAGTGAAATTAATTATCTTCGTGTTCTCCCTTGTTTTTCAGCAGCAAACAGTGAAACAAAGCATGAATATATAAATATATGATTAGATTTTTATACTATTAAAGTATTATATTATACCTCACCAAAAATACATGTTTTGTCATTGCAGGTACAAGAATAAAAATGAGCTCTCAGCGTGCGCATGAAACTTAACCGTCCTTTAATAAAATGATGGGAATATTTTGTCCCAATCCTATTTCTATTCATGTGTTCATAGGTAGAGCTGTGCTTTTTGTTTTAAATAAGCTGTTATTATTTCGGTAGGATGTTAATGTTTAGTTTTAAATTCACTAGAAGACCTAAAGACGTGGAGGACCCTGAACTTCTTGAACTTCAACGAGAGTAAGACCGACGTCAAGGATCTTAAAGCTACAGTGTGTAATAATTACAGGGATATACAGTCAGAAATGTAATATATTATACATAACTATGTTATTTATCATCATCTACGAGCTCCGCCTCTTAACCTTAATATTTGCGTTGCCTTAGAATTCGTTATTTATAATTACATAGGAGCGGGTCTCGCAGCCATGGAGGCAGACATCTTTGCGCTACGGCGGCGCAGAGCCGACAAACTAGCGATTGCGAGATCGCCCATTACGCTCGAAAGTAACTACGGCAAGTTGAGAGAGATGAACTGAGACGGTACTGAACACTAGATGGCAGTATTAAAATTGTCTATGTAAACAAACCTCATCACTTGAGAAGGTAGGTGATGCGGACGTCGTGGAAGACATTTTGTCCCGTAACGCTCGCCGTACTGTTGGGGGGGAGAAGCGGTGGGGGGGAGATGTTCATGTTGCTGCGGTCTGCAGTCTGACCGCTAGATGTCGCTAAAAGTTACACACTGTAGCTTTAAGCGGCTCATCTGAGGTTCGCTGCACTGAGCTACGTTACCCAGCCCAGCACAGGAAGTCAGTCAGAACAAGCCTTGGTGCTGATCTTAAATCCCATAGCCGGATAAACGCAACAGTGAAGATTTCTGACTTTAATCTCAGAATTCTGACTTTTTCTCAGAATTTTGACTTTAATCTTAAATTCTGACTTTTTCTCAGAATTTTGACTTTAATCTTAAATTCTGACTTTACTCTTAAATTCTGACTTTTTGTCAGAATTTTGACTTTAATCTCAGAATTTTGACTTTAATCTTAAATTCTGACTTTACTCTTAAATTCTGACTTTAATCTCAGAATTTCGACTTTAATCTTAAATTCTGACTTTTTCTCAGAATTCTGACTTTAATCTCAGAATTTCGAATTTAATCTTAAATTCTGACTTAAATCTCAGAATTCTGACTTTAATCTCAGAATTCTGACTTTAATCTTAAATTCTGACTTTTTCCCAGAATTCTGACTTTAATCTCAGAATTTTGACTTTAATCTTAAATTCTGACTTTTTCTCAGAATTCTGACTTTAATCTCAGAATTTCGACTTTAATCTTAAATTCTGACTTAAATCTCAGAATTCTGACTTTAATCTCAGAATTCTGACTTTAATCTTAAATTCTGACTTTTTCTCAGAATTTTGACTTTAATCTCAGAATTTTGACTTTAATCTTAAATTCTGACTTTTTCTCAGAATTTTGACTTTAATCTCAGAATTTTGACTTTAATCTTAAATTCTGACTTTAATCTTAAATTCTGACTTTTTCTCAGAATTTTGACTTTAATCTCAGAATTTTGACTTTAATCTTAAATTCTGACTTTAATCTTAAATTCTGACTTTTTCTCAGAATTCTGACTTTAACCTTAGAATTCTGACTTTAATCTCAGAATTCTGACCCTGAACGCGTCTGATCGGATGTTACCGACATTAAAGAACGATCCGGTTTGAACCGGACTTAGAGACGGATGTCAGGTCCAACAGCGGAGAGCATCAGCTGATAGGGAGAGGAGGGGGAGGGATTGATGGAGCAACCGGAGCTCATCAACCAACAAGACAGGAAGCTGAGGGTCCAAATGGAACCGACCCTACAGAATAAAACAGGAATCTGGAGCTTAAAGCCAGAGTTTAAGGTGAGGAGATGAGACTGTGTGACAGAAAAGCCTCCCTGGGTTTTATAAGTTAGTCAGTATTTACTCCTGGCCTCTCCGGCCTCCTTTGTTCCTTTCTAAGCCGCCTTCTGTTGCTTCAAACAGTCACTTCAGTGAAATGTTGACAGTCTGAGCTCTATTAAAGCTGACACATGCTGCTCTTTGGTATTTCACTGCACATGACTCATCTGTGCAGCAGCCTTCTGACCCGCTATTAGAGAATATCTTTAATAACAGCATTTAACTAAAAGCATTTGGAGACGTTTCTCTCTGCCTACTCCACTTTCTTTGATTATCTGACTGGAACATAATGAACTTCTGTTCGGTTTCTAAGAACCCAGTCAAACCTTTCAGATTTGTTTGCTATATTTAGCTGAAGTTGTTCCATAAAAGACACAAACTTCTGAAGTTGGTCCAAAACTTTCCCTAACCTGCTGCTGCTCCTAAATAACCCAAACACACCCTGCCCGCCGCCAGGGGGGGAGAAACGGGTCAACTGTCCCAGGGCCAGGACAGAGGGGGGCCCAAAATGGACTCTGACCATTAAAAATACAGGCAGCCATTTTTCAGAAATGATTTGTGATAAAAAAAATATTTAATTTAATTACAGAAGATTAAGGCTACAAGTTGACTGATTTTTAAATTATATTTCACTTTAATATGTAAAAAAAAAGTCAAAATTCTGACTTTAATCTCAGAATTCTGACTTTAATTTTAGAATTCTGGCTTTTTTCTCAGAATTTTGGATCTTAATGGGCACCATGATGTAGGAGTTGTGCGAGACTTTTTCCGTCCCTGAGGGCCCCTGGTGATGCTATTTGATTAATGGAAGAGCAGAAGGTGATTAAAACAAGAGATCTAGTCTCTAAAACAGACATGGCTACGGCTGCATGCTAACATGTTTGTTAGCTGTTAGAATTCAGACAGAATTCTGAGATTAAAGTCAGAATTCTGATTTTTTTTCTCAGATTTTCCAGCGGCCCTAATCCTCTTCCGTAATATTAGAGTATCTAAATATATCTGCATTAGGTATATATAATATGTTTTTCTTTAAATAAGGGGCCATTAGAACTCCCCCCACCCCGACATAAATGGTTCGACGGCTGCAACTTTTAAAGTTCGCTTCGATGAAAACTAAGAATGTCAGGTTTGCAGAAGTCAATCAGGTCAGCTGGTACGCACATGAAGTTTCCCGTTTTTTTATCAGGGACCTGGCAACACTAGTCCAATGGAATTTCCCATTGGGAACCTGCTAGCACTAAGTTGCTAACTGGTTAGCAAGATGCTTCAGACAAACCGGCCACAACCGAACTTGCTTGCGAACCTTCCGCCACAACAATGCCGCCCCCTTGATAATCGACCAATCACATTCACTTTATTCACTCGTGTAAAGTCGGGCACCACTGGGAGAATTCGGAAATGCAACGTTTGGAACAGACGCTTCCCTACGACTTTAATAGTCTTAATGAACATTTCCGATATCTCTAATATAATTCTTATTAGGACAAATAGCGTTACTTTCCGACATCCAAAATAACATTACTCCTCTCTAAAATAAACATTCTGGATGTCTAAAAATGACAAGTCTTAATACAATTGTTACTGGACATAATTTTTATTTTTTGGGGGGGAGGGGGGTTAGCCAGTCCAGATTGAACGGCTCCATCTCCACACACACAGAAAATCAACTCTAGAATCTCTGGAACTGTTCAGACTCTCCTTTGATACAGCAGCTCTGGAATTCTAGATCCCTGGATAGATGAGGTTCTACCTAGATCTTTGTCTGACCCAAAGCTGTGAGGTTTTACCAGGTGACCCACTTCTAATTGTTTGATATATCTGAAATTCTGCATGTGCAATTATTTACATATTTATAGATTAAATGGCCAATTTCAGCCCTGAACTAATTGTATTTTCTGATTTCCAGCTGTTTGAACTGCGCCTGATATGGGAGCCTGTTGAGGAGCAGTGATCCAGTTTTTGTATTTGAAAAGATTCACACCACTGGAGAGTTTTTATAACTTACACTCACCGGCCACTTTATTAGGCACCCCATGCTAGTAACGGCTTGGACCCCCTTTTGCCTTCAGAACTGCCTCAATTCTTGGTGGCATAGATTCAACAAGGTGCAGGAAGCATTCCTCAGGGAGTTTGGTCCATATTGACATGATGGCATCACACAGTTGCCGCAGATTTGTCGGCTGCACATCCATGATGCGAATCTCCCGTTCCACCACATCCCAAAGATGCTCTATTGGATTGAGATCTGGTGACTGTGGAGGCCATTTGAGTACAGTGAACTCATTGTCATGTTCAAGAAACCAGTCTGAGATGATTCCAGCTTTATGACATGGCGCATTATCCTGCTGAAAGTAGCCATCAGAAGTTGGGTACATTGGGTCATAAAGGGATGGACATGGTCAGCAACAATACTCAGGTAGGCTGTGGCGTTGCAACGATGCTCAATTGGTACCAAGGGGCCCAAAGAGTGCCAAGAAAATATTCGACACCATGACACCACCACCACCAGCCTGAACCGTTGATACAAGGCAGGATGGATCCATGCTTTCATGTTGTAGACGCCAAATTCTGACCCTACCATCCGAATGTCGCAGCAGAAATCCAGACTCATCAGACCAGGCAACGTTTTTCCAATCTTCTATTGTCCAATTTCCATGAGCTTGTGCAAATTGTAGCCTCAGTTTCCTGTTCTTAGCTGAAAGGAGTGGCACCCGGTGTGGTCTTCTGCTGCTGTAGCCCATCTGCCTCAAAGTTGGACGTACTGTGCGTTCAGAGAAGCTCTTCTGCCCACCTTGGTTGTAACGGGTGGTTATTTGAGTCACTGTTGCCCTTCTATCAGCTCCAACCAGTCTGGCCATTCTCCTCTGACCTCTGGCATCAACAAGGCATTTCTGCCCACAGAACTGCCGTTTTTTCTTTTTCGGACCATTCTCTGTAAACCCTAGAGATGGTTGTGCGTGAAAATCCCAGTAGATCAGCAGTTTCTGAAATACTCAGACCAGCCCTTCTGGCACCAACAATCATGCCACGTTCAAAGTCACTCAAATCACCTTTCTTCCCCATACTGATGCTCGCTTTGAACTGCAGGAGATTGTCTTGACCATGTCTACATGCCTAAATGCACTGAGTTGCCGCCATGTGATTGGCTGCTTAGAAATTAAGTGTTAACGAGCAGTTGGACAGGTGTACCTAATAAAGTGGCCGGTGAGTGTATATTGATAATGTCCCTTCGTATGACCTTGTAAAATGTTTTGCAAGGTCATACGATGGAGCATCATCACCATAAGTTACTTTCATTTCATCCAAAGCCCCCCACTGTGTACGGATCACTGCTCCACAGGACTGGAAATCAGAAACCACATTTAGTTCACAGCTGAAATTTGCCATTTATTCTATAAATATGTATATTTATATGTATTGAATATGTATATCTAATCTATAGAGATATAAATAATTGCACGTGGAAAATTTCAGCTGGATCAAACAATGAGGAGTGGGACAGGGGCGTTACTTACGAAACCGCTAGGAAAGGGGAAAAAAAGCATGGAGACGTTTTTCCAGCAGAGGAGAGTAGGACCATGTAAACCTGGAGAAATTATAAATATGACTTAAATAACCTAAAAAAGTCTGAGATAAAAAAAACAGCTTCCTTAGTATGAAATCCTTTTCCAACATCTCTAACGTTCTGCTCTCTCTGCTTTTTCTCATAGTAGCTTCATCTGGTCTGTTCCTGTTTGGCTGTGACTCCATCCTGGAGAGAAATATCAGCTGTGCTGCTGCCATCAACACCTTTGTTTCTAGATGTTGGAGCTTGGCCTGTTTTCCAGTGTAGTCCTGTTTCTCTGACCGTGACTGAGTGGATGTGCTCTCTTCGTCCTCTGGCTCGGAGCTCGTCTGCCTGGCTGTGTGTTTCCTGGACGGGGCCGCCTGTGGAGCTGGTTGACAGTTGCCTTTTGTATCTATGCTTCTTTTTCTATGTCTGCTTCTGTCTCCTTGAACCCCAGTGGGCCTCAGCAGATGGCCGCTCACACTGAGCCTGGTTCTGCTGGAGGTTTCTTCCTGTTCAAAGGGAGTTTTTCCTCTCCACTGTCGCTACAAGCATGCTTAGTGTGAGGGATTGCTGAAGAGTCAATGAGTCGATGCAATCAGCTGGTTTTCCTTAGATAGAAAACTTTGAATCAATCTGACTGGATGATCTGGTGAACTGGAAAGTGACCTGAGATGACATGATGTGAATTGGAGCTATAGAAATACACTGAATAGAATAGAACTCAGGATTCAGATACGATAAATAGATGCTCAGCTGCCAGGATCGGCAGGAACTACAGGCAGACTAAATCCCTTCAGAGGAACCTTCCCCCCTTGTGACCTTTTCCTGAGAAACCTTCTGAACGTTAGGAGGAAGTTCCTTCCTCAGGCGCCGCGCTCCATCGCCTGGGAGCTCTACGCCGATCCCCGTTTCCCGGAACAGGCTCACATTCTCATCCTCTCTAATGGGAAGGTGCAGCAGGTAGAGGCTGAACCAATCAGGGAGCAGGACGAGAGGTGATCTCAGGTTTCATCTGATTCTGTTTGTTTTCTTCTCTTTAATGCTGCAGATAAAGAGCAGGAAGCTGATCTGAGATCTGCTCAAACAGCTGCTAGTGTCCCACCATTCAGGTCTGCCTCTCTGAGCAAACACACTCTGAGATTCATTCACAGACGCTCCCATAGACACCTGCGCACATGCAAAGCCAGCTTTAATCACGGCCGCCCAGTCAGGGGCCACCTGTCGCCGCTCTGCAGCGGGGTGACGGACTGTTGACACAGCGGCTGCAGACTTTCTGCTGCAGATCTCGACCGTGACGCGGCTTTCTGAAAAACCACGCGCCTCTCCCTTTTTTCCAGGACTTTATTTAAATTCTGCGACCACAGCTGCACCTGAGGCCCGGAGGCCACGCCCCTAAGCTCACCTGGGAGAGGCGCCGCGGTCGACCACAGCACAGCTTCTGGCAGCGATGGTTGCATGGAAATGTATCCAGACTGGAATAACATTCAAACTGAAACGTTTTAGAGACGATCCGCTGCTAAAGCTCCACTTTCAGACTATCTGGATGAAATATTGACATCATTGTTGGTGTTTCTGAATTTGATGAATTCCCAGTTTTAGCAGAGAGAACTGATATTAATAATGCTAATTATCAGATGATGCAATCCAGCTGATGTTACTTTATAAGCATTTTTACAAATAATTGATTTTGTAGAAAATCTGTTTTTTTTTTTTTTTTTTTACAGCAATGGTGGCTCTTTTTTTTTTCTTGGACAGTAGGTTGACGGGAAAGGGGGGGAGAGAGGGGGGGGGGGGGCATGTGGCAAAGGACCAGAGGTCAGATTCGGACCCGGGTCGCCCCCATCGAGGACTACAGCCTGGTTTATACTCAGAAACCAGGTCGTCTTCGTGTGTCTCGGTTAATGTGGATAAGCCCCGCCCCCTCCGCAGAATTGTAGATGACTGCAGACAGGAGGCCTCTGATTGGTCACATCTACATCCGCTCTACACTATGCATATTTCCTGTTTGGTTCCTTACTGTTTGGTCAAATAAACATTCGTTATGTTTCCAATGCTGTAAAAAATGTTTAATAAATCAGTTTAAACAATTTCTTTCTTTCATTTTTTCCCCCAAAATCCTCAAAAATAAAAATAACAGCAAAAATCTGATTTCTTTATTGTGTTTCTATAATTTCATCAATGCCACCAAACCTAAAACATTAATATTTTTAATGGAATTTAAACTTAAAACTTATGGTTCAGCAGAGTCACATGATGTGACATTTGCTCTAAGATAAACATTTAATCATGAATGTTTATTATATATTTAAGCCCAGGTCGTCCTTTTTTATAGTGGGCTAATAGTCTTAGAGCCCGTGCTGCCGTACAAGGCGATAGATGACTTTTACTTTTATGTGGCTCCAGCAGTGGCGGCTGGCCAGTAGGGGGCGCTAGGGCGCCGCCCCACCCACCCACCCAATGACCCTGATTAAGACATAAAATAAGAAAAAATCTTTATAATTCAATTTTAAATTTAAAATGTAAAATATTTCAAAATATATCAATATGTATTTTTTAGATGTGCAAAATAAATATTTAATCTTTTCCGTTTTTGGTCGGATTGGTGACGTATTTCCTCCCTAGGGCGTAAAAATCTTTTCCCACTGACTCTCGTTAAAAGTTGTCCATGTGCAGCAGCTGCTCTGCAACGCAGAAGGACAGGAGAGCTAAGCTACGCCCTGAGGTGACAGGAAGTGCATTTGCTCGCCGCCTCCCACCACAGCGCAGACATTTTGCGGGTGATTGACAGGTCGAGTCGCAGGAGAAGAGATGCATTGGAAAGAGAGAGAGAGAAACTGTGCAAGAAACATCTTTTTCCTGGTCTAGCTCCAAGGCTAGGCTAACTGCATGCAGCTAGGCTAAGGCTTTATTCTGCTTCCCTGCCTCGTTTTTCAAATGTCAGGATCTGATCCAGCCTGGATAAAGACAGCTAGGACTGATTTAAAGCACTTTGCAGAAAAGGCAAAGAAGAAGAACAATCTGGGATTCACATGGAAAATAATAGAATATAATCTATTTTTCTACATGTTTGTTTTGTTTTTGATTAGGGATGCCCGATATAATCGGCCCCCTATCGGTATCGGCCTTAAAACTGAATATCGGACATCGGCCACCCCACCGATATTTAACCCGATATTTGATCAGCTTCTGAGTTTCTAAAGTCTAAAACAAAAAATACTACTTCTTCTTCTTCCTCAAAAACTTCTTTTTTACAGACTTAAAAACTTCTAAAGACGAGAGAAAAAATATTGATCCATTAAAATATCCCAATATCTTCATATGCTGATATATTGCCATTTAAAAACACCATATCAATCTCTTTTACTAATGAAATATTGCTATATGTCATCGTTATGCTACGAAATCCCCCGAAAATTCACCAAATGTTGCCATATTTTTATATGTTGATATATTGACGCGGCATCGATCTATTTTACTAACAAAATCTCACAAGAATTTGTAAAATATCACGAGAGTTTGTAACAGAACGATGAAATTTCACGAGATTTTGAAAGTAAAATAGATCGATACCGCGTTTTTAAAAATCTATTTGATATCAGCATATGAAAATATATTTGAGTTTATTATTTTTCAAAGTGTCAGAAATGGATAATAAAACTGCTATTTTCAATGACTACTTATTTTTGTCCAGCTTTAACATCGGTATCGATATCGGTTATCGGCTACATGAGTTTTAGAATATCGGCATATCGGATATCGGCCAAAATCCGAATATCGTGCATCCCTATTTTGATGGCTCTTATTTTCGACTGTAGGCTGACGGGATAGGGGTATGAGACAGAAATGCAGCAAACGGCCAAAGGTCAGATTCGAACCCGGGTTGGCCGCATTGAGGTGTAAGGTACATGCTTCATGCGCGCTAACCGCTGCACCGACTGCACGCCCCTGTTTCTCCATGTTTGTTAATTTGCATATTTTCTCTTAAATAAAGACATTCTCAGAAAATAAATATTATTAAATATTAAAAATATATAAAGCTGACTAATAGCTTCTCCATTATTAAACTGGTACATTATTTTTTTAGGTTTGTGACCCAATATTGGACCATGGAAAACTCAGATTTACCTTCACAGCCTCAGAAGGACCAGATTTATGGACGAGAAGTAAACCTGAAGATGAAATGATGTTTTTATAAAATGTTTTTATAATGATTTTTGTTGTTGGCATTCATATAAATATACTGGTGTGATAACTTAAGATACGTTTGATTGGTTTGTGGTATACGTCTACTTTGAATTTCTCACTGCGTTCCCTGTCTCATCTTAACCGGTCAGGCAGAAGACCGCCATGTTGAGCCTGGTTCTGCCAGAGGTTTCCTCTCCACTGTTGCTTCATGCTTGCTCATCATGGACAGGTTCTCTGTGTTATCCAACTGGACTTCCATCTTCCAGGTCCCTGAGTGAAGCTCTAGTATCAGCTCCTGCAGTCCTCTGGATCTCCCCATAAAGCTCAGCAGACCGTCTCTCCAACCAGCAGTCTACAGACTGACCAGCTCCATCTATCTCCACTGCACCACCAGTTTCAGGCCTGGGGGGGAAACAGCCCCGTTCTTTACTCCTGTTCACGCATATCTATCAACATTCTGCGCTAATGTTCCCTGCCGTGGTCTGAGCGCCAAAGACTAAAGTCATTGTATCAATAAATTTCTTCTAATTATCTTTTCTCTTCATGTGAGTTTTTCAGATTGAAATGTTTTACTGTTCGGATTTTATTATTTTCGATGGAGCAAAGACACAAAACAGCATTCGGACGCAGCTTGATGTCAGAGAAGTCACTAAAATAACCCACCAGATTTAACCCTTTGATAAAGATTTAAAAGATAAAGTATGATTGATGATCTATTAGACAATATAAGATGGAAAACTACAGCACAGCACAATAAAATACAGTTTAAACAACATTATAATGCTTTAATGTGTACGAAATATAAATACTTCCTGCAGCTCCACTGGAAAAACGATCTACAAATAAGTAAAAATGTCTTAAATTAAGTGTATTTACCCTTACTTTGAGTTGGTAAATCAAATAGTTTGCCAATAGAATGAGTATTTTTAATCCTAAAATAAGATAATTAGATAAAATGCACTTTAAATAAAACAATGCAATTGTTTTATCTTATTTTAAACCTGAATTGTCTTGTTCCATTGGTAAAATATCTCTTTTACCTCCTCCATCCCAGAACAAATGCACTAATTTTAAGAAAAAATTACTTATCTAGATTTTGATTTTTTGTCCACACCGGAAAAAAATCCAAATCTAGACTAGATAAGTCATTTTTTGTTAAATTAAGTGCATTTGTTCTTTAACTGAGGAGATAAAAGATACATTTTGCCGATGGAACAAGACAATTCAGGTTTAAAATAAGATAAAACAATTGCATTGTTTTATTTAAAGTGCATTTTATCTAATTATCTTATTTTAAGACTAAAAATACTCATTCCATTAGCTAATTATCTCATTTACCTGCTCAAATTAAGGGTAAATACACTTAATTTAAGAAATGTTTGCTTATTTCTAGATCGGTTTTCCAGTGTAGAAAGAACTGAAATCTAAATAAGTCACTTTTTCTTCAAATAGGTGCTTTTGTTCTCGAATTGCCGGGAAAAGTGAGACTCTTTACCAATGGAACGAGACAATATGCATTTAAAATAAGAAAAAACACATTTATTGTATTATTTTAAGTGCAATATTATCTAATTATTTTATTTAAGAGTAAAAATACACTAATTCCATTGACAGATCATCTTATTTATCAGCTCAAATTAATGGTAAATGTAGTTAAATTAAGACGCTTTTATTTATTTCTAGCTCGTTTTTGCAGTGCAGCTGCCGGTACCAGAACTTTTCCAGAACTTTTTGACCGTGATAATCCCTTTAATAAGAATAAACGGTAAAAGCATTTGATATTTCAGAAAGAAAGACGTTAATTTGTTTCTATCACTAATCTTTAATGTGGTTTTAAATCCGACGTTTTACAGAAAAACCTTGAATAGATGAGAGTAAAACAGTTTGATTCTTCCAGGAATCAGAACTCTTCCTGGTTCTGATGCTGAACACAAAACTGAAGCTAAATATTTTATCCAAGACGGCGCTAAATATTAAACCGGAATGTTTCCAGATTAGCAGGATGAGCCGATTCTCCCAAATGAATCTAGTTGCTTCATCTCTATGTGGTTCCCCCGCTTTCCTGATCTCCTTCTCCTGCAGGACAGAAGGAGGAGAACATCTGGACCAATAATCCTGGAGGAATCTCCCTCCGGATCGCGGCGATTTAAACTAAAACAGGTTAAAGCATCAAAGGTTTTTACTTAGAACTGCTTTTTTTCTACTGTTAGAATAAAACACGACATTTATAAATCAGATAAACCTTTAAAACCGACAGAAATTAATCTAATCTGTCACATTCACATCAGAAAAAGAGATAAAATATCACAATTATACAAAATTCATTCATCTAAAATATTTCCTGATTGCATTTGATGTTATATTGATTCGGTTCAGGGAAGAAATGATCCATATCTGCTCAGAACGGCATCATAACAAGAGCTTAAATTATAGATTCTTCAAAATAAAAAAGGCATAACTGGATTTGATGAAATCTACCCTGAAAATTAAATGTTGATGCTTATTTCTCAGGTGAAAGTTTATAAAATAAAGCATAAATATTCTTCTTTCTGCAGCATATCTGTTTGTTGTTAATGATAAATAAAACGAGGCTGCAGAAAATGACTGAGAGAAACATCTAGAAGGTCAAAGGTCGGCTTCAACGCTTCATTTCTTCTCAAAAATATTCAATTCAATAAAAATTAGATAATTTCTACCTGCATTGCAAAAAAATGACTCTCAATGAGTTCAGTTTTTGTTGAATTAAGGAGGAAAGTGAGACATTTTGCCAGCGGAACAAGAAAATTAACATTTAAAATAAGAAAAAACAATTATATTGTCTTATTACAAGTGCATATTATCTAATTATCTTATTTAAAAGTAAAAATACTCGTTCCATTGGTAGATCATAAGGGTAAATATACTTAATTTAAGACATTTTTACTCATTTCTAGATCGTTTTTACAGTGTGAAACTTAATCTTACCTAAAGCGCCTCTTTATTACATGAATATATCAAATATTTACCTAAAGAAGGTTTTAAAATGCAGCTGAAGACAAAACAAACTGAGTAATGCCAAGCTAACAGTTTGTGACATTAGGAATGAATTTCCCAGGACCTTCAGAAATGTCAGCTTATGGAAATCAGGAGCTAAAAGCAGAAGTTTGAGCAGAAAGCGGACAAACGCACTGCAAAAGCGAACTAGAAACGAGTAAAAAAAGTGTATTTACCCTTAATTTTAGCAGGTAAATAAGATGATTTACCAATATAATGAGGATTTTTACTCTTAAAATAAGATAATTAGATAATATGCACTTGAAATATTCTTATTTTAAATGTAAATTGTCTTGTTCCTTTGGAGAAATGTCTCTTTTATCTCCTCAATTCAAGAACAAGTGCACTTATTTGAAGAAAAAAATGATCTAGGATTTTTCCAGTGCAGGCGCAGCTCCTCTCAAGGACGTAAACAGGCCGGAAAGTGATGAGCAGCAGCCCCCAAAGAATCCGCTTCTACACAAACACTGCGGCTTAATTAACGGAAAGATCTGGGGGGGGGCTCGGCTCGGTTGCATAGGAACAGAGTCTCAGGAGAGGTTCGGAGCTGCGCAGGAGACCACGCGCCTGGATGGATCCGCGTCCTGGTTCTGGTCACCGAAAACATTTAGCTTTTCTGCGCGTAAAGGTTTGATCCATTAAGACGGAATAGCTTTCAATAATTAGTTTAATCAAAAAACGAAAATAAAATAGAAAATAAATTACATTTTTTCCAATTTTAGTTGGTTTTTCTTGAATTTCCAGGATGACTCAAAAGGTCAGAGTTCAACACGCGCCATCTCAGCCTCTTTATTAGCAGCAGACAGTAAAATAAATAAATCTTTACTTACATGTGAAAGTCCTGCGGGGGAAAAGCTGCGGGTTCAAATCTCTTCCAGTCAGAACATCCCCGCTGCGCTGCGCCGCACCGCGCGCCGCTCACTCAGCCGGAGAGGAGGCGCACAGCGGCGGATCCATGAGCGGAGAAACTCCGCGCTGCGCCGCCCGGAGATCTGCGGGGTAACAATCCAAACTCAGAGGAGAAACAAACAAACAGGAGGAGGAACCAGGAGCGTCTCCTCAGGGCTGTTGCGCGTCACTCCACCCGGGGAAGGAAAGTGCGCACCAGGGCTGCTTCACTCCTGCCGCTCCGGCTGAAAAACTCCTTTAACTCCAGAAACAAGATGCTGGGATCCTCCTCCTCCTCATTCAGCTTCATCAGGTGATGAAATAACAAAGATTAAACTCCTCAGCAGCTTCCAGCTCTCCTCAGCTTCTCCTCCAGGAAGCAGGAGCCGCTCTGACTGGACTTGGAGCGCAGGGTTGGGTGCGTGACGGAGGCGTCCGTGGGCTGCTGGGGCTGTCCGACCACACTCCCCTCATCCCCGCCGCCTGATCGCCCCCAGACCGGGGAGAGAGAGAGAGAGAGAGAGAGAGGGTTGGGAGGGAGGAGAGTATCGCGAGGCTGCCACATAAATCCCGTTTTGTCGCGCTGAGGTGACCGGGGGCGCGCGCGTTTTGGCAGGACGCGCTTTGGAGAGCTT
The DNA here is from genome assembly GCA_030533445.1 of Cyprinodon diabolis. Classification (NCBI taxonomy): domain Eukaryota; kingdom Metazoa; phylum Chordata; class Actinopteri; order Cyprinodontiformes; family Cyprinodontidae; genus Cyprinodon; species Cyprinodon diabolis. The sequence continues at coordinate 43,650,436 of CM060082.1, read as the reverse complement.
TGGCTCAGAGTTTCTACCTGAATCAGGAAACATTAAGGAGAAACAGATGTTTCCTCTCAGAGCTGTTCGGATAGATCTAGACCGAATAGAAGCTCCACAGTCTGGGGAAACTTTTCCACCTCCTGCTGAAACATTTCAGGGGATGAAAAACAAAAAGAAAGAAACAAACTTCTATAATTTAACTGCATTGATTCAATACTAATAAGTTAAAGTCATTAAAAAGTCTCAACCTGCTCCAGAATAGATAAAGCGGCCTTTCTGTGACCTTTGGTCTCCATCAACCTTCATCCCAGTCTGTACTTTATGCTTCATCTCATAACCTGAACATCTGATGGATAAAATGTTAAACAGTCTCCCCCTAGCGTCTGAGGACTGGAACTGATGCTGTTGATGGGATCAAATTTACCTGAAAGCTTTTCTTTAATCATTTATGCTTGTATTATAAGGACTTTATACTCGTAATCTTACGACTTTACTCTCGTGATATAACGACTTTATGCTTGTAATGTAATGACTTTATTCTCGTACTGTTATGACTTTATTCTTGTAATGTTATAACTTTTTTCTCGTAATGTTACAACTTTATTCTCATTATATAACAACTTAATTCTCGTAATATAATGAATTTATTCTAGTAATGTTACGACTTTATTCTCCTAATGTTACGACTTTATTCCCGTGATATAACGACTTTATTCTCCTAATGTTGCGACTTTATTCTCGTGATATAACGACTTTATTCTCGTAATGTTACGACTTTATTCTCGTGATATAAGACTTTATGTTTGTAATATAACAACTTTATTCTCGTAATCTTACGTCTTTATTCTCCTAATGTTACGACTTTATTCTTGTGATATAACGACTTTATTTAGATAGATAGATAGATAGATAGATAGATAGATAGATAGATAGATAGATAGATAGATAGATAGATAGATAGATAGATAGATAGATAGATAGATAGATAGATAGATAGATAGATAGATCATCATCGTCTGTTAGGGTTTACAGCAGCGCCCTCGTGAGGTCATACTGCGCAGGTACAGTTCATTTAGTCGAATTAAACATATTTTTTCTCTAAATTTCCCTTTAAAGTATTAAAACTCTGCCAGGTTGAAGACATTTATCAAACGGCCAAGTTTTTATTTACTTAATAACTGTAAAAAAACAACCTTTTTTGGTTGATAAGTGAGGAAAGCAATAAAATACAATAATAGCTGCTATTAAAGTTAATATTCATTACTTAGCTTTATTTCAGTTGTTATTTTCAATTTTAGAAGATGTCCAAAATGATAAAACATTCATTAACTTGATAATTATTGGTTGGAGCACTTTTGTGATTTTGTTTCAAACTGTATTAAAGTCGTTATGACCAGAGGAGGACCCTCCGCCCCACATCTTTAAACTTCTGTCCTTCTGCCACGTTTTTCCTCCTTTTCAAAGAAACCAGGGACACTGGGAAGCTGTCCTGCAATTTGATTGGTCCATTTACAAGAGAGCCCGCCTTAAGACCCACCTCTGACTCGTTTCTAGGCTTCTGATTGGTCGAAGAAAGAATCCGTCACGGTAACTATGGACTTCGGCTTTTCTGGTATCCAAGTGAAGACGTGTTTTTTTGGGGGGGAACTGGTCGTTTCATCACAGAGAGGCTGAATACTTTTAGCTTCAGCCACTTTCTGACGGTTTGGAGGTTTATTTTGTTGCTGTTCTGCAGGAAGACAAACACCAAGGAAGCGAAGAAGAAATGGCGCAGAGAAAGAATTCCAAAAGTCACTCTAAAAAAGGTCAGTTTTTCGGCCTATTTCGCTCTGTTCTGGGAGCGCGATGCGCGCCTCCGTACGAAATTTCCTTAGATAAGTTGGTTATTTTAAGTTGCTTATTTTAAAACGATTGCATAAACATAAACAAATACATTCATCGATAATGTTCTTTAGGTTATAAAACTCTTTATTTCGGCGTTTAGTTCTTTCTCGCAGAGGTTCGAGTTATTGTTTTTCCAGGCTAAAACTCTTCGCTTATTGGGGAGAAGAACAGTTTAAAAACACTTGAGACTTTAATGAAAATGTTTGAATTTTTTGATGCTGTTGACACCGAATTACTGTAATTGTTTTATTTTATGCTGTTCTTGTCGCAATTCCTATTTTATGTTCTTTATCTGCGTCATAATGGAAATTTTCTAAAATCAGACGTTTTTTGAACGGTGTCTGGTCGGGCGCTAAGCTAGCGTCGCTATCCTGTGTTTAGGCTGCAAAATCCCTGTTAGCAACCAATTAAAAATGGATTTTGCGCTTTAATAAGGCGGGATATATACACACAAACCAATCATGAAGCTTTTTAATGATGCAGAATATTTTAATATAAAGGTATAAAAGCAGATATCTGTAGTAAACATGTCTGGAGGGGCTGGTGACCCTCATTCACAGGTTTGCTGCAGTATCAGGATTTCCTGTGATGTGATTCCTCTGGTTTTCTTTACTATATCGGAAATCCTTCAATAAACACTGATCCCTATCATATTAAATCATTTAGATATTAGTCCTGATGGGGTAAGGAAGTCTTGGCACTGTTACTGTCAGGTTTCAGGACATTTCTATCAGTAATTGTCTTCTTTATGTCTGAAATCAGGTCATGGAGATAAAAAAAAAAGTCCAGAAAAACCAAAACTGTCTAAAATCAGATTTCCTGATTCTGCTCTGAGGTCTAAACATGAAGCCATCCTGATCCTTCAGGCTGCTGGGCTGAAAAAGGAGAGAACAGAAGCTGTGGTTCCTGCTCCATTTGACTTTCTGATCCCGTTTACACTCATGTGTCGTGGGAAAAAAGTATTCAACCATTCAGTCCAGTTAAATAACCTGAGATAGATGAATTTCACTCATTTATTATGTCTTTGCAAAGAGAGAACAGTTCATCATACAGTAATCAGCCCAGTTCAGTTCGTTCCCCTTTAAGAGCAGATTATACTTCAGATGTCGCTTGGTTATGGTCGCGAACCAGTTTTGCTGGTATGCTTCTGCACCATCGCTCTGGAATTTCGAGGGACGCCCAGAAGTTTACCGCCCAAGCGCCGATTCGAGAACTCGCGAGAACTTCGGCAGATGGTAGGGATGCACGATATAATGGGCCCCCTATCGGTATCGGCCTTAAAACTGAATATCGGACATCGGCCACCCCACCGATATTTAACCCGATATTTGATCAGCTTCTGAGTTTCTAAAGTCTAAAAAAAAAAATAAAAAATACTTCTTCTTCCTCAAAAACGTCTTTTTTACAGACTTAAAAACTTCTAAAGACGAGGGAAAAAATATTGAACATTAAAATATCCCAATATCTTCATATGCTGATATATTGCCATTTAAAAACACCATATCAATCTCTTTTACTAATGAAATATTGCTATATGTCATCGTTATGCTACGAAATCCCCCGAAAATTCACAAAATGTTGCCGTATTTTTATATGTTGATATATTGACGCGGTATCGATCTATTTTACTGACAAAATCTCACAAGAGTTTGCAAAATATCACGAGAGTTTGTAACAGAACGATGAAATTTCACGAGATTTTGAAAGTAAAATAGATCGATACCGCGTTTTTAGAAATCAATTTGATATCAGCAGATGAAAATATATTTGAGTATATTATTTTTCAAAGTGTCAGAAATGGATAACAAAACTGCTATTTTCAATGACTACTTATTTTTGTCCAGCTTTAACATCGGTATCGATATCGGTTATCGGCTACATGAGTTTTAAAATATCGGATATCGGCCAAAATCCCAATATCGTGCATCCCTAGCGGATGGTCAGCAGAACTTCGGCGGTGCCGGCGGGAGTGTTTATCTTCCAAAACAACAATGGCGTGTCTTGAAGATATCACGGAGATAGATCTAGAGTTGCTAGACATCGAAAAGGAACCGGTTCTGGCTGGTCTCCCTCCAGGAGTTCGCATCGTTATATAATTTGTCGGAGGCATCGTGTGATTGGTTGTACCTCCGCCTTTCGTCATAGTCCTCCATTGTAGTTGTTCCTCGGTTTTTTAAAAGTGGCGCGGCCGAATCGAGAAGGACGACCACACAGACAGCTGGAAAGGCGTACCAAGGACCTGTGTCAGCTAGAGGTCTGCGCGGGTTTACGACCGTCCGACCTGTAGTCAGGATTTTTTTTTAGTTGGACAACGACGGCTGCAGAGCCTCTGCACGGGGGGCGTGGTCACGCATGGAGACAGATTTGACGGTTGCAGAGGCTATACGTCAGAACGCACGATATTGGGATTTTGACCGATATCCGATATGCCGATATTTTAAAACTCATGTAGCCGATAACCGATATCGATACCGATGTTAAAGCTGGACAAAAATAAGTAGTCATTGAAAATAGCAGTTTTGTTATCCATTTCTGACACTTTGAAAAATAATAAACTCAAATATATTTTCATATGCTGATATCAAATTGATTTTTAAAAACGCGATATCGATCTATTTTACCTTCAAAATCTCGTGAAATCTCATCGTTCTGTTACAAACTCTCGTGATATTTTGCAAACTCTTGTGAGATTTTGTTAGTAAAATAGATCAATACCGCGTCAATATATCAACATATAAAAATATGGCAACATTTGGTGAATTTTCGGGGGATTTCGTAGCATAACGATGACATATAGCAATATTTCATCAGTAAAAGAGATTGATATGGTGTTTTTAAATGGCAATATATCAGCATATGAAGATATTGGCATATTTTAATGGATCAATATTTTTTCCCTCGTCTTTAGAAGTTTTTAAGTCTGTAAAAAGGAAGTTTTTGAGGAAGAAGAAGAAGTAGTATTTTTTATTATTTTTTTAGACTTTAGAAACTCAGAAGCTGATCAAATATCGGGTTAAATATCGGTGGGGGGGCCGATGTCCGATATTCAGTTTTAAGGCCGATACCGATAGGGGGCCCATTATATCCTGCATCCCTAATTACAATAATGGAGAACAGTCAGAGTCAAAACTAATGAGACACTTTGGTTAAACTGTAACATGTTATGAATAAACCTAGATTATGGGAAGAAGTATGTCTGGTCTACAAACTCCCCTCGTTCAGGCCTTGCAGGGGAAACAGAAACACTTTTTCAGTGAGTAAGTAGCTTAAAATTATATGAAATAAGAGAAAAGTCAATTTTGCATTCAGATTATTGTGGAAATCTGAAGGATCTGAGGCCTACTGGAGGGACTGGAAGCACCTCAGGATCTCCAAGGTGGAGCTGAGGAGCGTCGCTGTGGAAAACCTTAAACCGTTCCTCTTAGCGAATGAATATTAACTCCTCAGTGAGTCTGTTTTTTATTTAAATAATCTAAACCATCTCTGCTGTCATGGCAGCTCAGCGATTACCCAGGAGCCTCAGTGCCTGATGATAAAATCAGCAGAGAAACGCATCTCTGCAGCCTTGGAGGAGGACTTGAAGGTCTTCCCTCTGCAGCAGCGGGTGACATGTTTGCAGCCGTGACCTGGTGTCACACGGCTCATGATCATGGAGCGCTGAGTTCCCTTTTATCAGGCCTGCAGGAGGAAACCACATCTAGACCCAGCAGCAGCAGCGTGTCGCCTCTAGCTGGGTTTCACACCTCCAGAGGTGAGGAATCGGAGGAAGTGTCGCTGCTGCGGCCGCTGCTCTCTGTTAGCTTCGTTTTTAAAAATAAAATGCAGCCGCTTCACGTTTCACCTTAAAAGGCTGTTTAAAGGCTCCCAGTCCTTCTTTGATGCAGTGTTATTATGGTCAGACGTTATTTTTAACACCTGTTCATAAACGACAGGAACGGTTCCAGAATCAGATGAGCTACATGTCGGGTTAAAGCTGTGGAACCCTGGTACGGTGATCCAGAACCCGGCCCAGGTTAGAGGCCAGCATGGCAGAAGCTGCCTGGTCCGACGGTTATGCTGTAAACACGGCGTAGCCTGATTCTAAATAACAGCATGAGGGGAAACGGGTCAGAACTGATGCATTCTATTCAGTCTATTTCTATAGAGCTAATTCCCATCATGTTATCTCAGGTCACCTTCCAGATCATCAGGTTGTTACAGGACAGAGACATTGCTTGGAGTGGGCTCAAGTCGTCAGGACCTGACATGCCATCCATGCCCTGACCTCTGTTCCTCTTGCTTCTTCGCCTCAGGATCACAGCTGGCTCTTCTTTATCAGTCTGGCTCCACGATCTATCGTTATCCTGTGCTTGTTGTACAGACTGTCCTCGTTAGATAGCCTCCGTACCCACAGTGTGATCCACCATGTGAAGGAAGGCCCTCCACCCCAGCTAATCTGGCTAACAGATAGCTAACACACACCACTAATAAAGAATAAACCTAAAACTAAAATGGGAATAATTTGTCATTAAAGCTGTTCAGGGTTAACCCTGAGACTGAGATGTCCAAACGGAAACCTTTTCACTAAAACCGTTCTCATTGTTAACACCTTCCTAAAAGGGGAATATTTGTGCATCGATTCCTTTAGCTGTGACCCATCGTCCTCGTTCCTCCTGCTTTTATTGAAGGAAAAGTTCATTCAGCAGGAATAATCAATGGATCATTATTTATACCTAAAGCTAATATGTTGGCAGTCATTTAATGAATTCAACGTCAATCAGTAAAGAAATAATAATTTCATTGCGATCACTGAGTCTGGGAGCGGCAATTTTTTCCCAAATATAGTAACCCCTCCCTCCTGCCATCTTCCAGCAGTGACGTCACGGTGCGGTAAGCCTAGCGCCATTCTCCCCGCTTTACAAGCTAAATCAATGGGAACTACTAGACACATCTGCAATCAACAACAATTATTGAAGATTTCCAGAGGACTTCACCATTGAAATTCACCAGAGCTATAGTGAAACTGACAATGCCCACGTGCATGGCAGCTGGATGCTGGAATACATCGGGTAAAACTGAAAAAAAAAGAGTTATTCCACCTTTCTGATTCCTGATCCTCCACGGACGGGTTGGTCGTTGGATCGCCAACTTGAAGAGGGAGGATTTGCCATCGAACTTCTGGCCAGAGAAAAAACACGTAATATGTAGCCGACATTTGGAAGAAGAATGTTTTCAAGATGACTTGGATAATAGCGCGTTGTGACAAACACCAGATACAGCACTGGGACTTGATCAACAGCCGATACCGCACCGTGACAATGTCAATTAACCAGTAGGTGGCAGTAGTGTTCTTTGACAAACATGGATGCCTCCAGTAAAGCACATTCACATGAAAATTACTCTGAATTAAAAACACTGATCATTTATTGAACAGGATGGAATCATTTCAGATTTAAAGAACTTTCAGAAGTTTGAATCCTCTGGACTTTGTTTCCAAGTTTGAAGACGTTTCTCTTCCATCCAGGAAGCTTTTTCAATCCAAATGTCAGAAATAGCGTTTAGTTCCAGGTTTTATCCAGCAGCCCAACTAAGCCTGGTTTTAGTTTAGAAAACATGCAAATAGAAACGGATGAACGGGTCCCCCCCTTTGGAATGGGGGTCGTTTGGCTTCTTTGTTAGCCTGCAATGCCCCATACCTGTCTATGTTTCTGAAAGGGGGGGCGTTAGAGGGAATAGTTGGCCTGGATGAACAGGTGAGGTCCTCTGTTCTCCTGTAAAGGGGTTGGAGCTGCCATGATAGCAGGAAGGAATCAACTATCGCTGCATTGAAGGTTTTGAAAGAGTCTTGTCCAGAGGAGGGCGCTCTCCTGTGTTGGGCCATGCGTCTGTGGAGAGGATGTTTGGTTTCTCCAATAAACCTCGAACTCATCGCTGTTTTTGCCATTTTGAATAAATCACTGAGAATCTTCCGCAGCATTAAAGCAGCTTTTAGCTTAATCTTCTAATTAGATATTTTTAGCTGCTCCCTCACTGACTCTGGATGGACTGGTTGGCCTGGTGATGTCAGCAGCCGAACCGATCGGTTGATCCAGTCTGAACTACAATGAATGGAGGCATCCTTTGGTCAGACCGGGTCAGATCCGCCATCCTGATCCTGAGGGTGTATGTAAATATTTGGACCTCTCCTTTTGAAAGGTGGGGGGTTGTTCTGGTTCTGTACCAGAGGCGGGGGGTCTCTGTGAGGAGAGGAGTCAAGTCTCTGCGCGGGTCAGTCTGTCCTCTGGCGGAGCTTTGTCAGCTCTAATAATAGAGCGGGTCGGGTTCCCCAGGAGGAGGGAGAGGAGGAGCTGGCTGGTTCCCCTCTCAACTCCTCTGGAGGAGCTGGTTCTGTTTCACTCGGACCTGTTCGGCTCGGTGGGTCCATGCAGCGTCACGGGACGGCCCGCGACGCCCCATCCTCCGCACCTCCTGTAGAGGAGATCCGTGCAGAGGAGGAGGAGGAGGTGTCACGGAGGACAGGTAGGTCAGACAGGCAAAGGAGGTTCTGTCCAGTTTGGCTGAGTTCTGGGTCTGACCTTTGGGCCCGTTTAGGAGGCGATAGAGTGGAGGAGGTCCATCTGCCAGAGGAGCCTGAGCTCGAGAACCCCGGTGAGCTCCAGAACCACGGTGAGCTCCAGAACCACGGTGAGCTCCAGAACCCTGGTGAGCTCCAGAACCCTGGTGAGCTCCAGAACCACGGTGAGCTCCAGAACCACGGTGAGCTCCAGAACCACGGTGAGCTCCAGAACCCTGGTGAGCTCCAGAACCACGGTGAGCTCCAGAACCACGGTGAGCTCCAGAACCCTGGTGAGCTCCAGAACCACGGTGAGCTCCAGAACCACGGTGAGCTCCGTGAGCCCAGTGCATGGTGTGGTTCTAGTCTGACTAACATCTGACTGCCATGGTTCTGTGTCCCTCTCCTGGGTCAGAACTGTTAACCAGTTAATATTAGAGCTGACCAGAACCAGAACCTTCCCAGACGCTGTGATCGGTGGTTAGAACCCTGATGATGAGGTTCTGGCGCCGGTTCTGGACCCAGACGCAGCGCTGCTGTAATTAGCCGCTGATATTTGGGGTTCTGGAGCAGCTGCTGTCTCCCTGTCAGGGTCTCTCTGATTGGCTGTCTCCCGCTCTGTTCCTGGGTCGCCCTCCCCTCCCTGTTTCTCTTTATCTGAATGTTCCTCTGCTGTGTTCCGTTCTGATAAGCAGAACCACAGCTTTTTACTGGACCCTTCCCAGTGAAACGGGGAGTTTCCAGAACCCATCCTCCGCTGATTTCCTGATTTTAAACCTTCATTCCATGTTTTGGTTGGAAACTTTATCTTTGAGGCTAAAGATCAACCGGCGCTGGTACCAGTTCAACTGGTTTTATCAACACTTTCAAAGTGAAACCAACTCAGGAGTTTAAACATGGATTCTGATTGGCTGTGGGCCTGTAGAAGCCCGCCCCCAGCCCTCGATGGAAGCAGACTGTTCTGTGGAAACCCAGAAGCTGGATTTATAAACTGTTTCTAAAAACTCACTGCAGAAGCTGACGACCGAAAAAGTGATGTTTTCTTCAAATATATTTATTTTTCTATTAGATTTGAGCCGATCAGACAATATACAAATAAAACCATAAGATTTATGCCTACAATAAGAATAAATATCTTCATTATTTGATTTCAGGTTAAATAATCAGATCACCTTATGGTTTAATGTTAGCCGTTCAAATTAAGAGCAAACTCTTATTTTGAAACTTTCTCCTTTTAACTTCTGTTTTTTTAGTGCTCTATAAAAAACAGCAAATATTTCTAAGTTTTGAAGGAAAATGTGTTTATAGCAAGTTTTCCCATGCAAGTTTAAATGATTCTATGGCAACCATCTAGTTTTATTTTTTCCCACACACTTTAAACGCATCATAAACTCCTCCTCCAAACAGGAGGATTTTCTCGCACACTGAAGCAACCGCCAAACCCTAAATGGCTACAGCAGGTGTTTCAGCCATATATGGCAGCAGTTTGGGATTTCACGTCGAGGACGTTGAACAAAAGACGCTAATTTGTAAAACCAGAGAACATTCCTGCAAAAGGCAGCAGTACAGATTTATTCCACAGCCTAAAAAAGCCATCGGCTGCAAAATGAAGAATGTTGTAAACTCTGGATGTCTGCGTCCAATAACGCGTTCAATAAATGCGATGGCGTTTGAAAAATCAATCCCATATGAGAGAAACAGGAAGAAATGGAAGGAAATCACAGCCGATGTTTGTTACGTTATTTAAATGTTCATTAATTGCTCTAATACTTGTGATGTTTAGCGGTTTTACAGCCGTTTTCTATACAATTTTACAACTTTTTGTGCTTGTTTAAAATTCCCATCAATGCTAAAAGTTTGGGGATAATGATCTAACTTTGGATTTTATTTTTGTAATTTGAGGCAAATGTCTTTTTTCCTTCCGCATTTTTTTATTATGCACCAGCAGCCCTTTTTTATTTTGCATTTTATTGAGTATTGTGTGTTTTTTGCTTTGTTTCCTGACTTTTGCTGGGATCTTGTTAAAGAAAGCTTTGATCTGGTTTAGGGTTGTCAAAAGTATCGATACTCAAAGTATCGATACTGAAACGTTGTATCAGGATACAATACTCAATTTCAAAAGTATCGATACAAAAGTATCGAATATTCTTATTGTTTTTTTATTTATTTATTGTATTTTTTTAGTAATGGAAACATTTCTGTTGAATTTTAGAGTCTTTGTTTTTATTCTTGTGGTATTGTAAAGGGTATTGAGTATCGAATATTTTACTTGAAAAGTTTAATATCGTGACAACACTAATCTGGTTAAAATAAAATGTTTTAAATTTGAGAAAGAACAAAACAAAAACTGTTTGAATGAGTTTATAAGTGCAATTTTTTGCATTCTATTGTTTTTGAAGGTAATTTAAACATATCGTGATATATATAGCGTGTATCGCGATATCGCCCAAATATACCATGATATATATTGCGTATCGCAATATAGCTCAGCTATATCAGGATATATATCGTGTAACGTGACATAGCCCAAATATATTATGATTTATATTGTGTATCGCGATATAGCCCAAATATACCATGATATATATTGCGTATCGCGATATAGCTCGGCTATATCAAGATATATATGGTGTAACGTGACATAGCCCAAATATATTATGATTTATATTTTGTATCGTGATATAGCCCAAATATACTATGATATATATTGCGTATCGCGATATAGCTCGGCTATATCAAGATATATATGGTGTAACGTGACATAGCCCAAATATATTATGATTTATATTTTGTATCGCGATATAGCCCAAATATACTATGATATATATTGCGTATCGCGATATAGCTCGGCTATATCAGGATATATATGGTGTAACGTGACATAGCCCCAATATATTATGATTTATATCGTGTATTGTGATTATGGCCCAAATATATTGCGATATATATTTTGTATCGCAGTTATAGCTCAAATATGTCGCAATATATATCGTGTAAAGTGATATAGCCCAAATATGTTGTGATATTGTGTATTGTGATTTTGCCCAAACATATGATGTTAATCGTGTATCACAATATAGATTAAATATATTGCGATATATAGTGTATTTTGATATAGCCCATATATATCGCGATATATATAATGTATCGTGATATAGCCCAAATATATCGAGACATTAGGTTTTCTTTGTATCGCCCAGGCCAACGTTATAATGAACTTCTCCTTTAAGCCCTAGGCAGGGCTTAAAGGAGCCCTCAGTCCATCAGTCAATAAACCCCCGTGCTAGCTCCTGTTAGCTCAACATTATTTCACTCTAAACATAAACACTGACCAGTCGACAGACTCACACAAATTAGACAGACATGTTGCGCAACTATTTTAGAATTTTTTTTTATTCTTTTTCTTGGCTCGCCGGCATTATCTCTCTCACTTTTTTTTTTTTTTTTTAGTTTTATCGGCACTAGTGGCTTATTTTTCTGACTGTAGGCTGACAGGAAAGGGGGTATGAGAGAGGGGGGAGAGACATGCGGCAAAGGACCACAGTTTGGGTTCAAACCCGGGTCGGCCGCGTCAAGGACTAAGGCCGCCATATATGGGTCGTGCACGCTAACCACTGCACATCCTGCACGCCCTTTCTCTCACTTTTAAAGGGAAAAGGCCTTCTTTTTTTTTTAGACTTTACAGTTTCAAGTTTTAAACCAAATGCGCCCAGAGGAACCCAACTAACTGCACGTGGTGGTTCTCTGGTTCACGACTGGAAACATCTTTTTTTCTCTTCAGTCACATGACGTTCCAATAAACATCAGTGAGTTGTTTGGGTCACAGTCAGAGAAACAGGACTACACTGGAAAACAAGGCGAGATCCAACATCTAGAAACAAAGGTGTTGATGGCAGCAGCACAGATGATATTTCTCTCCAGGATGGAGTCACAGCCAAACAGGAACAGACCAGATGAAGCTACTATGAGAAAAAGCAGAGAGAGCAGAACGTTAGAGATTGAACTGAGAGTGGGAGAATAGAGATAGAATGAAGCAGAATGATGAAAAAGGGGTCCCTATGTCCTCAGCAAAAGTTTATTTCTACAGGACAATTCAGCACAAACATGAAATACAAGATAAAGGAAAATAAAAGCAGAAAAGAGCAAAGAAACATAAAACATGATTAATGTAGGTAGTAAAATAAACCTTAAACTAAACCGATTATCTCCACCAGTCAAAGGCAGCTATAACTAACAGGTTTTTAACTCTGAATTTAAAGAATTCAGGCTTTCAGCTCTTTTCCAGTCTGCTGGGAGTTTGTTCCAGATCCTTGGAGCATAGATGCTGCTTCTCTGTGTTCTACCTAACCAGCACATGAACAGGAGAAAACTGGGGTTAAACAAAAAGGCAGCTCTCCCCTACAAAAACCATCTAAACAGGTTAACATGGCAGCAAATGAACAGCCCATTAGATGCAACAACAAGCAGGGCGGGTGTAGGGCGGATCAACGGCCCAGAGACCCTGAAGCACGGCTTCAGGTGATCACTGATCGGGCTGAGACTCAGGAAGCAGCTTCCAGTCTTAGAGGCGGAGCCTAAAAAGAGCAAGGTGGGTGCAAAAACACAAAATGACGTCCATCTTGGGGATGTAACAGCTTAGAGATTATTTCTACATCCTATAAATGGACCTTAGGGGTGAAGGTCGGCGTTCTTGTAGCAGGCCGCCATTTGGCCTCTGCTACCTTCAAATTCAGGCTGCTACACTTGCGCCATTTACACGTACCGAGGACGGTCCGAGCACGGTAACCGAGATAACTGTTAGTGTAGACGGCACGCTTGCTGAACCGGACCGCGCCAGACACAAGCAAACCGCGCTAAACTAGTACTAGTTCAACGTTAGGGCTCAGTGCGGTTCAGTGTACAGAACAAGGTTAGAATTCCGACTTTTTTTCTCAGAATTCCGACTTTTTCTCAGAATTCTGACTTTTTTTTCTCAGAATTCCGACTTTTTTTCTCAGTATTCCGACTTTTTTTCTCAAATTCCGACTTTCTTACTCAGAATTCCAACATTTTTTCTCAGAATTCCAACGTTTTTTCTCATAATTCCGACTTTTTTTTCTCCGAATTCCGACGTTTTTTTCTCAGAATTCCAACATTTTTTCTCAGAATTCTGACTTTTTTTTCCTCAGAATTCTGACTTTTTTTTCTCTGAGTACCGACTTTTTTTCTCAGAATTGTGACATTTTTTTCTCAGGGTACCGACTTTTTTTCTTAGAATTCAGTCTTCTTTTCTCAAATTTCAGATTTTTTTTCTCAGAATTCAGTCTTTTTTTCTCAGAATTCAGTTTTTTTCTCAATGAAAGGTTTCAGAGGGTAGTGGAAATGGGGCCCCTCTGCCCTCTGGGCTCCTTCCTCCGTGGATCTGTCCTGACTATATCCACACAAACTCTGGTTAAACCGAAAGCTGTAAAAACGACTGAAATGACTGCTATGGAAATGTTAACCTTGTGCGCTGAATCCACCTGGATGGACCTGGTTCAATCAGAACCAGACAGAGCCGGACCTGGGTCAGGTTTAATTTCGTGAAAAATCTTCTTAAAACAACCTTTGGATATTAGATTAATTGAAAATGATCATTAGTTGCAGCCCTAGTTTCTACCCAACATGATGCAGCGTGGCTGCAGGTGGATCAGAGAAACATCTCTGGATAAATCTGATTGATTTAATATTAAGGGTAGAAATGATCATGGCCTCTGATATAGAAAAAAGGGCTTTATTTGGTAAAGAAGTATGATCTGGGTCTAACATAGCATAAAAAATAAAAACACCCCAGGAGAGGTCCTTGAGAGGCCCCACAGGTCCAGGATCTGCAGCTGAGGAATGGGTCTTTATCTGGATGGATGGAGGGCCATGACCTCTGACCTCTGCTGCAGCGTGGTGCCTAACAGGACATTTCTTCATTCAGCTCTTCCTTTAATCTCCGTTTTTTTTATAATTATATCTTAGATTAGATTAAGATTAAACAAGTGTAGAAGACGGATTTGGTTTTATTTCCCTCTGAAGAAGAGTGAAACAACCTGGATCGGTCCCGTTGCCGGGGGAAACGGGTCACAGCAGAGCAGAACTTAACGTAGATGGGAAGAGTAAAGATGTCAGAGGTCCATCTGACCTTAACGGAACCATCGGTCCGTTTAGAAAGGTCCGACCGGGTCTTTGAGCAGCACAGGTTGACAGCAGCGTCTTCATGTCTGCAGAGGGAAAGACGGCTCCTCCGGAGCAGAAGAACGGGAAGAGGAGCGACGGAGGAGCTGCAGGAGGAGGTGCAAAGTTCTCCGTGTTCACCTGGGTGGTGGTTCTGGCCCTGCTGGGCGTGTGGAGCTCCATGGCTGTGGTGTACTTCGACATCGTGGACTACGACAACGTCATCGGTAAGAAAAAGATAAAGAGACCTTGGTTCTGATTGGTTCTGAAGAACCGGATGTTCTAGTCCTGGGAAAAACGAGTCCACCAGGTGATCCAGTTGAACCTCTTTGGACTTTGACTAGGCCAAAGCAGCAGACTGGTTCCGTCCTAGGCCTCTTGCTCCTGTCGGTCCAGGCGGCTCCTCTCCGTCTGAATCCAGGTGGACTCGGTTTTTCCCGGACCGTCCAGATGTTCTGAGCAAACATTCCTGCTGCTGACCTTTAACCTCCTGGCCTCTTCATCCCTCCCCTCTGCTCCTCTTCCTCTGCATGCAGCGAGGGCTCAGGAGTTCCGCTGGAACTTTTCTGAAGTTCTGCAAGGTATGAAACCTTTCAGCATCCATGTCACCCTGTCAGAAGTTCTGTCTGGATCAGAACCGCTGGTTCTAGGTGTCCGTCTGAGACCGTGTTGGATCAGAACCGACCCACGGAGGACGGGCTGCAGGAGAAATGGGCTTATGCTAATCTCAGGTCTGCGGTTCGTCCACAGACAGGAAACTGTTTCTTCAGTTGCTTTGGTTCTGAAATAGAGGAACCGACCCAAACTGCAGCCAGACGCTCCAGAACCGCTTCCTGTGTTAGTTAACTTTCTGTCTGCAGGAATCGTCAGAGAAGGCGTCAGCGATGGCTCCTAACATCCATCAGAACCTTCTAGACGGGCCTGGGTCAGTCAGAACCGGCTATAGACGGGCCTGGGTCAGTCAGAACCGGCTATAGGCGGGCCTGGGTCAGTCAGAACCGGCTATAGGCGGGCCTGGATCAGTCAGAACCGGCTATAGGCGGGCCTGGATCAGTCAGAACCGGCTATAGACGGGCCTGGGTCAGTCAGAACCGGCTATAGACGGGCCTGGGTCAGTCAGAACCGACTATAGACGGGCCTGGGTCAGTCAGAACCGGCTATAGACGGGCCTGGGTCAGTCAGAACCGGCTATAGACGGGCCTGGCTCAGTCAGAACCGGCTATAGACGGGCCTGGATCAGTCAGAACCGGCTATAGACGGGCCTGGGTCAGTCAGAACCGGCTATAGACGGGCCTGGATCAGTCAGAACCATGTAAAGATGCCCTGGGTTCAGCCTGGTTCTGTTTCTCATGTCATTTCTGTGGTTGCTGCTGGTGTCTCTGAAGGTTCAGGCTGAGAGACATCACAGTCATCCTCACCACATCCTTCCTCTTTGTGCAGCACCTTCTCGTGTGGTTTGCCCTCCTCTGCATCACGTCTCAGCGAGTCGGATCAGTCCAGCTTCCATCAGCAGCAGATCCGCCGTCTTTCCTCCTCCGTCTTCTCACCTTTCTCTATAAACTTTCTGCAGGTCTTTTCTTTAGCTCCTCCCTGCAGCCTTTGCTCACAGAATCAGATGTAGGTTAAAACCCTCAGACAGCTTTGTTCATCTACAACACGTGTCAAAGTCCAGGCCCCTGGACTAAACGGGTTTATGTTATTTTAAAGTGGTTAAACCAGCTAAATAAATGGTAGAAGATTTATAAAAGCAGAGCAGCTCTCAGTAAATGAGATGATGAAATGAAGCGTCTCATTCATCCGTCTGAAGGCTGCGCTTTCAAAGACTCGTGACTTCAATCTACAGAGACTGGGGTTCAAGGAGACAGAAGCAGACATAGAAAAAGAAGGATGAAGAGAGCACTAGAGACTGACACGGGAGTGGATTTTCACTCCTGTCCCGTGTCCCACTCCCACAGACAAAAATTGTGTCCCGTCCCGATCCTGGGCCAGAGTAGAAATCTAAATCCTGTCCCGTCCCACTCCTGGTGAAATTACTCCCACTCCCATCCCGCTCCCATTCAGAATGACTCCCGCTCCCGCACCACTCCCATGCTCTGTTCGAAAACCTAGGACGCGTCCTTAGAAGGCCAGATTCGGAGTACGATTACGTCATAGTGCGGCGCTGAGGTCTGGTCGGATTCCAAGAGTCCTCGTTATGCGGCCTTAAAATGTGTCCTTCTTTTAGCCCGATTTGAAGGACGGGTGTCGATGTATCCTCGCTATCCTTGGTTTACCCAGGATTCATTGCGAGACCAAGCAAGCTGTGATAAGAGGAAAGGTTACTTGGCGCCAAACAGTGGTGAAAATTGGAAGTTCAGTTTAATATAATCCAATCAGTAAATAGTTTCATCTGAAATGAATGAAAATAGTTGTTTTAATGGTTATAGAGTCAGATATGTGGCGGTAATGTTTGATTTATCTAAAGGTTTTAATCTGTTACTGTGTAAATGGGTTTGGCTGGAATTTAAGGACAGATTCTAATATATCTGCAGGATGGGGACTATAAATCTGATAGGAGTTTTATCTTTTTATTGCTGTTTTGCACAATAGACTTAACTAAGATTTTTTTCTTGTTTAATATTAGAGATTTTGCAGATATGTTTTTAATACATACATTGTTTAGATTTACTTATATATTTCTACCCCTTTTATAGAATAGAATAGAAAATCCCTTTATTGTCCCACAATGGGCAGATTTACAGCAGCAGAAAGATTATTGAAAATGGTCACACAAATGTGGACCTTAGAAAAATGTATAAGAATAACATAATAGGGAAGAGTAAAAAAAAAAACAATACAATTCTGTAAAGTGTTTTAACAATATAAAACTGGGGAATAAATAACCAATATGCAGCTATGGACATTTTTACAGTAATTGATATTTGAAAATAGCAGCAACATCAGAGACGTGCAGAATGACAGCAGCAGGTTATTTAACTGACTAAGGTTTCTATCATTACATTTGATTTGATTGGTTCCTGCTCCTGCTGGTTGGAACCTTTATTCCACTCTGGATTCTCATCAGTCTTTGGTCACTTTACAATAAAAAGAAATAAATAAACAAACAGTTTTGGAAACTTCGGTTTTCATTCTTTTCCTGCTTTGTGTCAACTTTCGCGGTTGCTAAGCAACAGACCTTACGGCGGTAAAACCCGCTAAAGGTTAGACCTGGTCAGAACTCTTCCGGTCTCCTTATTTTCACGGACTTCAAAGGATCCAGTCTAAGTAGACCGCGTCCTTGGAGGATCCAGTCTAAGTAGACCGCGTCCTTGGAGGATCCAGTCTAAGTAGACCGCGTCCTTGGAGGATCCAGTCTAAGTAGACCGCGTCCTTGGAGGATCCACTCTAAGTAGACCGCGTCCTTGGAGGATCCAGTCTAAGTAGACCGCGTCCTTGGAGGATCCAGTCTAAGTAGACCGCGTCCTTGGAGGATCCAGTCTAAGTAGACCGCGTCCTTGGAGGATCCACTCTAAGTAGACCGCGTCCTTGGAGGATCCAGTCTAAGTAGACCGCGTCCTTGGAGGATCCAGTCTAAGTAGACCGCGTCCTTGGAGGATCCAGTCTAAGTAGACCGCGTCCTTGGAGGATCCACTCTAAGTAGACCGCGTCCTTGGAGGATCCAGTCTAAGTAGACCGCGTCCTTGGAGGATCCAGTCTAAGTAGACCGCGTCCTTGGAGGATCCAGTCTAAGTAGACCGCGTCCTTGGAGGATCCAGTCTAAGTAGACCGCGTCCTTGGAGGATCCAGTCTAAGTAGACCGCGTCCTTGGAGGATCCAGTCTAAGTAGACCGCGTCCTTGGAGGATCCAGTCTAAGTAGACCGCGTCCTTGGAGGATCCAGTCTAAGTAGACCGCGTCCTTGGAGGATCCACTCTAAGTAGACCGCGTCCTTGGAGGATCCAGTCTAAGTAGACCGCGTCCTTGGAGGATGCAGCCCAGGATTTCGAACAGAGCCCCATTCTTGTTGTTTTTGAGCGCGGGTGAAAAACTCAGAGCGGAATCACTGTTGGTTTTTGGGTCGTGTAGTTTTTTTGACTCGCATTATAGTGTAGGCTTCAAGGAAAAAAACTACAAAATGGCGGCGCCGCGCCAGTACTGGATTTTTTTTCTTTCTATTTTTTATTTTTTATTTTTTGGCATCGATCCTAGTTTTTTTTAGTTATTATCGGTTTGCTCCCGCTCCCGTTAATGTTTAATCCTGTACCGTCCCAATCACGTGATCGTTACTAATACTGACTCCCATCCCACGGGAATCCCGTGACCCATGAGATTCCCGAAAAAATGTCAGTCTCTAGAGAGCACATCCAGTTAGTCACAGTCAGAGAAACAGGACTACACTGGAAAACAGGCTGATCAACCAAGATGAAGCTACTATGAGAAAAAGCAGAGAGAGCAGAACGTTAGAGATTGAACTAACAGATTCTGCAGAGTGGGAGAACAGAGATAGAATGAAGCAGAATGATGAAAAAGGGGTCCCTATGTCCTCCAGCAGTCTAAGCCTATAGCAGCAGAACTATAGAGATAGCTCAGGATAACCTGAGCCACTCTAACTAGAAGCTTTATCAAAAAGGAAAGTTTTAAGCCTAGCCTTAAAAGTAGACAGGGTGTCTGCCTCACGGACTAAAACTGGTAGTTGGTTCCACAGGAGAGGAGCCTGAGAACTAAAAGATCTGCCTCCCGTTATACGTGTTAAAATCCTCGCTATGAGAACTATTTATATGTTAGGACAGAGAAACAAACTTCCACTGTTCCACTGCAGATGTCTGTCTGATTTTATTCTTCTTTGAGTTCAAATTTGTGTTTTTTGTGGTTTATGTTTCTGCTATTTCCCAGTTTGCTATTTATAATGTCTCACTTTAACTGGTTACCATGATCCTGTGTGGTTCGCAGTCTGCTCTCATGTCAAATCTGCATCTAACTCTAAACACCTTGTGCTCCAGAGGTGAAGGTTTTATTTGTCCTCCTCTGCCTCCAGGGAAACTAGCTGCCTACGACACGGACAACGACGGAGACTTTGACGTGGAGGACGCCAAAGTTCTGCTCGGCAAGTCCATTTTCTGTTCTCTCTGCCTGCTTTCTCCAAAACCTCAATGGTTGCTGAGTTTTCCAGCATTAACCGATCACTGAGCAGCAGCTCATGGCTAACACCAAAGCTCAACCTTTAACGATATCTGGCGGTCAGACCTTTAAATGCATCAGCCCTCTGGTTCTGATGGTCTAGATTTGGCCTCAGGACTTGGGCAAAGCCGGCTCATGCAATCAGTTTTTTAGGTTTAAGGTGGTTTTTACGTTTGCTAACATCCTCCCAGTATTTTACCTGTTTTGGTCATCAGCGTAAGTTTTCATAATCATGAAGTTGAAGTGGACAAAAACTCCACATCAACATATATATATATATATATATATATATATATATATATATATATATATATGTATTAGGGGTGGAACGGTTCACAAAATCCACGGTTCGGTTCGGTTCATGGTTTCGTGGTCACGGTTTTCGGTTCGGTTCGGTATATGTTTATTGTTACACCGAAAAATAAAAAAATTTACAAAAATTATTATATATATATATATATATATATATATATATTTATATATATTTATAATCTCACAATATAACTTCATACGACTTTTCAAGAAATCTGATATTTTAGTATAAATTCCAAAATTAAAATCAATCCACTGGACTTTGTTTCCAAGTTTGAAGACGTTTCTCTTCCATCCAGGAAGATTTTTCAATTCAAAATGTCAGAAATAGAGTTTAGTTCCAGGTTTTATCCAGCAGCCCAACAAAGCCTGTTGGGTTACTGTATAAAGCCAGGGCTAACATTAGCCCTGGCCGCTGCAGACGGGCTAACGTTAGCCCTGGATGCAGCAGACACTCTAAATCAGTAAATGTTCCATATAGTGAAGCTAAAAGTTTAATATTCTCGCCTCAAATGATCTTAAAACGTACTTTTATTGAACAACAGCAACACAAAATAGAACTTTTAACTTAATCCTCTGAGCTCTGTGAGCGCTAACCTGGAAGCTGCTGCTGCTGCAGTGCATGCTGGGACAGCTGTCAGTCTGGAGAACAGACAAGTCTGCTCTGATGCATGCTGGGTAAAGAAGGAGGGGCTATAACAACATCTGGAGACTTTGTCCATTCTTGCTCTGCTGTTCTAGTGAATTGGAACAGTGCTAGGGCTGAGGCTGATGACGTTTCACGAGGACACGAGAACGCACACATACACATAGTGATAAACGTTTTTTGTTTATCTGTCTGAAACTCGCCGTCAGAAAGAAGCAGGTTGTTTATAGGCTGGTGTCATCTATCTGCCCTGACCTGAGGGCTGACATGATGTTCTGCTCCCAGAAGGGTTTGCTCTGACTGAGGATTGTGGGATTCGAAGTGTTGCTGGTTTCCATTGATGTTGAGGTGGAAGCAGAATATTTCTCTGCATCTTTAGCTTTAAAGAATGATTCGATCTAACTCTGGATTCAGCAGATCTTCTTCCTCAGTGATCCACGATATTCAGGTTATTAACAGAACCTTTAGAGGAGGTGAAGTATTCAATTCAATTCAATTCAGTTTATTTATATAGCGCCAAATTCACAACACATGTCATCTCAAGGCACTTTACAGTTCAACCAGATCATACAGTCAAATTGATACAAAGTTTTCTATCTAAGGAAAACCAGTTGATTGCATTGACTCATTGACTCAAATACAATCCCTCACACTAAGCATGCTTGTAGCGACAGTGGAGAGGAAAAACTCCCTTTGAACAGGAAGAAACCTCCAGCAGAACCAGGCTCAGTGTGAGCGGCCATCTGCTGAGGCCCACTGGGGTTCAAGGAGACAGAAGCAGAGATACAAAAAGCAGCTGTAAAAGGCGGCCCCGTCCAGGAAACACACAGCCAGGCAGACGAGCTCCAAGGCAGCTCCCATGCCAGAGGACGAAGAGAGCACATCCACCCAGCCACGGCCAGAGAAACAGGACCACACTGGAAAACAGGCCGATCTCCAACATCTACAAACAAGGGTGTTGATGGAAGCAGCACAGCTGATGTTTCTTTCCTGGATGACGTCACAGCCAAACAGGAACAGACCAGATGAAGCTACTCTGAGGAAAAGCAGAGAGAGCAGAAGGTTAGAGATTGAACAAACAGATTCTGCAGAATAGGAGAACAGAGAGAGAATGAAGCAGAATGATGAAATGGGGGTCCCTATGTCCTCCAAAAGTCTAAGCCTATAGCAGCATAACTATAGAGAGAGAGCTCAGGATAACCTGAGCCACTCTAACTATAAGCTTTATCAAAAAGGAAAGTTTTAAGCCTAGTCTTAAAAGTAGACAGGGTGTCTGCCTCACGGACTAAAACTGGTAGTTGGTTCCACAGGAGAGGAGCCTGAGAACTAAAAGATCTGCCTCCCATTCTACTTTTAGAAATTCTAGGAACCACTAGTAAACCTGCAGGTTGAGAGCGAAGTGCTCTGTTAGGAACATAAGGAACAATCAGATCTCTGATATCAGATGGAGCTTGGCCATTTAAGGCTTTATATGTGAGAAGGAGGATTTTAAATTCTATTCTGGATTTAACAGGAAGCCAATGAAGAGAAGCCAGGATAGGAGAGATATGATCTCTCTTTTTCATTTTCATCAGAACTCTGGCTGCAGCATTTTGGATCAGCTGAAGGCTTTTAACTACAGTTTGTGGACTTCCTGATAGTAAAGAATTACAATAGTCCAGCCTTGAAGTAACAAATGCATGGACTAGTTTCTCAGCATCACCCCTGGACAGGAGATTTCTCATTTTTGCAATGTTCCTCAGATGAAAGAAGGAAATTCTAGAAACCTCTTTGATCTGGGATTTAAATGACAGGTCCTGATCAAAAACAACACCAAGATTTTTTACTTTATTATCTGAAATCAGTTTAATCCCATCCAAATGAAGTGACTGGCTAATCAGCTTCTTTTTCAGAGACTCTGGTCCAAAGACTATAACTTCTGTTTTGTCTGCATTCAGAAGCAGAAAGTTAAGAGTCATCCAGGTTTTTATGTCTTCAAGACATGCCTGTAATCTATGTAATGGGTTAGCTTCATCTGGATTATAGACAGATATAGCTGGGTATCATCAGCATAACAGTGGAAATTAATCCCATGCTGTCTAATAACTCTACCAATTGGGAGCATGTATAAAGTAAAGAGAATTGGTCCTAGCACTGATCCCTGTGGTACTCCACAGGTAACCTTTGAGCGTGTTGAAGATCTATCATTAACATGAACAAACTGAATTCGATCAGATAGATAAGATTTAAACCAGTCTAGTGCTGTTCCTTTAATTCCAACAAAATATTCAAGTCTTTCTAAAAGAATATTATGGTCAACTGTATCAAATGCAGCACTAAGATCCAACAGGACGAGCACAGATACGAGTCCATTATCTGAGGCCATGAGAATATCATTAGTGACTTTCACCAGAGCTGTTTCAGTGCTATGATGAGCTCTAAAGCCAGACTGAAACTCTTCAAAAAGTTCATTATGGTGTAAGTGGTCGCAAACTTGTTTGGCAACTACTTTCTCAAGAATTTTGGATAAGAAAGGAAGATTGGAGGTTCTGGTTCTGCTTGTGGAGCAGCTACCGGGTCACCTGACGAGACAGAGAAACTGTTTTTTTCTCCAATGTTTCTGGATCATCTTTAACTTTCGATCTTTCTCCCTCATTTTTCATTTTATTCTGTATCCTTGGTTTTTATCCAATCATCCGTTATTCCATCCTCCCGCCTTCTTTTCTTCCATCTCCTCCTTTTTTCCAGTCCATCCCCATCTCTACCCCACCCTCCCACCTCTCTCTCGTCAGGCCTGACCAAAGATGGCGGCGACAGCGCGAATGGCAGGTCGCTCGAGGAGGTTGTGAACATTTTAGCAGAGGAGGGCTCTGATTGGATCTATGGCTTCTTCACCTTCCTTTACGATGTAGTTTCTCCCACCGGAGAGCAGGAGGAAGAGGAGGAGGCGTCGGGGATGAAGGAGGAGGAGAGGGAGACCTCCTCGGATGATGTGGAGGTTAAGGGGGTCATACTGGACCTGCAGAACCAGTAGAACGGGACGAAGCGAACGGTTAAAGCCAGAGAAAAGCAGCGAGTCGGAGCTCCAGTTTGCTCTGACCGGGTTCGTCCAAAAACATGGCCGCCATTTCTGATCTTATGAGTTCATTCAAAGGAAAAGCAAATAGTTTTTCCTTCCTTGACTTTTACTTTTAAAACGTGTTTCTCTCCTGATGAGAATCTATTTGACTTTAACCTTTAACCTCAGAGATCCTAACTGATGCCTGCAG
The DNA here is from genome assembly GCA_030533445.1 of Cyprinodon diabolis. Lineage (NCBI taxonomy): Eukaryota > Metazoa > Chordata > Actinopteri > Cyprinodontiformes > Cyprinodontidae > Cyprinodon > Cyprinodon diabolis. Next base: position 43,626,496 of record CM060082.1, on the reverse strand, counting down.
GGCAGCTCTGCTGATTACTATCGCATTTTTATTATTTTATTACTGATATTTAATTTTTAAAAAACTATAATTATCAGTTATCTATAAAAGCTGCAGCCTGATCTATTGACAAAGATCATCTGAAAATATTAGCATTTAAAATGCCGGTAAGATCTTAATAAAAGGTCAAATATTTAATTGGGTTTTTTCATTAGGTTGGTGTGAAGTTTGGAAGATGAGGCGGAGACGAATTTTAGCAAAAATACTGATTTATTTTATGTCTTCGGACGGAGAGATAGAGCTCTGGCTGGGCGAAGCTCAGTGAATTTATACAGCAGTCTCCCTTGGAACTATCCCATCCATACATAAAGAACTTTCTCACACACAGAATTTGGTTATTCCCAAGAAAAATACTTCAATTCATCAAGGACAAAAATTTTAGCCAGATAAACACTCGAAGGAGGCATGGAACTCATTCCTGTCTCAACAATCACCCCTATTTATGTAGAGAAATGGAACATTTAAAGTATTTAATCTCATAAATAGGCCAAGGAATATGGAGGATAAAAAGTGCCAAAATGAAATAAATAAATACAGCATTAAATAAATAATTAAATGTGTCAATAATTAATTAAATGTGGAATTAAATAAATAAATGTGTCATTCATTAATTAAAACCACGTCACTAATATAAAGTGCCACAATTAAATAAATAAATACAGCGATAAACAATTAATTAAATGAGTAATTCATTAAATAAATAAGGAATTGAATATATAAATGTGTCATTAATGTAATGAAATACGTCTTCATTTTATTTAGAAAATATATATAATTATTTCATGGTCCTGTGTCGCAGTGCATCGAAACCATTAAAAAAATCTGTCAAACTCACCCATCAAAGTTAGGGGGCGGTTCTCTAACACCTGATTGGTCACCCTGCACATTAAGGCCAAGCAAATCGATTACAGAGACTCGATTCGCGTTAACCCCGCCCCCTAACTTTGCGGGGGCGGAGTTAACGCGAATCAAGTGCACACTGAAATAAATAATTATCAGTTTATTTCTATAGCTCCAATTCACATCATGTCATCTCAGGTCACTTTCCAGTTCACCAGATCATCCAGTAAGATTGATTCAAAGTTTTCTATCTAAGGAAAACCAGCTGATTGCATCGACTCATTGACTCTTCAGCAATCCCTCACACTAAGCATGCTTGTAGCGACAGTGGAGAGGAAAAACTCCCTTTGAACAGGAAGCAACCTCCAGCAGAACCAGGCTCAGTGTGAGCGGCCATCTGCTGAGGCCCACTGGGGTTCAAGGAGACAGAAGCAGACATAGAAAAAGAAGCATAGATACAAAAGGCAACTGTCAACCAGCTCCACAGGCGGCCCCGTCCAGGAAACACACAGCCAGGCAGACGAGCTCCGAGCCAGCTCCCATGTCAGAGGATGAAGAGAGCACATCCAGTTAGTCACAGTCAGAGAAACAGGACTACACTGGAAAACAGGCCAAGCTCCAACATCTAGAAACAAAGGTGTTGATGGCAGCAGCACAGCTGATATTTCTCTCCAGGATGGAGTCACAGCCAAACAGGAACAGACCAGATGAAGCTACTATGAGAAAAAGCAGAGAGAGCAGAACGTTAGAGATTGAACTAACAGATTCTGCAGAGTGGGAGAATAGAGATAGAATGAAGCAGAATGATGAAAAAGGGGTCCCTATGTCCTCCAGCAGTCTGAGCCTATAGCAGCAGAACTATAGAGATAGCTCAGGATATTATGAACTTTTTAACTTTTAAATTTACTTTTTAAGTTTTTTTTCCAACTCCATTTCCAGTAGGTAATATATCATTCAAGGGCTCATCTAATTGGTCACTCTTTGCTCAATGGCTGGATATAGATCTTGTGCTTCTAGACCCCACTGAGGGTTGGGATGGGGGATGAAGGTGATCAAAAACGCTAACTTGGCCTAAAAAAAGAAATCAACATGAATTCGTTTTCACGCTCAACATCAAAGTGCTGCTGATCTGAATCCACGCTACTTCCTGGACGCTTCTGATTGGTCGACTGCCTGAGGAGTCACAACCTTTAAAATCTGACCTTTGACCCGGCACCGCCTTGTTATCAGCTTTATAGGGCGAAGTCTGAGGAGGAAGGAGGTGTTTATGGTTATTATCTTTCCGGCCACTGAATGACATCATCACGGCGAGCTAACGGCGTGGTTAGCGTATCAGCGGTCATGTTTTATGTGTTTTTTAGATGTAAAACTCGGCTGCTGATTGATCTGTAACAATAACAACCTCTCTGACTATTAAAGTTAAACCCGCCCTTTTACAGCCTCTCTGTGTCGACATGTTTCCTTTTCTCTGTTCTACTTTTAGAAGTTCTAGGAACCACTAGTAAACCTGCAGATTGAGAGCGAAGTGCTCTGTTAGGAACATAAGGAACAATCAGATCTCTGATATCAGATGGAGCTTGGCCATTTAAGGCTTTATATGTGAGAAGGAGGATTTTAAATTCTATTCTGGATTTAACAGGAAGCCAATGAAGAGAAGCCAGGATAGGAGAGATATGATCTCTCTTTTTAATTTTCATCAGAACTCTGGCTGCAGCATTTTGGATCAGCTGAAGGCTTTTAACTACAGCTTGTGGACTTCCTGATAGTAAAGAATTACAATAGTCCAGCCTTGAAGTAACAAATGCATGGACTAGTTTCTCAGCATCACCCCTGGACAGGAGATTGCTCATTTTAGCAATATTCCTCAGATGAAAGAAGGAAATTCTAGAAACCTCGTTGGTATAAATGAATGGAATACAGACATTTAAGGGATAAACCTATAAATGGCTGGTTATCCTCCTGCAGCAGTGTGTCGCAGTGAGCTTGTTGCAGGTATTTTTCATTTATGCCCAATATTGAAGCCTGGTCTGCGCTGTTATTCCACGCCACAACGCAAGAGGGCCAATCAGGAACTAGCTAGGATGGGTGTCCGTTTGACGAGCTTGTTCACCGTCTTTAACCCCTCATCCAACGCTGGACGCCACACAGTTCCCCCCTGAGCGTTCCCCAAAGGCCGTGGCGCTGCGTGTTTTGGCTTCGGGTGCAAACCAACAGACCGTCGCTCAGAGCTACAAACTAGCGTCCTGCACGGCGTCTGGGATAGTGTCCGAGGTGTGTCTGGCATTGTTGATTGCACTACAGCCAGAGTTTCTGCCATTAGGTACCAAACAGAATTGACCAATCAGCCTCCTGTCTGCGGTCGGCTACAATTTTTGGGAGGTGCACCAGAGTTTCTGCGTTAACTGCAACACACACGCAGACGACCTGGTTTCTGAGCATAAACCAGGCCAGATGGGTTCAGTCTGAAGCAGTCTGATGTCGCCATAGACGCAGCATTAATTCATCGACAGGAAGTTCTCACTTTAAGCAATGTGAACCTTTTTTTATCTCCGTCTTGTGGTTTTCTGCTTGGTGTGGTGTACTGCACTGCTCTCAGCATGCACGACTCTGTGTTGAACACCGACGGCTCGCATGCAGGCTTATTGACTGCTGCTCATCTGTAGAAAAGGTTTGAAGGCCTGAGCTCAGAATGAAAACAGCAGCTGTGGTAGACGATTTCATTTGACTGGTTGTTTCTGCTTTCTGTGTCAGGGGAGACTTCAGAAGGATCTGAAAAAAACACGACCAAAGGTACTAAAGTCTGCAGACTTTCCAAAACCAAAGAATATGAATATAAATCAATAGTTGACCTTTAGTAGCTGCAATGGTTATAATGCATGGAACAAAATGTTTAGAAATGTAAATCACCATCCAATGAAAAAAGATGTATCTAAGCAAGTCTTGAGCAGGTAAGTGAGACACTTTGTCAATTGAATAAGACTATTTGCATTAAAAATTAAAAGGAAAAACATCTACACTATCTTATTTTTACTGCATAATATATAATTATGTCATTCTAAGAGTAAAAATACTAATTCCGGTTGGAATTCATCTTATTTACCTGCTCAGATTAAGAGCAAACACAGTTATTTTAAAAAAATATTGATCGTTTTTTTGCTGTGCACTAATTTCTCCTAACTTTTGCACATTGTAGAAGGTTAAGGACAAGATTATTGCATCACATTTATTTCAAAACGCCCGCAAGCAAAATAAACATTCGCATGTAGGGTAAACTAGTTGCACAACAAAATCACACATGCGCCAAAAACTTCCGCTTTGAGAGGATAAAATCACCCATTACATTCGTAAAGAGTTATTCAAATAAAGACTAAATATAATGACACATCACAGTTCACCTAACCGTCTTGTTTTTGGGCCGCGGGAGGCAGCGAGGGTACCTGAAATGAACCCAGTACCTTGTTGCTTCTATCTATTAATGCTACCAACCAGCTAGCATTTAGTCCTACAATAGCAATCAATTTATAGGTGTTTTGGTTTATATTATCCTTCTTTGTCTCCCTTATATCTTTGTTGTATTATCTAGCTGCCCACAGCCTACTCTGGTAAACATCTTTTGCTTTGAGGTGTCAACATGTCAGCAGCCATAAATGGAGCAAGAGTCTCTGTAAATCACTGCTTCGGACTGTTAAAGAACCCGCCCCTAGTGAGTTGCTCATCAGTTGTGTAGGCAAATGAATCCAGACCTTAATAAGACAAAGTGGAATCTTTGGCTCGTAAAACCTTCTTACCTTTAGGGTCACTTGTGACCTGCGGCAGCGTAGGGTACTTTATGCACCAAGAAACTCAGTCCATAAAACGTGACATTCAAAATATATACACAATTATGTTAGGGCTGGGCGATATAGAAAAAAAGCTTATCGATTTAAAAAAATGCATATTGATCGATATCGATAATTATTGAAGAGATTTGAAACCATATTTTATGTGCAGCTCTGCTTGGACATTTTATAATATTGCTAAATTATTTAATTTTAATAAAAAACACAAACACAGACTTCGAATTAAATCTTTATTTAACCAACTTTTTTAACCATAACAGAATTGTTTTAAAGAAAAATAACTTAAGAGACCTGAGTTATGTTATTAAATACTGACAAAGAATAAACTAAAGTGACCAAAATAAATATAACAAATAAATAAATGCCCCCCCACCGCCCCCGTTTCCTGCTTTAACCTGAGTTATTACTTTGAAGTTTCTGGCCCCTCAGCATTTTTATCTCAATTGTTAGAACTACGTGGGAAACTGCCCACAACTGAAAATATATATATATTTTCCCGAAATTCCTGAAGATTCCTCGGAGGAGAGCCGCGCCGGGGCCTACACAGCTCGTACTCCAGCGGCTGTGAGCGGCTGAGATGATAAAAAAAAAAAAAAATTGGTTGTGTTATCAGACTGGTTTCACTGGTTCCCGACACATTTTACAGATGTCTGTGGTTTGTTTTATGTCCGACTTGCCATGACCGAAATACTGCCAGACTGCCGAACTACAAAAACCCTTCTTTGGAACAATTTCCTCCGCCTCTCCTGCTGCGACATCTTCATGTGCTCTGTGTTGTGGTTTGAGAGGGCGGCGCTTTGTGACGGCGTGCCTGGGTCCGCGATTGTGATTGGTTGGGAGGAAGTAGTGATTAGCATAAACCTACATGCTAGGCTACAATGAGAAGGAAGGAAAACTGCGTTTCTTTTTTATCGAACTTTTATCGACTCTCTTTTTTTCTATTGCGCCACACGTCTATCGATCGATATATATCGTTATTGAATTATCGCCCAGCCCTAAATTATGTACATATTCATGTATTAAGGTATAACTAGCAAATACTTATCCCTTTCCAAATAGGTCTTAGTTATATGGGTATGCCTATGTCTTACAAAGTACAAAACTAAAGAATTTACTTAAGATCATTGTAGCTGTTAGTCTAGTTTTACAATAAATTAACTAACATCTCACACATAACTCCGTTACTGTGTTTGTGGAAGATAATCCTCTTTAACTGGTTGGCTAAAATCTTTCAGCTCAAACTTCAAGTCATCCACACCGAGGCATGAAGCTGCGTGCGGCTCTGAGAAATGAGCTGATGCTGATTCACGAGAAGATCGAGGCCAAAAGGATTGCTAGGATTGCTCTGGCCGAGATCCGGGCACTCCTAGCTGAGGAGGATGAAAAGAGGGAGGTAGCTTGGGCTCAGAAAATGAAAGACCTTGAAGTGGCGCGGGAAAAGCTTAAGATAGAGGCTGAGTTGGTAGAGAAGGAAAGACTGGAAAAGGAGAAAGCTGTCGAGCAGGAAAAGCTGGAAAAGGAAAGACTGGAGAGGGAGCAGAAGGAAAGACAAGAAAGGGAGAGGGCAGAAAAGGAACGATTGGAGAGGGAGAAGGCGGAAAAGGAGAGATTGGAGAGACAGGAGAAGGAAAGACTGGAGAGGGAGACACAGGAGAAGGAAAGACTGGAGAGGGAGACACAGGAGAAGGAAAGACTGGAGAGGGAGAGACAGGAGAAGGAAAGACTGGAGAGGGAGAGGGCAGAAAAGGAAAGACTGGAGAGGGAGAGGGCAGAAAAGGAAAGACTAGAGCGGGAGAAGGCAGAAAAGGAAAGACTAGAGCGGGAGAAGGCAGAAAAGGAAAGACTAGAGCGGGAGAAGGCAGAAAAGGAAAGACTAGAGAGGGAGAAGGCAGAAAAGGAAAGACTAGAGCGGGAGAAGGCAGAAAAGGAAAAACAAGAGAGGGAGAAGGCAGACAAGGAGAGACTGGCCAGGGAGAGGCAGGAAAAGGAGAGACTGACCAGGGAGAGGCAGGAAAAGGAGAGACTGGCCAGGGAGAGGCAGGAAAAGGAGAGACTGGCCAGGGAGAAGGCAGAAAAGGAGAGACTGGCCAGGGAGAAGGCAGAAAAGGAAAGACTTGAGAGGGAGAAGGCAGACAAGCAGAGACTGGCCAGGGAGAGGCAGGAAAAGGAGAGACTGGCCAGGGAGAAGGCAGAAAAGGAAAAACAAGAGAGGGAGAAGGCAGACAAGGAGAGACTGGCCAAAGAGAGGCAGGAAAAGGAGAGAATGGCCAAAGAGAGGCAGGAAAAGGAGAGACTGGCCAAAGAGAGGCAGGAAAGGGAGAGACTGGCCAAAGAGAGGCAGGAAAGGGAGAGACTGGCCAAAGAGAAGCAGGAAAGGGAGAGACTGGCCAGGGAGAGGCAGGAGAATGAGAGACTGGCCAGGGAGAGGCAGGAGAATGAGAGACTGGCCAGGGAGAGGCAGGAAAAGGAGAGACTGGCCAGGGAGAGGCAGGAAAAGGAGAGACTGGCCAGGGAGAGGCAGGAAAAGGAGAGACTGGCCGGGGAGAGGCAGGAAAATGAGAGACTGGTCGGGGAGAGGCAGGAAAAGGAGAGACTGGCCGGGGAGAGGCAGGAGAAGGAGAGACTGGTCAGGGAGAGGCAGGAGAAGGAGAGACTGGTCAGGGAGAGGCAGGAGAAGGAGAGACTAGAAAGAGAAAAGGTACAGAAGATGAGAATGGCTCAAGAAAAAGCAGTTAGAGAAGAGAGGGGGAGTCTAGAACAACAAAGGGCAGGAAAAGAAAATATGGAGGGGGCAACTAAAGAAAAAGAAGAGAGGGAGATGATTGCTCGAGAGAAAAATAGGATGTCTCAGGAGAAGGGGAGACCAGAGAAAGACATGGCAGTAGTGAAGGAGAGGGAAAAGATGGTGATGGAACGAATGACGAAGGAAAGAGAGAAACTGCAAAATGAGAAATTAGAAAAAGAAAGGATGTTGAGACAGAAGGAGATAATGGAGAGACAACGGCTGGCCAGAGAGAAGGCCATCCAGGACAAGATGAAGGCAGACAAGATGGCTAAGGAGAAGCAATGGAACGCCACAAAGGATGACATGAAGAGTCGAGAGCTTCCTGATAGGAAGTATAATGCCTCCCAAGCAGGAGTTCCAGCAGCCATCAGAAGGGAGAAGGCTGCAACTAATGGGTCTAAAAATGATTAGATAGCTGAGGCCATGGATGGGGCTACAGAACAATGAAGGAATGCAATAGGCAGCTGAACTCTTGGATCAACATCCAATGGGACTTGCAGTGGGTTTTATGCAGATGTTGCTGCACCTTTAAACAAGTGTTGATGTCACCAGGACCCCTCAATGTCCGACCTCTAGATTTAGGGAATAAAATGTAATTGATGCGTTTATTTTGACAATCAAGTGAAGGTATTCAAATTCTTATCGAGCTGATTTGTTTGGGGTTTTCGTTTCAGTAAAATCAAGTTTCCCGTTGTATCCTTGGAGGTCAACGTGAAAACAAGTTGATGGATGTTTGAGAGAAAATGGACACTTACGAATTTGTTGAATTTTATTTGATGATAGCACACAATCGAGCAGCATTAGCACCTCATAACCGCCAGTGTCATCATCAAGGAATGCATACCTATTATGATCCTTACTGTGGTACCTTTGTTGCACCAAAGAAATGGCACACTCTTTAAGCCAGGCATACCCTGTTCAATTTTTTCAAACGTTGCACGCAGCTACAGCCCATACTGTACAACAAAACCGAAAGGTTTCGTCGTACAAGCCAAAGGAGTAGAAGAGGAATATGAAACTCGCTAGAGTGAAACGCGCTGCCTTGGCAATTTGTGCGATTTTGTGCTGAAAGCCCTAAAAAGAAAAGGAGACGACGTATTTTGACAAAGACATGGCTGCGCAATCGTGGCTACTACGGTCTGTCAGTTTGACAGAAAGAACTAAATTTCACTCATTGCACCCCCGCCATGCTGCTGGGTTTCATCTGAGATCAATCAGTGGGCAATCCTTGTTTGCCCACTGAGCGATTTGCCAATGACCACCTTACGACGGCTGACTGAATTTCAGACATGTTTGATTTTCTCCCGACCTCACGATTCCTGATCGGGAGGTGGTCGTTAGAGGCTGATCGCCCCTCGTTACCCCCTGCACACTACACAATGCAAGATCAGGCTGAAAGTCAGGCCGATCGAAAAATACTCGCACGACTGGAAAGTCGCCCCAAAAAGGCCACTCCGCTGCTCCTCTCCCAAATTGTAGATGACCGCAAACAGTGCCGCAGACAGGAGACCGGCTTGTTTTGGTTTTATGACCGAAATTGCGGAAAGCAACTCGTGAAGTTTGACCCGCTAGAAGAGCGAGGTGCGCGAGAACACTAGGATCCTTTTTGCACCTGGATCTCCGCTCTTTTTGGCCCTCATGTCCCTCCGTCGTCGGACTAAACTCGCCCCAACTTCCTCGCCGCCTCAGCCGTATCTAGACCCACAGCGTGTAGCACAGACCACGCTTCAATATTGAGCATAAATCAAAAATATCTGTGTCAAGCTCACTGCGACACACTGCTGTAAGAGTATAACCAGGAAGCGAGGTAGGAGGGCAAAATAGGTTCAGCGCCACCGCAGCACGGGAGGGAGAATTACGTCCAGGAGCAAATGGATAAAAATAGACAGGAGGAAAAAAAAAACATGAATCGATTCTCTTGCGAACGTATCGACGCATCGGATCGTCTGCTGTTGGATCGATGCATCGATACAAAACGATTATTATTTACCTCCTAACAGTGTATGCCGGGTTTTAGTTGCTGCTCGTGTTTATTAATGAGTGTTTACAAACACAAAAGGGGGTAGCCATGACAACCTGCAGACTCCGCCCCCTTTCTCTCTGCTATCCTGCAGCTTTGTGTCAGAAGCTCCTCCCCCTTCAGGGGTTTTTATGACCTTCTTTAGCTTGATGTCTTTTAAGTGGAGGAATCAAACAGCAATATACCTTGATTGGACAGTATTAGTTTCTCTGCAGGTTTTCTGTAGACTTTCTGTATTTATAAGGTAAAACTGGAACGGCACTACAGACTTTTAACATGTTGTATCACATGATGTATATATGTTGTTTTTGTTTGGTTAATTTAAGCTTTGCTGTTTTCAGAAATATGCATTTTGTTTATTCATTCATTTTCATCTTGTTTAAGGTTTTTTTTTTATTGTGTAGCAGAGATATCTGGTCTGAGTAGGGGGGGGTCAAAGATGCTTAAAACCAAACAACTCTCAAAGATGTAAAAGTTTGTGGAAGCATTTTAGTTTCCATTCTATTCAGAATAAACTATTGCCGATCTCCTGTCCCGTCCTTTTTCGTTTCCTTCCAGACAGACTCCATCAGCTCCTCGCTGGAGATTGAAACTGTGAAAAACGTCACATTTATCTGTAAATTCAGTCACATAATTATTCCCCTCTGCAGAATTTTGTTCTGGTGTTTTCTTTTGCTATATGTCTGCTTTATTGAAACGCCTAAAAGTTTTACTTTATTTTAAAAAACCAGCAATTCTTTAAATAAATACAAGCAGTATTTTTCTAATGGATTAAAATGCATTCAAAGCCCTTCTGTCACAGTCTGGTAGGAAGTGCCTTGCTCAGCAGCACATCAGTTTGCAGGAAGGATGATTCTTCCTGATGATGAGTTAATGTTGAATTAAAGGAAAGGTCCAATCAGTAAGGAATAATCAATGGATCATTATTTATACCTAAAACTAATAGCCGCCATTTTTGCCCAAATATAGTAGCCCCTCCCTCCTGCCATCTTCCAGCAGTGACGTCACGGTGCGGTAAGCCTAGCGCCATTCTCCCCGCTTTACAAGCTAAATCAATGGGAACTACTAGACACATCTGCAATCAACAACAATTATTGAAGATTTCCAGAGGACTTCACCATTGAAATTCACCAGAGCTATAGTGAAACTGACGTCACAAACCAGTAGGTGGCAGTAGTGTTCTTTGACAAAAATGGATGCCTCCAGTAAAGCACATTCACATGGAAATTACTCTGAATTAAAAACACTGATCATTTATTGAACAGGATGGAATCATTTCAGATTTAAAGAACTTTCAGACGATTGAATTCTGAATATGAGCGACTTTTCCTTTAAAATGATGGAAAAGGTCATGGTAGTTAAAGTGAAGGAAAGCTAGCCATCCACATTGCAGCGTCACCCCTCAAAGGTTCCAGAAGGAAAGGGATCTGGGGGTTCTGCGGTAAAACCAAGCATAACTCGGAATTTTGGGTTTCAGAAAGTAGGGCTGGGCAATTTATTGCTTTTGCAATATAATCGCAATTTTGAAAACCAAATTTGGTCAAGTTACATTTAACAAGACTAACAGACAAATTTTTATTCCGCTCCAGCACTTTATGTGGCGGTCATATGATTTAAGGGGATTTGCTGCCACAAAAAAGAGAATCTTTCTAGCTAGCTCTCCGATCTATGCATGCAAGTAGAAGTTAGCCATTTTCAAATCAAAGATTACAATAAAGCTTTGCAACAACGGACTTTAGACAAAACTGAAACCCTGGAGTGAAACATTGACACGCTTTTGATTAGTGCAAAAAAAATGGAAATGCAATCGCAAATGCAATATTGGTTGAAAATAATTGCTATTAAAATTTTTCCAAATAAAATAGACCTGCGCCCCCTGCTGGAAATCATCCCCAATTGACTTTCAATGAACGCTAAACACCACCACCTCTAAGGCGTGATTTTGTGTTGGATTCGGACAGAGCGGCAAAGCATTTGGCTCTACCAGTGTTCGATGTAACATCGTGGCATGTAGCTTAGCATTAATGTTTCCAAAAGAAAAGAAAAAAAAACTTAGTCTGTTCAATTCTAGCATAGATTAGCAGATCTTTACCTGGAGGAATATATCAACCATTAAATGTTTTTACATCTTAAAAGTTGGGCTTTGGTGTTGAACCCAAACGGATCGGCTGTGCGAGACCCTTGGTCCGATTTAAATCTTCTAACCTGTAGGTTTTGGGTTTTGAACAGGACTGAAAGGAGTGAAGCCGGTAAAGGAAGGAGGATCACCTGAGCAGAAAACAGGTAAAGGAGCGGTATATTTATTTAAACCAGTATATTTATATGAATGCCAACAACAACGACAACAAAAAAACATTAGAAAAACACTTTAAAACATGATTTCATGTCCAGGTTTACTTTTTGTCCATAAATTTTGCCCTTCTGAGGTTTTATTAAGGTAAATCTGTGTTTTTAATGGTCCAATATTGGGTCACTAACCTAGAAAAATAATCTGCCAGTTTAATAACGGAGAAGCTTTTTTTTTATATATATATATAAATATTTAAGAATGTTTATTTAAGAGCAACTATACTAATGAAGAAACATCTAGAAAAATAGACTATATTCTATTATTTTCCGTGTGAATCCCAGATTCATTCTTCTTTGCCTTTTCTATAAAGTGCTTTAAATGAGTCTTAGCTGTCGGAGACGTGTTTGATGTCCAACTGTGTCCACATCAAATCACTCCGGTCACTTTAAAAAGAATGCAGGGAAAACAAAGAAGTGCGTTAGCCGCCCAAAAGGCTGTCTATGACGGAGTATTACGGCCAGGCTAGAGAATTAAAGTTGGAATATTACGAGAATAAATTCATTACGAGTCAGAATTTTGAGAAAAAATTCAGAATTTTAAGATTTAAGTCAGAATTCTGACTTTTTTTCCTATATTAAACTGATTTTTTTTTTTTTTTTTTTTATCAGTCAACTTTTTTTTTTGTGGCCCTGTGAGGCAGCAAACTTAAAAAAGGATAAAAGGTGTTCAAAATTTGGAAAAAGTATTTTCATTTAATTGTGTAAAAAGGGTTAACAAAGGTTCAAAAGCAATACAAAATAACTTAAATACAAAATAACATGAATCTGGGTCCAACTTAACTGAGGTCAACTCAGGATCCAACTCAAACAAAAAACTGACCTGCAAACAAAGAACTAACGGCTGCTTAAAAAGGGATGGAATTACCCAAGTCTACCACAAGAGAGAGACACAACATAACAAGAGAATGGTTCATGGTTTCATGAACCATTGTATGAAACAAATAAAGCTAAACTAACTTTTATTTAGCAGAAACAATAAGTGAATGTTTAAGTGACAAACTAATTGAAAACTTGTTGAAACAAGTCTCCCCCGTCAGTCTTTCAAAAATGGTACGCTCCAGATCTCCTTCTCCAGCTGGTTTGTATCAGCAGCACCTCAAACAAAAGAACAAGTGTAAATAAACCAGACAGACATTAACTAAAGTGTGCACCCATTAGAAAAAATACCTGTCTAAAATAACCAACTTAAACATAAATTGTAATATAATATAAAGCAAGAAAAGAAAATACTAACACGATGTGGTGGGAGGATCATCCACCACAGGCCCTAATCCTGTTCCGTATAACTGAACCGCTCTGAGCCCTACAGTTGAACTAGTACTAGTTTAGCGTGCTTTGGTTGTGTCGTGGTCCAGCAAGCGTGCCGTCTACGCTCAACAGTTATCTCGGTTACCGTGCTCGGACCGTCCTCGGTACGTGTAGCAGCCTGAATTTAAGGTAGCAGAGACCGCATGGCGGCCTGCTACAAGAACGCCAACCTTCACCCCAAAGGTCCATTTATAGGATGTAGAAATAATCTCTAAGTTCTTACATCCCCAAGATATACCAGTTTACCCACCTTGCTCTTTTTTTAGGCTCCGCCTCTAAGACTGATTGGGCTGAGTCTCAGTCTCCAGGCTTATCAAAATATTACACTTTGTTCTTAGCTGAAGGACGCCGCTGAATGAAGATTATAACTGTTTATCCAGACAGAGGAACTGTCTTAATTAGATAAACTTTTGTGGAAAACATCAGTTTTAACATGCAACAGGCAGCTAATATAAAGGTGTTATAAACTGACACATCTTTAGTGATAATTATCCCAACAAAACACATTAAACTGAAATAAAACTTTTTTCTTTTAGTGGGCCTAATCCTCTTCCGTAGATCAGAGCTGCTCCCTGTTCCTTCTACATAACAATCCTGCTTTATTTAACCTTAACTTCTTGTTATTTATTTATTTATATGCAGAATGTCTGCAGCAGTGATGACAGCTTGCAGGTAGAGTCTCTCTCTCCCCCAAAAAACTCCTGATAGGTTGACGCTCCGACGTCTAGCCGCTATAGTTCAATTTACTGAACTCCAGTGTTGAACGCTCGGATGCTCCGCTAAACCTCTCGACGCCGTCAGCCATAGACCTGCCGTTTAAATCGGATGCAGAAAACGCGCTCGGTGTGAACGCTGAATTAGGGTCAGGAAGGTTTGCTACTGGTATAAAGATCAGTTTAATTCAGTTTATTTATATAGTGCCATTCACAACATGGCAGCTCAAGGCATTTTACAGTTTCAACCAGATCATAGTCAGGAAAACAGTCATTACTCAGAAAGCCCCAGAATCAGAACCAGTTAAACCGTCCCGTATGACCTGCTGCTGGGTCTCACTTGGTTTCCTGCTGCTTTAAGACTCCAGAGAGCCAGAGGTGGAAACGTCGACCCAAAAAGCTCCGGAACCGGTCCAGGAGGTGACCCCTGAGAGAGCTCCAGAACCGGTCCAGGAGGAGGAAACATCAGGTGAGTCCATCTTTCCTCTCTGCTAGGATTTAACCTGAAAGCAGTTTCAGAACCAGAACCATTCCTTATGTCCTGATCCGTTTCCCACGCCTTTCACAATGTCTGAACACACCCCACACCTGCTTCCTGTGACACGTTGGCATGACAACGGTAATGTTGTGTGTCTGCCGCAGTCTCCGCCTCTCAGGACGTGGAGTCTGAAATCCAAGGTTGGTTCTGAGCGGCTGCTGCATGAACACCAAGCTCTGCCTGCAGACACTCAGCTGGCTGCTTGTTGGTAGATTATGGAGGATTTTTTACTTTCCAAAAAAACCAGGAGCACATTTTGACTGCAAATATGATCTAAAAATGTCTTAAATTAGGCTTATTTACTCCTAATTTGAGCAGGTAAATATGATGATCTGAGTATTTTTACTCTTAAAATAGGATAATTAGATAATATGCACTTGAAATAAGAAGATGCAATCATTTTTTTCTTATTTTGAATGTAAAGTCTCTTGTTCCATTGGCAAAGCGTCTCTCTTACCTCCTCAATTCAAGAAAAAATGCACTTATTTTAAGAAAAAAATGGCTTTTTGAGATTTAAATTTTTTGCAGTGAGGGGTTTAAGAGTCCGTTCAAATTCTGAGGGATGATCGAAGTTTAAGGCCTAAAGTGTCCTTTAAAATTAGCAGCACATAAATGTGAAAAAACCCTGAAACACACACAGATGTTACCTGCAGTCAAAACATCAAAGTTTTATTCAGTTTATGGTGGAAAATGAATAATAACTCAGGGATGCATTAAACTATGATGAGGCTGAAAGACCCGTTAGCTTAGCTAGCCTCAGGGGTTCTGGTCCGAATGGGTCGAGCTGAAACAAAGAAAGGGTTAGCTCACGATGTAGTAGGGCTGGGCGATATAGAAAAAAAGCTTATCGATAAAAAAAAATACATATTGATCGATATCGATAATTATTGAAAAGATTTGAAACCATATTTTATGTGCAGCTCTGCCTGGACTTTTTATAATATTGCTAAATGATTTAATTATAATAAAGAACACAAACACAGACCTTGAATTAAATCTTTATTTAACCAACTTTTTTAACCATAACAGAATTGTTTTGAAGAAAAATAACTTAAGAGACCTGAGTTATGTTATTAAATACTGACAAAGAATAAACTAAAGTGACCAGAAAAGTGACCAAAATGAATATAACAAATAAACAAATCCCCCCGCCGCCCCCATTCTTCTAAGCTGAACCTGGTTCGGCTTAGTTTCCTGCTTTAACCTGAGTTATTACTTTGAAGTTTCTGGCCCCTCAACATTTTTCTCTCAATTGTTAGAACTACGTGGGAAACTGCCCAGAACTTAATATATATATATATTTTCTCGAAATTCCTGAAGATTCCTCGGATTCCACAGCTCGTACTCCAGCGGGTGTGAGCGGCTGAGATGATTAAAAAAAAAAAATGGTTGTGTTATCAGACTTGGTTTTCACTGGTTCCCGACACATTTTACAGATGACTGTGGTTTGTTTTTTGTCCGACTTGCCATGACCGAAATACTTCCAAACTGGCGAACTACAAAAACCTTCTTTGGAACAATTTCCTCCGCCTCTCCTTGCTGCGACATCTTCATGTGCTCTGTGTTGTGGTTTGAGAGGGCGGCGCTTGGTGACGGCGTGCCTGGGTCCGCGATTGTGATTGGTTGGGATGAAGCCGTGACTAGCATAAATCTACATGCTAGGCTACAATGAGAAGGAAGGAAAACTGCGTTTCTTTTTTATCGAACTTTTATCGACTCTCTTTTTTTCTATTGCGCCACACGTCTATCGATCGATATATATCGTTATTGAATTATTGCCCAGCCCTACGATGTAGCCTTTATAACGTGTTCAGCATGAGGTAGCTGAAGCTAGCTAGCCAGTTCACTGTAGCAGTTAGCTTTAGCAGCGCGGGACTCAGTCTGCATTAGCATTCATGTAAACTCTTAAAAGCATCAGAAGTTGAATCAGAGCTTATTTCCTATAAAAAACCAACATGGCTGTCTATTCTACCTCGTTCACCCAAGCAGAGCACTCGTTAAGCATCAGGGGGAAGTTACTGTTTTGGTTCGGTGGAGTGAAGCCCTTTGGCTCGGCTTCAGTTTTCCGTTTTGGATCAATCCGATGCAACAATAAGCAGCAACTTTGCAAAAGGAGTTAATTTTATAGCTCGCTGTAGCCGAGACGTCTCCCTTTTAGCTACCGAGGTTAGCTTGTAGCCGTAGCCTCCAGCAGCTCCTGGGTGCTGCTCTGTTTCCGTCTCAGGTAGTCATGATCTGGTGGCTTCTAGCGGCTCCCTCGGCCAACTGCGATTGGGGCCTCGTTGTTCGGCAGTTAGATTAAAGTTAGCAGAGCTGGATTAACTCTCTCTGCTGCAGCAGGATTAAGGGAACACTGCGTTCAGCTCCTTCTGAATCCCAGGAAAAAGACCGTCTGACTCGGTCCATTCAGCACAGACCTCTCCGGAGGGATTTGGTTGCTTTAGCGAACCCGTTAGCATTAAGCCTTTGGCAGCCGAGGTGACTACCAACAAATTAGCAAGTTTACCCTTTTTAAAACCCCTGCCAGAGGGGCGTGTCTTCAGAGGGAGGAAGTTCCGGTCACATTAGCGACACATAAACAGCACAAGTCTATTTATTTTACAAACTAAATATTTAGTTTGGAGCTAAATATTTATTTAAATATTTAGATAGAAGTTAAATATTTATTTTGGAGCTAAATATTTAAAAAATTAAATATTTAGATTGGAGATAAATATTTATTTAAATATTCAGTTTGAAGTTAAATATTTATTTTGGAGCTAAATATTAAAAAAATTAAATATTTAGATTGAAGATAAATATTTATTTAAATATTCAGTTTGAAGTTAAATATTTATTTTGGAGCTAAATATTTAAAAAATTAAATATTTAGTTTGGAGATAAATATTTAACAAATTAAATATTTAGTTTGGAACCAAATATATATTTATACAAGTAAGATTTTTATAAATAAATGAAGGACCTAGTGACAAAAATGACTTTAATAAAAATAACCTCCTTTTTTTCCTCTTAAAACATGCTAAATAACCATATTTATTTCTCCTAATTTTTGCCTGCCTACCTTTACAGACGGCCCCCTGTAGAATGTGAGCGTTAGTAGTTTTTCATCCTGCTGTCAGATTGAAAATGTTTGCTCCTGGTTTTTCTCATCCTCCTCAGTAGATCAGCTTTGCAGGCTGTAAACTTTAGACCTGTCTGCATACATGTGGTAGATCATGGCCTCAGTGATGCTCCAGCTTTGATCTGCAGACCTCATGCTTTCCTCTCCTTCCTGTTCTGTGTTTGGCGTTTACTAACAATCACCATCTTCTTCCTTCATTTCAGCTGAAAGCCTGCTTCCATAACGCTGCTTTGTTTTGCTCTAATAAGCCCTTTTTTGGGGGCAACACGTCCTGCTCTCCTGCCTTCCCTCCAGTGTTCCAGGGTTTCTGTAGATCTTCTGGTTCTGAAAGTCTTCATTGCATGGAACAAACAGGCCGTCCTCAGCCGACGGATGAGCCAGAGGACGGGTGATAACCAGCTGTGTTCATCTGTGCTGTTTCTCTCCAGCTGCCGTTCCTCTCCCTCCGTTTGTGGACAGCGCCTTCGTTCCAGGTCAGTTTATCTGGTTAGTCAGAGTTCCTCCATGCTTCTGGCAGAGAAGGAGGAACCTGGAGGACAGGATGGAGGGAACTTAACCCTTTGATGCCTGTTGTTGCTAATAAGCAACAAACCGCTCGTATTACACTGCAAAAAATGTAAATCAGAGTCAATTCTTCCTAAAATAAGAGCAGGTGAATTGAGCAGGTAAGTGAGATACTTTGCCATCAGAACAAGACGATGTACATTTAAAATAAGAAAAAAATATCTTCTTATTTCCAGTGTATAATATCTAATGATCTTATTTTAAGGGGAAAATGTTCCTTCTGTTAGGTGCTATGGTTATTCTGGCCACTAGGGAGCACTGTTGGACTGCTCTTGCTTTTTCTTCTCTGGTTGGGAGTTTGTGTTTTCCTCCTCTGCCACCTGTTATCAATTGAGCAATGAGTCAGTGTATTTAAGATCTGCTTTCTGTTTGTTAGGCACTGAGTCTTTGTCTAGCGTCCATCGCTACGTTCACACTGCAGCCTTAGTGACCCAAATCCGATTTATTCGGCCATATCCGACCTGGATCTGATCTTCTCATAACAGTCTGAACAACACAGATCCGATTTTTTCCAATGCGACGAAGGCCGCTTGGCTCTGCGGTCCTGAATCCGATACGAATCTGATCTTTTCAAATGCGACAAAGGTCCCTATTCTGGGTTTTACTATGAAGAAGCTGCAAGAAAACAACAACCATGGCGGACGATGATGCGAAGAGTAGAATTTATGTTTAACCATCTTGAAAAGATTCAGTTTTTATGGTTGGGAAAGATGGCTAGATGCGCTCCAGCAACGCAAAAATTCAGAATTGAGCATGAAGGCCTGCAGTGCGAACATAGGCCGTCCCTCCTCAGAATTCTTTTTTACGTTTAAGCGTTGCATTCTGGGACTTAAATGCTTCATGCTTTTGGACCATTTATGCTTAGGAGAACTTTTTGTTTTACCAACCTTTTGGTCTTGTTTTTGGATCCTTGGAACTTTTTATTTTTGAAATTCTGCAGGATTTCTTTTGTGGATCTTCTTATTTTTTTTTTGCTTTTTTTGTTGAGGAAAAATAAGACCTCATTGTTTCTCTGCACTTGAGTGTCTCCCATCAAACTGGAAATTAGCTCAATGTTTACCACTCCAACCTAGAAAAAAAATCAGAATAAAGGTTCAATAAAATGTGTTCTGTCTCAGTCAGGGATAGCAAAGTAGTGCGTTGACCTCTTAGTGGCCTGGGTGGGCTGAATGGGATTTTTTTTTTCTTTTTTTTTTTTTGTAGGGATTGTTTTTACTGTATTTGTTTCTATATCTATGTTTGTTGGATAATTATATATTTTTTTGTATTTACAAACTGTATGTCAAAAGGAAAATTCAATAAAAAGACAGTGAATAAAAAAAAGTCCAACCTGCCAAGCTGACGGACCGGATTCATTTCCCCAAATCGGTCCTAACGTTTTCCTTTGGCAGATCATCTTATTTTCCTACTGACATTAAGGGCCAAATAAGTAAAAAATGTCTTAAATTAAGTGTATTTACCCTTAATTTGAGCAGGTAAATAAGACAATCTGCCGATGGAATGAGTATTTTTACACCTAAAATAAGATAATTAGGTAATATGCACTTGAAATAAGACAAAGCAATTTTATTTTTCTTATTTTAAATGTAAATTATCTTGTTCCATTGGCAAAGAGTCAAGAAAAATGCCCTTAATTTGAGCAAAAATGGCTTTTTTAGATTTCCATTTTTTGCAGTGTAGGCAAACAGCCGCCACGGCGTTTTAGCATCAGCCTGATGCCGGTCACAGTGTCTGTTATTATGTAGTTAAAACTGCTGCTACAAAATAAGCTTTACCTTCATTTCTATTTATTTAGTAATTTATTTACCATTTCAATTTGGCATTTCTTTAAAGGGAAAAACACGCATATGTAAATATAAATCACTTCAGGCTTCAAGCGGTTAAGATCAGAGGTTCCCACACGTTTCCACCTAAGAGAAGAAGAAGTCTTCATGTGATGACATCACTCTATATTAATTTATACACAAATTTAAGTGATTATAAAATAGCTTTCATAGAAGTTATTTCATTTAAAGGAAAAGAATAATCAATGGATCCTTATTTATACTTATATATATAGAGAGAGAGGCATTTTTTTCACTTCTGTCTCTGCTACAAACACATTAATGTCCCACATTTGACTGGAACAGATTATAAAAAGTTATTAAAATGAACCCTGACCAATGGGAGCGTCTCAATCCCCTATATTAACTGAGAACTGTCATAATGATATTGTCAACATCATGCAAAGGCAAAATGACAGAACTGCACCTTTGGTTCAGCAAAACTTGTCTTCTGTTCTTCCAGCAAGAAATATCCCTGTTTGGCGGAGACCTCCTGCAGTACAGGGTTCATAAGAGCTTTTAAAAATGGAATAGAAGCTAAAAGAACGTCGTCTGGATTAGCTTCAGATGAAAATATAGAATCCAAACAGGGTAAAGAGGCCACAGAACCTGCTACAGCTAAAAGAATATCAGATGAAAATACTGAATCTAAAGTTATTAGATCAGAGTCAAATCACAACATTAATTCAGACAGTTTAAAGAAGCAGCAGAGAGCTACGTCCCAAGAATACAGTTATCCAGGTTAGCTCTGGATAAAATGGCAGAATCCAAACCTGGTAAAAGTTCAGGCAGCTTTTTTCTCTGAATTCTGACTTTAATCTCAGAATTCTGACTTTAATCTCAGAATTCTGACTTAAATCTCAGAATTCTGACTTTAATCTCAGAATTCTGACTTTAGTTTCTGAATTCCGACTTTAATCTCTGAATTCTGACTTTAATCTAAAAATTCTGACTTTAGTCTCAGAATTCTGACTTTTTTCTCTGAATTATGACTTTAATTTCAGAATTCTGACTTTCATCTCTGAATTCTGACTTCAATCTCTGAATTCTGACTTTAATCTCTGAATTCTGACTTCAATCTCTGAATTCTGACTTTAATCTCTGAATTCTGGTTTTAATCTAAAAATTCTGACTTTAATCTCAGAATTCTGACTTTTTTTTTCTCTGAATTCTGACTTTAGTTTCTGAATTCTGACTTTAGTTTCTGAATTCTGACTTTTTTTCTCTGAATTCTGACTTTAATCTCTAAATTCTGGCTTTAATCTAAAAATTCTGATTTTAATCTAAGAATTCTGACTTTTTTTCTCAGAATTCTGACTTTAATCTCAAAATTCTGACTTTTTTTCTTTTTTCTGCATGCAATATGAAGTTTATTTTGAAATTGTGAGATGCGCTTTTGGAAGTTATTGGTAGAATCCATTTAGTTGGTAGAACCCATTTAGTTGACCTCTGGGGAACATCTGTAGACACAAACTTTCTCCGAACTCGTACTCAGACATTAGAAATTTTCGGTCAGATCAATCAGACGTGTTTATTAACTGAACGGTTCTCTGCTGTTTTCCTGTCAGACGATCCCAGAGAAGATGGACACCCTTACGGTCAGTACCAGATCCACCAGTCCTCTGGTTCTGAGACGGGACCGCTTTGTCATTTAAGTCTTCTGCTGTTGTCTGTTTTCTCCAGAGGAGGAGACCAACACCATCGACACCACAGGAGGTGAGACCTTCCCCCCAGCAGCCGCTCATCTTCATCGGGTTTCCCTGTAGAACCAGTTCAGAACCCGCCTGCTGAAAGGGAACCTGTAGTCAGATTGTTGTGGTTCGTTCAGAAACCTGCTGACCTTCTCTGTTTCCTGCTGCAGTTTTGGTGGAAGAAGCTCCTCCAGACGAGACCAGAGGTTGGTCCCTTTTTCACCGTAATTTTGTCCTTTATGTCAGGCCTCGGTTCACGGGAACCGTTCTTGACTAGAACCCAGAAAAGTCTGGACTCTGGGAAAACGGGAAGAAGCATACTGATGACATCACCACATTCAAAGCTAGTCTGGAGCCGCATTTCACCTCCTGTTATTAATAGTCTCTAGATGATAATAAATTATGACTTTTTTCATTTATTGGGGGAATAATAATGAACACAATCAAATAAACACAAATCAAATTAACATTTTGCCAAATAAAACAAAACAATCGCCATCAGAACCAGCGGTCCACAGACCCCTTTGTAGAGAGAGGGCTGCTGCAGACGGGCTAACATTAGACAGTTTGCAGCGGCCAGGGCTAACATTAGACCGTCCGCAGCGGCCAGGGCTAACGTTAGCCCGTCTGTAGCTGCCAGGGTTAACGTTAGCCCGTCTGCAGCAGCCAGGGCTAACGTTAGCCCGTCTGTAGCTGCCAGGGTTAACGTTAGCCCGTCTGCAGCAGCCAGGGCTAATGTTAGCCCGTCTGTAGCTGCCAGGGCTAACGTTAGCCCGTCTGCAGCAGCCAGGGCTAATGTTAGCCCGTCTGTAGCTGCCAGGGCTAACGTTAGCCCGTCTGCAGCGGCCAGGGCTAACGTTAGCCCGTCTGCATCGGCCAGGGCTAACGTTAGCCCGTCTGCAGCGGCCAGGGCTAACGTTAGCCCGTCTGCAGCGGCCAGGGCTAACGTTAGCCCGTCTGCAGCGGCCAGGGCTAACGTTAGCCCGTCTGCATCGGCCAGGGCTAACGTTAGCCCGTCTGCAGCGGCCAGGGCTAACGTTAGCCCGTCTGCAGCGGCCAGGGCTAACGTTAGCCCGTCTGCAGCGGCCAGGGCTAACGTTAGCCCGTCTGCATCGGCCAGGGCTAACGTTAGCCCGTCTGCAGCGGCCAGGGCTAACGTTAGCCCGTCTGCAGCGGCCAGGGCTAACGTTAGCCCGTCTGCAGCGGCCAGGGCTAACGTTAGCCCGTCTGCATCAGCCAGTTCTCTTGATTAATTTCACAATAAACTGCAAATTTCAGGGTTTTTTTTGTTTTTTTGACCCATCACTTCTTTATGTTTTATCATTGTTTTTATTTCCATTTTACTTTAAATAATTCTGGTTTTAAATTATTTTTCCTTTTTATTTCCTATTTCCATAACAGAGGCTCCGTTCTGTCAGTCAGGCTTCACTTTATGCCCCGAAATGAAGGACGGGTCCAAAAAAATAAATAAAACCAGGAATAAAACAGAGAATCTGCAGTAATAATAAAATATTAGATGAAACAATAAAGATTGTTTTTAATGAACTGTGCTGTCGTTCTGCAGCCGGATCGGGGCGATACGTGACCAGCTCCAAGGTCTCCCAGGAACCAGGTGGGAATAAAAGATATTACTGTTAAAATAATTCTGTTATTTGGGTTATAGGGCGCTTCTGTTCGCTGCATCATGTCGCTGTGAACTGAACTCTATCTGGTTTATAATCATGATGTTTGATTTAATCACAGAAGTGGAGGAAACATCTAAAGCAGCTGCAGGATCCGAACCAGAACGGCAGCCAGCAGAACCAGAACCAGAAGGGAGCGTTAGAGCTGCAGAGGACGGTCAGGAAGCTGAGGGTAAGAACCTGGGCTCCAGCTGGGAAGGATGGTTAAAGGTTCTGCACAGATTATATAAGAGTAGATCCGCATCGACCGCTTTCGCCTATGAGCCCTGACCTGATTTGGTGGCGCCATCTTGGGGAGGTCGACAGCTCCACTCAGTGTTATGTGTTGAGCAGGAATCAGAATCAGAAATACTTTAATAATCCCAGAGGGAAATTACTTTTGTTACAGTTTTATATAATATATACACACATCCAACTACACAATACAATAAAGATAAAAAATAATAAAAAGAGATAAAATATATACACATATAGCTGTTCTGTATATATATATATATATGTATATATATCTATGCATATGTAAAAACTAAATCCAACTAAAGTGATAAATCCAAGTAAACCAAGAATCAGTTTTATTAAACTTTTGATTGACTGAACTAAATTTAATGGTTTTGTTGGGTTTTTTCTTTTTGCTGTAAACAAACATGTTTCAGTGAATTTAAATGTTCATAGTGGGATTAATAGTTACTTCACAAAGTTATCCCTTGAGCCGTCTGTTCAAATCCGCTGGTTAGGGTAGCAGGCCGACCTCCCCAAGATGGCGCCTGTAATTTCTGCGCCGCAACAGTCAGTGTGGGCTCTGCTCTTATATGATCAGAACCCGCTCCGATGGTTAAACTGTGGACTTCCTGTCTGACAGGAAGAGCAGAGAAACAGGCTGAGGAGAAGGAAAAAGGTAAATCCTGAGAGAAACATCAAACCGCCTCCTCTGTTTTACCGTTTTTCATCCTTTCTGTGGTTCTGATTTTTTTCTCCAGCGAAGAAGAAGAAACCTAAACTGTTCAACAAGTTGGATAAAAGCATCAAGTCAGAAATCGATGCAGCTGAGAAGCTTCGTAAGAAGGTAGAGACGATCCCATCAGGAAAGGTTTCATCTTTCCCGCTGAGCTGAGCTGCTTCTCCTCCTCATCCTCAGGGGAAGCTGGAAGAAGCCCTGAAGGCCTTCGACTCCCTGGTCCAACGGTACCCGCAGAGCCCCCGCGCTCGCTATGGGAAAGCCCAGGTACGTCTGAGAACTGGCAGCACGGCGGCCGACCCCTCCCTCACCCATAACCCCGTGTCCTTTGCAGACAGAGGACGACCTGGCGGAGAAGCTGCGCAGCAACGACCTGCTGCAGAGATCCATCAACACGTACGGAGAGGCGGCCGAGATCCCCGACGTCACCTCAGACCTGCTGAGAGCGGCGCTGAAGAGGCGGGCCGAGAGGCAGCAGTTCCTGGGTAACGGCAGCCTGAACAATTCTATTCAGTCTATTTCTATAGCTCCAATTCACATCATGTCATCTCAGGTCACTTTCCAGTTCACCAGATCATCCAGTCAGACTGATTCAAAGTTTTCTATCTAAGGAAAACCAGCTGATTGCATCGACTCATTGACTCTTCAGCAATCCCTCACACTAAGCATGCTTGTAGCGACAGTGGAGAGGAAAAACTCCCTTTGAACAGGAAGAAACCTCCTGCAGAACCAGGCTCAGTGTGAGCGGCCATCTGCTGAGGCCCACTGGGGTTCAAGGAGACAGAAGCAGACATAGAAAAAGAAGCATAGATACAAAAGGCAACTGTCAACCAGCTCCACAGGCGGCCCCGTCCAGGAAACACACAGCCAGGCAGACGAGCTCCGAGCCAGCTCCCATGTCAGAGGATGAAGAGAGCACATCCAGTTAGTCACAGTCAGAGAAACAGGACTACACTGGAAAACAGGCCAAGCTCCAACATCTAGAAACAAAGGTGTTGATGGCAGCAGCACAGCTGATATTTCTCTCCAGGATGGAGTCACAGCCAAACAGGAACAGACCAGATGAAGCTACTATGAGAAAAAGCAGAGAGAGCAGAACGTTAGAGATTGAACTAACAGATTCTGCAGAGTGGGAGAATAGAGATAGAATGAAGCAGAATGATGAAAAAGGGGTCCCTATGTCCTCCAGCAGTCTAAGCCTATAGCAGCAGAACTATAGAGATAGATCAGGATAACCTGAGCTATTCCGGATGAGATATAATAAAGTTAGAACCACGGATGATGTGGGCAGGGAGGCTGGTCAGGAGGAGGAGAAGCATCCAACCAGAGTTTAGATCACTCACAGGACCTGTAGGACTTTCACAATCAATCATTTTAAAGTCAATTTCTATAGCACTTTAAAACAGCAGGAAGACCAAAGTGATTAACAGAAAGATAAAAACACTGAAAAAACAACAGTCCAAAACATAAAACAATGTCTGCTAAGTATTAAAGGTCAGTTTGAGTCTTTCATCTGGACTTAAAAAGGGACAGATTTGTAAGAACCTGCAGTTTAGATCACAGTGGATTCATGGCCTAGTCAAAGTCCAGATGTAAATCTGTGAGCAGTCTCATGTAAACTGGAGATAAACTAACAAACATTTGCTTTAGGAGAAAGAGAACCTGAAACCTTCTGGAGGAAGTTCTGGGAAGGACAAAGATTCCTGAACTGAAAGCCTAAATGATCCTAAATTAGCTCCCTGTGGGACTCCTGGTCCAGCAGAACCGTCGCCAAAGAGGCGTAGTGATCAGATCAGGAGGAATGAGCTCCGTCAGAAACGTCTCGCTGGCGTTTGGGGGCGGAGCCTCGTCTCCAGAACCGAACATTAAACTCATTCAGACAGGAGGACTGATCAGTCTGCTTCCTGTTTTTCTCCTTCTGCTCTCAGGTCGGATGAGTGGCTCGCTGGCGACGCTGCAGAAGCTCGTGGACTTTTTTCCAGACGACTTCGCCCTCAGGAACGACCTGGGCGTCGCCCACCTGTTGCTTGGCGACAACAAGGGAGCTAAGAAGGTTTACGAAGAGGTGCGTTTGTACGCTGAGGTTTTGTTGTTGGACAAAAAGTAATTAACTAGTTAAATAAACGCAGATGGATGGATTTCACTCAGTCGGCACTTTATTTTCATTCTTTGCAAAGAGAGAACAGTTCATCCCGTGTAGCTCGGTAATCATCCTGTTCTGCCTGAGCAGCGTTCGTTCCTCCTTAGTTACAATCATGGAAAGCAATCAGAGTCAAAACAGAGTAAAAAGCATCAATCAAAATATGAAATGAGAGAAATCATAATTTTCTGACCACAGTTTTGTTGGACTATTTGTCGCTGATTGGCTCCATGTCTTTTGCCCCGCCTCCTAGGTGCTGGCTGTCGCCCCTAGCAACGGGTTTGCCAAAGTCCACTATGGCTTCATCCTGAAGGCGGAGAACAAGATAGCAGAAAGCATCCCGTACCTGAGGGTGGGTAAACTTTACTGACTCGCTTCCATGTCTAAGTGGACCTTTTAATCCCCCCTCCCCTTCCTGTTTCTGCAGGAAGGTCTGGAGTCCGGTGAGCCGGGAACAGATGACGGGCGGTTTTATTTCCACCTGGGAGACGCGCTGCAGAGGGTCGGAGACGACAGCGTGAGTAAAAGACGGACGTCGGAGAACGCCCGACTGACACGGCTAACCGCTAACCGAACTGGGAGCAGATCCAGCCCCTAAGTTTAGCCGCTGGCCGGAGGACGTCCTTCATCTTAGAAAGATGAAAAACAAACTGAAACACGTTTTACTGTAAAGCCTAAAGAGAAACTGAGCGACGCTTTTAAGCTCAACTGATTGAAAATATCTCAAGTTTTCCATTGAATCCGGATTTCTTAAATCAGCTAAACTTAAAAAAGACAAAAAGAATTCTTAAAATTTTTCCCATTTTAATGTCACATTTCTTTATTAATATTGACTGATTTCATTTGGAAGTTTGATTTGTGTTTTCATAATTGTCCACTAGATGGTGCTATAGGAGGCACCCATTTACAGTGGGCTGTGTATCTTCCCACTTTAACCAGTTTTCCTTAAGGTTGCCATGGCAATGACGCATGCTAGTGCTGCGTAAAGCTGGCGAGGCTTTTATTTTGAAGAAAACACCCGAGCTCTGTCAACATGGAGCTGAAATAATGAATATTTTTAGCTGTTTTGGGGAAGAAAACAACTTTTGTCTGAAGGGAGAAACATGTTGGGATTCAGTTCTGCAGTGCTTTTATCTGGCCACCAGGTGGCAATGAAGGGTTGCTCTCCTTCAATTCTATTCATTCTATTTCTATAGCTCCAGTTCACCAGATCATCCAGTCAGATTGATTCAAAGTTTTCTATCTAAGGAAAACCAGCTGATTGCATCGACTCATTGACTCTTCAGCAATCCCTCACACTAAGCATGCTTGTAGCGACAGTGGAGAGGAAAAACTCCCTTTGAACAGGAAGAAACCTCCAGCAGAACCAGGCTCAGTGTGAGCGGCCATCTGCTGAGGCCCACTGGGGTTCAAGGAGACAGAAGCAGACATAGAAAAACAAGCATAGATACAAAAGGCAACTGT
Source organism: Cyprinodon diabolis (assembly GCA_030533445.1). Lineage (NCBI taxonomy): Eukaryota > Metazoa > Chordata > Actinopteri > Cyprinodontiformes > Cyprinodontidae > Cyprinodon > Cyprinodon diabolis. Next base: position 43,598,625 of record CM060082.1, on the reverse strand, counting down.
CAACCAGCTCCACAGGCGGCTGTTCACGTTCAGAGTCAGAAGCTGCTGAAGGAGTCGAGCCGGCAGAGGTTTGATGGAGCAAACAGCTGAAGGTCCGGCTGGTTGCAGGGAGGTTCTGGTTCCGGCTTAGTGATGGCTGTGTGTCTGCAGGCGTACTACTGGTACGAGCTGGGCCACAAACGAGGCCACTTTGCCTCGGTGTGGCAGAGGTCTCTGTACAACGTGGAGGGACTGAAGGCTCAGCCCTGGTGGACGCCTCAGGAGACCGGATACACGGACCTGGTGAAGGTACGACTCACACGGCCACACAGACACGCCCTGCCTCCATCAGCAGAGGTTCTGACGGGGGGGGACGCTGTGTCCAGATGCTGGAGAGGAACTGGAGGACGATCCGGGACGAAGCTCTGGCCGTGATGGACCGAGGCAAAGGACGGTTCCTCCCCGAGGAGGAGAACCTGAGGGAGAAAGGAGAGTGGGGCCAGTACACGCTGTGGCAGCAAGGTGCTTCAGCTTCCTGGATCTCAGGTGCAACCAGGTGTTTTACTCCAGTAAGACTCACGTTCCTCCTTGTTTCCAGGGAAACGGGTTGGAAACGCCTGTCAGGGCGTCCCGAAGACCTGCGCCCTGATGGACAGGTTCCCCGAAGCTACCAGCTGCAAGAGAGGACAGGTAGGGTAGCTTCCTGCAGGTCGGACTCACCTGACCCCCAAAACACCTGGATCAGCTGTTCTACAGGAGGTCTGGGGCCCAGTTAGGCATCGGTAATGTCCTCCTTAATCGGTCTCCGCCAGTCACGTGACATTTGTTGCTAAGACGCCATCTTAGGTGGAGAATGCGTAAACAACCGCAGCATAGCTGAACGAAGGACTAAAGGATTGAGTTTGTTTCTCTGACTATATGGAAAAAAGTAAGGAGATGCGAAATTACCGTACCGGCAAAAACGTAATAACGAGGCTTGTCGAAACTGTCGGTTAATAACCGCATAGATACTTATGATCTCCGCAGCAAAGACCGGAGCTCCGACGTCACTTCACCGCCTCCGACCTCATCAGTGGACATAAACTACCTAGTGTTTGGCGTCAGTGCCTACGCTTGCGAGGAATTCAAAGCATGTAAGTCACTGGAAGCACACGGACAGTTCACAAATATAATCTGCTCCCCCCTTGTAACTTTAAGAAATAAAGGTCAATCAACTCCAAAGTTTCAGGGGTTAGTTGTCATCATAAAAGATGTTTATAAGCCAAAAATGAAAAAGCTGGGACCTTTTTTGCCTGATTTAGACAGAGGGAACAGATTATAGCAGGTTTTATTTCATTATGGGATGAAATAAAACGGCTGATGTTAGAAGACAAACTGTTTATTAAGGATAGTACAACATAGATAAATTGTACGTTACTATAAACACAAATATATATATTTTTTTTATTTATTTATTCATTCATTTCATTGAATACCAAAAAAAAACAGCCTATCACATTTTTGATATACAAAAAAATAAAAATACACCTCCATCCATACATACCTACATATCCATCTGTATACATTACATACATATATACACACACAGACATACTACATATGTATTTCAAAATTTTAAAACAAAATGAAATGAAAGGCAGCAGAAGGAAGAAAAAAATCTTATAATAATATCTGCCCCTTTTTTCTCAGCTCTGAAACTAAACAGGGAAAAAAATGGTTATCATCTGCAACAAAAACAAAGTCAGTCGTCAATCGATAGTATGAGCTCACTTTATACTATTTCATACTTCTTCAGGAATCCAGCCTTTAACATTCCCTTAAACATGTGCAGTGATTTGGCTTTTTTAACATCATTTCGTAGTTGGTTCCACAGTTTGACTCCTTGTATCGAGGTACATCGTTCTTTCAAACTGGTTCTGAATTTGGGTTTCTTAAAAATCTGTGTCCCTTAAGGTTATAACTGCTCTCTCTCTTTGCAAAGATTTTTTGGATGTTTGAGGGTAATGTATTTAGGTGTGCCTTATACATAACTAACAAAATATTATAATCAACTAAATCATAGAATTAAATCTATGTTACACAATATAGATTTAAGTACTAAATTTCAACCAGGAAAAAATTATTTCCTTCTGCATATAGTCTTTAATGATTACACGTGCACTCCATTTTCTATTTCATTTTTATTACAAGTACAAGGTTTACAGCAGTTTTCAATGGGAGGAGAACATTTGGACACTGAAACAATGAGAGATTTTTTTAATGAACGTGTGGAAAAGAACAAGGATCTGTTTGCTTTCAGAGGAAGGAGTAGACGCTGCTGTCAGCGACCAGCTTTCAAGCAAACGTTTGTGTTTTATTATTAGTTTTAGATCAATATCACTGGCGATATTCTGCTATAACATGTGAAGTAAAGAATAAAACAGTAAAGCTCAACTTTCATACACGTAAAACCTTTCAGATTTCAAGTTCTGCACGTTGGAATTGAGGCGGAGTTAACTCGGGTTGATCTTCCTACTCCGTGCGCGCTCCCGACGAGGGGACACAAATCTTCGCAGGGATAGCTACCTTGGCACGACACCGGGGCTGGCAGCCTCTCTTATCACACAACACGATCCGGTCATTTCTGGGAAATAATTGTGACTAAAGAACAGCCGCGTGTGGCTTATCTCGACTTTCCACCTAATATGGTGGTTTTCCCACGATGCACCGCGCCCGAGGTAAACGATTGACGTCACCTGGCGGAGACCGATAGAATAAAAATTATTTAGATCTCAGTTGTTTTTGCAGTGCGATGAGCTGAAGGACGACCAACACTGTTCTCGATTTTATCGTCACTAAATCACCTGATTATTTTAAAATCTGTCGAAGCGAACCGAGCTTTAGGGCGTCTGTCCTTCTACACTGTAAAACAATTTAATCTTAATAAGTCATTCTTTCTTAAAATAAGTGCATTTTTTCTTGAATTGAGGAGGAAAGTGAGACACTTTGCCAATGGAACAAGATAATTTACATTTAAAATAAGAAAAAACAATTGCATTGTTTTATTTCAAGTGAATTTGATCTAATTGTCTTATTTTAAGAGTAAAAACACTCATTCCATTGGCAAACTATCTTATTTATCTACTCAAATCAATGGTAAATACACTTAATTTAAGATATCTTTACTTATTTCTAGATTGTTTTTGCAGTGTATGGAGAGAAACTGGAACCACACTGCAAAAACGATCTAGAAATAAGTAAAGATTTCTTCAATTAAGTGTATTTACCATTGATTTGAGTAGATAAATAAGATAGTTTGCCAATGGAATGAGTGTTTTTACTCTTAAAATAAGACAATTAGATCAAATTCACTTGAAATAAAACAATGCAATTGTTTTTTCTTATTTTAAATGTAAATCATCTTGTTCCATTGGCAAAGTTTCTCTCTTGCCTCCTCAATTTAGGACCAAATGCACTTATTTTAAGAAAAAATGACTTTAGATTTACATTTTTTTCAAGTGCAAATAAAAAAAAGAGAAATCTTTTTGAAATTGAGATTTTAAACCAAACGCTGCTCAGATCATCATTCCTCCAGCGAGGTTTAAACATTTAGAACAGAAACAACTATTTCCCACAGTCCCTGAAAGCACCAGCACACTGGAAAAATGACCTAGAAACAAGTAAAAGTTTCTTTAATTAAGTGTATTTACCTTTAATTTGAGGAGGTAAATGAGATAATTTGCCAACAATGAGTATTTTTACTCTTAAAATAAGATAATTAGATAATATTCACTTTAAATAAAACAATTTGATTGTTTTTTCCTTTTTAAAATGTTGTAAATTATCTTGTTCCATTGGCAAAATTAGTCTTTTATCTCCTCAATCCACGAACAAATGCACTAATTTTAAGAAAAAATAACTTGTTTAGATTACGATTTTTTTTTCAGTGCAGTCAGTTTTATTAGTTTCAACTCTTTTTTTTTTCAGTTTACAAATCAAACTTTATGGCTTAATTTCAGCATCTTTGAAGCGTTTTTTCAGTGTGTTTTCTGCGGTTCTGATGGGTCCAGATCAAGTTCTCCGTCATGCAGCCTGGAACCCACGTCTGGCCTCACACCGGACCCACCAACTGCAGGCTGAGGATGCACCTGGGCCTGGTCATCCCCACACCGGGCTGCCGGATCCGCTGCACCAACCAGACCAGGTGAGGCTCCGATCGGCCGCCCTTTGACCTTCACAGTAAAAGCACTTCCTGTTGCATCCTCCTCCTCTCTATCCCGGTCCCTCAGGGAGTGGGAGGAAGGCAAAGTCCTCATCTTCGACGACTCCTTCGAGCACGAGGTGTGGCAGGAGGCCGACAGCTACCGCCTGATCTTCATCGTGGACGTGTGGCACCCAGAGCTGAGCCAGTACCAGCGGCAGACTCTGAGCCCCATTTAGGACGGGCCGGAGCGGTTCTGTGGACGGACCGGACCGCAGGAGGACGAGCAACGGACTCAGACGTCACACAGATGAATGTTTGGACTCTACGACTACTGACTGAACTTTAAAGGCACCGTCTGGGACGTCCTGAACTGCTTTAGGACCTGGTTCTGGTTCTGGTTCTCTTTCATGATGATGGTTCAGTTTTTGAATCTAAAACCCAAATCAGCTGTGAGTTAATGAATCACTACATCCTCCTCCTCCGTCCGACTGAAGGAGCCTGATTAGATCGCAGTCGCCTTCATTTCATCAGCCGGATTTGGACCTTTGCACATTTACTTTCTAATAAAAGATGATTTATATTTATAAAAAACAATAAAACATTTTAAAAAATGAGGAAATTCTCCTAATGTTTGATCTTTTTTCCGTTCGCTGAGGTATAAGCTGCTCTCTGTTCCTCCTCCTCTCAGATTTCTTCTTCTTTCCTTGGAGCGCCACCTTTCCTTCCACCTGCTGTCTGTAGGGGGCGCTGCAGCAGATTATCTTTATCTCAGTCTCTAAACTGCAGCATTTTTAAAGGAAAAGTCCGGTCATCTAGGAATAATCAATGGATCATTATTTATAACTAGCAAATACGTTTGCTGTGATTTAATGAATTTTTCCTTAATCAGTAAAAAAAATTACACATAAGTTGCGATCACTGAGTCTGGGAGCGGCCATTTTTGCCCAAATATAGTAGCCCCTCCCTCCTGCCATCTTCCAGCAGTGACGTCACGGTGCGGTTAGCCTAGCGCCATTCTCCCCGCTTTGCAAGCTAAATCCAGGGTTCGTACGGGTGCTGGAAATCCTTGAAAATGCTTGAATTTTGACGTGTTTTCAAGGTTTGAAAAGTGTTTATATTTTGGATGAAATGCTTGAAATTGTAACTATTTCTTTCGCAACAAATACCTATCTAACTGAATCGTGTGTTTATTAAATGGAGAAATAAAATGTCGGAGAGCCCGAAAATGAAACCTGCTCTCTTATGTGTGACTGCGATCTGCCAGTCTATTTCCATGTGTGACTCCGCCCCCATGACACCACTACTGCACCGTGCCGGGAGGTTGTCGTTTCAATGAACGTTGGCTGGAAGATGAAAAATACAAATTATGGATTAAACGGGGATAAACTCCACGAGTTGCCTCTTGTAAAGTCTGCAAAAAAGATGTGCAGCTTTTCACAACGGGCGAGTCTGCGCTGTCGAGTCACATGAAGGGTGAGTCATAGACTTTTAAGTAAGCCAACTGAAGTAGCCTGATACACGTTAACGTTAGCGCCTATTTGTTTACGCTAGTAACTGCTAGCTAGGAATTCACAGGCTAAGTTACTGAGTGACTGAGAGTACGGTGTGATGATGTAATGTTAGTATTGCAGTGTTTCCCGCAGCACTATCTTGGCGAGGCGGCCGCCTCGCCAAACTCACGCTACCGCCTCGCCAACGTTCAAAAAAAAACAACGAAGTTTTAATTCATTGCCATGCCCAGACCTTAAAACAGCATTGATAACTCTACGGCTGATAATACTGAATTGCGACACCCTCTGGTTGGTTATATTACTACGCCAAGGCAGAGGAGTAAAAACCCACCCCACACCCCCCCCCCAGCAGTCATCCACGCAAAACTGGTTCTGGCCGACAACTGGTGGTGGTGTAAGGTGCTGGAAAAAGTTTTGAAAGTGCTTGATTTTGACTTTGGAAAAGGTGTACGAACCCTGAAAATCAATGGGAACTACTAGACACATCTGCAATCAACAACAGTTATTGAAGATTTCCAGAGGACTTCACCATTGAAATTCACCAGAGCTATAGTGAAACTGACAATGCCCACGTGCATGGCAGCTGGATGCTGGAATACATCGGGTAAAAGTGGAAAAAGAGTTATTCCACCTTTCTGATTCCTGATCCTCCACGGACGGGTTGGTCGTTGGATCGCCAACTTGAAGAGGGAGGATTTGCCATCGAACTTCTGGCCAGAGAAAAAACCCGTAATATGTAGCCGACATTTGGAAGAAGAATGTTTTCAAGATGACTTGGATAATAGCGCGTTGTGACAAACACCAGATACAGCACTGGGACTTGATCAACAGCCGATACCGCACCGTGACAATGTCACTAACCAGTAGGTGGCAGTAGTGTTCTTTGACAAACATGGATGCCTCCAGTAAAGCACATTCACATGAAAATGACTCTGAATTAAAAACACTGATCATTTATTGAACAGGATGGAATCATTTCAGGTTTAAAGAACTTTCAGAAGTTTGGATTCTGAATATGAGCGACTTTTCCTTTAAAGGAAGAATTCCCCCCCCAAAAAAAGCCTAAAAATAAAAAATCAATCCACTGGACTTTGTTTCCCAGTTTGAAGACGTTTCTCTTCCATCCAGGAATATTTTTCAATTCAAAATGTCAGAAATATAATTGTTCTTAGATCAACACAGATCAGCCAATGAATTATTAGAAGCAGCAGATTCCTGAGAGCAAAAGGAGGAAGATTTTATAAATTTTTTATATGTGAGGAAGGACTCTGGAAAACTTCTGGTGGTTGGATGTGAGTTAAAAACCTTAGAACTAAAAATGTAGTTTTTAGAATAAAAGACTCAGGGTTCAAATAGCAGTTTGGTGTAAATCTTTACTTCTGTACATTCATTGAAAGGAAATGCATCACATGAAGGTGTAGTGTCGATGGGATCAGTGCTCACTGTAACCCTGCAGGTCATTTATACAAACAGGATGAAGCTCCGCCCCCTTTGCAGCTCCTTAATCTCTCTCCTGCAGGAGCCGGAAATAACAGCTAATGATGACATACAATCTTCAAATGAAAACAATCTTGGTCACAATCAGAGAGTGAAGGTCACAGTTTGGCTCCATGTGATTAAATCAGGCTTTAAAGGAACGGTTCATGCAGATCCTGTTAGCGTCGCTGCGTTTAGCCGGATTTTTGCTTTAAGCACAGCGCCACGTGTTCAATGTGGTAACCAAGGTAACAAAAACATCTTCAAATATTTTGCCCTTGATTCATTTTTTCTTTTACTTTGAAAAATGTGAGATAAAAAAAAGGTTTCAATGAAAGGCGCCATCTTTAACTACTTCCATTAGTGACCACTTGGTGGCAGCAGAGAGCTCTGGAAACAATCCAACGGAAACACAATTTTAACAAACGTAAAGTAGTAAAAGTTGATCTAAATCCCGTCAATATGTCAAAAATGAACATTGATCTGATTCTCTACAGCTCAAGACATGGATTTAAGCTTTAAAATTAAATTAAACGTTTTGTTTAGACTTAAAATGTCTTAAAAATGTGGCTTTTCTCTTCTGGTGTGCCACAGGGCTCACTGCTCGGTTCCTGTCTGAATCATCAGACCAAAGGTCTCCTGCTCCTCTGCAGTTTGATGAAACAGGATGGTGTCCCTCAGGGCTCAGTAGTCGACTCCAGTCGGATCTCAGATCTCCGACTTCCGTCTGATGATCGCTTCATCTGAGCCTGAATCTTAATAAACCTCTGAGTTCTGACGATTTCCTGAATAAACGTCGACTATCGGCCTCCTGTATCTAAACGGATCCTCTCAGCCATCTGATTGGTCGGCAGGTTAATAAACTCAGACTTTCAGGGTTTTACCTCCTTTAGGGACGTGAGTTCTTCTAAAGACCTGACAGGACCTCGGAGGCCGTTTAAAAACATCCGAACGTGTCTGACCTTCTCCTGTTAGACCTCAGATACCAGCCGACTGGAGATGTTCTTCAGAACTCACTGGTTCTGCTTCCATTTCAATGGAGATTTTTTCTTCAAATAAGTGCAATTTTGCCAACGGAACAAGACAATTTACACTTAAAATAGGAAAACACAATTGGATTGTCTTATTTTAAGTCCATATTATTTAATTATCTTATTTTAAGAGTAGAAATACTCCTACCGTTGGCAAAATATCTCATCTATCTACTCAAATTAAGGGTAAATACATTTTATTTAGGAAATTTTAACTTATTTCTAGATTTTCTAGTTTTTTCAGTGTTCTTACAGATTTTCAGAAAAATCAGCACAGATCCAGAAAGTCTATCAGTTGGAGGATTCATCAAGGCCAGAACCAGAACCACGAGGGTCTGAAACCTTTGTCAACAACAGCAGAAGATTTTGTTTGGTACAAAACATGGAGGAGGTGCTATAATGCTGTGGGATTTCCTTCTAAAATGACTGGGATGTTTGTCAAAATGATGATAAACTCATAAAACCAGCCGGTTCTGACCGGTTTCTGCCATAAAGACCTGAATAAAACTCCTGGTTCTGATTAATTCCTAAATGAACATCGACTTTCAGCCTCGTTTCTCCAATCGGATCCTCTCAGCCGTCTGATTGGTTCCTAAACTCTCCTCTACTCACAGAAAAACGTCAGACAGAAGTGATCACAGGGTTAAAAATGGAGCCAGCTTCCTGGAGCAGCCGGCGCCGCGCAGCAGACGCCACTAATGCCTCGTTGGTGGGATGGCGTCGTTATTTCCTGTGGACAGATGCTGCTGGCAGGACGCTGGATCATCTGGGAGGAATTAGAGGCTCAGACGGGCGGTTTGTGTTTGTCCAGCTGCTGTTGTGAGGACAGCGTCTGATTGGAGACGCTTTGGACACATTTCAGTTTATAATTCGACGCGCTGATGTCACCGCCTTTCACCCTGAGCTTTTCCACATTTAAACAGGAGTCAGAAAAACTCAACCAGACTGTTTGTTTAGCAGCTGGACAGATGTTGCTTTAATCCAGTTCATGGCCAAACGTTTCTGTGGCGTTAAAGAAGTTCTGTCTGCGTTTAAATCAGTCTGCTTCACGCTGTCCGTCGGTTCCAGGTTCTGTTCAGTCCAGAGCCAGCAGGGGGGTGCTGGTCTCTCTGTCCATCTGTCGCAGAGCTGCAGCTTCCACCGTCGACTGAGACCTAAAAACACACAGAGAGACGTCGTTGGCATCGGCCAATCAGAACAAAGAACACCGAGGCCTCTACGTCTGCTTGCTGTCGGCATTTTGTCCTTTTTCATTCTTCTGTGTCAAAGTTTTACGCTTTTTTTAATAACTTCTTTGCTGACAGATTGAATTTCCATCCTCAGTTTATCTAATTTAATCCTTAGGCTAGGCTTAAAACTTTCCTTTTTGATAAAGCTTCTAGTTAGAGTGGCTCAGGTTATCCTGAGCTATCTCTATAGTTCTGCTGCTATAGGCTTAGACTGCTGGAGGACATAGGGACCCCTTTTTCATCATTCTGCTTCATTCTATCTCTATTCTCCCACTCTGCAGAATCTGTTAGTTCAATCTCTAACGTTCTGCTCTCTCTGCTTTTTCTCATAGTAGCTTCATCTGTTCTGTTCCTGTTTGGCTGTGACTCCATCCTGGAGAGAAATATCAGCTGTGCTGCTGCCATCAACACCTTTGTTTCTAGATGTTGGAGCTTGGCCTGTTTTCCAGTGTAGTCCTGTTTCTCTGACTGTGACTAACTGGATGTGCTCTCTTCATCCTCTGACATGGGAGCTGGCTCGGAGCTCGTCTGCCTGGCTGTGTGTTTCCTGGACGGGGCCGCCTGTGGAGCTGGTTGACAGTTGCCTTTTGTATCTATGCTTCTTTTTCTATGTCTGCTTCTGTCTCCTTGAACCCCAGTGGGCCTCAGCAGATGGCCGCTCACACTGAGCCTGGTTCTGCTGGAGGTTTCTTCCTGTTCAAAGGGAGTTTTTCCTCTCCACTGTCGCTACAAGCATGCTTAGTGTGAGGGATTGCTGAAGAGTCAATGAGTCGATGCAATCAGCTGGTTTTCCTTAGATAGAAAACTTTGAATCAATCTGACTGGATGATCTGGTGAACTGGAAAGTGACCTGAGATGACATGATGTGAATTGGAGCTATAGAAATAAACTGAATAGAATCTAATTAACTAATTAATTGGCTTTAATTCAGGTCTGTATTGTTGCAAAAATAAAGAGCTCTATCTGGTGTCTCCTCACCTCTTCATCATGTCCTTGTCTCCCCCTCCTCCCCCACAGCTCTCCCGGACGTGCAGAGCGTCGTACGTCAGCGTGTACTCCGTCTCGTCGTTATATTCGGGGCCCAGCAGGGTCCGCGCCCACATCCCCATATCGTACGGCGGCAGCGTCCCCCCGAACTCGGACGGCAGACACTCGGGCTGGATGAGCTGGTGGAGAGAGTTCAGGTTGTTCCCGTGAAGGAAGATCTGAGGAGCCAGAATCAGGAGCAGCAGGAGGAGCAGAGGGGGGGGGAAAGGAAATCATCAAGAGGAATCAGAGAAGAAGAGGAAGGTTTTAGAAAAGAAGGATGGACAGGGAACATGGAAGCTGGAACAAGAGGAAATACATGAGGGAAGGAAAGAAACGAGAAGAAATGAAGAGAATAAAAACCAAAGGGGAGAAAGAAAAAATGATAAAGTGTGAGAAAAAGGCGAGACGTGGGAGGAAAGGCAGCTGGATGGGAATAAAGAGATGAAACATGGATGAATAAGGATCCAGTATGCAGAGCGAGGAAGAGGAGGGGGGTATTCACCCTTTTGCGGGTCTTGTCCTTGAGGAAGGGTTTGATGATGGTGTACATGGCGTGGATGTACCAGGGCTGGTTCACGAAGTGGATCCCTCCGAAGCGAGCGGGGAAACTGTCCTGAGGAGACAAACGGGACGCGGTCAGAGCGGCGAGCTTCAGCGGCGTGCGGCGACGCAGCAGCCTGAGCCCACCTGGAGACCCTCGATGGCCAGCTTCAGGATGTTGGGCGTCAGCTTGGAGGCCTGCTTGAAGGAGAAGTTACTCCAGTCGATGATGAGCGTGAAGCCGTTGATCTGCAGCTCCGGGTTTTCTATCAGGACCTCCAGAGACAGCAGGATGGCCCGCAGGATGTCTATGAAGGAGTTCCTGGAGGGAGGGAGGGAGGGAGGGAGGAGAGCGTGACGAACGCTGAGCGTTAGCCACAGCTCTGAGCCGAGCAAAACGACTTCCTGTCTGAGGATCATTAGTCAGGAGGGAGATGGACGAGTCCGTCTAGAGGAGCTGAGATGGTTTAACTGCATCAAAGATCTTCTTCACACAGAAACTCCTTTAACCCTTTATAGGCGCCTCAGTGGAATACTTTAACATTTCCAGCCAGTAGAGTTACTGGATTCCAGAACTTATTACCTTTGGAACGAAATATTTTAATGGTAAAAATTAATGTCAGCGTAATAACAAGAAACGCCGACTTGTCCGAATATATTAAGAAAAACAACAAAAGTGCTTCTTGAAGAATTTATTAATGCTGAAACTGGCACTGACATTTTTTAGTTTATAGACCTAAAGATAATTGTTAACTAGGTTTATTAACTTTTGAACTTTTTTATTAACTTTTTACCTTTTTTTCATGATTTTTTAACTTTGGAGCTTGGCCTGTTTTCCAGTGTAGTCCTGTTTCTCTGACTGTGACTAACTGGATGTGCTCTCTTCATCCTCTGACATGGGAGCTGGCTCGGAGCTCGTCTGCCTGGCTGTGTGTTTCCTGGACGGGGCCGCCTGTGGAGCTGGTTGACAGTTGCCTTTTGTATCTATGCTTCTTTTTCTATGTCTGCTTCTGTCTCCTTGAACCCCAGTGGGCCTCAGCAGATGGCCGCTCACACTGAGCCTGGTTCTGCTGGAGGTTTCTTCCTGTTCAAAGGGAGTTTTTCCTCTCCACTGTCGCTACAAGCATGCTTAGTGTGAGGGATTGCTGAAGAGTCAATGAGTCGATGCAATCAGCTGGTTTTCCTTAGATAGAAAACTTTGAATCAATCTGACTGGATGATCTGGTGAACTGGAAAGTGACCTGAGATGACATGATGTGAATTGGAGCTATAGAAATAAACTGAATAGAATTGTTTTACTGATTAACGCTAAATTCATTAAATCACTTCATATGTATTAGTTTTAGGTATAAAGATCCATTGATTATTCCTTGCTGATCAGACTTTTCCTTTAAAACATCCCAACATGTCTGAGTTCCTCCTGTTAGACCTCAGATACCAGCCTACTGGAGACGTTCTTCAGAACTCACTGGTTCTGCTTCCATTTCTTACAGATTTCCAGAAAAATCAGCACAGATCCAGAACGTCCATCAGTTGGAGGATTCATCAAGGCCAGAACCAGAACCACGAGGGTCTGAAACCTTTGTCAACAACAGCCGAAGGTTTGTTTGGTACAAAAGTGAGCATCAAGAACCCCTAGACCACAGCTAAACATGGAGGAGGTGCTATAATGCTGCGGGATTTCCTTCTCAAATGACTGGGATGTTTGTCGAAGTGATGATAAACTCATAAAGCCGGCCGGTTCTGATCCAAGACTTTATGCCGTCTGCTGGAAAGACGAGGACGGATTTTATTTTCAGCCTGGCATTCAGATTATCAGCTTTAACTCATGGGAGGTTCAGTTAGTTTTCTCCTGAGTAGCATTAACAACTGGACCGCAAACAGACTAACTTCGTCCTTCTGAAGGCGTGGTCCTCGTAGAGACGGGAATAATGTGTGTTTTACCTGCTCTGGTCCCAGTTGGAAGCAAACAGGATCAGGATTTTTCTCCCGTGTTGATCTGGAGTCTCCAGAACTCCTGGAAAACCGTCCATCAGGGCTCGCTTGATGCTGGGGTCGTCCACCTGAGGAGGACACAGAGACGCCTGTCAGCTGGAAACACCTCGCCGAACGCTGAGATGGAGGACGGACAGACATCCATGGATTAATCTATGTAATTAGATCAAAGCTAAAGAAGTTCAAGCTAAAAATATCCTGACAGATCTGGATTATTCTATTATTATTGGCTTTATTTTTTAAGAAATTATAATCTGAGAGCCCTCAGCAGATGGCCGCTCACACTGAGCCTGGTTCTGCTGGAGGTTTCTTCCTGTTCAAAGGGAGTTTTTCCTCTCCACTGTCGCTACAAGCATGCTTAGTGTGAGGGATTGCTGAAGAGTCAATGAGTCGATGGCTGTTTCTCAATTCAGAAGAGTATGGACTTGTGTCTTTGCCAAGTCTGTTTTTCAGAAGAACACAGGAAAGTCTGGACTTGGGAATAACGGGAACACGCAGAATAATCTGGGTCAATTGGAACAGAAGCGTACTGATGACATCACCACATTCAAAGCTAGTCTGTGTTAGGACTCCAGTCTGTGTGGTCTGTGTTTTTGTGTGTTTGTCTTCCGTCCTCCACCAGGCAGCGCCTGATTCTGATTCTCCTCCTCACACACCTGCAAGGGGTTTCCTCGCTAACGGAGTGCTCTTGAGCTGCTGACTGCCACTACCTCGTCGCCAGAGTGTTTGCCAGTTTTGGGTACTCTAGCCAAGCTGAGTTTTGCTGAGTCAAACTGAGTTCTTAAAATAGTTTTTGTCTTTGCCTCTCGGCAGGAAGTCATCCTGCAAACTGGATTTTCAGACCTTCTCTCCATGGAAGGATCTTCTGAGCTTCAAACTGAGCTGAGGAAACAAACCGGAGGATTGGATCCACTTTTCCCCCGAGGATTTGTTTGAGCTTCACACTGAGCAAGGGATTCATCTGCACCACAGTCCGTTCAAGTACCGCAGGAAAACTGAGTGGCAGTCAGTCTTCGCCGTTCATCTACAAGCAACCGCAATTCTGGTTGCTTGTAGATGTACCCTGTCCGCCCTCCACCGTATGAGACAGACACCGGAACACATTCCTCACCTACTGGAGTCTAAGAGTCAACCAATTCTATGGAAATGAGTCTGCCTCAGTTCCTCCTCTTCAAGTCTGAGAATCAATTTTCCCACTGAACCTGAACTAACCGCAGTGTCTTCCCCTCACCTTTCAGTTCCGGTTGAGCAGTGTTCAGAGCAACACTGGAATCTCCACAAAACTTCTCAATAAACCTGTTAAACTTTTTCCCTTGTCTCTCTGGACATTTATTGGGGGAATAATAATGAACACAGTCAGATAAAAATTTTGCCAAAAAAAACCCAAAAAACTCTCAATCATGGCCAGCGGTCCTTCAGACACAGCTATGCAGAGAGAGGGCTGCTGCAGACGGGCTAACGTTTCACGTCATCAGAAAACGAGAACGCACAAGTACACATAGTGAGAAACGGCAAAGAGTTGATGCAATCAACTGGTTTTCCTTAGATAGAAGTCCTTAGACAATCTGACTGGATGATCTGGTGAACTGGAAAGTGACCTGATATGACATGATGTGAATTGGAGCTATAGAAATAAACTGAATAGAATTGAGAGTGAATTCCTGCTACTAGGACATCTGAACACTGGCACTGTGGTGAGGAAGCCATGAGCTATTCTCAGTTATAGATTAAAAGTAAAGATTAAAGCCTGTAGCCACCAACCTAGCTGCAAAGGGTGGTGACTGAACCCCCCCAGGCTACAGGGATGGAGTAGAAGAGCCGCTGTCCTCGCCACTCTGGGGGTGTTTCTGAAAAACAGTCCAAGCGGTTGTGAAATCTCCTCCAGTGGGATCTGTGTCTGCTGGCATGATCGTAGGTTCATGGGGATGTAAATGTGTTTGAGCGTTGGGGAGGGTTCCTGCAATCAGTGATTGGGGGGGCAGTAGAGGTCATTGAAAGGGCAGATTGCCCCACCAACATCACAATAGGGGAAACACTGGGATCCCTCAAGGCTGGGTTCCTGGACCACTGCTCTTCCTCAGTCACTTTCAGTCAGTTTATCGCCCGTTATGCAGATGATGCATTAATATCTGTGACAGACCATCTAGTAGCTCACCTTCTACGTAATACCACACCCTTAATGAGGAAATCTCCTCACATTGGGGGGGGGGGGGGGGCAGAAATACTGGGTTTTGTGTCGATGCTTCACAGATACACTCACCGGCCACTTTATTAGGTACACCTGTCCAACTGCTCGTTAACACTTAATTTCTAAGCAGCCAATCACATGGCGGCAACTCAGTGCATTTAGGCATGTAGACATGGTCAAGACAATCTCCTGCAGTTCAAAGCGAGCATCAGTTTGGGGAAGAAAGGTGATTTGAGTGACTTTGAACGTGGCATGATTGTTGGTGCCAGAAGGGCTGGTCTGAGTATTTCAGAAACTGCTGATCTACTGGGATTTTCACGCACAACCATCTCTAGGGTTTACAGAGAATGGTCCGAAAAAGAAAAAGCATCCAGTGAGCGGCAGTTCTGTGGGCGGAAATGCCTTCTTGATGCCAGAGGTCAGAGGAGAATGGCCAGACTGGTTGGAGCTGATAGAAGGGCAACAGTGACTCAAATAACCCCCCGTTACAACCAAGGTGGGCAGAAGAGCATCTCTGAACGCACAGTACGTGGAACTTTGAGGCAGATGGGCTACAGCAGCAGAAGAACACACCGGCTGCCACTCCTTTCAGCTAAGAACAGAAAACTGAGGCTACAATTTGCACAAGCTCATGGAAATTGGACAATAGAAGATTGGAAAAACGTTGCCTGGTCTGATGAGTCTCGATTTCTGCTGCGACATTCGGATGGTAGGGTCAGAATTTGGCGTCTACAACATGAAAGCATGGATCCATCCTGCCTTGTATCAACGGTTCAGGCTGGTGGTGGTGGTGTCATGGTGTGGGGAATATTTTCTAGGCACTCTTTGGGCCCCTTGGTACCAATTGAGCATCGTTGCAACGCCACAGCCTACCTGAGTATTGTTGCTGACCATGTCCATCCCTTTATGACCACAATGTACCCAACTTCTGATGGCTACTTTCAGCAGGATAATGCGCCATGTCATAAAGCTGGAATCATCTCAGACTGGTTTCTTGAACATGACAATGAGTTCACTGTACTCAAATGGCCTCCACAGTCACCAGATCTCAATCCAATAGAGCATCTTTGGGATGTGGTGGAATGGGAGATTCGCATCATGGATGTGCAGCCGACAAATCTGCGGCAACTGTGTGATGCCATCATGTCAATATGGACCAAACTCCCTGAGGAATGCTTCCAGCACCTTGTTGAATCTATGCCACCAAGAATTGAGGCAGTTCTGAAGGCAAAAGGGGGTCCAACCCGTTACTAGCATGGGGTACCTAATAAAGTGGCCGGTGAGTGTATTTGTTCAGGTTAGAAACATATCAGGCGTCTTATGGACGTTTTACAGTAGTAGCCATTTAAAACTTTCCTTGATGGGTCCTTGGCTGGTCCCCTACAATTCCTTTTAAAATATCAATCTTTATAGTAAAATATTCTTTCTGTCATGATTTGTAGACATTAAGATCTAAAGAGAAGCGCCATCTCCTGGTCAGACCCTGTAATTCAGTGAAAGGATGGAGTCAGAGTAAGAAATATGCAAGAATTTGTCTGGCTTTTGACCAGGAAGGGTTGTTTTGAATGGCTGCTTCTGTACATCTTGGGAAAATGTGGGAGTAGTCTTGTTAGGTCTCCACCAATCAGCCACACCTGCACTACTTCCTGCTTTGCTAGCTCTGTAGCCCTAAAGCTAATCCTGAAGCACAAACCTTGAAGCTCTGGAACATGTCGAGGTTCTGCTGTCTGAACTGGAAGTACTGGGCCAACAGGCGGAAAGTCTCCATGTGGTTGAACTTTCTGGCTCTGAGGAAGCGGAGGATGAATTCATCGTCCGTCCGAAGGAAACCGATGTCCGGTCGCGTTACAATCATGTCCCGCACCTACGATAAAAACAAAGGAATCCCATAAAGACCGTCAACATCGGACACAGTAGATAGATGGGTTGCTGCAGATTTCCTAAAGCTCTGATTATCTCACTGCTTCAACGTCTGCAGGAGAAAATCTGATGAAGTTTTACTCCTAAAGTGACGACATAAGACCTGACCTGATCGGTTAGTCCAGGTCTGAGGACTACTTCCATGAATCTACTGTTCTGTCAGTGGTTCTCCAGTCCTTCTGAACTGAAGACAGCTTTCTGTGCCTCTAAAGGTTCTAGGCCTGCTCTGGAAATGGAAAAATGACTCCTGACGCTAACGATGCTAACGCTCCTGATGGCTGAACCAAGGAAACAACTGAAACCAGAAGGTTAGCTGGATCTGTCCATTAGAAGGTGTTAGAATTCCAGTTCCTAGGGGCCAGTATCCTGCAACTTCTAGATCCATCCTAGGTGAGTTACCTCCTCAGTCTGCAGTCAGCTCCTCAGAGTCCACTTAGTTATCTAGTTAATTAATTCAGGTGTGTTGAATCAAAAGCACATCTAAAAGTTGCAGGATAGCAGCCCTCAGGAACTGGAATTGCCCAACCCTGTGTTCAATGTTGGACAGATTTTGAAACCCAGTCAATTAAAAAAAAAAGTTAAAATCAATCCACTGGACTTTGTTTCCAAGTTTGAAGACGTTTCTTTTCCATCCAGGAAGCTTTTTCAATTCCAAATGTCAGAAATAGCGTTTAGTTCCAGGTTTTATCCTGCAGCCCAACAAAGCCTGGTTTTAGTTTAGAAAACATGCAAATAGAAACGGATGAACGGGTCCCCCCCTTTGGGATGGGGGTCGTTTGGCTTCTTTGTTAGCCTGCAATGCCCCATACCTGTCTATGTCTCTGAAAGGGGGTCATTAGAGGGAATAGTTGGCCTGGCTGAATAGGTGAGGTCTTCTGTTCTCCTGTAAAGGGGTTGGAGCTGCCATGATAACAGGAAGGAATCAACTCTATTGCTGCATTGTAGGTTTTTGAAAGCTGAAATCTGAGTTTAAGGTTTTTTCTTTCTTAACATAGATGGCTACCTTCACGTCCCTCTCAAACCACCTGTCTTCTTTGTCCAAACTAGAGACTGACATGGGAGTGGATTTTCACTCCTGTCCCGTCCCACTCCCACAGAAAAAAATTGTGTCCCGTCCCGATCCTGGGCCAGACTAGAAATCTGAATCCTGTCCCGTCCCACTCCTGGTGAAATTACTCCCACTCCCATCCCGCTCCCATTCAGAATGACTCCCGCTCCCGCACCACTCCCATTCTTGTTTTTGAGCGCGGGTGAAAAACTCAAAGCGGAAGCACTGTTGGTTTTTGGGTCGTGTAGTTTTTTTTGACTCGCATTATAGTGTAGGCTTCAAGGGAAAAAAACTACAAAATGGCGGTGCCAGTACTGGATTTTTTTTTCTTTCTATTTTATTATATTTTTTGGCATCGATCCTAGTTTTTTTTTGTTATTATTGGTTTGCTCCCGTCTGCTCCCGTTAATGTTTAATCCTGTACCGTCCCAATCACCTGATCGTTACTAATACTGACTTCCATCCCACCGGAATCCCACGGGAATCCCGTAAAAAATGTCAGTCTCCAGTCCAAATATTCTGAACATTCTGGTCTCCAAAGAATGTCCTTGTCCATAAGATCTAGATGTACCGCAGAGTCTTGTCCAGAGGAGGGCGCTCTTTTGTGTTGCATGGCCCTTTACAGGAGAACAGAAGACCTCCCCTATTCAGCCAGGCCAACTATTCCCTCTAACTACCCCCCTATCAGAGACATAGACAGGTATGGGGCATTGCAGGCTAACAAAGAAGCTAACGACCCCCATCCCAAAGGGGGGGACCCGTTCATCCGTTTCTATTTGCATGTTTTCTAAACTAAAACCAGGCTTTGTTGGGCTGCTGGATAAAACCTGGAACTAAACGCTACTTCTGACATTTGGAATTGAAAAAGTCCTCTAACATCCAGTTGGTTTTTAACTTTTTTGGAATGACTGTGACCTGGAAGACTGAGAATCTTCCCAGTCCATGTCCCACCTGCTGGATGTCCTGATGCAGAGTATCGGGGTTTTCGTTCAGCTCCAGCCGAGCTTTCTCTGTGGTTTCAGAGCTCAGTCCAGGATGCATTTGGTTCATCATCTTATCACAGACGTCCAAAACGAATCTAATCCCAGATTAAAAGGTCTGACGCCGACTTCTGGGCTATAATCTCGGTGAAGTCCAAGCTGATAGGTGGAACACAATCGTCGCTGCTGTTGATCTCAGGTTTAGTTGAATTGAAACAATCAGAAGAAGAAGAAGACAATCAGGACGTTTGAACCAACAATCATCTCAGCTGTCGGATTCCAGGAGCTTTTTTATTAACCTCGAAAAGATTCACTTGTTAGAGTTTGTGATTTTCACTCATGCTGGTGGAAGAAAAGAAGTTACTCTTATAAAACGCAGACAGGTCCGGCTCATCCTTCCAGTCCTGCTTTCTGCTGCTGAGACGTCCTCCTCGACCTGCTGGCTCCCATCATGGCTGCTCCGCGGCTTCAAGCATCTGCATCTGGGCTGGAGGAGAATCCAGATGTTTTTACTGAGACAGTCCAGCCTCTGTTAAGGCACCTGGGTCCAGCGTGGAGCTCCTCAGCCTGCAGGACAGAGGACACATTGGACAAAGACAGGGGTTAAGGCACATATGTCAAAGCCAAATTGTTACTTCCTGCCCCTTGGAGGATATTTAATGACCATTAGAACCCGCCCACAGGCCACAGCCGCTTGTTTGCGCTGCTGTGACTTTGCGGGCTACTGTTGCATTGTGGGGAATGTAGTGTTGGTGCGGTTGTGTTGCAGCACCAGCACCACATTCCCAGGGGAACACATGATTGTAACCGCATTTCAGACCGATCTAGCTTAAAGAACGTTGCAGGAAAACGCCAGCATCCTCGCATCAAGACTCCATCGGAAGACATATTTCCTACCGATACTCTGATGGAGACGGAGCGCTACCTCCAGGCGCTGACCTCTGCCCTGACTGTGCCGTCTGTTCACCTCCCGGTACGCTCTACCTGGCGTACGGATCACACCTGCCCCTCATTCTGCATCGTGTCCGTCACTATCACCCGCAGGATCCTCCCTCCATCCAGGCTCCTTTTATTTTGTTCAAACGACCCATTCATCAGTTTCCATTTGCATGTTTCCAAGCAATACAAGGCTTTGTCTCTATAAAGACTCAAACTCACAGCGGATCCAGATATTAGAATTGAGAAAGTTTCCTGGAGGGGAAGCGAAACGTCTTCAAACCTTGGAAACCAAGTCCAGTGGATTGTTTTTGAACTTTTACGGAATGACCTGGATGACTGGGAATCTTCATCAGCATCCAAAACAATTCAAACATGCAAAGCATAACAAAAAAAATTAAAATAAATATTTTATATTTCATATTTTCCCCCGTTTTCTGAAAGCAGTGATCGGTTGGATCATCGAGCAGCACAGTGATGCATTTTCAGTCATAATGCATGCACTTTCATTTCTGTATTTATCTTAACAAGTTTATTAATAATATTGAAATTAATATTTAGAAAAACAATGTGTTAGATCCTGGTTCAACAGGCTTTGTTCATTTCAATATGTTTTAATAAATATTTGCTTGTAGCTAATCAGTTCTTCGGCCCTCGGTGGGTTAATGTCGCCTCATACTTCAGGGATTTACTGGAAATCAGGAGCTTTTCTGTTTCTCTTTGCTTTTTTCAGACAAGATGCAGAATAAAGTCATGAAACACGAGTAAAAAAACCTGGAACAGGCCTGCAGAACGCTGTTCCTGGGGATTATTTAGTAACTCAGCCACCCTCACTGGAAAAACCATCTAGAAATAAGTCAAAATTTCTCAAATTAAATGTATTTACCCTTCATTTGAGCAGGTAAAGGAGTTTGTTTGCCAATGGAATGAGGATTTTGAATCTTTCTTGTTTCTATCTACACTGCAAAAATTTTTAAATCTCAATAAGTCATTTTTTTTCTTAGAATAAATGCATTTTTTCTTGAATTAAGGAGGTAAGTGAGACACTTTGCCAATGGAACAAGACAATTTACATTTAAAATAAGGAAAAATAATTATATTGGGTTATTACAAGCACATATTATCTAATTATCTTATTTTAAGAGTAAAAATACTCATTCTGTTGGCAAATAAACTAATTTACCAGCTCAAATTAAGGGTAAATACATTTAATTTAAGACATTTCTACTCATTTTTAGCTCATTTTTACAGTGTATAGTCCTGTTTTATTAAATATCTGCAGCATTGTCTAATTTTTTTTCTCAAATAAATACCAGGGATTTATTTTCTCCTATTTCCACCCCCCCCCCCCCCCGTCCCCCCCCCCCCCCCCCGCCAGCTGATCCCCATCTGCCCCCCCCCACAGTAAACAGGTCAGATGTCACCCCCTCCATGCTGGGATAAAATCCTCCAGGCAGATCCAGAAAAGGCTCTGATGTGACCTGCAGGATCCTCCTGCTGCAGGGAGGAGCAGCTCCCTGCAGCAGGAGGATCCATCCTCACAGGAAGGAGCAGAAATGTCCTCCTGTGTGAGGAATATCTTCACAGAGGAGGGGGGCTTTAGGGAGAGCAGCATCCTTCAGGAGGAAACCGGTTCCTTCCAGCAGGAGCATCCATCCTCACTGGGAGGTGAAGGAGGAGCAGCACCTCCAGCTGCATCCAACCGGAGGGAGCAGAGGAGGTTCAGGAGGAGAAACATCTCCCAGGAGGATCAGGAATCTATTTTCATCTGGAGGAGAGACCTGCTCGCTGCTTGAATCCTGGCCATCCCGCCTGGCCCATCGGCCCTCCGGTAGAGCTGATGCTGATGGAGGAGGAGGAGGGGGAGCAGCAGGAGGTCTGCATCCCGCGCATAAAAAGATTTAAAAAAGGTTAAAAATGATAATAAAGAAGAATAATAAAGGAAATGAAAGAATAAATCCTGAAGGTGTCCGAGAGGAGGCGCGCGCCTGTGAGTCCGTGTGAATGCGCAGCAGCAGGAGGAGGAGGAGGAGGTTCACTTTGTGCTCCCAGAAAAGACGTCAGGACGCTTCAAGGTTGTCAAGGAAGCGTCAATAAGCCAGGTAGCTTCCGGTCAGGACTTTAACAATAAAAGCTGGAGGGGGAAAAATAAATAAATAATCCAGTAAGATTTTTCTTAGATCTTAAAAAACAAAACAAAACAAAAAAAACTTAATTTAACCAGATGCACAGAAAGAAATAAAATTATAATCTAACATGAACCGTAGAATGGCCCTTTATTTGGGGAGTGGCGGCGCAGGGTGCTTGGGGCCCACACAGTCCCACAGACTGCCACTCTGCCAGGGGCGGAGCTAGACGGGGGGCCATCATTGCCCACTCCTACCATTTTCCCCCCTCTGATACAGACGGTTGCAGCACTAATCATCTCAAAGCGGAATGTTCAAACTTATCAAACATTTAAATTTTCCATATATTAACAATTACTTGACAATTAAAACGCTGTGGTTAATGTTGCACATCAATATACTAACATTAAAGCTGATATATACAGAATCCCTGCTCTTTTCAGAGCTACGTTTTGTGTTATAGGAGGTTAAGAGAAAATTATGTTTCTGCAAGTCATCTAGGAGTCTTCTACTTTAATATTAACAATTTAATGTAGATATTAGTGCATGTAAATATTAATTTTATGCAGAGCAATTTTTGATAAAAGCAGCTAAGTAATGCATTCGAAAAGATGTTCGACCCAGAAATGTTATCCACTATAACTTTAATTTAGACATCATGATATTTAAATAGATGCGTCTATTTGTTAGAGAAAGCTGTAGGAAAGTATAGTTGGTTTTTATTTAGAAAATATGGATGTTGTGCTCGTTACTGTCGGAACAGTTTAGATTGACCCTGAGGCTTCACAGCATTCAATGCAGGACCAGCAGGTTCTGCAACAGCTGCTTCCCCACCGCCTTCAGACTGATGAACTGTTGAGAAAACTCTAAATCATGTCACAGACTCTGCATCAAACTGACCGTAATAATGACCGTTTTATTTATTTATTTTGCACCATGTCTTTCCTCCCACACTGTTATGGACTGGAAATGTGAAATTTTATTTCAGTTAGTCTAAGTCTGAGTAAGTTAAATAGAAGGAAACGTGTTTAAATGTAATCATATAAAACTATGTCCATCTAAGGTTTTAAACCTAATAAATAAATGAGTAACATTTGACCCGTTTAAAATGGACTTTATCTCAGAAACTGTAATTCTGTTTGAAATTATGAGTGTAATGCTTTTATTTTGATAATCCGACTCCCCGGGTTTCCGTTTTAACGTTCACACACCTGCACGCGCCTGCTGGTCTCAGCTTTGATGATGCGCGTCCATGAGTTAAACCGGACAGAAGGGGGCGAGCGAGCACGCGCACTCCTTTATTGTGATGTCGGTCAGACTTTCTTTGTTTAATCTGAGTTCTTTGCCTGGAATATTTGGAAATTAATCATTTAGTTTTTTACACATTTTTATTTAAGCTGAATCTGTTAAGATAATATTTAAACGGGAGTTTCTTTCTGATTTATATTAGAGTGAATTTAACAGTGCTCTATCTATCTATCTATCTATCTATCTATCTATCTATCTATCTATCTATCTATCTATCTATCTATCTATCTATCTATCTATCTATCTATCTATCTATCTATCTATCTATCTATCTATCTATCGTTCGTAAATCTTATTTCCAGTATTTTATATTTCAACAGAGTATCAAAATAAAACCTGCAGTTTACATGCTTTTATTGTGAAGGCAGCAGGTATTTAAGCTGAACAGTGACGTATTTCCTCCCGTTCCAAGGTTCACCGTGTCCAGTTCCTTGTCAGACTTATTTCGTCTCCATTTAAACCTTCTTCTAATCCTTCTAGAACATTTTTCTCACCGCTGACTTCCTCAGACGTTCAGACAGCAGCTTTCTGTTCGCCTTTGCTTCGCCTTTTCCTCCATTTTTGTGCCGTTTTAAGCGTTTCTGTGTCGAACTTTTCCCAGTTAGCTCCGCAGCTAGCCACCATTTCCCCCAGAAAGAACCAATCAGCTGATCGATATCTGCAGCATGGATCAATCAGGAGTCGCAGCTCAAACCCAGAAGGTAAGAAGAAAAGCTGATTCACTTCTGTTTAAATGTTTTATCCTGTCAGTTTTTAATTAGGTCAGGTTTATGGGTGTTAGCTGTTAGCTTAGAGTCAGGCCTCTGACCCAGGCTTTAAATACAAGGAAAATAACTTTGAACATTTGACAAGATAAGGATTTATTAATATTTAGTGTATTTATTTAAATGTTCCTCCTGATGTCATGTCGGAGGAGATTAAACTAAAGCTAAATGGATTAATAACAGTAAACAGAACCAGACCCTTAAAAAAAAACTGTCAATAAACTTTATTTAAAACGATTCATTAAACAATATGAGCAGCAATTAGGACATCAATAAAGATAAAAGTTTCAGCTTTTTCCCCAGGTTTTGATTAAACTTTTGGGCTAATCTGTTTAGTTTACAGTGAATCATGTAAAAAAATTTAGACTCTTATTTAATAAAATCATTGGATGCCAAAAATGTTCTCCCATAAATGAAGCTCTGAGATGGAAATGGAGCAATAATTAGTGTTTACATTTTATTACAAGAGATCCTTTTTAAAATTAAAATCAAAATCAAAAGCAAAGGTTGAGTTTTTATTAATTTGTTTTTTGTTGTTGAACTAAATATTTCTTATTGTGGTCAGCAGTTGTCTGGATACGACAGAGTATTAAGGCTGATCTTTAAGTTTTTAACTGTATTTTTAATTAAGACAGAGTAGATCTGTGTTTCTAGAATAATCAGAGTGTAACTGGATAATAATTTCCTCTAGAGCTATAGAACTAGAAGTGACTGCAGGTCGCCATACACCTCTGATTACAGAACCAGCTGGCCCATTTAACTAGACATGTTGTAAACCATCCATAAATGTTTTCCTGCTGCTCCAACAGTAACTGTGATGTCATCGGTTGTGGGCGGAGCCACAATGAGCTCAGGGCATGTCTGAACATGTTCCACTTTCTCGCTGATCCAATCGGTTTATTACAATGAGCTGGGTGGCTGTCATCAGGAGGAGAGCCAATCAGATCAGGGCTCTCTTTACAGCATCAAACTGAGAATAATGGGGCAGCCAAGTAATCAGATTACAATCCCATCTTGGGTTTCAAAGCCAGTTCTTATGGTTCTGACAGCAGAACCTTCTGATTGGACCTGTTTTTTGTCTGCAGAGTCCGTGGGGCTCGGTGGCCCCGGCGCCGCCTGCCTGCTCTCTGACTGATGTGATGAGCGAACAGCTGGCCCGACAGCTGGATGAGGAGAACGGCGCCTTCCCGGGGCTCTCAGAGTGAGTCCGGTTTCCTGGTTCCGAACCCATGTTTGCTTTATGGTCCTCAGCAGTTAGTGTTTTGGTTCTGAATGGTTCTGGACCTGAATATTGTCTCTAGGACCTTCAGATCGTCATTATTCTCCCACTAGAGATGTTTGATTAAACAGAAGGTTTGCTCTGTTTCCGCTGAACCTGACCCGGTTCTGTTCTGTTGGGTCCCCCAGCCCTGCGGCGGACCTGCTGCTGTCGGAGGACGCTGCAGACACCACCAGCGACCTGATGCTGGCACAGATGCTGCAGATGCAGTTCGACAGAGAGTTTGACAATCAGCTGCGCCGCGAGGAGAAGAAGTTCAACGGAGACAGCAAAGGTGGGCGGCTCCTCCTGTTAGCCTACAGGAAAATCCTCATCTGACTAAACGGGTCCGTCACAAGCAATCGATTTCTTTGTCAGCTACGATATACATTTCACACTTCATCCTTGACAAGGAACAAGAAAAGCACATGTAGTACGAGAAACATTTCATCAGAAGGAAAACATCAGAGGCTGGAGCCACATGAAGGTCATTCTGGCATTTCAGACATTAGTTGTTTGTTATAAAGTGCGTTCAATTTGTCATGAACGCTCTCCACAGGCCATTACCCTTGATAAGATTGTGTAGGAGCCATTAATCCTTTGGTGTTTGTCGCCACCAGGGGCCGTATTTATTTTGAGTTCTGACTGTCTGATGGGGGGATGGGTTATTTAAGGTCAACCATCAGTTCTGTTCAGGTGTTGTTAATAGGCAAACAGTTTTGTACTGCGCTTGGTTTGGATATATGTCGAATTTATGTGGATCTTAACGGAAACAGTAAGACACTGGATATTTTACTGAAAATAAATGACTTTATTTTATGTCAAACGGGGGATCGGCATTCTGGATCTTAAAGCTACAGTGTGTAATAATTATACAGTCAGAAATGTGATATATTATACATAACTATGTTATTTATCATCATCTACGAGCTCCGCCTCTTAACCTTAATATTTGCGTTGCCTTAGAATTCGTTATTTATAATTACATAGGAGCGGGTCTCGCAGCCATGGAGGCAGACATCTTTGCGCTACGGCAGCGCAGAGCCAACAAACTAGCGATTGCGAGATCGCCCATGTAGAAAAAATAACGGGTATATTGATTATCTTAAGTCTACATGAAATCTATACCCTACACAGACTAATGAAATACTATCTGTAAAATGATCTATGTAAACAAACCTCATCACTTGAGAAGGTAGGTGATGCGGACGTCGTGGAAGACATTTTGTCCCATAGCGCTCGCCGTACTGTTTGGGGGGAGAAGCGGTGGGGGGGAGATGTTCATGTTGCTGCAGTCTGCAGTCTGACCGCTAGATGTCGCTAAATGTTACACACTGTAGATTTAAGTGAGCGCACGTAAAACCAATGCCTTTCAACAACAACCACTAGTAGCCTAAAATATAGGATTTTAGCCGCTACAGATGGAATTTTATCAACCAGCACTACAGTTCTGGATGCATCACCAGATGTTCTCGGGTGGGGGAGGGGGAGCAGTTCTTCTGTGCCCTTTCACCATAACATCCAGGGGAGATTTTGATAAGGTGGAAGCCGAATCCAGAAAACACCTATTGTTTGGAGAGCAGGCTGCGCAGGAATTTTCCTTCAGTCTTTTATTGCTGGCTCTGAGTGGCGAATACAATATTCCATATTTGTTTGGCTTTTCCGCCTTGAAGCGAGCATGCACATCCAAGATATCCCGTCTTACCTTTGAGGTCAACCAGCGCAGCTCAGCTAACGGTCCTGCTCGTTCACGGCCTTTGTGAGGGCGTCATCCGCTGCCAGCAGCCTGATCAATGCCCAAATTGCCGCTGACATCCTCTGTAACTGTAGATACATCAGGTGTCCTCCAAATCCAGACAGGAGAAATCGGAGTATCATAAATCTGATAATCCAAACATCTTCTATATCCTCCACTGACAGCATCGTAAAACACGCCATCCTCCAAGCCTTCCAGGAGTCCATGGTGTATCCCTGTGTTACTCTGATGGGGTTCGGTTAGTTCCGCTTCTCGACCTTTAAGGTGTATCTCTGCTTGTATTTAGTCTCCATCTCCTTTGAGAACTACCGGATGGTCCATCCCTACGAGGACAGCGACAGCTCCGAGGAAGAGGTGGACTGGCAGGACACGAGGCGCGACCCGTACAAAGCCGGTAAGAACCTGCCGCAGACGTTTGGCGGCTCCGAGGCGGCGTCTCATTCTGTGTTTGCTCTCCAGACAAGCCTCAGACGACCCCCAGGAGAGGCTTCAGCGGGAAGGGGAAGAACATCACCACCAAACACGACGAGGTGATGTGTGGACGGAAGAACACGGCTCGCATGGACAACGTGAGGCACACAGTTCGTTAGCTTTACCTCCCCTTGGTTCTGGAAGTCCTAACCACCGGCTGTCTGTGATCCAGTTCGCTCCAGAGGTCCAGGTGGGGGACGGTTTGGGGATGGACCTGAAGCTGTCCAACCAGGTGTTCAACTCTCTGAAGCGCCACTGCTACAGCGAGCAGCGCCGCAGCGCCCGGCTGCACGAGAAGAAGGAGCACTCCACCGCAGTACGTATGACCCCAGAACGGCGCCGATCCGGGCCCTATCCGGAGCTCACTGTCCCGCCCTCCGCAGGAACAAGCCGTGGACCCTCGGACTCGGCTGCTCATGTATAAGATGGTGAACGCCGGCGTTCTGGAGAACATCAACGGCTGCATCAGCACCGGGAAAGAGTCTGTGGTGTTCCACGGCGACGGAGGAAGGTGAGCGGGTCGGACCTGTAGGTGACCCGGCCGTTCTGTGAGAGGTCTAACGGAGGTGTGTGTGTCTCAGCCTGGAGGAGCAGCCCGTCCCAGAGGAGGTGGTCCTGAAGGTTTTCAAAACCACGCTGAACGAGTTCAAGACCCGAGACCGCTACATCAAGGACGACCAGCGCTTCAAGGACCGCTTCGGCAAACAGAACCCCCGGAAGATCATCCGCCTGTGGGCCGAGAAGGAGATGCGCAACCTGAGCAGGTACCAGAACCCAGCCGTGTGAGCAGAGGCGCGAGGCAGCGTCTTCTCTGTAACCGTGGTAACCGTCTCCTCAGGATAAGGAAGGCTGGCATTCCCTGTCCGGACGTGGTTCTGCTGAAGAAGCACATCCTGGTGATGTCGTTCATCGGGAAGGAACACGTTCCTGCGCCCAAACTGAAGGACGTGAAGCTGGGCAGTGAGGAGATGAAGGGCGCGTACCAGCAGGTGGTGCAGGTAAGACCCCGGCAGGGCGGGGGGGGGGAGGTCCTCCATCACCATGGTAACTGATTAGTTTATGCTTCCGTTCAGCTGATGCAGCAGCTCTACCACGACTGCAACCTGGTCCACGCCGACCTGAGTGAATACAACATGCTGTGGCACCAGGGGAAGGTAGGCGTCCTGCTTCCTGTCGCCGTTCGGGTCCATCAGAGTCTCCTCTCACCTTTGCCCCTCCCCCCCAGGTGTGGCTGATTGACGTCAGTCAGTCGGTGGAGCCGACTCATCCTCACGGGCTGGAGTTCCTCTTCAGAGACTGCAGAAATGTCTCCACGGTAATGACTCAGACCCGTGCCTCTGATGGTTCTGGTTCCCGTGCCTCTGATGGTTCTGGTTCCCGTGCCTCTGAGGGTTCTGGTTCCCGTGCCTCTGATGGTTCTGGTTCCCGTGCCTCTGAGGGTTCTGGTTCCCGTGCCTCTGAGGGTTCTGGTTCCCGTGCCTCTGAAGGTTCTGGTTCCCGTGCCTCTGAGGGTTCTGGTTCCCGTGCCTCTGAAGGTTCTGGTTCCCGTGCCTCTGAAGGTTCTGGTTCCCGTGCCTCTGAGGGTTCTGGTTCCCGTGCCTCTGAGGGTTCTGGTTCCCGTGCCTCTGATGGTTCTGGTTCCCGTGCCTCTGATGGTTCTGGTTCCCGTGCCTCTGATGGTTCTGGTTCCCGTGCCTCTGAGGGTTCTGGTTCCCGTGCCTCTGAGGGTTCTGGTTCCCGTGCCTCTGAGGGTTCTGGTTCTTGTGTTGCAGTTCTTCCAGAAGAGCGGGGTGGCTGAGGCCATGAGCGTCTACGAGCTTTTCAACGCGGTGACCGGCCTGAACATCCCAGTGGTGGCCGAAGACGAGTCTCTCTTCATGGCTGAGGTAACGGGCCGTGGTTCTGGTGGTCCCGGTTAACAGTTTGGCTTAATTTCCTCCCAGATTGATGGATCTCTGGTCCCCCACTTTCAGAGCCGCCAACACTGATGTAACCGTCTGTCTCGGAGCAGAACCCCTGAAACGTCAGAAAAACTCCCATTAGTCATCATTAGAGCTGGACAGCCAGAACTTCTCAGGTTGAATTCAGCATCGTCCTGCTGTAAAGCAGGGTCGTTCCTAATGGGATAGTATTCTGCTCAGCGATCGGATGAGGGAAAAGGCTTAGACGATTTAGACCAGCGTACACTGGTCTAAATCGTCAAGGTTTTGGGTACGATGAAGCACGCTGGAACACGTCGATATACAGCAGAGATTCTGCAGAGTGGGAGAATAGAGATAAAAGGGGTCCCTATGTCCTCCAGCAGTCTAAGCCTATAGCAGCAGAACTATAGAGATAGATCAGGATAACCTGAGCCACTCTAACTAGAAGCTTTATCAAAAAGGAAAGTTTAAGCCTAGCCTTTTAGGTTTGTTTTAAATAATGGAGCAAATTTCTGTCCGTATATAAAATCTGCAGGTTGATCCTGAAGGCGGCATTCCACTCTGACCTTTAGCATCCAGGTTTCCTGCAGGAACCCCCCCCCCACCCCAGTCTCGATCGTCAGCTCTGAGCACGTGCAGTAACCCCTCCCCCTCTGTTCCCTGACAGATCGTGGCCTTGGAGAAGAAGCAAGAGGATCACATCCAGAGACGAGGGAAGAAAACGTTCCCGCTGACGGAGGACGGCGGCCCCCCTCTAGAACCCGACTTCGATGACTAATCCCCCCCGACCCGCCTAACCACCGACTCGCTTTGATCTGCCGTGTCACCAACGTTGTACGGAGGACATGGACCCAAGAGGAGGCTTCTGGATCCATCCCCCCCACCCCCAACAGAACCCCACCCACCGCCTGCTTCATGGCAGGATGCAGCGCCACCTCCTGGCTGCAGGAGGGAGGGTCTCCTGCAGGCTGAGAGGGAATCATGTCCTCCTGCTTTATGGCTGTTTGATGTGAAGCTGAAAACAGAAGCAATTGAAGGTTATCAGTCGTTACCTGATGGGCCTATCAGACCTAAGACTGCTCCGACGCCGATTGATTAACGAGCTTTTAACGAGTCGTTGTCGGACCTCCTCAGTCTCTGTTTTAATGGAATGACGGATGAAAACCAATCGGCTCCTGAAGCCCAGATTTCCTGCTTTTGCTCAGTTTTTTTTATGTGTGATTTTATCGGGTGGGATGAAGTAAAAATATTAGGATTCATGTTTGAATAAATGTAGAGAAACGGGGTTGCTGTGAGAGAAAACATCCTAAATGTTTAAGTCATTAAAATCATCCTGAGAAAATAAAGAGGTGGAAGCATAAAAATCACCACATGGGTTTGTTTGTTCTTTAACAGTCATTTCCATTAACATGATATAGGAGTGGACCTCGATTGACTGTCGCCACGCAGGAATTACGGGCGCCATCTTGGGGAGGTCAATCTGCAATCCTAACCAGTTTGTTTAGGCAGCAGGATGTCTGCACTGTGCAGCGGATTACAGTTTGTATGACTTTGTGAAGGATATATATATATATATATATAGAGAGAGAGAGGGATAGATTTTTATATATATATATAGAAAAGTGTACCTTTAAAGAGTGTATAAAGTGACAGGAGTTAAAAAAATAAAAGTCCTGCAATGTAAAGTGTTTTTACAAATGCATTTAAGAATAGACCAATATACATCTGTGGACATTTTTACTGTTTTTTATATATATATATATATAGAGAGAGAGAGACAGATGGACAGGCAGTGATGGTTATGTGTATACATGTATAAATATATTTGTATACATAGCAATAAAAAAATGGCTGTTCTTTGCAACATGCATCCATCAGTGAAACATTTGTTTCACTGATGGATGCAAAAAAAAAAAAAAACACAACCGTGAAAATAAAGTACAATATTCAGCGAGTTAAAATTCTGTTCCTGCTCAACACATTACACTAAGTGGAACTGGCGACCTCACCAAGATGGCGCTCCGAATGACGTCAGCGCCTATAGGCGAGAGCGATCGATGCGGGATCTACTACTATTATTATTCATGGTCATTCCAGCTCAGGACCAGACATGTGATGCATGACAGGTCACATGACTTGGCTAGTGGCTTCCGGTCTAACTCTTTCAAAGTAAGACTGGTGGATTCCTCTCGATGCTCGTTATCATATTAATCCCCATCTAATTCTAATCGGTCAAATTACAGTTGGGTTCTGGATTATTTCAGGTCCAGGTACTGAATAATCTCTGGGATCAAATGCAGTTTAATGACTAAGGAACTGAATGAACATCTTTCCCAGCTTCATCTATTGCCATGACAACTGGACAGAAGAGGTAAAAATCAGGAGAAAACGTTGAAAAGAGGCTCAAAACATCTGAAATATTATCATTAAGGAGGGAAAGTAAGACAATATCAGGAAGTGAAGTAAAAAAAATATTAAAACTAATTTTAAACTAATCAGGATATCTGGCCCTAAAAAGTTAAAACTCAAAACGCAGTTATTAATGTATTTATTGTTTTAATTTAAATCAATATCTGCCAAAATGCCAAAATAAAACCAGAGTTAATGGGAACGGCTCGCTGCCCGGCTCTTATTTTGAAAGTATAACGCGGAAGTCCGGTCAAAGCTGGTCTTCCGGTTCCTCGCTCCTCTTTTTCTCCTTTAAAGCGCAGCTAAAGTTGCGCTCCCGGTGGTTCGGCATGGCTGAGGAACATTACCTGGAACTGAGTGAGAACCCGGTCCAGTTTGAGCACGCGTCCAGCGTCAACAACGTCTTCTTTGATGAAGCTAACAAGCAGGTAAGCTAGCCTGTTAGCATCCGTCCGGCTAAAGCACCGAGCTAACAGATAGCTCTGTGGTTTAAATTAGTGACGGTGACTTTGACATGAAGCTTCATTGAACAGTTTGGGTTAATTTCTCCAATGATCCCCGCAGTTCATGAACCTCTATGTGAACATGTCTCCCCCTACTGGTGGAGCGCAGAACTACAGTTAGTGATAGGATATGGGATTTTTAGCAATATTGTTCCCCCCCCCCCCCCCCCCCCCCATATAAGTTCATTTAAAATAGTAAATATTTGGTCTATATAATGATAATAATATATATATATATATATATATATATATATATATAAAACGAGTAGGACCATCAGAAACTGGCAGTGATGCTAACTTAATGATAAATTACACATTATGAGGACAAATTTGATTGAATTATGTATTTATTATGTTGGTTTAAATTAGTCGGAAAGTTATAATTTAATTTTTTATTTATTTATCTGTTTAACTCATCAGTTGGTGGCGGTAATATACTTCAACTAGTTTGCTAGCCGCCATAAAACCTTACAAGAAGAAGGATCCCAAACTAAAATTAACTAATCAAGTGAATCCCTAACCAAAAATCTATTCTAAGTGATAAATTAAACTAAATAATCTACATTCTACGATTTAATTGAAAATGCAAAATTAGCTCCATGACGACGGGGGAGACCGGAGGACTGGATCAGAACCATGGCTGATGTTTCTAGCAGGTTCTGTTTAGGATTGTGGGTATTTACGTCCTGTTCTGTGTCTGCAGGTGTTTGCGGTGCGTTCAGGCGGAGCTACGGGCGTGGTGGTTAAAGGGCCGGATGACAAAAGCAGTGTTGCTTTCAGGTACATCAGCTCTGGGGGGAAAAAAACGGCTTCCCCCCAAAGAAAGGCTCAGAGCCAAACATTCAGACCATCCTGATGTTTTGTTCCAGGATGGACGATCGAGGAGAAGTGAAGTGCATCAAGTTCTCCATCGGGAACAAGATCCTGGCTGTGCAGAGGACGCTGAAGTCTGTGGTGAGTTCAGGGGGCGTTGGTTTCTAGACAAATGTACTGACCCGGTCAGGGTTCTGTTGATCCGGTTCTTCTGTGTCTCTGCAGGATTTCATCAACTTCATCCCCGACTATCCGCACACAGAGTTCAGTCAGGAGTGTAAGGTGGGTCTCTGCGGACGAGCGGCCCGCTTCCTGAGGTCCTGCTCTCTGCTGACGCTCTTTGTTCCTCCACAGACGAAGAACGCCAGCGTCCTGGGCTTCTGCTGGACCAGCTGGAACGAGGTGGTCTTCGTCACGGACCAGGGAATCGAGTTCTACCAGGTAAGCCTCGGCCCGAATCCGGCTGGTTCCCACGGAGCGCTTCCGTCCCGGCTACGTCAGCGGCGTCTCCGTCTCTCCAGGTGTTTCCAGACAAGCGGAGCCTGAAGCTGCTGAAGAGTCAGAACATCAACGTGAACTGGTACCAGTACTGTCCGGAGACGGCCGTCATCCTGCTGTCCACCACGGTGCAGGGGAACGTCCTGCAGCCCTTCGCCTTCAGGGTCTGCTTCCTCTCGCTCATGATGATGATGATGATGATGGTGGTCCGTAGGTGTTCACCTTAAATCTGTCCTCCCCAGAACGGCGCCATGACCAAGATGTCCAAGTTTGAGATCGAGCTGCCGGTCGTCCCCAAACCCGCCAAGCTCAGCCTGTCTGAGAGGGACATCGCCATGGCAACCATGTAAGCGATGGGCCGGGCGCTGCGGTGCGATCGGATTAGTTCTGTTTGGTGGAACTGAGCTCTGGTTCTGTGTCTGTGTTCAGCTACGGCCAGCTGTACGTCATGTACCTGAAGCATCACTCCAGGACGGTGAACAGCCCCGGAGCCGAGGTGGTTCTGTACCACCTGCCCAGGTAAACGCACAGTGGCCCGATCGGTTCCTCCACTTACGGTTCTGATTCGCCTTCATTTTAAACCATGAAAATCTATTTGAAGGAACCAGATTTCTGCATGTCTGGCTTCTTCTAGCCCCGCCCCCTACAGGAAGTAGCCTGCACTCACCTGGAGGCCATTTCCTGTAGAGGAGCAGGAAGTGGGTGGGGCCTAGAGGGGTTTGTGGGAAGCTGTTTGGATATTTTTGGCTGTTATTCAAGGTTAATTGTGAGTTTAGAAACACTAGAATCCATCTTGTCCCGCCGTCCTTCAAAAGCTCCAAACCAAACTGTAACGGGTCGGCCAATCACGTTGCAGTATTAAGGATGAAGGAGGGGCGTGTGCCTGTGATGAAACCTAGAGCTGTTGAACCAAAACAAAGATGGTGGCTCAGAGGGCAGAGTCCAGCTAGTGCTGTTATACCTGTTTGATAGAATCTATGGCTGAAGTGATTTCTCATGGAGTCTGCTG
Source organism: Cyprinodon diabolis (assembly GCA_030533445.1). Taxonomy (NCBI): domain Eukaryota; kingdom Metazoa; phylum Chordata; class Actinopteri; order Cyprinodontiformes; family Cyprinodontidae; genus Cyprinodon; species Cyprinodon diabolis. Next base: position 43,563,743 of record CM060082.1, on the reverse strand, counting down.
CTGTTCCATTTGTTACAGTGATTGGCTGAAACCAGACTTTTAGAGGCGGGAACTAGGCTTCTCATCAGTTCTATTCAGTTTATTTCTATAGCTCCAATTAACATCATCTCATCTCAGGTCACTTTAGAGAGAATCGACCAGATCATCCAGTCAGATTGATTCAAAGTTTCCCTCTGAGGACTTTCATTAATAAAGCAGATTATCTGATCGATGCTCAGTTAACGATCTAATTAGCTTCTCAAAAAACATCATTTGTTTCCATAAAGTTTTGAACAGAGCAGAACCGGGTCCGATCCAATCTGTGGTTCTGTCGTCCTGCAGGGAGGGGATCTGTAAGAAGAGTCACGTGCTGAAGCTGAACACCACGGGGAAGTTTGCTCTGAACATCGTGGACAACCTGGTGGTGGTTCATCACCAGAGTTCTCAGGTCAGTTGCTCGCAACCCGAGACTCGGATCATAGGTAGGAAATTCAGAGACTTGTATAAAGGGGAAGCTTCAGACTGCAGCCGCTGCAGGTTTTACTGTGGATTATTATGGGATGCTAACGGCTCCTAACAACCTGTTCATGTTAGCTGTACCTTCGCTATGACTTTATGTCGTTTCAAAATAAATTCACCTCCGACAGTTTCTCTCTGCTAAGCTAACTGTTGCACAAGAGGAAAACGGGTTCCTGCTAAATAAAAGCTCTTCCATTTACACAGAAGTTTAACTCGTTTCATTTCTACAATTTGGCTTACTGATGTAATTCAAATAGGGCTGTTTCAAAAAAAAAAAAAAAAAAAGTTCCTATTTGTAATTCAATCAGAAAACCAATAATATTACCGTTTTTGTAGTTGTTATTAGTTACCATCACTTTTTTTATGTCATTAACATCATAAACATGTAACGATCACATTTGTCCTAAAGCCAGTGTTTGAAAAAAAAAAAATCACTTTTTTCCTGCCAGTTCCTCATGTTTTGAAAATCCTGCTCTTTATGATGTCATATGCCCCCCCATGTCATATGCCCCCCCATATATTATAAGAGCTAAGCTAAGTGCTCCTCTAAGGGCTCAGCTAAGCTAAGGGCTCAGCTAAAAGCTAAGCTAAGGGCTAAGCTAAGAGCTAAGCTAAGGGCTCAGCTTAGGACTAAGCTTAGTGCTAAGAGCTAAGCTAAGGGCTCCTCTAAGGGCTCAGCTAAAAGCTAAGCTAATAGCTAGGCTAAGGGCTCAGCTAAGAGCTAAGCTAAGAACTAAGCTAAAGGCTCCTCTAACAGCTAAGCTAACAGCTAAGCTAACAGCTCCTTTAAGGGCTAAGCTAAGAGCTAAGAGCTAAGCTAAGGGCTCCTCTAAGAGTTCAGCTAAGAGCTAGGCTAAGGGCTAAGCTAAGGGCTAAGCTAAGAGCTAAGCTAAGGGCTCCTCTAAGGGCTTAGCTAAGAGCTAAGCTAACAGCTAAGCTAAGAGCTCAGCTAAGAGCTAAGCTAAGGGCTCCTCTAAGAGTTCAGCTAAGAGCTAAGCTAAGGGCTCCTCTAAGGGCTCAGCTAATAGCTAAGCTAAGGGCTCCTCTAAGGGCTCAGCTAAGAGCTAAGCTAAGGGCCAAGCACCGATGCTAACCACATCGGCTTCTCCACAAATGGTGAATTAAAGAGTGTTTCGATACCAACTGTCCGTTACGAAGCTTTAAAGGTCAGAGCTGTGAATAATTTAACTGTCAAACTGCTTAGCTTCATAGCCTGTAAACAAGTTAGCATCGCCGCTAACGTTTCTGTCCTCGGCTGTTTTGAGCAGCAGGTTGTATTTATAAGACGGACGATCTTCTCTGTGCTTCACAAACGGACTTTTCTTAACAATAATCTGATTGGGTGTTAAAGTGATCTATGGCCTTCTCTCTCCGGCGGCCATCTTTACCAACGTCAGGAGGACGGGGCGTGGAACGCCAAAATGACTCGTTTAGCAGACGGCTGAATGTGGCGGTTATTAAAGCTTTCTGCCTGATCTAAAACCTGCTCACTGAGGGCCTCATTGTTTAGACTTTTATTTTCTAATGTAGAATAATTTATGTGCCTTTAAAGTAAAGTACTAAGATGTTTCATAAATAAACATTTGATTCATGTAACAACAAAAAAAAAACAGTTTAATCTCAGCACTCCAGTTTGAGTTCAGATCGGAGTTGAATAAATAATTTATTCTAAATCTGGAAAATCTGGAAAATCGGAATTTACGCATTACTAAACATAAAGCTAACTTTTAAAGCAGGGAAGAAAACCAGATTATTTATTATATAATAAACTAAAGATGGTGGAGGAACAGCTGTTTATTAGAATAATAATAATAAATAAAATAAAGGCAGGAACTGAACTAAAGCAGCTTTTAGATCAAAGTTTTCTTGCAGCATAAACATTTTTTCTAAAGGGATCAATATTTAACTTTATTTTTTAATCATATAAATGATTCCTCTGCTTATATAATGAAATGTTTCTGTAAAAATGAAGCCTGATGAAAGAACATCCAGGTCTGGATTATTAATCTCAGCTTCAAAGAGTTAAAGGAATTTAGTGAGAAAATCTTCCATCCGTCACCAGAAACGTGATTCTGGACTCAGATGGACTGAAGGCTGTTTTTATTCTTTATTCCTGTTTCTCTTCCATCAGACGTCGCTGATCTTCGACATCAAGCTGAAAGAGCCTGAATGCGCCGTTAACACTCACCAGCCGGTCCTGCCGGCCCGCTCCATCCACCCCTACAGGATCCCTTTATCAGGTAATCCCTGAGGTTCTGCTCGGACCTACGGTCCAGTTTTAGTCCCACGCTGCTCTCAGTGCTGCTGTTCCCGCAGGTCCGGCCGCCGTCCCGACTCAGCCTCCGGTTCCGTGTCAGCTGTGTATCCTTTCAGCACAGGTCGGGGTCTAGGTCAGAACCGGTTCTGTTTGGTCCAGCCGGTTCTGTTTGGTCCAGCCGGTTCCAGCCAGTTCTGTTTGGTCCAGCCGGTTCTGTTTGGTCCAGCCGGTTCCAGCCGGTTCTGTTTGGTCCAGCCGGTTCCAGCCAGTTCTGTTTGGTTCAGCCGGTTCTGTTTGGTCCACCCGGTTCCACCCAGTTCTGTTTGGTCCAGCCGGTTCTGTTTGGTCCAGCCGGTTCTGTTTGGTCCAGCCGGTTCCACCCAGTTCTGTTTGGTCCAGCCGGTTCTGTTTGGTCCAGCCGGTTCCAGCAAGTTCTGTTTAATCCAGTCGGTTCTGTTTGGTCCAGCCGGTTCTGTTTGGTCTGGCTGGTTCTTTCCTGCCCTGCTGGTTCTGTTTGGTCCAGCTGGTTCTTTCCTGCCCAGCTGGTTCTGTTTGGTCCACCCAGTTCTGTTTGGTCCAGCCGGTTCCACCCAGTTCTGTTTGGTCCAGCCGGTTCTGTTTGGTCCAGCCGGTTCTGTTTGGTCCAGCTGGTTCTTTCCTGCCCGGCTGGTTCTGTTTGGTCCACCCAGTTCTGTTTGGTCCAGCCGGTTCCACCCAGTTCTGTTTGGTCCAGCCGGTTCTGTTTGGTCCAGCCGGTTCTGTTTGGTCCAGCTGGTTCTTTCCTGCCCTGCTGGTTCTGTTTGGTCCAATTCGCTGAAGCAACAAGGAAAGTTTGTACATGAAAATAAAAAATAAAAAAACACAACCCAGAAATAAAACCTTCAAAAGTTCCTAATAAAAATTTTTTTGAAAATAATTTTTTCATTTTTCTTACATGTTAATTTTCTCCAAAATTTTTTCAACCTATATATTTTTTTTATTTTACGAATTATTTCTTTCCTTCAAATCGAGCTTCAGTGATTATTTTCTCCCCCCTCCAGAGGAAAGCCCCTCCTCCCCCAGGAGTGATGTGAATTTTTTTTTTTTTTCATAAAATCAGAGAAAATAACAAATTATTCTCAAAACCTCTTTTAAAAGTTTTATTTCTGCTGTTGTTTTTTCTTCTTCTTTGCGATAATAATGGAACAGAAATGACTCCATATCCCAGAGGAACCGGTTCTGACCGGATCTTCTCTTTCTTCTTTTTCTTAAAGTTTTTAGGAAATTAAATCCTGACGCGATTCAAACTTAACGATTGAAAAATGTAGAATTAAAGCGGAGTTACGATGATTCTGGTAGAAGAAGAAGAAAACGCACCAAAGATGATCCCATCGCCATGGAAACCAGCATTTCTCATCAACTAATTTCTGCTTTTAGCCTCAGAGTGAAACCCTGAAAACAGTTTGATGCTTTGAAAAAACGAAAATTTCCCTCTGTTGTTGAATCTATTTATCCCGTATCTATGTTACCCTGGTATTTCTGTTTGGTTTGATCTAGATGGAGCAGAAGTTTAGTTTCAGGATGAGTTTGATAAAACCTGCTGCGGTTTGTTCTCTTTTATTCCCTAACTCTCGTCTTCTTTCTGCGGTTCTGGTCTCGGACTCGTCGGGTCGAGTCTTTTCGCTCATTGGCAGCAGAATCCAGTAGAACCTTCAGAACGTTTAGTTTTGAATTCGTCTTCTTCTTTCTTTATTGTTCCTCCTGAAGATCAGAGGATTCGGTTCTGGGTCCGATTCCTGGTTCTGTTTGATTCCTGCTCAGCGGATCAATGAGCAGAAGGTCCGTTTGGGTCAGAACCGTGGTTCTAGAAGCCGGTTCTGACCCTGACGCTCTGAGCAGGCGTGGTGTTTTAGGTGTTTTTCCTGACTTCTGGGTCCAGATTCTTCATCGTGGAGCGTCTTCCAGCCCGAAATCATCATCAGCGCCAGCGAAGGTTTGTCTCACTTCCTGTTTCCTCAGAACCAATCAGCAGGAGGATGTTTCTGATTGGTTCCCCCTGTTATCCAGGCTACCTGTGGTACCTGCAGGTGAGGCTGCCCCCTGCTGTCCGCCTGCTGCAGGACAAGGGCAAACTGATGGACTTCCTGCTGCGGCGCCGGGACTGCAAGATGGTCATCCTGTCTGTGTGCTCGCAGAGTAGGTCTGAGCCGCCGCCGCCGGACAGAACCAGCCGTGCGCCGCGGACCGGCTTACGTCTCTCTTCCTCTTCCAGTTCTGGAGGCGCAGGAGAACGGCAGCCTTCCCGTTGTGGCGACCGTCTTTGACAAACTCAACCAGGTGTACAAGGAGTACCTGGAGGCGGAGCAGAGCTACACGGCGGTGAGTTCAGGGACCGGCGGTGAGTCCGAAACCGCAAGCCTTCCCCTAAACACGGTTCTGTCTTCTGTAGGCGGTGGAATCGGGTCCGACTCGTGGCGCCGCCGCTCAGAAACGGCCCGTCAGGACGCAGGCGGTCATCGACCAGTCGGACATGTACACGCACGTCCTGTCGGCGTTCACGGAGAGGAAGGTACTAACGGCGGTGGGGGGGGGTCCAGCTCCAGAGCTGGACCTGTTAGAATCTAGCAAAGTTCTGCTGGTTCTGGTTTTTTCTGGTTTCACAGCTGAAGTCAAATCAAAGGTTATTGGATCAGTACCAAGCGCCGTCCGTCCCACATCCTGGGCTTCAGCCTGTGGTTCTGATCCGGTCCAATAGAACTCCAGCTCGCTTTGACAGCAGCCTGGACCCGGTTCTGATCCAGATCCTGTATGAAGCTGATCAGCAGGGAGCATGAATGGGTCTAAAAATGGCTGCAGGGAACCCAGAGGACCAGAACCAGCAGAACTTCCTCTGGTTTCTGGTTTCTTGGCGCTCTGAGTTCTGCTGTAGGGATGTTTGGCGCCCCCTGCTGGATCTCTGAGCTCATTACACCAAAGAGTAAATATTTAGCAGAAGATTAAGGATTAAAATAAGTGAAATTCTTCAGAACCGTCTGAACGGAGCTGGGTCCAATAACACCATCATAACGATGATGATGATGATGATGATGATGATGAGTAGCTTCATCAGAACCTGCTTTGTCTCCTGCAGGACGTGTCCCATAAGTTCATCATAGCGGTTCTGATGGAGTACATCCGCTCTCTGAACCAGAATCAGATCACCGTCCAGGTAAGACCTGACCGCGGCTCCCGCCTGGACCGGTTCTGCGTCCGTCTGACCCTTCGCTCTGACCGCTGTGTTTCAGCACTACCTGTACGAGCTGGTCATCAAGACCCTGGTCCAGAACAGCCTGTTCTACATGCTGCACCAGTTCCTCCAGTACCACGTCCTGAGTGACTCCAAACCGCTGGTGAGTTCTGATCCGGAAGCCGGGCTCCGTCCCATTAGCTAAACACAGCAGAACTGAAGCAGAACCTCCTTTAATGGCCTCTAATGGGTCGACCCGCTTGATTATTTTAAAGGTTCCGTATAAAACCAAACAGTTTTAACATAACGGCGACGGTTTTAACGCAATAACGCCAACGGATTTAACGCAGTAACAGCTACGGTTTTAACGCAGTAACAGCTACGGTTTTAACGCAGTAACGGCTACGGTTTTAACGCAGTAACAGCTACGGTTTTAACGCAGTAAAGGCTACGGTTTTAACGCAGTAACGGCTACGGTTTTAACGCAGTAACAGCTACGGTTTTAACGCAGTAACGGCTACGGTTTTAACGCAGTAACGGCTACGGTTTTAACGCAGTAACGGCTACGGTTTTAACGCAGTAAAGGCTACGGTTTTAACGCAGTGAAGCCGACGTATGGTTTTAACATATTAACGGCGATGGTTTTTATCGTAGTAATGCCGATGGTTTTTAAAGTATCAGCGACCTATTTAACCTAGTAACGCCAACGGTTTTGACGTAGTAACGCAGGCTGTTTCGACGCAGCAGCGCCAACGGTTTTGACGGCTGCTGTGTTTTAACGTAACAGATGTTTTAACGTAACTACCCACTGCGATCGATACGTTGTGCGCTAAACATGCCGCTGAGAACCCTGTGGTCGTAAATCTAAGGTCTAAACATCCGGCGAATCCAGGTTGGTTCTGGAGGAGCTGCTAAGTGAAGCGAACTCCCGATGATTCAGGAGGAAGAAGGAACTTTCAGACATTTGTTAAAGTTTTAGTGATTCCAGAAGCTTCTTCTTCCTGCAGGCCTGCCTGCTGCTGTCTCTGGAGAGCACCTACCCTCCTGCTCACCAGCTGTCTCTGGACATGCTGAAGGTACCGCCGCACCGCGGACGCTCCCCATGCTTCTAGCTCCTCCCCCCCACCATGTTGACCCGGTTCTGTTGTTGATTCTGCAGCGCCTCTCGACGGCCAACGACGAGATCGTGGAGGTTCTGCTGTCCAAGCAGCAGGTTCTGGGCGCGCTCCGCTTCATCCGCAGCGTCGGTACGTCTGTCGGCATATTCGGGTCCAGAACTTTCCCGGTCGCTCCTGCTGACATGTTGGTTCTGATCCAGGCGCCCATGACAACGTGTCGGCCCGGAAGTTTCTGGACGCGGCACGCCAGACGGGGGACCAGATGTTGTTCTACACCGTGTTCCGGTCGTTCCAGCAACGGAACCAGCGTCTCAGAGGAAACCCGTCCTTCAACCCAGGTCAGAACCAGAACCCGAGGTTCTGGTTTAAAGCTGCTGGTTCTATTGGTGCTTTATGGTCACTTTATGCTAATAAAAACAAGATGGAGGACGGATGGTTCTAGAAACGCATCTGTAGGTAAACGTTTTTCCGGTACAGATTCTTCTCCCATCGATCCACCAAATGTTCTGCCGATGTTTTTTTTAGCCCGAATTTTCTTTTTCTTTCTTACGAAAAAACGAGGAATGGAAGCAAACATGCAGGATGGATGGAAGGCGGAGCTTCGCCTGATTCCAACCAATCAGGGAATTCCTTCATTTATGGCTCCTATCTGAACCCCTAAAGCCCGGTGGGTCCAGTCCAGGGTCCAACTGACCCCTGCTCATGTTTAACTATTTATAGAAATGACCCAAAGTCAGTCACATGGTGTTTCATCCACACGCCTTTCAAATGGGGCTTTAAAATTTCTAAAACATGTTTTAAAATTATTTTTACACAAATAATTTTTGTTTTATAGCTGCGTAAACAAATAAAATGAGATTTAAAATGCATCCGCAGGTATTCATTTTTAAGCCCCGCCCCCTAATGGCCGCTGTCAATGGAAACTAGAGGCTCAGACCTTTCCAAGGAGGGGTCAGAGGTCATTGTAAGACCATTTCAGGTGATGTAACCGGCATGCGTTACATAAGCTGCTCTGTTATTCTTATTTCTATTCAGTTTAGTGATATTATTGGTAAATTTTAGTGAAATAATGATTAAATCTGAGGATCAAAGGCTTTGCTTCATGCAGAAGGTCTCCGATAACGGAAATCAGCATATTTATCTGATTAGATTCACTTTGATGAGGAGAAAAATGCATTTTTTGCACATTTGGATTTGTCCCATAATCCCATTTCCTCCCAGCTCACTTTCCACTAAATCCTTTGTGGAACAAACATGCTTCATCTATTCCGTCCAAATTAGCTTGAGTTCTAGTAAATGTGGATCTATAAAGTCTGAGCTTCTAATGGGCTTTCATGGTGTTTATTTTGGAAAAAGATTTCGGCGAGGCTACATTTTTTTTTTCTTTGTTTAATCGCCTATAAATCAGAAATGGTGACATTTAGGATAATGGTTCCACCTGGAAACAACCCCTAAAAGCTTTTCTGTTATACAAATATAAACTATTTCCAATTTATAGTTTGGAAACTGGACTTGATTTAAGTCTCATTTAAGGCGTAATTTGCTCCCTAACTGGGATTAACCTGAAAACGGATCCGGTTCTACGGCCAGAACCGTCCGACCCGCTTCCTGGTTGGAGATATTTCTCTTCAATAGTTCCGGATTTTCAGCCTCGTTCGGTGAAAAATTAGTTTCTTTACGTCTAAATGTTTATTAGAGGAATTAAAGATGGAGAGGAAAGAGTTAAACGGCTTCCTGGTTTCCTTTAACTGCGATGAAACGATGGATGTAGATTACAGATCTTCTCATTCTAGAGTTAGAGCTTCTCAGGAAGACGTTTCCAATCAGCTTTTCTGCTGAAATTGATCTGAAAATAAATAAAAAGTTTAATTTGAATAAGATGATGATCAAAAAAAGAGGATTTTAGTCGTTTTTTCTTTTAATTAAACCAGATTAGTTTATTCTCTCCTTTATTGAAGGAAAATAAATGTATTTAATCAAATGTGATGTTTTTTTGCTGTGAATTGGGATGAATAGAGATAAAAGAACCAGAGATGAAGGAATGTGTGGTTGATCTAATTCAGATCTATAGAAAACCTGTCCTAGAGTGCAGAGGAAGCGTCTGGTTAACGCTGCGTCTGTTGCCAGGGGAACACTGCGAGGAGCATGTGGCCTACTTCAAGCAGCTGTTTGGGGAGCAGGCGCTGATGAAGCCGTCCACCGTTTGAACCCGACGGTGAAGGACGCAGAAAACCGTTTCTAGAAGCTGCATCTTCAGAGAAGCTGTAAAGCATCGGCCATCAAAGAACCGGGACGGTTTCAGTGGAACATTTAAAAGATAAAAATGTTATTTTCTGTAAATAAAACCCCGAGATCAGCCGTCGGCTGATGTGTCACCTGGAGGGGGCGGAGCCAGAGGCTGCACCTGTTGGAGTGATGCTGCATTCCTTTCATGTAAATCTGTTCATTTTGTAAAATAAATGATTTTAATAAACCAGAATGATGTCTTTAAATATCCGTTCTAGTTCTTGCTTTTCTACGTTACAAATTACTGTAAAATAAAAATATCTCCTTTAAACTGAAAAATATGAAACTTCCACTTTAAGGAAAGTTTGGTGCATTAATAAAACTTTATTTTACTGTATGATAGAAATGTCAATACAAAAAGTTTTATGCATGTTTAAAATGGGCCAGTCTGCATTTGCGCTGTACTGCCCCTAGGGGGCGTTTAGCCCACTAATTAATCCAATGTTCATATTTTTCAACCAAAATGCGAGACTTTGGGGGAAATTTAAAGGTTTAAGTGGAAAAAAGAGATTTAAAATGAAAATAACTTAAACTTGAACAGTTCTTAATTATTATCCAGTGATTAATAATTTGTTTTAAGTTATGAAACTGAATCAGTTATGAAGTTCTTAGTATTCAGCTCCTTTAAGACAAACAAAATGCTGAAGTTATTTCTGAATTTAGGATTTAATTCTAGAGCAGTGAAGGTTTGAAACAGGAAACCAGTAAAAAGCAGAGAATTAATGAAAGGAAGGAAGAACATTTAACTTTGTGTTTGTTTCTGAAGCATTGTTCTTGTTTCAGTCTGTTGCCTAAAATCCCGATAAAATACGTTGAAGTTTCTGGTTAGAAAATTTGTAAATATTCCAGAGGTATTTGATTCTATTCAGTTTATTTCTACAGCTCCAATTCACATGTCATCTCAGGTCACTTTCCAGTTCACCAGATCATCCAGTCAGATTGATTCAAAGTTTTCTATCTAAGGAAAACCAGCTGATTGCATCGACTCATTGACTCTTCAGCAATCCCTCACACAAGCATTCATGTTAGCGACAGTGGAGAGGAAAAACTCCCTTTGAACAGGAAGAAACCTCCAGCAGAACCAGGCTCAGTGTGAGCGGCCATCTGCTGAGGCCCACTGGGGTTCAAGGAGACAGAAGCAGACATAGAAAAAGAAGCATAGATACAAAAGGCAGCTGTCAACCAGCTCCACAGGCGGCCCCGTCCAGGAAACACACAGCCAGGCAGACGAGCTCCGAGCCAGCTCCCATGTCAGAGGATGAAGAGAGCACATCCAGTTAGTCACAGTCAGAGAAACAGGACTACACTGGAAAACAGGCCAAGCTCCAACATCTAGAAACAAAGGTGTTGATGGCAGCAGCACAGCTGATATTTCTCTCCAGGATGGAGTCACAGCCAAACAGGAACAGACCAGATGAAGCTACTATGAGAAAAAGCAGAGAGAGCAGAACGTTAGAGATTGAACTAACAGATTCTGCAGAGTGGGAGAATAGAGATAGAATGAAGCAGAATGATGAAAAAGGGGTCCCTATGTCCTCCAGCAGTCTAAGCCTATAGCAGCAGAACTATAGAGATAATATGAGGAAATTCTTGTGAATTTTATTTAGAAATTGTTTCTATAAAACTGGAGCTGCAGAATAAATCAAACTCCAGTTCTATTAAAGTATTAATAAATGCTTATATAATCTGCTGCAACAGGTGTTGGATATTAATTGAAGTGCTGAATATTCATGATGTCACCTGCACTCGTCCCCCTGCTGGACTGTTTATGGGTCAGCATCCACTGCAGCAGCAGCAGCTCCTCTGGGACCTGACCTTCAGTAAAGATGTAAACAGGATGCAAATAAAAACTTCATCTTTCCTCCTTCCAAAGCTCGTCTGGACAGGCGGCCCATTTAGCTCTTTACCAGTCGTTGCTCCTCTTCCTTCAAAGCTCAACACTAAAAACTCGATCATGGGTAGGAAAGGCCTTCTGTGCTGAATCCGGACAGCCTTATGGGCGCCATGACAGGACGGACGACCACATGAAAGACGCTCATAAAGTTAGGACCATTTAGGAAATTAGCTATAACAGCCGAGTCTCTGTTATAAAACACTTGAATACGAGAACTTTAGCGTGTTTCACACTCTGCCTCCTCTCACCCAGAGGATTATGGGTAACTATATAACAGTATGAGCTCTTCATGCTAACTGAATTGCTGCAAGGAAGCATCCTGCTTCCTCTTCCTAGCTCCTTCCTAACTGCTAGCTCTGCTAAATAGAAATTTTTTTCAATTTAAAATCTAAGGTGTTTTTTTGAAGTAGAGAACAACAATCGTTCAGTTTGGTTTATAGACAATTTCCTGATTCCCATATTTTCTCAAACCCCTGAACTGATCGTTTGTCCTTTTCTTTCTTTTTTCTGTCTTAATGTTGGCAGTGGGCTTTAGGCTGCCCTGCAAGGCTTTAAACCTGGGTTTAACCGGAGACTAAGCCATTCTCAAGCACATATCAAGGTGCTCATTTTGAGCCTGGATCCAGATTTATTGTTGATTCTGTTCATGGTGGAGAATCCTGCTTCACAGCAGCAGGTTGAGCCAAACATCCTCTAAATGTGCAGGGTCATCTTTGAGCACGCCATTTCACTTTTCTTTCACCAGTTCACCGCAGTTCTTCCAGCAGTCCACACTTTCTCTGCTCTCTTTTTCTCATGGTCTTCTCCTTCTTTCCCATCGCCCGGCTTGCCACAGGTTTGCCTGCTGTGTCTAAAAGTAGCAGCAGCAGCAACCCAGACTGACAGCTCATTGGCTCATTTGGATCACGTGCAGCCTGGAGCCGGACGCTCCCCAGGGCTTTACCGTATTAACAGGAGAAGAAGAGCACTGTTGTCAGACAACATGCGGTAATTTATAAACGTTTTAAATCAGATTGGGTCCAGATTAGCCAGCAGGTGGGTCTGAATCCGGACCGCAATCCGCTCATCCTTCACCTCTGGTCTAGTCTATATCTCGATCATCATCTCCCCCTCTTGTTATGCAGAGTAAAGCTCAATCCAGAAATACACTATATTGCCAAAAGTATTTGCTCACCCATCCAAATTATTGGAATCAGGTGTTCCAATCACTTCCATGGCCACAGGTGTATAAATTCAAGCACCTAGGCATGCAGACTGTTTTTACAAACATTTGTGAAAGAATGGGTCGCTCTCAGGAGCTCAGTGAATTCCAGCGTGGAACTGTGATAGGATGCCACCTGTGCAACAAATCCAGTCGTGAAATTTCCTCGCTCCTAAATATTCCACAGTCAACTGTCAGCTGTATTATAAGAAAATGGAAGTGTTTGGGAACGACAGCAACTCAGCCACGAAGTGGTAGGCCACGTAAACTGACGGAGCGGGGTCAGCGGATGCTGAAGCGCATAGTGCGAAGAGGTCGCCAACTTTCTGCAGAGTCAATCACTACAGACCTCCAAACTTCATGTGGCCTTCAGATTAGCTCAAGAACAGTGCGCAGAGAGCTTCATGGAATGGGTTTCCATGGTCGAGCAGCTGCATCCAAGCCATACATAACCAAGTGCAATGCAAAGCGTCGGATGCGGTGGTGTAAAGCACGCTGCCACTGGACTCTAGAGCAGTGGAGACGCGTTCTCTGGAGTGACGAATCGCGCTTCTCCATCTGGCAATCTGATGGACGGGTCTGGGTTTGGCGGTTGCCAGGAGAACGGTACTTGTCTGACTGCATTGTGCCAAGTGTAAAGTTTGGTGGAGGGGGGATTATGGTGTGGGGTTGTTTTTCAGGAGCTGGGCTTGGCCCCTTAGTTCCAGTGAAAGGAACTCTGAATGCTTCAGCATACCAAGACATTTTGGACAATTCCATGCTCCCAACTTTGTGGGAACAGTTTGGAGCTGGCCCCTTCCTCTTCCAACATGACTGTGCACCAGTGCACAAAGCAAGGTCCATAAAGACATGGATGACAGAGTCTGGTGTGGATGAACTTGACTGGCCTGCACAGAGTCCTGACCTCAACCCGATAGAACACCTTTGGGATGAATTAGAGCGGAGACTGAGAGCCAGGCCTTCTCGTCCAACATCAGTGTGCGACCTCACAAATGCGCTTCTGGAAGAATGGTCAAAAATTCCCATAAACACACTCCTAAACCTTGTGGACAGCCTTCCCAGAAGAGTTGAAGCTGTTCTAGCTGCAAAGGGTGGACCGACGTCATATTGAACCCTATGGATTAGGAACGGGATGTCACTTAAGCTCATATGTGAGTCAAGGCAGGTGAGCAAATACTTTTGGCAATATAGTGTATCTCCGATCGATAATGACACTTAAGTTACGGGAAGTTAGGAAGGAGCTAAAACATATTGATAGCAATTTCAAAGCGTCGTGAACCAATTAACTAATTTGACACAAATGGCCAAAACTCAACCGCCAATGACTTATTTGATCCTCTTCAGCTAACATTTAGCATCATGTCTCAAAGGAAGCTAACGCTTAGCAACGCTGCATGTCTCAAAGGAAGCTAACGCTTAGCATCACTGCATGTCTCAAATGAGGCTAACACTTAGCACTGATGCATGTCTCAAATGAGGCTAACACTTAGCACTGATGCATGTCTCAAATGAGGCTAACACTTAGCACTGGTGCATGTCATAAATGAAGCTAATGCTTAGCATTGGTGCATGTCTCAAATGAGGCTAACACCTAGCGTTGGTGAATGTCTCAAATGAGGCTAACACTTAGCATTGGTGCATGTCATAAATGAAGCTAATGCTTAGCATTGGTGCATGTCTCAAATGAGGCTAACACTTAGCATTGATGCATGTTTAAATGAGGCTAACACTTAGCGTTGGTGCATGTCTCAAATGAGGCTAACACTTAGCATTTGTGCATGTCATAAATGAAGCTAATGCTTAGCATTGGTGCATGTCTCAAATGAGGCTAACACTTAGCATTGGTGCATGTCATAAATGAAGCTAATGCTTAGCATTGGTGCATGTCTCAAATGAGGCTAACACTTAGCATTGATGCATGTTTAAATGAGGCTAACACTTAGCGTTGGTGCAGGTTTCAAATGAGGCTAACACTTAGCATTGATGTATGTTTAAATGAGGCTAACACTTAGCATTGATGCATGTTTAAATGAGGCTAACACTTAGCGTTGGTGCATGTCTCAAATGAGGCTAACACTTAGCATTGGTGCATGTCATAAATGAAGCTAATGCTTAGCATTGGTGCATGTCTCAAATGAGGCTAACACTTAGCATTGATGCATGTTTAAATGAGGCTAACACTTAGCGTTGGTGCATGTCTCAAATGAGGCTAACACTTAGCATTGATGCATGTTTAAATGAGGCTAACACTTAGCGTTGGTGCATGTCTCAAATGAGGCTAACACTTAGCATTGATGCATGTTTAAATGAGGCTAACACTTAGCATTGATGCATGTCTCAAATGAAGCTAATGCTTAGCCTTGCCTTAAAATACATTTGTTTTTGCTACTTGCAGGATTTTCTTCTGTTTTTGCTTGCTAGTGTATTTGCATCACGTTTGCACCCCTCGGGCCGCCGTAGCATAAAGGCTGTAAATCCTCAGCTGATGATTCTGGATTAGAGGGAATCTCTAATCGTTGAACATTTCAATGTCAGGGTGGAGAAGATCAAAGAAGACAGAAGTATGATCCATGTTGATTCACACACCTTTCCTTTACATAACCTTTATTGCTTTTACTTATTGGGTTTGAATACAGAGGAGGTGAACATCTCTGAAACACTGTCATGTTTGCCAACAGCAGGGGACAGAAATCGATCCAGACGACTGTTTTAATGCTCTGTGATTGAGGTCCAGTACACAAAGAGAAACTCATTAAATAAGATTCTAGAGAAAAACAGAAAAAGGCTTCAAATCAGACGTCTGACTGAGAGTTTGGAGACCAAAAAAAATAAAAATCGAACCACATTTTCCGTGTCGGGTAGCGACGAGTTCACAGTCAAGTGCTAAATGTAGTGATTGACAGATCTGAATCATGATGTCATCTTTAAAAAAAACAAAGTAATGTTGAAAAGCTGCGACTCGGGAGGAAAAACAACATGAAGCATTTCAAATAATGGATTTGTGAAAGACCCTGAGAGCGAGATTATATATATTTTGATATTTATAAATGCGTTTGTAGCACAAGAAGTGATGCAGAAAGAAGAAATCATCCATAATTGGAAAAAAATTAAGATTAACATGCAAAAAAAAAAAAAAAAAAAACTAATCTAAAACTCACCCTTTAATTAATCACAATAGATTTTCACAGTTTTATATGCATTTATGTCATAGAAGAAAACTAAAAATAACCAATAAACCCAGACAGACTGTTCTCGACTCACATACAAGAAAACTCTACATAAAGCTTTTGGATTCAGAAGGATTCTTATTGCTAGTCCGAGTCCCTCGTGGACCCACCGGGCCCCCAGGGGCCAGCTGGCCGGTCCAAAAAAAACAAACCACCAGGTTCCGCACAACAGTTCTGCAGCATAAATGTGACATTTTTAATACATGGCTTCTTCTCAAGTCATTGCAGAAATTCACTCACACCGAAACACGCCTGGGCTCCGGATAAATACGTTAAAAACAGTCCATGTGCATTCGAATGGAAGTCCAGTATTCATAAGGCCTCACGCAGACGGACAGACGCCCCCCAGCAGAGAGGAGGCCAACACGGAGCCAGGAGAGAAAGGAACGGCGCCTCCACTGGCCTCCAGACAGCACTGAATGCAAGAGCCAAACATGGCCGCCAGCTTAGCTACGCTGCTAGCGCAAACATTTTTTTTTACTGCTTAGAGTCTTAAAAGCGGAAGAAAACAGGAAAGTAAATTCAAATGTCGGCTTTAAATTTACCTTAAATTCAGGTTCAAACATTATTGAATATTTAACCGAATATTACCATTAGCGCTTTGTTAGCTGGTTTAAGCTAATTAGCCACACATTTGTCCATTATTTGCTAAATATCTACAAAAAAAGTAAAGTTCTGAAAAATGTTGAAAACTGATAATGAACTACAGTTAGCCTGTTAGCCATGTAGCATATTCACTTTATTATAATAATATGATACGCTAGGGTTTATTGATTCTGGAACAGCGATAAATGCTTAGCTAGCATAACTTGGTCACGGTTTTGACATATTTTAGCTCCAAACTATCTGAAATAATTAGCTAAATAATGACGCATTCAACAGATCCTCAAGAAAACGTTTGATTAGGAGACGACTGAGGACACAGAAAAGGAGCTATTAGCCAGTAAAAACTCCTTTTCATTTTTAGCAACTATTAGCATCATTCAAGTCGCTTATTTATGGAAGCGAATTCCAATAAATTTATATTTCACACTTAACATTAAAGAGTAATGAGTAGTAATGAGTAAACGGAAGCATCGCTAGCCTGTTAGCCGAGTAGCATCTCGACTTTAAAACCCATTTAGGAAACCAGTTCATTATAAGCTAGGCTTTTTACCATGTTAAAATTACAAAAACAATTTATCTGCAAAAATATTTTTATTCAAATTTTGAAATGATAGCATAAAAAGAAAAAGAGCTAATTAGCTTAAATAGCCTATAGTAGCTAGCTTGCCAGTTATTGCTAGTAAGAGGTAAAAAAAAAAAAAGTTACAGCTAAGCTTCTACTTTAAATAATTTATATAGAAAGTTTTGGATGTTTTTAATTAATAAAGTGTCCAGTGGTTCGTCCCAGAGGCCCCTAAAGACGGCGAGCCTTTCTCCGCTGACCGGTTAGTAGTACGAACAGAAGAGGTGCTAGTCGTAGGTTGGGAAACGTTGGTGCCAGTTCAGGGCAGCGATGAGCCAATCGGAGCGGTTCTGGTTCCGTCGTAACTTGGTTTGTTTCTGATAAACCCGCTAAACGACCGACCATCCCTGCCTTACAGTTCCGTTAGAAGCCGCTGAGGCTCGATATGCTAATGAGGTCGTCTAATATTCAAAAATTTAAAAAAGGTTTTCTACGCGCCTCGTCATCGCAGGAGACGGTGGAGTCAGAACGAAGAACCCACCCCGGTTCTTCCAACATTTAGCCCTTTAACTTGATTTTTTGTTTTTAAAAATTTGCAGCAGGTTTATGAATTCACCCCTCCATCCGTCTCTCATGGCGTCACATGGCGGCCTCTGGAAACAGAAAACTAAAATTGATTGTCGCTAATGCTCAGCTAAAGACCTCAAAGCGTTGGGTCGAGTTTAGCTGCTAAGTTCAGACGTTTCCGAGGAGACGATGGACTCTTGTCCAACGTGGACAAACAGAGGGACGTAATACTGTACGGGGGGGTAAACGCACTAAGACTAGCTAGAGCCGAGCCTGCGGTCTGATTGTCTCGTTAGCTAATTACTCCACCTGCCTGGTTTTCTGCGCCGCGCAGATCGGAAGGCAGTGAGCTAGCTTTAAAAAAGTCGCGCAGCTTGTCCATGTCAGCTATCCTTCCTTAGCTGCCTCTCAGAAAACACCTGTGACGTCGCCGTGGCTACACTGACGAGTCGGCGCTCGTTGGCTCCACTTTGGCCCCGAGGCGGGAAGCCGGCGGGCTGCGGTCTGACCGCGCTAGCCAGAGGAAGACGCTGGATTTTAAAGGGCTACATCCAGACCTGCGTTAGCAGTTTCAGTTAGAAGCGAAAGTTGAGGTAAACTGAACCTGGAACAGGTGTTAGTGCTGCTACGCGTTAGCACGCCGGAGGCCCTGTAAGGATCCCTAAAGCAAACACTAGGGGGCGACGATGAGGGGGGCAGCCTGGAGACACGCTCACATTCACACAACTAAAAAAAAACAACATTTGATTTGTTCAGTTAAAAAAGGAAATCCCTCGTCGTAGCGTCGCGCGGCTAAGGCCGACCTCTCTACGAAACATGGAATCAACAGAGGTGATGAGAAACCAATAGGGAGGGACCAATAGTGTGATGGGTTTAAAAAAAACAGAGGAGAACGACTCTGATTGGTTCAGGAAGTTTCTGTGAGTCCGCAGAGGAAGCCAGCGGCGTTTTTTTTTTTCCAGTTACCATTTCCTCAGTCAGTGTTCGCTTCTCCGGATCAAACCGGAACCACAAGAGTCCGTCTCTCCGACCAGTTTGACCCGGAATCCCCCCCCCCCCCCCCCCCCCAAAAAAAAAGGTTGAATGGTCCAGTTCCAGCCACGACGCAGAAGGATCTGGACGCCCCGCCCTCAGCTTCGGTCCGTCGGCGTCTCCTGCGTTGATCATTGATTCTCAAAACAAAAACCTAGAACAATAAATCGTAATCATTCAATGTTTTTATTGCTGAATTAGAGATTTCCCCGAAACCAAAATAGTAAATCAGTGTCATAAAAAGCTCTAAAAGTTCCGATCCGTCCTCCGTTACGACGCGGATAAAGATTTAGCAAAATGACGTCTTTAGAAGTCGGACTAGTAGTAAGGCACTTCAAGAAAACGAGGCCCCCGTCTCAGGGAGGGGGGGACGTTCCGGGCTGGCTTCTTCGTCGTTGGGGGTGGGGGGGGACGTCCTTCTGTTGTATGGCACTGCGGCGGGGGCGGGGCTTCAGTCTACTCCCACCATCGGAGGCTCCCCGTTAGGGAGGAGGTGTTCCAGGGGCGGCTTGGTGTGGATCTCCAGCAGGCCGTGGATGAAGCCTTCAGCAGGGGCCGCGGCAGCGGCGCCCCCTGGAGGAGAGCCGGAGCGATCTTTGGGGCCGTCAGGTGTTGCGGAGGAGTTGGTGCTTGTCTCCGTCTTTGATTCAGTAGCTCGGGGAATTTCCGTGGAGGGCTCCTGCCGCGTGGCGTTGTCATCGTCCGGTTCCTTTGCGGCGGCGGGCCATGCCGGATCAGAACCGTCCCCCTCCGCCGAATCTTCCCTCTGAAACTCGCCCTCCTCCTCCAGCTCCTTGGCTCCGGCCCCGCCGCTCCCGCACTCGCTCTCGTTCTCAGACGGCGGGCAGGTGGAGGTCGGGGTGGGGGCGCGGAAGTCGCCGTCCTCGCTGACGTCGTCGCTGGCGCCGCGGGGCCTCAGGTGGATCCTCTGGTGGCGGACCAGGCTGTGCTTCAGGGTGAAGGTGCGCTCGCAGGTCTGGCACTTGTAGGGCCGCTCCCCTGAGGGACAGAGAGATGACAAACCGTCAGATTAGGCTGCGATCTTCCATGCCTGATTAATCTGAACTGGATTTCTTAATAATCCGATTGATCTTTAGTGACGACGTCTGCTGAGCTGATCAGTCGAGACTCGTCCCTCACTGGCAGCTCGGTTGGACAATGGAGATGCTGAGGGGTTACCATGACAGCCGCATACTCAGCTCACCCGTTGCCCCACTGAGCCCTTCGTTAAAATAAAGTCTGGCTACGGCTCTATCTTCCTGTGACCAATCAGAAGCCGCCGGTGGGCGGAGCCTCCGTCATTACCTGTGTGGGACCTCATGTGGCGGGTCAGGTCCTGCAGGGACCAGAATCTTTTCCCGCACTCGGTGCAGATCTTCTTCCTCTTGTCCACCCGTCCACCCGCCGCCGCCTCCCCTCCCTCCACGCTCTTTGGTTCCGACGCCTCCTCGTCGCTCCTCTCCTCCTTCTCCGACTCGCCGCTCTCCCCTCCGTTGCTGTCGTCTTCCTCCGCCTCCTTCTCTTCTTCCTCCAGCTCAGCAGCTTTGCCCTCCATCCCCTCCTCCTCCTCCTCCTCCACCACCTCCTTCACGGCAGGAGGTGCCTCCTCCTCAGTCTTTGCCTGCGTCTCCTCGCAGAGGTGCGCCCTCTCGTGGCGAGCCAGGGTGGCGGCGTAGCGGAAGCTCTTGGCGCAGACCTGGCAGGCGTGTTTCTGGTCGGGCTTGGCTGCCGGGCTGCTGCTTCCCTCATGGTCTTCGGAGATCTCCGCTGCTTCCCGGGGAGCAGAGGAGGGGGAGGAGGAGGGAGGCTGCTCCTGAGGAGGAGCAGAGCTAGCGGAAGACGAAGAGAGCTTGAAGTCGATGAGCTTCTTGCCAAAGTTCAGGTCGAGGCTCTTGTTGCTGTGACAGTCGTCGTCGTCGGTGATGTCGGCCTGAAGGTGGAAAACGATCCTCAGCATCAGAAATCGCATTTATAAACAGAAATTAAGTGAAAAAAGAGCAAATCTCCAGACTTAGCAGCCTGTTAGCCCTGAATCCTGTCTTACAGGAGGGAATGTTTACCTTGCTGCTCAGTGGCTGCTTTCCTTCTGCTCCTCTGCTCTCTGGCGCCCCCTGCTGCTCAGCCTGCTCAGTGGTTTCTGCTTCCTGCTGCTCTGCAGCTGGACTGGAACCTGTGGGAGGATCAGTCTGGAGTCAGCCAGCTGAGTTCACAGGAAAACCCAAATGATTGAACAGTTATCATTGGCTGACCTTGGCTTGCTTTGGGGGCGGGGCTCAGCTGGTTGACCTCAGGAGGGGCGGGGCTGTTAACGGTGGATGGCGGGCCTGGTTCTGTGGTGATGAGGTCCCTGGGTTCCGGCGCCGGTTGCTCCGTCTCCGACTGGCTCTCTGCAGAACACAAAGGAACCGTCAGCCTGAGGGAGAGCGGACCCCCGCGGGGGCGATACCAGACTCGGTGAGAAGCAGTCTGACCGGCGCTCTCGTGTGAGCCGTCGTTCACAATGGCGCCGTTGCGTCGCAGCGTCCTGTGGGTCACGCCGTGTTTGCGCAGAAGGTGGCGCTCACAGTTGGACTTGGTGGAGAAGAAGGCGTCGCAGCGGGGGCATGGAAACGGCTTCTGGCCTGGAGGAGATGGAGGAACGCCTCGGTTAGTGGTTCTGACCCGTGCGAAGTCAGAGAGGGCGCTGCTGACGCGGATCTACGGCCCAGAGCAGAACGCTTCCATTCTAGCTTTCTAGAAGCTCTCATTTCTAGTCTGAGTTTATCGTTCAGTCGCTCCTTTCCTCACTGAGACACACGGAATCTCTCTCAGTCAGGCTACTTGTGCGTTCTAGTGAAACCTCATCACTGTTCCATTTCACAACACAACAGACAGAACGGACAAAGTCCGTTAGCCCGTCTGCAGCAGCCAGCCAGGGCTAACGTTAGCCCGTCTGCTGCGGCCAGCCAGGGCTAACGTTAGCCCGTCTGCTGCGGCCAGCCAGGGCTAACGTTAGCCCGTCTGCTGCGGCCAGCCAGGGCTAACGTTAGCCCGTCTGCTGCGGCCAGCCACGGCTAACGTTAGCCCGTCTGCTGCGGCCAGCCACGGCTAACGTTAGCCCGTCTGCTGCGGCCAGCCACGGCTAACGTTAGCCCGTCTGCGGCGGCCAGCCAGGGCTAACGTTAGCCCGTCTGCGGCGGCCAGCCAGGGCTAACGTTAGCCCGTCTGCAGCGGCCAGCCAGGGCTAACGTTAGCCCGTCTGCAGCGGCCAGCCAGGGCTAACGTTAGCCCGTCTGCTGCGGCCAGCCACGGCTAACGTTAGCCCGTCTGCTGCGGCCAGCCACGGCTAACGTTAGCCCGTCTGCGGCGGCCAGCCAGGGCTAACGTTAGCCCGTCTGCAGCAGCCAGCCAGGGCTAACGTTAGCCCGTCTGCAGCAGCCAGCCAGGGCTGACGTTAGCCCGTCTGCAGCGGCCAGGGCTAACGTTAGCCCGTCTGCAGCAGCCAGCCAGGGCTAACGTTAGCCCATCTGCAGCAGCCAGCCAGGGCTAACGTTAGCCCATCTGCAGCAGCCAGCCAGGGCTAACGTTAGCCCATCTGCAGAGGCCAGGGCTAACGTTAGCCCGTCTGCAGCAGCCAGCCAGGGCTAACGTTAGCCCGTCTGCAGTAGCCCTCTCTCTGCATAGCCGTGTGTGAAGTAACGCTGGCTATATTTTTTTGTTTTATTCGGC
Organism: Cyprinodon diabolis; assembly: GCA_030533445.1. Lineage (NCBI taxonomy): Eukaryota > Metazoa > Chordata > Actinopteri > Cyprinodontiformes > Cyprinodontidae > Cyprinodon > Cyprinodon diabolis. Next base: position 43,541,582 of record CM060082.1, on the reverse strand, counting down.
AAAATGTTAAATTTATTCGTGTTTATCTGACTGTGTTCATTATTATTCCCCCAATAAATGAAAAAAAATCAATAATTTAATAATAATAATTTATTATTATTAGAGACTATTAATAATAGATTAGCTTTGAATGTGGTGATGTCATCAATACGCTTCTTCCCGTTCTCCCAGAGTCCAGACTTTCTTGGGTTCTAGTCAAGAACAGACTTGGCGGGAACACGAGTCCGTACTCGTGTTCTAGCGAATTGATAAACAGCCAGGCTGTCTGCACGTCCACCCCAACCCCTCCATAGGGCACTACAGTGGTTACGCCATTTTCCATGAATGTCCGAACGTCTAAATGATGAAAACGTAGTGGACTCACAATTTCCCGTCACAGATATATCCCAGAATGCTTTGCAAGAGCTCTCCTTGCAAAGGATCATGGGATTTTATCTTTTTTTTTTTGGGCAGACAGAACAAAGATGGCGCAGGCGAGGAGGCGGAGTCTCATGACCAACGGGGAGTGAAAAGTAGTGGTGATCTATCTGAACAGCCAGTTAACAAAGTTCACTATAGAATCCACTATGTAGTAATGGAGGGGTCAGAGGTCAGGGGTCAGACTGGATGTTCGACACAACCTCAGCCTGCTGCCCTCTGCCTGCTACTAGAGAGAGATCTAATCAACCAATTAACCAGATAACTAATCAACCAACCATCTGGTTTAGATTTTTATAACCATTTCTCCCTCTGCCGGTGGTGCCGCCTCCCACTGTCGCCCTAAGCTTGATCAGGAGGAATTACTGACAATAACGGGACGCCAGATTCTGATCTGGTTTATCAACTGGATCAAACCGGTTTATAAATGAAACCTCTGTAGTGTGTGATTTGAAGCAGCCCTGTAGGCCCCGCCCCCCCAGCCTCAGGTGTTCCCTCCTACCTGTGTGGGTCAGCATGTGTCTCTGCAGCGAGCTCATCCAGGGGAAGACCCGCGGGCAGAAGGGGCAGGTCATCTTCTGCACTGAGTTGGAGTAGGCGTTCTTCTTCCCTTTGGTCTGTGGTACCGTCATGGCCGCCACAGCCCCGGCGGGCTTCGCCTCCTCGCCGATCCTCCCCTCGTTCTCCTCCCCTCCTCCGGATGCTGCGGCTCGCTCCACATCTGTTCAGAGGAAGGAGTCTGAGTTAATCTGAGATCGGTTTCCACCGCCGCCTTTCCGGGCGCCATCTCACCTTTCTTTGCCGTCAGCTCTGCGGTTCCGGTCTGCAGATAGGTGCTGAACTTGTTGGAGTCGGTCGTGGCGAGCATCTTCTCCACGCTGGCAAACTCTCCGCTGGATTCCAGGTCGATCCCGCCGGCAGCGACCTTCTCCTTCGCTGCCAGAGCCGCCGGCTTCTTCCTGGACCGCCGTCTGCGAGGAGAGAACACATCAGATCCTGCGCCGCCAAGGGAGGAGGGGAGGAGGTGAAGCAGGAGTACCTGGAGGTTCTGTCGGACGCATCGTCACCCGGAGCATCTAGGATGGAGGAGGACGGCGAGGCGTCGGGGTCGGCCTGCGAGGATGAGGAGTTTCCGTCCAGCATGCCCTGAGCTGCAGAGACGGAGCTGATGATCTGAGCGATGGAGGCGAGCGGCGCCAGATCCTTCACAGAGGGGGGGGAGGAGGTGGCGGGGGCGGGTTTGGGCAGCAGCGGCTTGAGGCGCTGAGCTCGGCTGGCGGAGGGAGGCGTGGCTCCAGCGGGAAGCTGGTAGCCGCTCAGCAGGTTAGGAGGCTGCAGAGGAAGGAGGGCCGTCTTCTCCTCGGTCGCCACGGCGAGCTGGTGCTGCGGCTCGATGGCGGCATTCTGCTCCGTCTTCATTTCCCCCTCCGCACCGCCGTCAGCCTCCCGGCGCTGCCGCTTGCTGGGGATGGACAGGTCGATGGGCTGGTCCGAGTCGGAGCAGTCGAAGCCGTGGGAGGAGTTCTCCGTTTTGATGACGGGAGACGCCGTCTGGCTGCCGCGCCCCTTGGCAGAGAAGTCCAGCGGCTGGTCCAGTTCTACGGCGTAAGCCATCTCCTCCGCCTTCACCTGCAGGAGTGCGGCAGGCTGACTGATCCCGTTCAGCGCCACTGGATTCAGGGCTGTGCCGGCGGCGGCGGGCAGGAGCGTGGTGATGTGACCCTCGATCTCGCGCTCCTGGACCTCCGGGTGCTGCTTCAGCAGGTGGTGGATGCAGTTCCGTTTGGCCAGGAAGGCGGCGCCGCAGCGGCGGCACTCAAAGGGCTTCCTCTGACAGCCGTTGTGCGTGCGCAGGTGGATCTGCAGCGCCCGGTACGTCTTCAGGTCCTCGCCACAGAAGCGGCAGGTGGTTTCGCAGGCCGTCTCCGCCTCTGGCGTGGTGCCGGGGGGAGCGGCGGTGATGGACGGGGAGGAGAAGGTGACGTACTTGATGTTCTTCTCGATGTCCTTCCTGGACGTCTTGGCGTGCTTCTTCCTGAGGTGGCGCTCGCAGTTGGCCTTGACGGTGAAGGGGTAGTGGCACATGCGGCAGACGTAGGGCCGCTCGCCGCTGTGCGTGCGCAGGTGGCGGATCAGCGTGGCCTTGTCCGGCGCCACGTAGTCACACATGTTGCACTGGTGGGGCAGGATGCCCAGGTGGAAGCGCATGTGGGCCTGCAGGGCGCCAGAAAGAGGGAACACCTGGTCGCAGAAGCGGCAGGGGAACGTCCCTTTGGCGGCGGTGGGCCCGGCTTTGCCTCCCGCCTTCCGGACGTTTAGCCCCGCCTCCTCCTGGACCACCGTGGCGGCTGCCGGCGGCGAGTCGGACAGCGCCGTTTTGGCGTCGCCCGGCGACTCTGCTTCCATGTGGGGGCCGTCCCCCGCCGAGGATGGTGACTTGAAGAGGGAGGGCGTTGGGGGGGGCAGGCTGGGGCTGATGCAGCCCAGTGAGGCCTGCTGGGAGCTCTGCAGGGGGGGAGGGGTGGTGGCGTTGAGGCTGCAGCGAGGGCTGATGGGAGGTTTGGGCTTCAGCGGGGGCATGGCCTTCTGACCCGGGAGCTGACCTGGAGGAGGAGACAGGATGAAGGCAAAGTGTCCAGAACCGGGGGACCGGAGAACCGGGGGACGGGGGGACACTCACCAGAAAAACCCGGAGCCTTGGCCAGAGTCGGAAGCCCCATATGGTTGGGCGCCGCAGCCGCCACCTTCAGGATCTGCTGGATGTCGGCCAGCTCCATCACGCTGGCGGCGCCGGACTCCCCCGGCTTACAGCTGGACAAGGCGCCGCTGCCCGTGGCGGCGCCCCCCTCCGGCTGCAGCAGGAAGCCCGCCTGGAAAGGCTGCAGGGACAGCAGGTTGAGGGCGTCCCGCTGCGACAGGCCCTGCAGGGCGGAGCTGGACGCCTCCAGCAGCGGGATGCTGAGGGCGGCCAGCCCCCCCACACCCAGGCCCAGGGTCACCCCCAGGCCCCCGGACAGGAAGGCGGCGGCGGGCTCCTGGGGGAGGCTGAAGGACAGCGGCTCCACGTGGATCACCTTGATGCTGTCCAGGTGGGCCTGATGGATCTCGTCGTCCGTCGGACCGAGCTTCACCTGGAAGTCCAACAGAACAAGGATCAGGAGGGGTTTGGAGGAGGATGCACAGGAGGAGGAGCAGGAGGAGGAGCCCACCTTAGAGACGTGCTGCAGGCCCAGACCCTCCAGGAAGCTGGACTGCTCTGATGCCGGGGGTCCAGCTTCAGCGTTCTCAGCTTCCTCGGCCCGCCTCCCTCCGTTGGCCTTCACTCTGTCCTCGACCTCAGCAGCGGGTTTCTCCGCGTGGGAGACGGATCTATGGAGGTCCAGGGCGGAGCGCAGAGGGAAGGCCTTATCGCAGGAGTCGCAGACAAAACGGTGGAACTTACTGATGCAGCGCCGCAGGTTGGACTCACACCAGACCTGAAGGGACAGACGGACGGGTCAGAGACCTGATGGTTCAGAGCAGCGACACCGATGGCGGCGAGGGGTGGATGGGGCTGTACCTGAGCGATGTGAGCAAACTTCTTGCAGGAAAAGTCGATGAAGGCCAGGTCGTTGAAGCCGGTGGGGATGGAGGGGTTGTTCTGGATGAAGGGACGACCGCTGGGGTCCTGGGGGAGGAGCTTATGGACGCCAGCATTGTGGCGCAGCAGGCCACGGTGGGTTCTGAACGAAAGGCAGCAGAGATCACACCTGCAGAGGAGATCAAAGGAGAGTTGGACATCCTGAGGGTCAAAGGAGACGCTCAGGTGAGCTATCTCTATAGTTCTGCTGCTATAGGCTTAGACTGCTGGAGGACATAGGGACCCCTTTTTCATCATTCTGCTTCATTCTATCTCTATTCTCCCACTCTGCAGAATCTGTTAGTTCAATCTCTAACGTTCTGCTCTCTCTGCTTTTTCTCATGGTAGCTTCATCTGGTCTGTTCCTGTTTGGCTGTGACTCCATCCTGGAGAGAAATATCAGCTGTGCTGCTGCCATCAACACCTTTGTTTCTAGATGTTGGAGCTTGGCCTGTTTTCCAGTGTAGTCCTGTTTCTCTGACTGTGACTAACTGGATGTGCTCTCTTCATCCTCTGACATGGGAGCTGGCTCGGAGCTCGTCTGCCTGGCTGTGTGTTTCCTGGACGGGGCCGCCTGTGGAGCTGGTTGACAGTTGCCTTTTGTATCTATGCTTCTTTTTCTATGTCTGCTTCTGTCTCCTTGAACCCCAGTGGGCCTCAGCAGATGGCCGCTCACACTGAGCCTGGTTCTGCTGGAGGTTTCTTCCTGTTCAAAGGGAGTTTTTCCTCTCCACTGTCGCTACAAGCATCAAAGTGCCCTAAGATGAGATGTGTTGTGAATTGGCGCTATAGAAATAACCTGTCGACTGTCTGAGTTCTTCCATCAAACTAACTTTCCTTTCTCGCTCTGAAGGACTGAGATGGTTTGAGTTCTCCTCTCCTCTCCTCTCCTCTCCTCTCCTCTCCTCTCCTCTCCTCTCCTCTCCTCTCCTCTCCTCTCCTCTCCTCTCCTCTCCTCTCCTCTCCTCTCCTCTCCTCTCCTCTCCTCTCCTCTCCTCTCCTCTCCTCTCCTCTCCTCTTCCTGCAGTGCAGTCTATCCTCTTACCGGCTGATTAAGGAGGATTTAGCTCTAAGTATTCTCCTTCCTCCATAACGAGCTCAGCGCCGCCTGCTGACCTCATTCCATCCCTCCTGTCCTTCATGTTTTCTCCTCATATTGTTTTCTAATTTTCCACTTTGATCTTTCCTCCATTGCTTCCTGGTTTATTTTCCCGCAGGAACAAACTGACCTCGGGTGTCTCTGATTGGCTGAGATGGGTGAGTTCAGTTCGTTAAGGTGTACCTGAGCATGGTGTCAGGATGAGTGTCCATGTGAGCGTCCAGGTCCAGTCTGGAGCTGCAGGTCTTAAAGCAGATGGGACACGGCAGCAGCTCCTCCTCGGAGCCCTGGACCGCCATGAACTCGTCCGCCGCCGCATCCTCCATCACCTGGACAGAGAACCGAGCCATTCTAGTTCTCTGAGGAACACAGGCTGGATGGAGCCCAGAGCGGGAAGAACCGGTTACCTTCTTACTGGGCGGCTCGTCTCCGAGCTCCTCCTCCAGGCCCTGCCGCCGCTTCATGGAAGGACGGCGCCGTTTGGTCGGGGAGGGAGGGCTGCTGAGGGGGATCAGACCGTTCGGGTCCTTGTCGTGGATCTTCATGTGCCTGAAGAGGAGGAGAGATGAAAAAACGGGTCAGACCCAAGGGATTCTGGGAAAACATTATGGTCCAGCTCAGTCTGACCCCGAACATTGAGACTGTGTGAGACATGAGGGGGAGAAAGGAGGTATCAGAAGGAGTAAGGAGGCATCAGAGGGAGAAAGGAGACGTCAGAGGGAGAAAGGAGACGTCAGAGGGAGAAAAGGAGACGTCAGAGGGAGAAAAGGAGACGTCAGAGGGAGAAAAGGAGACGTCAGAGGGAGTAAGGAGACATAAAAGGGAGTAAGGAGGCATCATAGGGAGAAAGGAGACGTCAGAGGGAGAAAGGAAGCATCAGAGGGAGAAAGGAAGCATCAGAGGGAGAAAGGAAGCATCAGAGGGAGAAAGGAGACGTCAGAGGGAGAAAGGAAGCATCGGAGGGAGAAAAGGAGACGTCAGAGGGAAAAAGGAGGCATCGGAGGGAGAAAAGGAGACGTCAGAGGGAAAAAGGAGACATTGGAGGGAAAAAGGAGGCATCGGAGGGAAAAAGGAGACATCGGAGGGAAAAAGGAGACATCGGAGGGAGAAAGGACAAATCGGAGGAAGAAAGGAGAAATCGGAGGGAGAAAGGAGACATCAGAGGGTATAAGGAGGCATCAGAGGGAGTAAGGAGGCATCAGAAGGAAAAAAGGAGACGACAGAGGGAAAAAGGAGGCAACGGAGGCAGAAAGGAGACATCAAAGGGAGTAAGGAGACATCAGAGGGAGTAAGGAGACATCAGAGGGAGTAAGGAGACATCAGAGGGAGAAAGGAGGCATCGGAGGGAGAAAGGAGGCATCGGAGGCAGTAAGGAGGCATCGGAGGCAGGTGGGGACAGATGGAGCAATAGATGACATTAAAAAAAACAGAGAACAAGGAGGAGATAATAAAAAGGAGGCTGAGGAGGAAAGGTGTAAACAATAGATAAGATGGATCAAGAAAGAAAGGACAGAAGGAGACGCAGTGAGGAGGGAAGTTGTAAAGCAGGAGGATGATTTTATAGAAAACAAGAGGAAGGAGATCTGAGTCAAAGAGAATAAGGAGTCAAAAGGTGACATCAGGAGGTGCTGCTTCAAGGTGTCATCTATTAATAGAGGCCTCAGGCAGCCGCTGGACGACCATAAGAGGTCCTGACAGCCAGTCAGCAGATCTGGGAGCAGCTGACAGGAAGCGGCTCATTAACCAATCAAAACTCAGGGAAGCAGCGGGCCAATGAGGGAGCAAGGTCTGCAGCAGACGAACCCGTGACCCAACAACCGTCCAATCAGAGACAGGCCAGCCTGCAGAGTCAGCAGAAACAGATACAGAGCAGAGGGAGAGAGCAGACAGCTGCTGAGAGGAGGAGGAGGAGGGATGGAAGCAAGGGAAGAGGAGTTTGATGAAGGAGAAACTTAAAGAGGAAACAAAGAGGAGAAAAAAAACAGCAGGAAAGGAAAAAATAAAGAATAAAATAAAATGAAACCTGTTAAAACAACAGGAAGGATGAGTGCAGGAGTCCCAGGGAAGAAAGGGTTAAACAGACCCACAAGACAGAAAAGGGAAAAAAAGGAGAAGAAGCTAAGACAAAGAAAGGAGGGAGGAGGAGGATTATACAAGATGGAAGGAAAAGGAGGAATTTATATTAAGGGAAAATCTTCCTCTGGTCTCAGTTTTCACCTCAGCTCTGTTCAAACATTAAAACTAAATGAGCCGTTTCATATCTTCTCCTCCTGAGGAGGCCCTCAAATCTCAAAGGATGCTGCTCCTCATCTTCGCTACCCCCTCCCTCCAGCTCCGTCCGCAGTTTGCATTGGAAATAAGTTTCAGAAAAGTCTGGGAGCACCGAGGATCGGACCGGAAAAACCGGCTCTCTGCAGCAGCACCAGGGGAGCCTCTCAAACTACATTACCCATCAACCCCATGGTGCTGAGTGAAGAAAAATGCTTTACTAGAACATGTCTGCACATCTCCAGACATCCAACCTGTTGCTTTGCATCACGTTGCTGCATCATCTCCTCTCTGATGCTTTTGCCCACCAAACCGGTTCCTGTGTTTGTTTAGCTTTAGTTCTCTGAGTCCAGAGCAAGCCGCACACCGAGCTGCGTTCACAGTCACCGTTCTATAAGCTGACTGTTTTACCACTCCAGCTGGAGTTTATAAATGCAGAATAAAGCTACCGATGGAAAAACCTTTAGGATGTTGTTTATAACTCCAGATTAGGAAAAGCCATTAAGAGCCACAGAAAGCATTTATACACACCACTAGTTGTTTCTAAGGTCAGAGCGTAGAACAGCCAGTTTGAACTATAGACAAAACACCACCAGTTGTTTCTAACAGAGTTTATAAATCCAGACTGAAACGGTTTGTGTAATCCGTTTGCCGCCGTTTATAACATCAGATATTAGAAAAGCCAGTCTGTACTGTAAACAGCCTTTATAAACACCATCTGTTGTTTCACTTTATAAATCTAGACTGAACTGTCCATTTAAACCATGTGGACTACTGTTTATAACTCCAGATCAGAGCGTACAACAGCCAGTTTGAACTATAGACAAAACACCACCAGTTGTTTCTACTGGTGTTTATAAATCCAGACTAAAACAGCTTGCGTAAAACTTGTGGACTATTGTTAACGGTGCCGCCGATCACTCCTGCAGCATCAGATCAGAACAGCCAGTTTTAATCATAAACAGCATTTATAAACACCACTAGCTGTTTCATTAAGTGTTTATAAATTAGACCTATTTGCAGAGAAGAAGAGATCAATAAGTTACAAACTTGTCTGACTATTTTCTTTCTCGCTACTTCTAGTGGTTTCAGTCCGTCTGTGTCTTTGCAACTTGTAGGTTAACCAATTAAGATTCAGTTTTTTTCTATCTAGATGCAGCTCTATAGATGTACGAGTGACCTATCTTTGTTCAGATGCTATACGTCTTGTTGCTACGTTTCTGTGGGCTCCTTTAAGGTCTTTGTATCTCTGCATCATGATTCAGGTCTGGTTGATCTTTTTATTTAATCATTAATTGGTAAGACTTTACAAAAAACATCATTAACGGTAAAGAGACCATTTATTAATTCTTTGAAAAAACTGGAAACATACATCTATAAACAGCACCGGGCTATAAGCTGCTAATATCTACTGAACTGTCTCCCACCAAACCTGTAGGGGGAGCTCTACATATAGCCCCTGGAATAGGGACGAAGGAGAATGCTAGCTCCCATTAGCTTGTTAGCTCGCAGCAGTAAGAGCTTCTACTGAAAGATGGAGCTTAATCAGCTCTTTATTTCAGCTCTACAGGAGTTGAGCTCAGTCTCTTCATTGGTTCAGCAGCTTTAATGCAGCAAATAAATGTCAAAATGTGTGAATTCAGGACATTTGTTCTCCGTTGTGCCTAATGCTAGCATGTTCTATTGCTAAATGAAAATTAGACCCTCATTCTTTGACTTCCCCCTCTGGCGGTTAGAAAACCATGCAGCTTCTTATAAGCCGCATGGTTAAAAGCGTGGGAAAAAGTAGCGGCTTATAGTCTGGAAAATACAGTAAATTGAACGATGCAGAAGCAGAATTAAGTTAAGCGTCACAGCTGTCTCTGTTGTACTTAAAGTCGTAGGGAAGCGGTTGTTCCAACCGTTGCATTTCCGAATCCTCCCAAGTGGTGCCCGACTTTACACAAGTGAATAAAGTGAATGTGATTGGTTGATTATCAAGGGGGCGGGATTGTTGTGGCGAAAGGTTCCCAAGCAAGTTTGGTTGTGGCCGGTTTGTCGAAAGCATCTTGCTAACCATTTAACTACTTAGTGCTAGTAGGTTCCCAATGGGAAATTCCATTGGGACCAAGTAGCACTAAGTTGCTAACCAGTTAGCATCTTAGTGCTAGCAGGTTCCCAATGGGAAATTCCATTGGGACCAAGTAGCACTAAATTGGTGACTTAGAAACGACGCTGTCAAGGAACGCTATGGACAGCGGAAACATGCAAGAGGAGGAGAGTTTAGTGTCGGAGGTCGTGGATGAGTCTCCTCCGTCATCCATTTTTTATTTAGAGGAGGAAAGCGGGGACGAAGATGTTGTGGAAGAGGACGCCAGGGCGGCAGAAGCTTGGTTTGGTGTAGAAGGCTTCCAGCCGTACATGTTTGAGCCCTTGCCTCGCAACGCTGCCAGTTCTGTTAGCTCTACGCCTGCCGAAGACACAGACGTCCATCCCCGTGGACACTGGGACGCAACTCAATGGGAAAGGAAAGGATTCTGGTTTCAACCGTTGCGTATATTAGCTGCGACACATGAATCAAGATGCTATGACCGAAAACATTTGATTGACAGATGACCGTTGATATATGATTGGCCGAATTTAGGTGTTCAGGCTGATTTAGAACTAACTGGCCTGCAGAAGATAACGAAGAAAAACACAGATTTTAGGACTGGATTCTTGTTAAAAATAGAAATTTTCTAAATTTTGGGACAATATAAAGAGCAAATTTATACACATGTTTAAGCCAGAATGATCTAACATTTAAATATGATTTCCCTACAACTTTAAAGGATCCAGACTCTTTGGTAATAAAGCTGAAACTCAGATGAAAAAACAACTAAAGATGAGACAGATCCTGGACACAGAGCAGCTCTATTTTCTTGAAGCCAGAGAGCAGAAGAATAAATGAGACGGTTGTGTTTGCGTCTGCCTCCAGTCATTCCTTCCTGCCCACAGCTCTTCATGCCGCAGCAGCAGACAGAGGAAGAGGGACGGAGCATGGATCCATCTCTCTTTCTCCGACTCTAAAAACCTTTGGTTTCACTCTTCTAGTTGGACCCGTGTTTGACTGAAACGTCTGTTAATGAGAAACGCAGTCTGGGCCTCACTGATAAATGACTGGGTGGAGCTCTGGGTGGGTGTTTGATGGGGGAGAGTGGATCTAAAATCTCGCCTTACTTCCTCTGCACCCCCCTACGCCTGCAGTCTTGTCCCTGGCGGTGGAATCAGTGTACCAGATGATGATATGATGGAGGAGTAGAAGTGCATAGCTTGGGCCGAGTTCTTCCTGAAGTCCACAACCATTGGATGTGGACTTCAGGACGCAGTGGATCGTATCAGAGAGCTAATCGACACCCGGAGGCTGTGTGTGTGTGCGCTGTGGCTCACCTGTGCATGTTGCCGTTGGTGGTGAACGTCTGTCCGCAGATGGTGCACTTGTACGGCCTCTCCCCACTGTGGACCAGCATGTGTCGGTCCAGCGACGAGGCCGAGCTCAGGCACTTCCCGCAGATGCTGCAGGAGTGATCGGTGGCGCCGGTGTCGGCGTTGTGCTGCAGGAGAACGACAGCTCAGGTGTTGTTTCGGCTCGGCTGCGGCGCGCGGTGTGGGGGGTGGGGCTTACCTGTCGGATGTGCATGGTCAGCTGGTGCTGCGTCTGGCAGTTCTTGTCGCACAGCGGGCAGATGAAGGCCGAGCTGTCGTCTTTGGTGTCCTGAGGAGACATTAAAACCGCGGCGTGAGACAGAGAACCGAGCTTCCTCCGGCAGGAGATCGATTCCACAGAGAGGCAGCTCGTTGCCATGGTGATTCCCTCCTTTTTTTTTCATTTAGCAGAGTCAAAGGCACAGCCCACAGCATCACTTTTATAATCAGACCTTCTGGAGGCGTCCTCCAGGTCCAGTTTGGACAGAAAGGGCATTTGGGGTCGTCTCTCTGCTCGCTGGGCTCTGATTGGTCAGAAAAATAGCTCCTCTAGCACTGAGGGGCGGGAACTGATCATTTTCTGATCAGACAGAACCTGAGGAGCCGAACCACACGGAAATCTAGAGGACACGCCCCCCCCCCCGCTGAGGATCAATCTCCACACACACACACACACACACACACACACACACACACACACATGTTGTGTCACAATATCGTTGTGGGGACCTTCCATTGACTTCCATTCATTTCCCACTAATTTATATGGCCTAACCGTGACCCTTGCCCTAACCCTAACCATTACCGACACATACCTATCCCTAAACCTAACCTAAACTCAATTCACACCTTAGTCCTAAACCTAACCCCCACCCCAAGAAGAGAAACTTTCCTTATGGGGACTAGTTGTTGGTCCCCACAAGTACCTATGAGTCCCCAAAATGTAGCATATTCCTAGGAAATTGTCCCCACCAGGTATTAAAGACATGGCCACACACACACACACACTCACACACACATCCTCGGCTCAGGAGGCAGAACTTCCTATTTCCTGTTTGAGGCACAGGAAGCCCTGACAGGAGCAGGAATGCCCCAGTGCATGATGGGAAAGGAGGAAAGCAGCACGGCGGCGAGGCCTGCGGCTCCTACCTGGTTGCGTCGAACGTTGCGACCTGGCGGGGCTCTCATGGCGGCCGTCAGAGACTTGCTGGGCGAGGGGCTGCGCACAGAGACACAGAACTACGTTACATAGATGCTGACTCTCTAATAAACCCAGAGCAGTTCAAAGCCGTGGAGCAACTTTATCCCACATCCGGTCGGTTTTTGATCTGAAGCGATTCGGTTCATCTTCCTGCACTGAAAAAACTATTTAGAAATAAGTAAATATGTCTTAAATTAAGTTTATTTACCATTAATTTGAGAAGGTAAAGTAGAAAGTTTGCAATAGAATGAGTATATTTACTCTTGAAATAAGATAAACAGATAATATGCACTTGAAATAATAGTTTTTTTTTTTTTTTAGATGTAAATTGTCTTTTTCCATTGGATAAATGTTTTATCTCCTCAATTCAAGAGCAAATGCACCTATTTTAAGAAAAAAATGACTCATCTAGATCTTAATTTTTTCAGTGCAGGTTAAATTCCCTCAGCACCGACCCGATGAAGCAAGGCAGTGTGTTATGTTTGCATCAGTTACACTACAGTGATTGTTTATGGGGGGAAAGCAGACGGTTTAACCGCCTGCCTTAAAGAGACAGTTTGAGGAATTTTAAACATTGAACAGCTGTTGGCTAATCAGAGTTCTGCTGACTCAGCAGATTCTCATCGCTCTGAGCTGCTCGGCAGAAACTCCCCAACAGGCTGATGGAGAAACTGAAGGAGAAACAAGTCTGAAGCCGTAAATAAACAAACTACAGATTTAGTAATAAGGAAGTTTAATCACCTTTTTTTGGTCTCGATTATAAACTAATATAAAGCAGAGATGGAGGTATTTATAGTCCGACTGATGTTTGTTTTGTTTTTCTCACATCAGCAGAGGCTTCTGTCTGGATGCGTTCACTGATGTATCAGAGCATCATGGCTGCTCCCTCCATCTTCCAACCTTTGCTAATGTTTGTTTTTTTATTTAGAAGTTTTATTTTATGTTTAAACTGAGACTTCTTTAATATTTGATAGAAGTTTGTCATTTTTATCACACAAATAGAGGAAGAAATGTAATATCAGCTTAAAAAAATGGGCCCAAAGTTAAATAAACAAAATACTACTTAAAAAAGTAAACTTCTTGGCCTTCCAGCCTAAAGACCCGGTAAATCTTTTTCTTCTGTGAGTGAAATCAGTTTGGAAGCAGACAGTTCTTTTGATCTATCTCTATAGTTCTGCTGCTATAGGCTTAGACTGCTGGAGGACATAGGGACCCCTTTTTCATCATTCTGCTTCATTCTATCTCTATTCTCCCACTCTGCAGAATCTGTTAGTTTCTTCCTGTTCCTCTCCACTGTCGCTACAAGCATGCTTAGTGTGAGGGATTGCTGAAGAGTCAATGAGTCGATGCAATCAGCTGGTTTTCCTTAGATAGAAAACTTTGAATCAATCTGACTGGATGATCTGGTTGAACTGGAAAGTGACCTGAGATGACATGATGTGAATTGAAGCTATAGAAATAGATTAAATAGAATTGAATTTTATTTTCAGAGGTTACCCTAGTTTGGCCGATGTCTTAATAATCGACATAAACTGATTTAGGTCCAAAGGGATTAAACTCGGTCCTCTTCAAGATTCCAATCAGGTAGAAAAAACGTCTCATAATTAAAATCTAGCTTTTAAAATAAATACAAAAGTTTAAAAATGTATTAAATTATTCACGTTTATATTTGTCTAATTAAAATTAAAATAAAATCAGATCAGAAATGAGAAAGTTGTTTTAAAAAAGGAGATAAAGCTCATAGAGCCGCTTCAGTCTGACCTGGGAGAAGGTCCAGCCGAGGAGCTGGTCGAAGGAACGCCGCTCTCTCCTTCATTTCCTCCTCCTCCGTTGATCGTCCCGGCGGCTGACATCACCGTTGACATCATGGCGTTGATGGAGGACAGGTCTCCGTTCTGGAGCGGTTCTGCTCCCTCCTTGGCTCCGTTGATGGCAGCTGGAGAAGCAGATGTCACTGGTGGCCTCGCCGGGTCCGGCTCCTCCGTGATGGAGGTGTCTCTGGTATCTTTCAGCTCGCCGAGCGTCGCCTCCTCCTTCAGGAGCCCGTCCTCCATGTCCACCTGCCTGCTGGCTCCTTCCTCCTGCTGAAGCTTCTCCATGACTGCTGGGAAGAGAACAAACCCAGCAGACGTTAGCTTCTGCTGTTCAAATACAGACGAGGCGAGAATTATGATCTGTTGGAGCTAAAACTGACCGAGAACCCGGTTCTGACCCAAGTCAGCGGCGCCAAGGCTGCACTGGAAAAAATCCCAATCTAGATTAGTCAGTTTTTCTTAAAAGAAGTAAATTTTTCTTGAATTGAGGAGTTAAAAGAGACATTTTGCCAACGGAGCAAGAAAATTTACATTTAAAATAAGAAAACATAATTGCATTGTCTTATTTCAGGTGAAGATTATCTAATTATCTTACTTTAAGAATAAAAATACTCATTCCATTGGTAGATCATCTGATTTACCTGCTCAAAATAAGAGTAAATACACTGAATTTAAGACATATTTACTAATTTTTAAATTGTTTTTTAGCAGTGTGGACCAGATGCTAATTGCACTGCAAAAACGATATAGAAATACGTAAAACTTTCTTAAATTAAGTGTATTTACCCTTAATTTGAGCAGGTAAATGAGTTTACTCTTAAGATAAATAGATAAAATGCACTTAAAATAAGACATTATAATAGTTTTTTCTTATTTTAAATGTTAATTTTTTCCTCAATTCAAGAAAAAAAGTCACTTATTTTAAGTTAAATTTTTTTCCAGTGTGATGCGTTCAGGTTCTAGTAAACACAACATGTTTAACTGCGAGATCGCTGCTGGAGAACCGCCAGAACTTGGACGAGCAGAACTAGATCCATCGCTTCCAGTGACCGCTGATATGGTCACACAGACGGAGCGCTCTGATTGGCTGCTGAAAGACAGCACTGTTTAACAGACGGTAAAAGATGGCGGCAAGAGGAGGAAGCTGTTCGGCAGAAACAGGTTTATGCTTTTTGCTAAAGGAGAAACAAGACGTGAAAAACAGAAACCCGGCGTTTCATTCAAGCTTTTTGATTAAAATCCCTCCATCTTCCAACCTTTGCTAATGTTTTATTAGATAAAGAAGTTTGTTTAGTTTATGTTTAAACTGAGACTTCTTTAATATCTGTTTGCAGTATGTCAATTTTATCACTCGAATAGAGGAAGAAACATAATATAGGCGAACTTCTGGGACAAATGGTTTGATAAAAAGCAAAGATTTGACATATAAATATGATTTTAGGCCTGACTTTTAGGCCTGCATAGACTCTGTCACTGAGGCCAGCCCTTAGTTTTTATTTTATTTCGTTTTTATTTATTTTATTTTATCTCTCCTTTAATTCTTTATGAATATGTTCTTTGCTTCCAGTAATATTGGAACAATAAGGGCGAAACGTGGCGTCAGCTGCGGAATAAAACCCTGATCTGGTCTCAGTTTGAACTGAACCCAGATCAGCGTCAGACTGAGAACCAAGGACCAGAAAAAGGAGCCTAAATCCAAGGAGAGGAGGGAATAACGCTGACGACGTTTCTACATCTGCTTCCAGACATCATCTCACACACAGAACGCTCCCGCATTCCTGCACATCCCTGCAAAGGTCAGCGCCGCTGAAAGGTCCGACCCGTGTCCGTCTAAGAACCTCTTTCAGAAGCTAACGACCTGAGCGGCAGGATCGATGCTCATCCTGTCTAAAGTCTTTAATGGATCTAAATTGATTTTAAACTATCATTTCTAGTTGAACAACTTCATGTTTTCAGCACTGAAAAGAACCCAAACTGGACCAGAAATAAAGAGGTGAAGCGTTAATTAAAAAGATGAACAGAGGAGCTTATAGAAGGAGGTTAATAAACAGAGGGGAAGATCTGCAGATTTAAGGAGTTCAGCAAAGCATCTGGAAAACTCTGAAAACGTGGCCTGCAGTCCAAACGGAGGGCAAAGGTTTGCTCCCGCTGTGAGGCACCTGTGTGAGGATGTAACCCAGTGACAGACGGTAAGCGATGGAGGGATGGATGGAGCTGAGTGGGGGGAGTAGAGTCTCCTGCCACCTAAAGCCTATAAATCCTCTGGTTTCTGTGAGCGGAGCCAGAATAAAAGCAGCAGGGTGTGAATGGCCGCCGGGCCGCGCGGCTTCGCCTCAGACTCGCTAAAAACTAACTTCATCTTCTATATCAGGCTGGTCGGGCGAGGCGGGATATCTGGTGTCTGTTAGAGCGGAGGAGGAGAGGGACGGAGGGATGTATGGGTGACACAGATAGAGTGGGGGAGGACAGGATCCAGCCACCATATGTTGGCTATTTATTACCTCGGCCTAACTGCCTCCCTGTCCTCATCTGCACATCGATCGCTTTGTTTTAGATCCGCATCGCGATGCAGATCAACCCGGGAATCCGCTCCAGCAAACCATTCCTACTTTAGACACAGGCTAACCGCTGGAGCGCTCCGTTTTATTGCTGCTATCATTACCTTTGATTTGAATAGCGGCCATATTGGCTTTGAGGTCAGAGTTAATGACAAACATCCAACTTTCTAAATCTCTGTCCCCAGATTCAGGAGCAGAGATTAGCAGTGGCTGTTTAACTCGTTCTAATAAACAACATCTGGATCTTTAGCACAAGTTTGGAGGGAGAATCCTGTTTATCTAGTATTATTTTTCATAAATCTCATTCATGTTTTAGTTGAAGTCTGTTTAGCCAACAGCTAAAATCTTTCTCCTCTCTGCTTCTGGTCTTTGTTAAATTTCTACAGTTTTAAATTAAGTCTAATAATCATGCTTCTACCCCACAGGTTATGTTCACTAACATTTACTAACTAATAAAACAAAAACTAGTTGTTAGGTTTAATCATTTAATCTGAGGCTAGCTGCTTTTATGCTAATGCTAAATGTTAAAAGCTCTAGCATAAGCTACCTATCTAATTAGCTAACTACGTAGTTAATTACCTACCTAATTAGCTGCCCAATTAATTAACTAAGAGCTACCTATCTAATTAACTTACTACCTAGTTAGTTACCTATGTAATTAGTTACCTATCTAAAAAGCTAACTAGTTAGCTACCTACCTAATTAGCTACCTATCTAATTAGCTACCTACCTAGTTACCTACCCGTTTTGTTAGCCAGCTACCTAGTTAGTTACCTAATTAGCCAACTACCTAGTTAGTTACCAACCAAATGAGCCACCTACCTAGTTAGCTACCTATCTAATTAGCTACCTACCTAGTTACCTACCTGTTTTGTTAGCCAGCTACCTAGTTAGTTACCTAATTAGCTAACTACGTAATTAGTTACCATGCAAATGAGCTACCTACCTAGTTAGGTAGCTAATTAGGTAGGTACCTATCTAATTAGCTTCCTACCTAATTAGCTACCTATCTAATTACCTAACTACCCAATTAGCTAACTATGTAGTTAGTTACCAACCAAATGAGCTACCTACCTAGTTAGGTACCTACCTAATTAGCTAATCCCTTACTTGGTTAGTTTACAACCTAGTTAGCTAACTACCGAATAAGCCAACTATCTAATTAGCCAACTACCTAGTCAGTTACCAAACTAATCAGCCTACTACCTAGTTGGCTAACTACCTTATTAGTTAGCTAATTAAACACCTATCTAGTTAGTAACCTACCCAATTAGCTACGTACCTAGCTAGCTTTAGTTAGAAGTCATGAAAAGCTGCATTAAGGTTGAACTCAGCAGCTCAGGAGCAGGTTATTGATGCGATGAATAAAGCAGCGTTGGTTTGAAGCCGTAGCTTCAGGCTGCTGGCGGTTTAAATAGCTGCCAGTGTTTTTCATGCTAAAATTAGAGCGTTAAAATCAGGTGCATCATGAAGCGCAGTTAAAGCGACGCTGGCTTTTCTTCTTTGGATCCAGAAAGTGAAAGAATGTCTCTTTATCTGTTTCTGAAACTGTCGAGCAGAACAGGAAGCTGACACTCACAGGAGTCAGCAGAGAGCGCTTCGCTGCTTCCCTCATGTGTGAGAGAGATTGATGGACCTTCTCCATGACCCCCCCCCCCCTCGGAGGCCTCCGTCTAACACTCAGCTGCCATCACCCATCCTCCACCGCCGTCTCCCTGCAGGACTTTGCCCAAACTTGTTAACGTTCTTATGAAACCAGCAGCAGCCAGATTCTGCTGTTTTACTCTGACAGATAACAGCTCTCATCTCATCTCCTGCCTCCATCGGTTTAACTCTATAAAACCTGGTTCACCCCCCCCCCTTCCTCTATCTTGCATCATCTTGTCTCTCAACCCCCCCCACCCCCCTCGGCTCAGTTACACATTGACTGCCATGTTTGCGGTGGAGCAAAGTAGAGTTTAGAACCGCGGTGATAAAGTGTTCAGATAGCATCAACGGTGTGTTAGCTCCACTGTATGGCATACCACAGCCAGGTAGGGGGAGGGAGGCACCGCAGCCAATCAGAGAGCTTCTCTCAGAGGGGAGAAAGCAGCCAATCAGGTGGAAGTTTTCTTCTGCTTCCAGACATCTTTTCTCTCCGTGGACCAACAGGTCCTCTACAGAGACGCGGCCTGACAAGCAGTTTGATCGCTTTAATTTAATTAAAAACAATCAGAACAGATTTAAAGGTACGGAAGAGAATTAGGGCCACTGGAAAAAAAAAAAGTTAACTGATTTTTAAATTTTATTTCAGTTTAACATGGGAAAAAAGTCAGAATTCTGAGATTAAAGTCAGAATTCTAAGAAAAAAGTCAGAATTCTGAGATTGAAGTCAGAATTCTGACATTAAAGTCAGAATTCTGACATTAAAGGCGAAAAAAGTCAAAATTCTGCGAAAAAGACAGAGTTCTGCGATTAAAGTCAGAATTCTGAGAAAAAAGTCAAGAGTTCTGCGTTTAAAGTCAGAATTCTGCGAAACAAGTCAGAATTCTGAGAAAAAAGTCAAAATTCTGACTTTTTTCCCATACTATACTGAAATAAAATTTAAAAAATCAATTAACTTTTTTTTTTTTTCAGTGGCCCTAATCCTCTTCCGTATAAAGGAATCTGCATTTTGGAGGAAATATTAGTAAAAGGTCTTTTTCCAGGAGATGAAATCTATGTCTCTCAGAATGGAGCACGTTTTTATTCACTTTACACATTAATAAAGGATTCACTTTTTTAGCTGTTTATATATCCGTATTTGATTTTAAAACTTTTTTTTTATTGCATTGTTTTCTAATTTAATTTGGTTTTATTAAACAGCTAATCCATAACAAACAAGTTATGTCGACTCGTTATCCAAAGGGTCACTTTAGAAACGCTTCAGATTCAGATTTTTATCCTTGATATTATCCTTTTAGAGGAATTTAATTTAAATTTAGGGTTATTAGATAACTGGAACTTATGGCCCACGTATGAGCATACGCTGACATATGGTGGAAATGCTCGAAATATCTGGACGTACTCGCCGTATGTCGAGGTGTTCCAGCGTAGCCATAGCTTATCCAACCAATGCCAGCGTTTTTGGCATACGCTGGCTAAATCGTCAAAGTGTGACAGGGGCTTTAGGTCAATTTTGTTGCATATTAGCGTCTTTAAATCGCTGCTCTATAATGTCTGACCATAATTGTTATGTGATGTAGATCGGCTGTTGAGCAGCTAATCAAAGTTTTTTGCTTTATGTGAATAAATCTGCATACAGAGAGCTGGAAGATGCTAGAACATTGGATGCAGGTTAACCTCAGGATGCATGAAGCAGGAAATAGACAGAGCCCTTCAAGCGGCAGCGATGAGGGAAGAAACGCTTTCAGCGAAAGACGGCCATGATTTCAGTAAAAACGAGAATCTGACAGGTGGTCACATGACAGGAAGGAGGCGGCGGCAGGTTTGAGGAAGGAAATGATCAGCGACAGAGAGGGCAGGGATGAAGGGATGGAGGGATGAGAGGGAGGAGCATATTTACCCGTTCTTTTTCGTTAATCAACGCACGCTCACTCTTTCGCTCGAGTCTCAGGGGGGGCGGGGCGGAAGGGGGCGGGGTTTGTTGTGTTTGTGTCTGCTCACGCTGCGGGGGGAAAGCACAAAGAGACGGTCAGTAACAGAGACAGCTCACTGCTACAGTCCCATGCACATCTTCACACATTAAGGTTAAAAACACAGGAAATACACACATCAAGAAAATAAGCCTTTAAATAACATTTAAATACAAAAACAAATTCATTTCTAAAAATATAATTTACCCCACCAAGAAAAACACATGAAGCCCTCAGAAAGAGAATAAAACTAGACAAGGTAAACATTTACACAGGATAAAGATTCACACAATAAACGATCCACATATTAATAAAACAAGGAAACAGTTTCTACTGTTAACATTGGATGGATGGATGGATGAATGAATGAATGAATGATTAATGGATGATGAATGGATGGAGGATGGATGGAGGATGGATGGATGATGGATGGATGATGGATGGATGAATGAATGATTAATGGATGATGAATGGATGGATGGATGGATGGAGGATGGATGGATGAATGAATGATTAATGGATGATTGATGGATGATGAATGGATGGAGGATGGAGGGATGATGGATGGATGGAGGATGGATGATGGATGGATGGATGAATGATTAATGGATGATTGATGGATGATGAATGGATGGAGGATGGAGGGATGATGGATGGATGGAGGATGGATGGATGATGGATGGATGAATGAATGATTAATGGATGATTGATGGATGATGAATGGATGGAGGATGGAGGGATGATGGATGGATGGAGGATAGATGGATGAATCAGATCATAAAGTCTTGTCTTCTAATCAATCAGCATAAACTGTGATCAGGGTTAATTTGGTTACATTCAGGAAGGTAATGAAGATGTAAACATAGACGTTGCCTTGACAACAGAGCAGGAAGTGACCTATGCAGGAAACTAAATGTTTCTTTCATCATCACAGACTTCAGATATTCTTCTACTTTCTAATCTTCTTCCAGCAGCTCCACACACGCTGCTCCTATTACTGCGGGGTCAGAGGTCAGCCTGCTGATATAATCATGGCTGTCAGATAACACCAACTGCAGCGCCGCAAAGGCCCGCAGAGGCCCGCTGCATGATGGGAAACAAAGAGATACCTGGTATCTGCAGTATGTAGGCCCCCGTCAGATAACGAGGACACCCGGTGCGTCTGCATGGACTGTTTGATACAACACCGAGATCTGGCTCCTGACCAGGAGTCAAAATAAGAACATCCACATAGGAGGAGGAAGAGGATGCTGCAGCAGAGGGAACAAAGGCCACGTCTGCAGCAAATGGAGGCTTAGCTGAACGGCACAAAGAGGATAATCTGCTGCTGTCAGGCAGGACAAAGTGAGGTGATGAGGAGGAGACGGAGGAAACTCAACAGAAATGATGGGCTGATAAACAGAAGCAACAGGCTGCACAGGATGTATTCATGGATGGAGGGATGATGATGAAGGAGGAGGAAGAAGAGAGGGGGATGGAGACAGAAAAAGATTAAAAGCTTAAAGGGCTGGTTAGGCTAATTAGGAGGAGGCAGCTGAGGATGGAGGAGAATACCTCCGCCTGCATCACTGATGCAGATTAGGAGCAAG
The DNA here is from genome assembly GCA_030533445.1 of Cyprinodon diabolis. Classification (NCBI taxonomy): domain Eukaryota; kingdom Metazoa; phylum Chordata; class Actinopteri; order Cyprinodontiformes; family Cyprinodontidae; genus Cyprinodon; species Cyprinodon diabolis. The sequence continues at coordinate 43,519,959 of CM060082.1, read as the reverse complement.
CAGGAACAGTACTGCTGATACGCATGCAGAGGTATGCACTGACATCACTTCGTTTGTTAACACGCCGCCATCTTTTAACCGGAAAGTCACCAAACAGTTGTGGAGCTGCGCTGCTCCTCCAGATGAATGCATGTGTTAATGAGCCGGGTATTGTTGGAGATAAAGGAGGTGTAAGCTGATACAGGGAGGTGCTGTGGCTCCCACCTAAACCAGGGTTTATCGCCGTGCCCCCCCCCCTCGGCCACTCAAAGTCCCTGATAAGCCTGCGGCTAATCAGCTAGCCCCGCTAACTGCCTTTAGCTTTGTTGGGCTGCAGAAGGGCAGCTAAATGGTTGACTGAAGGTTAATGATTGATAACAGGGTGTGATAACTAAGCAGCCACACTGAATCTATGCTCCTATTAGGTAAATAAATTACTATTATAACTTTTTTATTCCTGATATCTAACTGGAGGGATTAGCTTTGAGTCATGCTAGCTGCTTTGTGCTACGTTTTTAGCTTCTACACCTCATGCTGTTACAGAAAATATTCTGTATAAATAAACTTGTGAATGAAAATAACAGATAATTTCATCAAGCAAAAAATAAAGAGTTACATTTTGCTCATAAAAGTGATGTTATATGTTAGCATTAGCGATGATGGATGGATGGTTGGTTAGTTGGATGGATGATGGATGATGGTTGGTTGGATGGATGGAGGATGGATGGATGATGGTTGGATGGATGATGAATGGTTGGATGGATGGATGGATGGATGATGAATGGTTGGTTAGTTGGATGAATGGATGATGGTTGGTTGGATGGATGGATGGTTGGATGGATGATGGATGGTTGGTTAGTTGGATGAATGGATGATGGTTGGTTGGATGGATGGAGGATGGATGGATGATGGTTGGATGGATGGATGGATGGATGGATGATGAATGGTTGGTTAGTTGGATGAATGGATGATGGTTGGTTGGATGGATGGATGGATGGTTGGATGGATGATGGATGGTTGGTTAGTTGGATGAATGGATGATGGTTGGTTGGATGGATGGATGGATGGTTGGATGGATGATGGATGGATGGATGAATGGATGATGGATGGATGGATGGATGATGGTTGGATGGATGGATGATGGATGGTTGGTTAGTTGGATGAATGGATGGTGGTTGGTTGGATGGATGGATGATGGATGGATGAATGGATGGATGATGGATGATGGATGGATGGATGATGGTTGGTTGGATGGTTGATGGATGAATGATGGTTGGTTGGATGGATGATGGATGGATGACGGTTGGATGGAAGATGGATGGATGATGGTTGGTTGGATGGATGATGGTTGGTTGGATGGATGATGGATGAATGATGGTTGGTTGGATGGATGATGGATGGATGACGGTTGGATGGATGATGGATGGATGAATGGATGGATGGATGAATGATGGTTGGTTGGATGGATGATGGATGGATGGATGGATGATGGATGGATGAATGGATGATGGATGGATGGATGATGGATGGGTGATGGTTGGATGATGGATGGATGATGGTTGGTTGGATGGATGATGGATGGATGACGGTTGGATGGAAGATGGATGGATGATGGTTGGTTGGATGGATGATGGTTGGTTGGATGGATGATGGATGGATGATGGTTGGTTGGATGGATGATGGATGGATGATGGTTGGTTGGATGATGGATGGATGATGGTTGGTTGGATGGATGATGGATGGATGATGGTTGGTTGGATGGATGATGGATGAATGATGGTTGGTTGGATGGATGATGGATGGATGATGGTTGGTTTGATGGATGGATGGATGGATGATGAATGGTTGGTTAGTTGGATGAATGGATGATGGTTGGTTGGATGGATGGATGGTTGGATGGATGATGGATGGTTGGTTAGTTGGATGAATGGATTATGGTTGTTGGATGGATGGAGGATGGTTGGATGGATGGATGGATGGATGGATGATGAATGGTTGGTTAGTTGGATGAATGGATGATGGTTGGTTGGATGGATGGATGGTTGGATGGATGATGGATGGTTGGTTAGTTGAATGAATGGATGATGGTTGGTTGGATGGATGGAGGATGGATGGATGATGGTTGGATGGATGGATGGATGATGAATGGTTGGTTAGTTGGATGAATGGATGATGGTTGGTTGGATGGATGGATGGATGGTTGGATGGATGATGGATGGTTGGTTAGTTGGATGAATGGATGATGGTTGGTTGGATGGATGGATGATGGTTGGATGGATGGATGATGAATGGTTGGTTAGTTGGATGAATGGATGATGGTTGGTTGGATGGATGGTTGGATGGATGATGGATGGTTGGTTAGTTGGATGAATGGATGATGGTTGGTTGGATGGATGGATGGATGGTTGGATGGATGGATGATGGATGGATGAATGTATGGATGATGGATGGATGGATGATGGTTGGTTGGATGGATGATGGATGAATGATGGTTGGTTGGATGGTTGATGGATGGATGACGGTTGGATGGAAGATGGATGGATGACGGTTGGTTGGATGGATGATGGTTGGTTGGATGGATGATGGTTGGTTGGATGGATGATGGTTGGTTGGATGGATGATGGATGAATGATGGTTGGTTGGATGGATGATGGATGGATGACGGTTGGATGGATGATGGATGGATGAATGGATGGATGATGGATGGATGGATGATGGATGAATGATGGTTGGGTGGATGGATGGATGGATGATGGATGGATGACGGTTGGATGGATGATGGATGGATGAATGGATGGATGATGGATGGATGGATGAATGATGGTTGGTTGGATAGATGATGGATGGATGGATGGATGATGGATGGATGAATGGATGGATGGATGATGGATGGATGGATGATGGATGGGTGATGGTTGGATGGATGGATGGATGATGTTGGTTGGATGGATGATGGATGGATGACGGTTGGATGGAAGATGGATGGATGATGGTTGGTTGGATGGATGATGGTTGGTTGGATGGATGATGGATGGATGATGGTTGGTTGGATGGATGATGGATGGATGATGGTTGGTTGGATGATGGATGGATGATGGTTGGTTGGATGGATGATGGATGAATGATGGTTGGTTGGATGGATGATGGATGGATGATGGTTGGTTTGATGGATGGATGATGGATGGATGATGGATGGATGGATGAATGGATGGATGGATGATGGATGGATGATGGATGGTTGGTTAGTTGAATGAATGGATGATGGTTGGTTGGATGGATGGAGGATGGATGGATGATGGTTGGATGGATGGATGGATGATGAATGGTTGGTTAGTTGGATGAATGGATGATGGTTGGTTGGATGGATGGATGGATGGTTGGTTAGTTGGATGAATGGATGATGGTTGGTTGGATGGATGGATGATGGTTGGATGGATGGATGATGAATGGTTGGTTAGTTGGATGAATGGATGATGGTTGGTTGGATGGATGGTTGGATGGATGATGGATGGTTGGTTAGTTGGATGAATGGATGATGGTTGGTTGGATGGATGGATGGATGGTTGGATGGATGATGGATGGATGGATGAATGGATGATGGATGGATGGATGATGGTTGGATGGATGGATGATGGATGGTTGGTTAGTTGGATGAATGGATGGTGGTTGGTTGGATGGATGGATGATGGATGGATGAATGTATGGATGATGGATGGATGGATGATGGTTGGTTGGATGGATGATGGATGAATGATGGTTGGTTGGATGGTTGATGGATGGATGACGGTTGGATGGAAGATGGATGGATGATGGTTGGTTGGATGGATGATGGTTGGTTGGATGGATGATGGTTGGTTGGATGGATGATGGATGAATGATGGTTGGTTGGATGGATGATGGATGGATGACGGTTGGATGGATGATGGATGGATGAATGGATGGATGATGGATGGATGGATGATGGATGAATGATGGTTGGTTGGATGGATGGATGGATGATGGATGGATGACGGTTGGATGGATGATGGATGGATGAATGGATGGATGATGGATGGATGGATGAATGATGGTTGGTTGGATAGATGGATGGATGGATGGATGATGGATGGATGAATGGATGGATGGATGATGGATGGATGGATGATGGATGGGTGATGGTTGGATGGATGGATGGATGATGGTTGGTTGGATGGATGATGGATGGATGACGGTTGGATGGAAGATGGATGGATGATGGTTGGTTGGATGGATGATGGTTGGTTGGATGGATGATGGATGGATGATGGTTGGTTGGATGGATGATGGATGGATGATGGTTGGTTGGATGATGGATGGATGATGGTTGGTTGGATGGATGATGGATGAATGATGGTTGGTTGGATGGATGATGGATGGATGATGGTTGGTTTGATGGATGGATGATGGATGGATGGATGAATGGATGGATGGATGATGGATGGATGATGGTTGGATGGATGGATGATGGTTGGTTGGATGGATGATGGATGGATGACGGTTGGATGGAAGATGGATGGATGATGGTTGGTTGGATGGATGATGGTTGGTTGGATGGATGATGGATGGATGATGGTTGGTTGGATGGATGGATGATGGTTGGTTGGATGGATGATGGATGGATGATGGTTGGTTGGATGATGGATGGATGATGGTTGGTTGGATGGATGATGGATGAATGATGGTTGGTTGGATGGATGATGGATGAATGATGGTTGGTTGGATGGATGATGGATGGATGGATGGATGATGGATGGATGAATGGATGGATGGATGATGGATGGATGGATGATGGATGGATGGATGATGGATGGATGGATGATGGATGCTAATTGCTAATATCATCAAGCAAAATATAAATATTTAGATTTTGCTCATAAAAGGTGTTGTTTATTATTATAAACACTTTTACTCCTTACATTTTAACACTAGATTCATTAGCTTCATTTTATTTATGCTCATTTTCATTATGAACCTGTTGAGATTTAAAATAAATTAAAACCATCAATTAATTTCTTAGTGGTCGGACTCGGTGCTGCCCCAACCAGTTGTTCACCACAAAATAAATAGTTTTTCAAGATGATGCAAAGTTCAATGTGACTCTATTACCATTAATTATAAAACTAAGAAAATTAGGTCTAAAAAAGTTATCATCCAGAATTGTAAAAAAAATTTAGCTTCTTTGCTGCTAAATCCTAATTATCTGAATTAACCTATGAAACCTAATTGTATCTAAGTGGTACAGATGGCTGCTCACATTGGTTCTGCAGGAGGTTTCTTCCTGTTCAAAGGGAGTTTTTCCTCTCTACTGTCGCTACAAGCATGCTTAGTGTGAGGGATTGCTGAAGAGTCAATGAGTCGATGCAATCAGCTGGTTTCCTTAGAAAACTTTGACTCATCTGTCTGGATGATCTGGTGAACTGGAAAGTTTTGGAACAAAGACTAAAAGTTGCATTCCACCTCAAAACGCAGGAAACAGCATTTCAGAGCCTAAATTTCAACATTTTTCCAGGGGAGGATAAACCCGGATCCCGCTGTATCTGCAAAGTCTATAGATGTGACACACATCATCATAATGATCTACAACAGACTGGTCTAAAATCTTTCTTTATTCCAACTAACCGACATTCAAACATGTCTTCCAGCCGTCAGTTGGAGCTCAGTGCCAACAGGAACAGCCTGTTTTCTTCAAAGCATGAAACATTAGCCAGCCTGCAGCTTCTCGTGGTGTTCTGGTTAGTCTGGGTTACAGTGTAACTGGGAATAAATGGAAGGCCTGATGGGCAGAGAGGAGTTTTTGGAAGAAGTGATGCTTCCAGCGGGCCGGAGCGGGCCTGCAGCACGCGCGCACACACAGCGGCGGCCGGTAAAAATAACCCGCTGAGTGAGGGGAGGAATGTCTGCTCTGAAGAATGCTGCTGGGTTTCTGGTTGACAGGCATGGACAAGTGCAGAGGGAGTCAGGAGAGGAGGAGGAGGAGGAACACCTGAGCCAAGTGAGGAGAGAAAACCAGTAAAAGTTTGGAGGAGTGAAAGGAGAGCGGCGGCTCGTGAAGCCGGAACCCAAACACCAGAATTTATGAGGCAACAAATGACCTCTGGTGACATTTCCACATATTCCGACGCAAACTGCTGCAGCTGACAGCAGCTGAAGCAGGAAACTGAAACGATGCTCAGAAACAGACACTTTATCATAAAGATTATTCTGTTTGCTTCAGAAAGAAGGAAAGTTGGGGCCTTTCTGCGAGTCCAGCGCTGAGCGTGATGCTTTCTGTAGCTTTTACAGGAAGCCTTTCTCAATCCACCCAGACTGTGGATGGAGCGGGTGGAGCAAGCCTCAGCAGAGTGGAGGAATGAATGAGAGAGAGAGGGAAGGAGGGAGGGTGGGTGTGGACGGGGCGTTCGCTGACTAGAGAAAAAAAAAAAGGAAGCGAGACGAGAAGACGGAAAGCCCAGAAATCCAGTCAGACCGGACCAGCCGCTCAGTAAACTCTGCCCTGATTGGCCGCCTGCCTGACCGCCTGTCATCTAAGCTGACAGCTGATAGGCCGGAGGAATGGCACGCTGCCCGGATCAACTGCCTGAAGGACATGGGTGCCTCCACTCCCTGTCAGGCTGCTGCTGCACATCATCATCATCATCATCAGCTAAGATGTGTCAGAGCAGCCGCCCTTTGCTCAGGTGCGAACCGACGTGTCGGGACCTCAGCAGCGCCTGATGAGGTTTCAGGCCTCAACGCAAAGCCCTTCATGATGCACAGGTTCTACTTCCTGTATCTCAGAGCTGACAAGCGAATTCAGAGAACAAAGAGAAAGTGAAACACTTGCATAAAGTCCCATCAGCTGGTTTCTGAGGAAGAATGCGTGGGAATTGAGAGAGAAAGCAAAGCGGCCTTAAAGGTGAAGTCTGGCCGTTCTGAACCCAATCGATGAGGTTTTCTCAGGTTATCCTGAGTTATCTCTATGGTTCTGCTGCTGGAGGACATAGGGACCCCTTTTTCATCATTCTGCTTAATTTTTCCTCTCCACTGTCACTACAAGCATGCTTAGTGTGAGGGATTGCTGAAGAGTCAATGAGTCGATGCAATCAGCTGGTTTTCCTTAGATAGAAAACTTTGAATCAATCTGACTGGATGATCTGGTGAACTGGAAAGTGACCTGAGATGACATGATGTGAATTGGAGCTATAGAAATATACTGAATAGAATTTTCCCGCCTCTCTGACCGCAGCTGATCTCAGAGGATCAGTTTTGCCGCCAGCCTCTGTTTGATCACAAACAGGCAGACGGACTCTGGTTTGTGTTGTTAGAACAACAAAGAGAGCCAGAAACTGGACCCTGCCGGACCGGCCGGATCCAACTTGGTCTTCATCACCTCTCTGCTCCTCCTCGGTCCAGGTTTCTTCTGTAATTACAGACGTGGAGGACAGGGGGGGTGGGGGGTGAGCAGCTGCCTTGCTCTCACACTCTAACAGGTGTCACAGACAGCCAGCGACCTCTGCTCCCCTCAGAGAGACTTCTATTCATCCGCAGCCAGCTAACAGATGCTAACCTGGCTGCTGGGAGACGCACTGAGTGGGTCCACAGATCTGGACCAGAACACCTCTCCCCCCTCCCCCCCACGGTCGCCCCGACAGCCTCGATCTGCATCACTTCCTTCCTTAAACCAGTTGAACTGGTTTGGAAACCATGTAGAGGTCTGGGACCTGAAGCTGGGTCGGCATCTCTGTTATTTGGGATTTAGCCTTTTTCTCAAATCCTTGTTTTCACCCCTCGTTTTTATTGATTTTATTCTTTTCACAGCAGCTTTTGATCATTTTCAGCCTTTTAAGATATTTCCCATTGTGTGTCTTTTTTCTTATTTCTTTATCTCTTTTTTTGGTTCCTCTCTATAAAGCTTCTAGTTAGAGTGGCTCAGGTTATCCTGATCTATCTCTATAGTTCTGCTGCTATAGGCTTAGACTGCTGGAGGACATAGGGACCCCTTTTTCATCATTCTGCTTCATTCTATCTCTATTCTCCCACTCTGCAGAATCTGTTAGTTCAATCTCTAACGTTCTGCTCTCTCTGCTTTTTCTCATAGTAGCTTCATCTGGTCTGTTCCTGATTGGCTGTGACTCCATCCTGGAGAGAAATATCAGCTGTGCTGCTGCCATCAACACCTTTGTTTCTAGATGTTGGAGCTTGGCCTGTTTTCCAGTGTAGTCCTGTTTCTCTGACTGGGACTAACTGCCTTGAGATGACGTGTGTTGTGAATTGGCGCTATATAAATAAATTGAATTGAACTGAATTCCTGCAGATCAAATGGAAGGTGACTGAACTTCTCCCCAGCATCAGCACCTTCTCCTTCCCCTGATGGGGCTCATGGTTCTGGTCTCACACAGCCGAGAGAAATGTTCCTCCTCCTCCTCCTCCAGCAGTTGTCTCTCTGCTGAACAACAGCCACATTCATGATCTGCTCACACACTCAGCAGCTGCTGCACACAGACGGAGGGAATTCCCGCCTGTTCTCCCACAGCTGGCCACATCCATAACACGCAGGGCTGCTCTTCTTCTCCATCCAGGTCGGGTTCTGAGCCTTTTCTTCTTCGTTGGTTTAACTGTAACAGAGCTGGGTGCCCCCCCCCCTGCTCTTCTTCTTCTTCTTCTTCTTCTCCCAGTGTGCAGGATAAACTTCAGCTCTTACACCGCCGTAAATAAAGGGCGAGCCTGTGTTTGACGAGTCCAAGGGAGCTGCGGCGTGTTTCAGCACGCGGCGGGGCCTCCGGGCGGCATGCAAACCGACCGAAGGCTGAAACTCAGGGACACGCGACCCCGATCCTCCTAATCAAACCCGCAACTTCTCCAGCTGGAGATCCGGAATTCAACTGCTGTCGGAGCGGAAAAAACGTCACTTTAAGGGTTAAACTAAACAGCAGCCATATTTTGTGAGGTGGAGGAAAAAAAATGCACACTGAGGCTAAAATCTGAACGTTTGGGTTTAAAAATCAGCTCCAGGTGAAATTCTGATCGATCAAACACTAAACTCGATCAGTGCATCATTTACGAGACCCGCCAGGTCCCAAGAGACAAAGCAGGACAGCAAGAGAGAGCGACCTTTGAGGGCATAACAGGAAGGCTTTACATGTTCAGCGACGCTAGCAGCACTGAACATGCTAATCACTAAAGGGCTAGCTATACAGCCAGCAGCAGTGCTTCGTAGTTAGCTTGTCGCAGGTATGACGCAGATATGGTCTGCGCTACATTATTCCAAGCCACAACACAAGAGAGACAACCTAGCTAGGAACTAGCTAAGCCAGGAACTAGCTAGGATTGTGGGTGTCTGTGTGTCGGTTTGACGAGCTTGTTTGGCATCTATAACCCCTCATCCAACGCCGGATGGCGCACACTTCACCTGTAAGTGTTCCCCAAAGAACAATGGCTTCGGATGCAAACCAACAGGCCGTCGCACAGAGCTACAAACTAGCGTCCTGCACGATAGTGTCTGAGGTGTGAACGTGCGTTATGGACAGCTCTACAGCGCTAGTTTCTGCTAACCAAAACTGTTGCTATGGAGATTTACGGTGACAGAGGGCTGCAGGCGCCATGTGAATGCACAGGAATGTCACGCAAACAAACGGTTAGACTAACAGGAAGGAAAAGGCTGCAAGTAGCAGGAAAAAAGTGCAAATTATAAAAACCTGCGACCAGAAATCATGATTCGTGCGACACGATTTTTCCTGTTAGGAAGATACGAAAAAAACCAACAAAGCAGTTTAAGAATTTAATTTGTTTAGATGCCAACTTGGCTTCAAAAATCATAATTTATTAAAGAAATAAATTAATAAATAATCAAAATATCTTTTTTGTTGACTCATCTTTTCCTACAGTCCACATTTATAAAGGTTAAGCATCCATTTCCCAGCATGCAGTGCATGAAAAGGTGACTTGTGTTGGAAGGCAGAACAATGAGGAGCGCGATGGAGAGAACCCCCCCCCCCCTCCCCCCGGTCTATAAAGTGGTCTTTGTGTTGGAAGAACGCGGCCTTGATGTCGGCGCACAGCTGGAATGAGATGATGCCGTTCAGCTGAGAGATGCTTTCCCCTCATCCTGGCCGGGCTGCAACGCGGCGCCTGCTGTTTGTGTGCAGGGCGTGGCGCCCAGGAGGACCAGGTTTCAGCGCGTCTTTGTCTCCAGGGCTCTGCTGCAGACGGTTCCCCATGGTTAGCGTTTATTGTTGGTTTCAGCTAAAAGCTGAAAGGACTCAGTGGGACACGCCTTCTAATGCACACGGCCACCTGAGACGCTCGTCCTCCTGGTTCTTTCCCACAATGCACCTTGAATAGTACTGATCCTCCATGGTCTCTAGATGAGCAGATATATCCCAGAATGCTTTGCAAAGAGAGCTCTTTGAAAGCATTCTGTGATGTATCCTGGGATTTGTTTTGGGGGAGAGAGAAAACTAAGATGGCGCAGGCACCGTGGGGGGAGGCGGAGTCACGTGACCAACATGGAGCGAAAAGTAGTGATCATCTGACTGTCATCATGTCACTGTGAAGTTCACTATAAAGTGATGGAGGTCAGAGGTCAGAGGTTGGACACAGGTGTGGCCATCTTAACTGCTCGGAACCTTTTCTGCTGTTGTTCCTGGTTCCCTCCCACTGCAGCGCCCCCTATTGGTCAGGATGTTCCTGGTTATAATGATCAGAGGAAGACCTGCTGGTTTTCAGTCACATCCATCCATCCATCCATCCATCCATCCACCCATCCATCCATCATCCACCCATCCATCCATCCATCCGGCCATCCATCATCCACCCATCCATCCATCCATCCATCCATCCATCCATCCATCATTCATCATCCATCCATCCATCCATCCATCCTCATCCATCCATCCATCATCCATCCATCCTATCCATCCATCCATCATTCATCATCCATCCATCCATCCATCCATCCATCATCCACCATCCATCCATCCTCATCCATCCATCCATCATCCATCCATCCTATCCATCCATCCATCATTCATCATCCATCCATCCATCCATCCATCCATCCATCCATCATTCATCATCCATCATCCATCCATCCATCATTCATCCATCCATCATTCATCATCCATCATTCATCATCCATCCATCCATCCATCATTCATCATCCATCATCCATCATCCATCCATCCATCCATCATCCATCCATCATTCATCATCCATCCATCCTTCATCATCCATCCATCCATCCATCCATCATCCATCCATCCATCCATCCATCCATCCATCCATCCATCATTCATCATCCATCCATCCTTCATCATCCATCCATCCATCCATCATTCATCATCCATCATCCATCCATCCATCCATCCATCCATCCATCATCCATCCATCCATCCATCCATCATCCATCCATCAGTCATCCAGCACCTTTGTTTTCCTCTGGAAGCCATTTTTAAGTCTCTGCTTTAGTTGTTGGAAATATTCTGCATCCTTTGGGTCAATTGTCAGGTTTCCCCCTCATTTGATTTTAGTTTTAATCCCAGTTTGGTTCCTTTTTTATGCATTAATTATTTTTCTCCTCAATCAATGAAAAAAATAGGGAACCAAACTGGGAGTTCACAAAGTTAAACTTCAAAACTTAAAACTAAACTTTTAACTATGATGTTCTTCTGAAATACGGAAGAACATCATAGCATTTAACATATTATTAATTAAGATAATCATCTTTAGGATTCAAACAACAGAAGTTAAATATACTGCGGAAGCAGGAGAGGGAGGAGGTGAAGCAGGAGTGAACATTGTTGACACTCATCATATCGAGTGTTTGTGGACGTTTTGTCTGCAAACGGAGGACAGAGACGGGCTGAACCTTCACACACCGAGCCGTCTCAGGAAAACGGGGGGGCGGGGGTTTAGTCGACGCGATGACTGATCCGCTGGATTGTCGTCATGACAACAACAAACCCACTGCTCGTCCGTTGACCAAAGCTGAACACTTAGCTTAAAGTGACGGAGACATTTTCAGGTGTGTGTCAGCGGACTGGGGGGTGGAGCCAGGATGGCTCACAGCGACACACACACTGACATTTCTCTATCCTTATGGGGACATTCCATTGACTTCTATCATTTCTCATCACTTTCTGCAGCCTAACTGTGACCCTAACCCTAAAACATTGGCCCCACCAGGTACGGTCGGCCCCACAAAGTGCTATGATTTATGGAAAATGGTTCCCGCAAACTAAGACACGCCCACCCACAGTCACACTGAGCAGCTCAGACAAACTGTAATTACAGGAAAACGAGGTGTGTGTTCAACTGATTCACACTCAGTCCCTGTTATTTACCATTAACTGTGAGAGTGTAAGGGGGGGGTCAGTGATGTCAGTGCTGTGTGCCTATTTGTCATCAGCAAAATGAAATAAGATCACAATCAGTAAACAGGATGTGCAGCAGCTCCTACAAAATAAAAGCACTGAACAAAACGAAGGCCTCTACAGACCAGAGATGCTCTGAATGGGCTTTTCAAAATGGAGCCCGGTTCTGCTTCCTGTGTTTGTTTTTAATGTATTAATGTTTTTACTTTAATCAAATACTCTTTCATGGCTTTATGATTATAGTTTATGATTAGTGATGCATTTAAAGTCCTGAAGGTAGCGGGAGTTTGCAGTTTTGATGCATTCAGTGGCGGTTTTTCTTTCCAGTAAACTTTCCCCTCGGTGATTTAAAGTGGGTAGAAAAGAGCAGGCCGAACCAGCAGGAGTTTTGAAGCAGAGCGGCTCCAGGAGGAGGTGAGTCACTGATGGGGAGGAAACCAGTGAAGCTCCAGTAAAACCATTGATGCCTCAGATCCAAAGAAGGAGAGATAAAGGACGGAGTGTGGGGGCATGTCAGGCCTGCGGTTGTCATGGTGACAGGGCGTGCCCCGTGTTTGCAGAACAAACAGCGGTACCTGCTCAATGCAGTCATGTGTTTCAGATTACAGCTAACAGTCAGATTAATGGGGATTATGGAGCCGGATGAATGATGGATGGATGAATGAATGATGGATGAATGATGGATGAATGAATGAATGATGGATGAATGATGGATGAATGAATGAATGATGGATGAATGGATGGATTAATGATGAATGGATGAATGAATGATGGATGGATGGATGAATGAATGATGGATGAATGGATGATGGATGGATGAATGGATGGATTAATGATGGATGGATGGATGAATGAATGATGGATGGATGAATGGATTAATGATGGATGGATGGATGAATGATGGATGGATGAATGGATGAATGAATGATGGATGGATGAATGGATGGATTAATGATGGATGGATGAATGAATGATGGATGGATGAACTGATAATGGATGGATGAATGCATGAATGAATGGATGGATTAATGATGGATGGATGAATGAATGATGGATGGATGAAGGGATGGATGAATGTTGGATGAATGAATGATGGATGAATGAATGATGGATGGATGAACTGATAATGGATGGATGAATGCATGAATGAATGGATGGATGGATGAAGGGATGGATGAATGTTGGATGAATGAATGATGGATGGATGAATGAATGGATTAATGATGGATGAATGAATGATGGATGGATGAATGAATGGATGGATTAATGATGGATGAACTGATAATGGATGGATGAATGGATGAATGAATGATGGATGGATGAAGGGATGGATGAATGTTGGATGAATGAATGATGGATGAATGAATGATGGATGGATGAATGAATGGATTAATGATGGATGAATGAATGATGGATGGATGAATGGATGGATTAATGATGGATGAACTGATAATGGATGGATGAATAGATGAATGAATGATGGATGGATGAATTAATGATGGATGGATGAATGATGGATGGATGAATTGATAATGGATGGATGAATGGATGAATGAATGATGGATGGATGAATGAATGATGGATGGATGAATGAATGATGGATGGATGAATTAATGATGGATGGATGAATTGATGATGGATGGATGAATTGATGATGGATGGATGAACTGACAGTTTTCATCTCTAGGTATCAGGTAAATTAATCGTCTTCCGTCTCAATCAGCTTTTAATTTTCAGAAGGTAAAGAAGCCGATGACAGCAGCTGGATCCCAGCAGCTGGATCCCAGCAGCTGGATCGCAGCAGCTGGATCGCAGCAGCTGGATCGCAGCAGCTGGATCGCAGCAGCTGGATCCAGCAGATGGATCGCAGCAGCTGGATCCCAGCAGCTGGATCCCAGCAGCTGGATCGCAGCAGCTGGATCCCAGCAGCTGGATCGCAGCAGCTGGATCGCAGCAGCTGGATCCCAGCAGCTGGATCCCAGCAGCTGGATCGCAGCAGCTGGATCGCAGCAGCTGGATCGCAGCAGCTGGATCCAGCAGATGGATCGCAGCAGCTGGATCGCAGCAGCTGGATCCCAGCAGCTGGATCGCAGCAGCTGGATCCCAGCAGCTGGATCGCAGCAGCTGGATCGCAGCAGCTGGATCCCAGCAGCTGGATCCCAGCAGCTGGATCCCAGCAGCTGGATCGCAGCAGCTGGATCGCAGCAGCTGGATCCCAGCAGCTGGATCGCAGCAGCTGGATCCCAGCAGCTGGATCGCAGCAGCTGGATCGCAGCAGCTGGATCCCAGCAGCTGGATCGCAGCAGCTGGATCGCAGCAGCTGGATCGCAGCTGATCTGTTCAGCCCGGCTCCATCTATAACCTGGAAGCCAGCGTTTAAATGTGCTGACTCGCCGTTAGTCAGCATTAATCGTGATGGGGGGGTCGGAGCAGTGAAGTGAGTTCATCTCAGGATGTCATGAACGCCGTTCTGCTCAGACGGCTCTTCAACGGGGTCATTGTGCAACATCCTCCAGCGGCCTGCCAGGCAAAGTTCAGAGGGGGCGGAGCTTAACACACCTGGATGCTCCTGGTGGGCCTGAGGAGACTCCACATCCCCACCCTGAGGCCTTTGAGAGCGGGCAGTGAAGGTGTGTTTGGGCTGACAGGATGGAGGGGTGGATGACGGATGGAGGGGTGGAGGAGCGGCGTATGGCGGACGGACCTGTTGTTTGGGATGCCAGCAGCTCAGAGCGAGCTCCAGTCTGGGAGGGTGTGGTGAGACTGTGCTGCTGATAAGCAGCTTGTGGAGCTAACTACCGCTGCAGGGTTAGCGCTCACACACACACACACACACTAGGAGCTACCTTCACCCTGTTGGCTGCAAATAAAGCCGTATTTACTGCCGGTCCAAAGTCCGGCAGCTCTACTGTGAAAGAATGTCGCAATAATTGGAGGAGGAGGAGGAGGAGGATGTGCAGACGAGCGGATCTTAGACTTTATGAGTCTTCTGTTAAACACCAACTTGCTTAATCAAACCTAAAGTCCTCTGATTCGGATCAGATTGATGACAGCGACTGGACACGGTTGGTTCTCAGTGGAAACCAGTGATAGAAGGACGAGTGCCTGGATCTGCTGCGCGCTTCTCCTCAGGAAACTCTTTAAACCCACCTTAATGTCAAGTAATCCTCGCCTATTCTGCATACCCAAATGGAAAAAGCAAATAACTGAGGAACTGTAAGCCCAAATTACATGCGTGCTGCATCATTTGAAAGCTAACACCTTCTAGCTCCTGCAAATATTTATAGGATGAGTAAAACAGAGCCTAAGCTGCATCAGTTCAAACATACGACGGAGTATTAGGGCGAGGCTGGAGATTTGTTTTTCTTCTATTTGATAAAGTCGTAACATTACGAGAAAAAAAGTTAATCTTCAAAACAATGAATTAAACAAAGTAACCGTCCCTGCAGCAGATCCTCTCAGAAACAGGTGGGAGAGGGGGAAACTATATCTTTTACTGATCTAATGTCAAATTAGAAGAAAGTTCAAAATGATTTTATCTTAATTTTGGTTTTAATCTGATCATTTGATGCATTTTAAGTAGAAGAGTCGATTCGGATGAATCAGCTGATTTCCTGCAGCAGAGACACAGAGCAGCATCCTGCAGAGCCGTAATAACCCCCCCCCCCCCCCCCCCCCCCCCCATTTTAAGTCTGTCTGCTCCTAAAGGGCCAACCTTCCTGCTTCGTTTGTCCTTTTCAGCCACCGTAAGACATTAGCTGCAGATAATTTTCATGCTGCTAACAGCGGTCCCGTTTAGGTCCTGCTGTGTTTTCTTTAGAGCTTCCTGTTCTCTCATCAGGCCCGGTCCAAACCGTCTTCTGGTCCAGAATCTAAGGGGCCTCTTTTCAAAGAATGCAAGACATGAAAACAGTTCTTTCTGCTGATCTAACCTCAACGGCCTCATTGGTCCATCCTGAGAGAATGAGGAAGAGGATGGGTAACAGGAAGTGAGGCAGCCTCTCACCAGGAGAGCAGAGGAGGAGAAGGAGGAAGTGGACAAACAATAGCCGCTCTCTCGCTCCATGTGAAGCCTTATTATCGGCAGCTACACAAATGTTCATCCTCTGCAGAGCTTCCAGGGAAAAAAAGAAAAGTATAATAATAAGAAAGGCTGAAAGTGTTGTGCAGCAGACTTCAGCTTTCTGGTTGGACAGGATGATAAAAACAACAAACCCAGGCTGAGAGACGGAAAGCTGCAGGACCAGAACCGTCCTCCTCTGAGCTCTCTAGGTTTAGGTTCAATCGGCAGAAGAAACAACAAACCGTCTGGATCTTTCCAACCTTAACGTCTGTTTTTATTTTTCCCAGCATCCTTTTCTCTTCTCACTCTTAAAAAAACAAAACAAGTCCGTGGCTGCGTAGGCCTGTAAACCTGTTAGACTCAAAATATCCCACAATGCACCTTGATAAGGAGTTTTAATTGGTGCTCACTGGGGTCATAGACATTATATACGCAGATGCCTCATTGGACACTGGACGACGTGCCTAGAGGGCGGCCATCTTGTATATACACACACACCATATTATATATGACACATTAACTGATTAAAGTTAAATGTTCACATATGCATAAATAATGATAAACAAGTTTTAAAAGTTTTGGGAGAAGTTTAGACAAATTTATCAGGACTAAAAGCGATTCATTAGACACAACATAAATTCACCATTCACAACAATTTTACACCAAATTTACATAATGACAAAAAAATAAATAGAAATTAAAATAAAATTAACTAAAAAAAAACTTGTAAATCCCATTACAAGAAATTTTCCTCTATAGATCATAATACTCATTATCAAAGAGAAATACTGAATAATAATAATAAAATACTATATAATCTTAGAACGTAATATATTGCAACATATCTTACTTTCATCCCATCCGATTGAGTTCAGTTTAAATAGTTTTAATCTGAATAAATCTGTGTAATCTAACTGAAAGGTCATTTTAAAATTAGTTTTGTTCTTTTAGGTGGTTGTAAGTGTCAGAGATTATTATAATATTATCTCTGAGTCGTCTTTCACGTGATTAAAATGACATCTAAGGCGCCTCCTGTTCATTCTGACAGCAGCTGGTCTGAACTGTGATCTGACCCAAGATGGCCGCCCTCCGGGCACGTCAGCCTCGCTGCCGACAGCGTCCTACGTATATATGTCTATGACGGGGGCTGTGTCCGCCCCTGACCCATCTATAGTCCTCTATGGAGGGGTTATGGCGGACGACCCAGCCTTAAACTCCACCAGAAAACAAAAAATAACCAGACACACACTGGTTGCTATGGCGATTCCCAGATACAAGTTGGTCGCTATGGTGATTCCCAGATAAAAGGTGGTCGCTATGGTGATTCCCAGATACAAGTTGGTCGCTATGGTGATTCCCAGATAAAAGGTGGTTGCTATGGCGATTCCCAGATATGATCGCTATGGTTATGCTTGCATACACAATGGTTGGTATGGTGATTCGGAGAATCACAGCGGTTGCTATGGTGATTTCTTCTCCTCCATCACACAGGCGGAAGCAGAAAGAAGTTTGAGTCCAAACTAGACTCTTGGACTGAGTCAGAACCTTCAGCTGATTCTGATGGTAAACATGTGGTTCCTTTCAGCTGACGATCCGACAGGTTCTATAGAACCCGCAGGTCCAGTCTGGACAGAACCCTCCATGGTTATTGGGTGTGGGTCTGTACTCTGATTGGTCAGAACCAGGATCAGAATCCCTGCTGAACACTGGGAGGCTGGCAGGTTTGAGCTCCAGAGGTCCAAACAGGACGGGCTTCCCTCTGGAATGCCTGAACTCAGAGGTCAAAGGTCACTGTTCCTGCCTATGTTTTCATAGCTTATCCTGTATTGGTCCCTCCAAGGCTGTAGGCGGAGCCATGAACTGAAAATTATGGTGACAAAAAGAAAAAGAAAGCCATCACTACCAGCCCTCTGATTGACAGACAATGAGTGACTCTAGACCAGGATGTAAAGGTCAGAACCGGGTCTTTGTTGGCGATCCGTGATCCTGGAGGGACTGCCGTCATGTCGGAGCAGAGAGCGGGGCCGGTGTGTGTTCCCAGCCCAGCTTAGGAATCTGTAGCTCTCATTTCATCTTTACTCCTCTCAGATGATCAGTTTTTGAATCAGGAATTTAAATCTGCTCTTTTTTTCTTCTATTCGAATGAAACTTCCTGTTTTAGGGCTGGAAGAGGAGGATCGTGGCCCGCCATCACGTCCTCCATCCTTTAGCCACATCCAGCTCTGATGACTCAGCTGCAACACCTTCCTGCTCAGGCAGCATCCCAGAACTCTGAGTCATAGCCTGAGAAAACCAGGAGGCAGCGGCTCCAGCCAGCGCTCCGGTTCGGGCCTGAACTGAGAGGAACTGGTGCCGTTTGGCACGGAGATCAGTGTTCTGAGTGACGACGCACACCTGGGGCAAGGCGGAGCACCAGGAGTTCAGCCGAGGTGAAGGAAACATGTTCCTTCCACACAAAGGTGGCGAGAATCGGGAAATGTTCTACATGTGATGCAGTCTGCTCCGAAAAAGGGAACCAAAATCTATCTGATCGATGGCAGACACCAAGAACGACGGATGAGAAAGAGGATGCACGCTCAGACATGTTGACCCCAAACCACTATGCACCATCATAAATAGCAAAGCAAGGAAACGTTAAATATCTACAACAGAAGAAAATCATGAAGCACAAAATGAACAGAAAAAAAGACCACAAACGGAAGAAACGCTCTAAAAAACATAACTTCATATAAACTGCAAAAACACCAAAGCCTCAGTGATGCTGAAGCAAAAGGAAACATGACTAAACTTTCACTAAATTATCTGAAATCAGAAAAAACAGGACCGAAGTTAAGATGCACAACCTTTAAGACTTCAGTTACTCAGAAAGTGGAACAAAGTCACTAAAATGGAGGGAAAACCCTCACAGAGCGGCAACATAAACCCAAAAACAACAACAAACAAGGCAAAATGTCAGATCAATGAGATCAACAAAATGACCACAACAACAACAGAGACGCAAAAAGGTTAAAAATAACCTTTAAACGCCAATAAAGATGTTCAATTATCAAGGTGAAGTTATCTGGGAAAATCTTTCAAAATAAAAGCCCAGGGACAGAGAGGCCTGCTTTCTCTGGGTGCTACAGTTCAGACATGAGGTAGGAGAAGGGAAACCATCTGGTCCAGCCTGAGGTGTTGGACCCATCCCCCCCCCCATCCTTCATCCTCCTCTGCAGCCGACCCAACGGGACCAGCTACTGATTAGGGTCTCTTTATATCCAGCTTACTTCTCCACATCAGAGAATCTGCTAGCAGCTGATTTACACACAAACAATTAGCCTGTTTCTCTTTAACTAACGGATTTAGGGAATGTTTTAGACTGAATTAAAACATTAAATCTATAAATTAAACCATCAATTTGAAAACATTTAGCAGTTTAGGTCACCAAACTGTCAGAAAGTGAAGAAACATTCTTTTAACTGTTTTAATGATTCAGTTATCCTTTCTAAAAGGTGTTTTACATGAAAAAACAGTGTTAGCAATGTTAGCATCATCAGGTTAACCATGTAAAAAGCCTTACTGTTGTTAGCCATGTTAGCTCTGTTACCAGAGCAGGCAGTCAGTCTGCGTTAGCCATGTTAGCATTGTCAGCAGCGTGAGCAGTGAAAGGGTCAGCCATGTTAGTATCGTCAAGTTAGCAATGTTAGCATTGTCAGCAGCAATAGCAGTGAAAGGGTCAGCCATGTTAACATAATCAGGTTAGCAATGTTAGCATTGTCAGCAGCATTAGCATTGAAAGGGTCAGCCATGTTAGTATCGTCAAGTTAGCAATGTTAGCATTGTCAGCAGCAATAGCAGTGAAAGGGTCAGCCATGTTAACATAATCAGGTTAGCAATGTTAGCATTGTCAGCAGCATTAGCATTGAAAGGGTCAGCCATGTTAGCATCATCAGGTTAGCTGTGTTAGCATTTTATGCAGCGTTAGCAATGAAAGGGTCAGCCATGTTAGCATCATCAGGTTAGCAATGTTAGAAACTTTACCGCTGTTAGCCAGGTTAGCTCTGTTACCAGAGTAAGCAGTCAGTCTGCATTAGCCATGTTAGCATTGCCAGCAGCGTTAGCAGTGAAAGGGTCAGCCATGTTAGCATCATCAGGTTAGCCATTTTAGCATTGTCGGCAGCGCTAGCAGTAAAGGGTCAGCCATGTTAGCATCATCAGGTTAGCAATGTTAGCATTGTCAGCAGCGTTAGCAGTGAAAGGGTCAGCCATGTTAGCATCATCAGGTTAGCAATGTTAGCATTGTCAGTAGCGTTAGCAGTGAAAGGGTGTAAAAAAAACATTTAGTACTGCTAGCCATGTAGCTCTGTTACCAGACTAAACGGTGTAGTCTGGGTTGACCATGTTAGCAGGCTTAGCAGTTTTAGTCATGCCATCAATGTTAGCTATGTTAGCATAGTTAATATAAAAAAAAAAAAAAAAAAAGAACTGTAAATTTGCAGTCATATGTCTATATTACTGTTTTTATATATTTATTACTTTTTTCTTACTATTTTTCAAGGCTTCACTTAAAAAACAGATTAAATTGTCCAGAGAGCTTTTTTTCAAATGAAATTTCTTTTAGTTTTACACTTTTTTTCTACATTTATGGACCAATCAGAAGATTAAAACGTTTTAGTGTTGAGAAAACGCTAATTAAAAATGTTACTTTCATGCCCCTTCATTCATAAACTGCTAGATTTAAAATGCATTAATATATTTACCTTTAAAATATATATTTCATTTTATATTTTATGAATTAACCCCCCCCCCCCCATCATCATCCTGTGGGGTTTGGAACATAATCTCATCTAAAAAAGGAGGCCGTATAAATAGAGACTGGGCGCTGACAGGGAGCCAAGGAAGCAGAGGAGGAAAGAGGAGGAGCAGTGACCTCTTGCTCCTCCTCCTGCTCCTCCATCAGCATCTACAGGTTCTCCTCCGTGTAACGGCATCTTAGTGTCAGCATGAGGCTAATGTGCAGAAACCAGCGTCTGTTGGGAGGACGGCTTTTAATTAGCTGCTTGACTTCTGTCCCTGTGGACACAAGCGTCCCCCTGAAAGTCCCATTAGCAGAGCTGGGTCACATGACAGCAGCGTAATTATCTCACATTAGTTTCCTTAATGACTCCAAACGGCAGGAGGCTTCTGGTTGGGAGCTTTGATCAGGATCAGACGCGTTTCTCTGAGTGAATTAACTCAATAAATTCATTGATCAGAGGAAAAGTGAGTTAATCAACCTCCTGACAATTTAAAGCCACACTCTGTGTCCTTTTACCGCATAAAGCACACGGATGAATCCAATGACAACATAGAAATCTACAGCATGTAAAGTAGACTTAGTGGAGTTAGAAGTTTATTGGAAATAGAAGTTATAGAGAAATATCTTCATTAATATTAGACTGGAAAACAGTTTTCCTTTTATAATATCAGCACTAAAATTAACCATAATGCTTTGCTGCATCACATGACCAAACACACACCACATGTCTGACTACATGCAAATAAATACCAGTTGTTAATATCGGCCGCTGTTCTTTCAGACCAGCAAACCTATAGTCAGATTTGCATTTATCCCTTTAGTTCTGTACGAAAATAGACTTTAAACGACATCAATTGGCGTTTATCCCATTAGTTATAGAAAAAAAAAAAACAATTTAAGGTACGCTTCAAAAAACATCAAAAAGTAAGTAATTAAATGGCTTTTTGTACATGACTAAAGGGATGAGGTGGGTTTTATACGATGGAGTGTTATTGCCAGGCTAGAGTTTTGTTTTTTTTAAGTCGAGAATAAATCATAATATTATAAGAACTAAAGTCATAAAATTACAAGAATAAAGTTGCAACATTACGAGAATAAAGTTGGAACATTACGAGAATAAAGTTGTTATTTATGAGAATAAAGTTGTGATATCCCGAGAATAAAGTTGCAACATTACGAGAATAAAGTCATAAAATTACGAGAATAAAGTCATAAAATTACGAGAATAAAGTCATAAAATTACGAGAATAAAGTCATAAAATTACGAGAATAAAGTCACAAAATTACGAGAATAAAGTCACAACATTACGAGAATAAAGTTGCAACATTACGAGAATAAAGTCATAAAATTACGAGAATAAAGTCACAAAAATTCGAGAATAAAGTCATAAAATTACGAGAATAAAGTCACAACATTACGAGAATAAAGTTGTGATATTACGAGATATTACGAGAATAAAGTTGTGATATTACGAGAATAAAGTCATAAAATTACGAGAATAAAGTTGTGATGTTAAGAGAATTAAGTCATGAAATTACGAGAATAAAGTTGCGACATTACGAGAATAAAGTTGTGATATTGCGAGAATAAAGTTGCGATATTACGAGAATAAAGTCATAAAATTACGAGAATAGTCATAAAATTACGAGAATAAAGTCACAAAATTACGAGAATAAAGTCGCAACATTACGAGAATAAAGTCATAAAATTACGAGAATAAAGTTGTGATGTTACGAGAATTAAGTCATAAAATTACGAGAATAAAGTTGCGACATTACGAGAATAAAGTTGTGATATTACGAGAATAAAGTTGCGACATCACAAGAATAAAGTTGCAACATTACGAGAATAAAGTTGCAACATTATGAGAAAGTTGCAACATTATGAGAAAGTTGCAACATTACGAGAATAAAGTTGCAGCATTACAAGAATAAAGTTGCAACATTACGAGAATAAAGTTGCGATATTACGAGAATAAAGTTGCGATATTACGAGAATAAAGTTGCGATATTACGAGAATAAAGTTGCAACATTACGAGAATAAAGTTGTGATATTACAAGAATAAAGTTGAAAAACAACTTCTCTCATAATGTTATGACTATTCTCATTGCGACTTTATTCTCGTGATGTTATGACTTTATTTTCGCAATTTTTACGAACTTTATGTTCGTAAGGTTTACGACTTTATGAAAATAAAGTCCTAAAAATAATTTTCACAATTTTTAGGACTTTATTTTCATAATTGTTACGACTTAATCTCGTAATTTTTCGACTTTATTCTCGTAATGTTACGACTTTATTCTCGTAATAAAAAGAAAATTGTAAAAATCTCTAGCTTGGCCCTAATACTCCGTGGTATTATTGGCTAATAACTGACATGATTGGCCAAAGGCTTGAAGCCTAAATATGTGGGCAGCAGCAGCAGCAGCAGCAGCAGGAGGGATGATGAAGATAAAGCAGAGTCACAGTCTGTTGGCTCCCCCCCCACCTGTACAAGCATCCTGGGCTTCATGCTGCATCATGTCTTTACTTGACTCTGACTGCAGGCTGTGAGGAAGCCATTCCCACAAACACGGCTCCCAACAGGGAACGCCGGGAACACAACGCGCCCTTTGTGCGTCGGAGGGCCACACATCATCCCATATACATCACAGGACGTGTTAAAGGCTGCAGACGCAGTGGAGGAGGAGGACGCTTT
Organism: Cyprinodon diabolis; assembly: GCA_030533445.1. NCBI lineage: Eukaryota > Metazoa > Chordata > Actinopteri > Cyprinodontiformes > Cyprinodontidae > Cyprinodon > Cyprinodon diabolis. The sequence continues at coordinate 43,496,072 of CM060082.1, read as the reverse complement.
GATTTAGGAGGACAGAAAGAAGACCTTCCCCTGCAGCCCGCACTGATGCAGGTGGGATTTAGACTTCTGCAGAGGGAGCCTCCCCTAATCCTGCTCTCCTGAGAAATACGCTTCAGATTTCTAGTTTTTCCAGTTTGTGTCCTGCAGCTACTGACTGGTTTCAGGCTGGATCTAACCACCAGATGATGAAACTCCAGACGAACTTTCCAGCATCCAAACCCACGGGAGGAATCCACATCCACTTTGATGCTGTGATTAACACAGCCTGTCCCTCCCCCAACCGTCTCCATCTCCATCTGAAGACCCGCCTCCAGCTGCTGCTCCTCCACCCGCAGTCAACCCCCCCCCGCCCGTCCTGCCCAGGAGAGAGATCAGCGCCTGTCGCTGAGGGCCCAGCTCGGCCTCAGTGTTGAATTTCGTAATGGAATGCTAACTGCTCATCCGGATCCTTCCTCCTCCTCCTCAGCAGCAGGAGGAGGAGGACCAGAAGCATGAGAGGAGATCATCCCAGGCAAGCTGCACCTGGGAGGCAGCTGGTCCACCTGGAATAATGGGCTCCTCCTGCAAAAATAACCAAGTCCATCTGCAGCTGCTGAGCAGAACCCGCCCCACAGCGGCTTCTCCAACCGTAAACACCAACAACGTTCAGGGGTCTAAAACATAAACCAAAATTTAATAAAAGAGATGCTGCAAGGAGAAAAGGAGGAACAACACGGTTCAGAGAATAGTTTTCATCAAACTTTCTGGTTTGTTCTGATTTCCAGATTTAAACAACCGAGACCTGAAGAACCGTCAACAGCTCCACCTTTCATCCGATTCATTGATGCAGACATGCACGAAAAAAAAACACCTTCCTTATAACGTCCACAACCCGTTAAATCCACAGAAACCAGGCAGAACTGTAAACATCGTGACCTTAGCTCCTCGCTAAGAAGCAGGTTTTAAATAAATCCATCTGGCTGCAAACAGATCAAATATAGAATAGAGATAGAATGAAGCAGAATGAGGAAAAAGGGGTCCCTATGTCCTCCAGCAGTCTAAGCCTATAGCAGCAGAACTATAGAGATAGATACATAAAAATAGATTTAAAAAATCCTCTATTGGAGCGGATTTACCATTAGGCAATACTGGGCAGTTTCCTAGGGCCCCAACTTCCTGGGGGCCTCATAAAACTCTGTGTCCATGAATGGTTAATACAACTATTCCTTATTTCTGCACATTATGTTTTTCACTAAAATGCCATCAGAACGCTGATAATATTAAGTGTGTCTCAGCCCCCCCCTTCAGTGTCCACCATATTGGATCAGTCCATTTGCTGCACATGTTCAGAAAGGTCCAAACAGACAGCAGCAAACCATTTGAAAACAAACCATGCAAAGAGCAGTGTTGCCAACTTAGCGCTTTAGTCGCTATATTTAGCCACTTTTCAGACCCCTCTAGCACTTTGATTTCTAAAAAGCTCCTAGCGCCAAATCTAGAGACTTTTTTCTGCTACTGGAGACTTTGGAGACAACATCTAAAAGCAGCGAACTCTGCTCTCCAGAGCAAGTAGATTGGTAACCCCGCCTCCTGCTCTCCTCTATCTTGTCTGCTGTCATGATTCATGCAGCTATTATTTCATCCAAATGAAAAATGGAGAACAGATAAGCAGATCATGGCTTGTCTACAGTGAAAAGAAGGACTGGGTTATTTACTTTGGCCTTTTTGGAAACACAGGAAGGAGCAATCAGCTAAGTGAGCTTAGTGCTTGGAAAAAATCTTTCATTCCTTTAGAGACAGCATGAAAAGTCAGCTGAGTACAAAACATGTCTATTCTATTAACATTTCTCTATGTTGGGTTGTCTATTCAGAGGGCCCCCTGCCCGTTTTTGCCTAGGGCCCCATATTTCCTAAATCCGCCCCTGATTCTGAGGCTCTGCAGGTTTTATTTTAAACTATTGTCTTAAAAACATGAGTTTGTTTGTTTTTTAAACTTAATGAAAAAGAAGCAGTCAGAGCATCTGAGCTCTGCAGGTTTTAAAGGGAACTTTTCCTCCATGTTTCTGTGTTTCCTGCAGCCTCCTCAGGTTGAATCCAGTATCTAACCGGTGCGGCCCTCAGACACCACCGCGGCTCCCCGGGGGCCAAACCCAAACCCAGGCCGTCAATCATTGACCTGGCTCAGCGATAAGGGACTCTTTGGCCCAGTTCGAGGAGAGCATCCTCCACCACGGCTGGAGCTAACGGCTCTGAAATGGGCTCAGGGTGGGAAACTAAACTGGTTTAACTGGTTTAAGACAAGTTACAGCGGAGAGAGATGAGGAGAGACAGAAAGGAGGAGGAGGAGGAGGATGCAGCAACAGGCGTCACGTCGATGCTGCTGCTGCGGTGGAAAAAAAAGTAGCAGAAACACGGAGAAAAGTCACTAAACTCCCGCAAAACCTGCCGCTAAGCATCGGGCAGAGCTTCACCGACTCTACCGGAGCGGTTTATAAATGAACCAGGCTGGATTTAGGGCCAAATATGTCCGGGCAAGGTCAAACAACTCCGTCAAGCTACACACAGTTAGCCAAAACACAACCGGAAGCGACTAGTTCCGATTTCAAAATAAAACGCAAACAATCCACCGGTGAAACTCAACAGATATGATAAAACATCCACAATTTCAACAACTTTTTAAATGTTAGACATCCAATATACTTAAAAACAAACAGCCCAAAATAAAAGGGAGAATTTGTTGTGTTTTCTTATAGAAATATTGTTAATCAGTCTAAAAATCATGAAAACCCTATAAACATCCTATAATGCCTCCAGGCAGCTACGCACCAACTCTAAACCTACATTATTATAAACCTAAATGTGTTTATTCGCCCCTCGGACAGTTTTAATAACACTAGATAACCTATTAAGAAAACAGAGATGCATTTGATTGTGATCAGAGACACATTTTAAAATTTTAAAGAAAACAACAACAAAAAAAGACTTAAGGTTTGGACAAACTTTACTTACACTGAAAAATAATGCAACCATTTTTTTTTGCATTTACCTAATCATATTTAGCTACTTTAACACAATTGTTACATGTTAGTAGGGTATTACATTAAAAGATTGTGTTAAAGTTACCAGATATGCTTAATTTGCATTTTTTTAGTGTAGAAAAAAGGCTTCTCTATTTATATGAATTTGTTCTAATAATAGATCTGTGTGATTCATCATGGGAAAAAGCTGAAAACATAAAACTGATTAAAATATATTGATTTAGAAAGACGCACTACTGAATTTAATTCCTAAAACTATCAGAACTTGTAGTTGTATAACTATGTACAACATATATTAGCAAAACAATCCTTTGGATTTTATGCTGGGGGCATGAAGCAGCAGCTCAGCGCAGAGCCTCCTGTGGTGAGGCTCAACAGGTGTTTTATTTTGAAAGCGCTGACAGGAAGTGGGAGCCGGTTAGCCGTTAGCTAGCTTTTCGCTCGCTGTGTGGGACCGATAGCTTTACACATGGCCACTAGCAGCAAGGCTCGGACCAAAGTGCACCCAGATATGGATGCTCGCCTTCGGCAGAGAGCAGACTTTGACCCCCCCACCGTAATCACCTTCCTCCCCGCTTCACCCCCCACCCCCCCACCGCGCGGCGGAAAATAACCGCCAGGGAAAAAAGTGCAAACGGCTGATAAAAGTTGAGCTAAAGCGCGTGAAAAAGATGAAAAAGTTTTTTGTAAATGAGCCGCGGGTGGATGAGGAGGAGGCGGAAGAGGAGCTGAATTCCTCCGCTCGGATGCGCATCAAACTAGGAAGCAACGCGGAGAGGAGAGAGAAAAAAAACCTACCTCCCCCTCCTCCTCCTCCCGTCTCCCCCCGCTCCCCCTCCGGTTGCCCGGAGCTCAGAAACTTTGAGTCCGCGGCGGAACTTGTTGCTCAGAAACGGGCATCAGGTCGGAGGACTTACCGCGGAGTTTGTTGGGGTTGGGCTGCTTGCGCCGAGACATCGTGGCGAGGAGGATGATGATGATGATGATGATGATGATGGTGGGTAGCGAGGAGGGGGGTTGGTGGGGGGGAGATGAAGTTAAAAAAAAAACAAAAAGAAGAAGAAGAAAGGAGGAAGAGGCTGCAAAGTCGCTCCGAAGAGGAGAGGAATCAAAATGGCGTTTCCGAAGGGATGTGCAAACTTGGACAAACTTTACTCCGGCTTCTCCTCCTCCTCCTCTCTCCTCCTCCTCTGCTTCTCTTCTTCCTCTCCTCCTCCTCCTCCTCTCAGAGGAAACAAACAAGGCGAAGTCAACTCTCAAAGTGTCGGTGGTGCTCCGGAGGTTGGCTGAAGTGGTGGCCGGGCTCCAGGCTCCGTGCCCCGGCCTGTCTCTCTCTGTGTGTCTCTCTGCCTCTGAACCTGATCAGTAAAGCTCATCACGTGTCTGTCTCTCAGTCTCCAAGGGGACGTGGCCACCAAGCATCTCTGCCTTTACGCACGGACACACGTTACTCCAGGGGCGCGTCCAGGAAGTTTCAGCAGGGGGAGGGGGGCTCACCAAAACTCACTTTAAAGTCATCTTTAAATGGAAAATCATTCTGGCTCAAACATGTATAGAAATCTACTCTTTATCAGACCATATTGTCAGAATAAATAAAAAATTCTTTTTTAAAAAAAATACTTATTTAAAAAGACTTGTTTTTTCTTCTGTTTCCAGAATAAAGTTGTAAACTTACAAGAATAAAGTCATAACATCAAGAAAATAAAGTCGTAACATTACAAGAATAGTCATAATACGGCGAGAATAAAGTCATAAATTTACAAGAATAGTCATAATACGGCAAGAATAAAGTCGTAAAATTACAAGAAAAAAGTCATAACATCATGAAAATAAAGTCGTAACATTACAAGAATATTCATAATACGGCAAGAATAAAGTCATAAATTTAGAATAAAGTCATAACGTCACGAAAATAAAGTCGTAACATTACAAGAATATTCATAATACGCCGAGAATAAAGTCGTAAAATTACAAGAATAAAGTCATAACATTACGAAAATAAAGTCGTAACATTACAAGAATAGTCATAATACGGCGAGAATAAAGTCGTAAAATTATAAGACTAAAGTCATAAAATTACAAGAATAAATTCATAATGTCATGAAAATAAAGTCGTAACATTACAAGAATAGTCATAATACGGCGAGAATAAAGTCGTAAAATTACAAGAATAAAGTCATAACATCACGAAAAGGAAGTCGTAACATTACAAGAATAGTCATAATACGCCGAGAATAAAGTCGTAAAATTACAAGAATAAAGTCATAACATTACGAAAATAAAGTCGTAACATTACAAGAATAGTCATAATACGACGAGAATAAAGTCGTAAAATTATAAGACTAAAGTCATAAAATTACAAGAATAAAGTCATAACGTCATGAAAATAAAGTCGTAACATTGCCCTTTCATACTTATTTAAAAAGACTTGTTTTTTCTTCTGTTTCCAGAATAAAGTTGTAAACTTACAAGAATAAAGTCATAACATCAAGAAAATAAAGTCGTAACATTACAAGAATAGTCATAATACGGCGAGAATAAAGTCATAAATTTACAAGAATAGTCACAATACGGCAAGAATAAAGTCGTAAAATTACAAGAATAAAGTCATAACATTACGAAAATAAAGTCGTAACATTACAAGAATAGTCATAATACGGCGAGAATAAAGTCGTAAAATTATAAGACTAAAGTCATAAAATTACAAGAATAAAGTCATAATGTCATGAAAATAAAGTCGTAACATTACAAGAATAGTCATAATACGGCGAGAATAAAGTCGTAAAATTACAAGAATAAAGTCATAACATCACGAAAAGGAAGTCGTAACATTACAAGAATAGTCATAATACGCCGAGAATAAAGTCGTAAAATTACAAGAATAAAGTCATAACATTACGAAAATAAAGTCGTAACATTACAAGAATAGTCATAATACGACGAGAATAAAGTCGTAAAATTATAAGACTAAAGTCATAAAATTACAAGAATAAAGTCATAACGTCATGAAAATAAAGTCGTAACATTACAAGAATAGTCATAATACGGCGAGAATAAAGTTGTAAAATTACAAGAATAAAGTCATAACATCACGAAAAGGAAGTCGTAACATTACAAGAATAGTCATAATACGCCGAGAATAAAGTCGTAAAATTACAAGAATAAAGTCATAACATTACAAGAATAGCCGTAAAAAGATTAGAATAAAGTTGTAACATTACGAGAATAAGGTCGTAACATTACGAAAATAAAGTTGCTACATTACAAGAATAAAGTCGTAAAATTACGAGAATAAAGTCATAACATTACAAGAATAAAGTCGTGAAATTACAATAATGAAGTTGTAACATTACAAGAATAAAGTCGTAACATTAAGAGAATAAGGTCGTAAGATTACAAAAATAAAGTTGTTACATTACAAGAATAAAGTCGTAAAATTACGAGAATAAAGTCATAACATTACAAGAATAAAGTCGTAAAATTACAATAATGAAGTTGTAACATTACAAGTATAAAGTCGTAACATTACGAGAATAAGGTCGTAATATTACGACAATAAAGTTGTTACATTACAAGAATAAAGTCGTAAAATTACAAGAATAAAGTCATAACATCACGAAAATAAAGTTGTAAAATCATGAAAATAAAGTCGTAACATTACGAGAACAAAGTCGTAACATTACGAGAATAAAGTTGCTACATTACAAGAATAAAGTCGTAAAATTACAAGAATAAAGTCGTAAAATTACGAGAATAAAGTTGCGATATTACAATAATGAAGTTGTAACATTACAAGAATAAAATCGTAACATTACGAGAATAAGGTCGTAACATTACAAAATAAAGTTGTTACATTACAAGAATAAAGTCGTAAAATAACAAGAATAAAGTCGTAAAATTACGAGAATAAAGTCATAACATTACAAGAATAAAGTCGTAAAATTACAATAATGAAGTTGTAACATTACAAGAATAAAGTCGTAACATTACGAGAATAAGGTCGTAACATTACGAAAATAAAGGTGTTACATTACAAGAATAAAGTCGTAAAATTACAAGAATAAAGTCGTAAAATTACGAGAATAAAGTCATAACATTACAAGAATAAAGTCGTGAAATTACAATAATGAAGTTGTAACATTACAAGAATAAAGTCGTAAAATTACGAGAATAAAGTCATAACATTACAAGAATAAAGTCGTGAAATTACAATAATGAAGTTGTAACATTACAAGAATAAAGTCAAATAAAATTATGTGAATAAAGTCATAACAATATTAGAATAAAGTCATAAGATTACGAGAACAAAGTCTTAAAATTACAAGAAAAAGTCGTAATATTACGAGAATAAAGTCATCATTCAAAAACCCGTTTCAGAAAGAAAGCTTGGAGCTCCGCCCAGCAGATGACGGTCGACCAGCTCCACCAATCAGCAACCAGAGTCCACTTTGACATCCTGCCCAGTTTGATGCTGCTGCTAAAAGATTTCCTGATTTGTCAAACCGATGCTAAAGTATAACTTCACATGATGCTCCACATTCCTCATTCTAGGGAAGAAAGGGATTCTAGGAAGAGATGTTATAAAATACAACTTCTTTCTCGCAATAATATGACTTTATTCTCTCAATTTCATGACTATTCTCATTGTTACTTTATTTTTGTAATTACATTATAATTCTGTTTGCAACTTTATTCTCGTTGGAACAGCCGCTTCCCTGCGACTTTAATGTGTTAATGTCATAGAGGGAGGAAGAGGATGGAGGAAAAACAATTTTTTTTTGCAAATGATGTATATTATAAATGAATTTCAAATAATGGATGTCTATTCTATAAACATTTCTCTATCTGTAGAATGGGTCTGTTTTATGTGCTGTCTTCTCTGTTCAGAAGGCCCCCTACCTGTCTCTGCCTAGGGCCCCAAATTTCCTAAAGTCCGCCCCTGATTGGCCACTGACAGGAGGACGTCCAGATAATCATTTATTTTAAAACTAAAATAAATGTCTTATCTTTATTTATCCATCCACCTTTTTCTGTCTACGTCACGGTTAATTCAAGGCATTAGCTGGAGGAAAACCCAGCCTCCAAATTGGCTCCGCCCACACATTGTTTACCCAATGAAAATGGAGCTGTAATATTCTGTTGCTGTCACTGTATATGTTTAACATCAATATTGAGACATATTTTAACCTATTTATCAATTTGATATAAAATGTATATTTCTAATAGTTAAACATTTTAAATTTGGACCTAACTGTCTGGATCCCCACCCTCTAATAAAATGATTTAAACCACCTTTCAATGAGAAAAGTCCTTTTAAACATAATAAAAGTGATATATTCCCATAGTTAGCCCAGTCTGGTTTGCTCTATCTGTAGAGGTAATAATAATAATAATAATAAAGGAAGTGGGGATGAAGCTTTTATTTCACCATTAAGGCATTTGAAAGATAAGGAAAGCACCAAACCCAGTGCTGGGAGGGGTTGTTATCTCAGGATCTGGAGAGGATGCCAACTGTCAGCCTGAGGGGGGAGCGCTACTGGTTCCACACCAGGGAGGGTCCGTCTCTCCCTGCTCTGTTTTCCACCAGGAAGAACGTCTCCAGATCATTTAAGCGAAGCAGCAGCCAGAACTGCTTCTGCTTAAAGTCTTCAGATGCTGTTTGACTGTTTCTGTTCTCAGCAGGACAGAACATGGTAACTTCTAGAAAGTAAAATCTGTGCCTAAAATGAACCTCCTTCCTGAGGGTTGAGAAAGTAGCAACATTTCCTGGATGGACAGAAAGAGCTGAGCTGCTCATCAGAGTCTGGTAGAAAAATATAGAAGTTCACCTGAACATAGAAAATAAAACCAGAAGTAACGACTGTTCCTGTAAAACATCTGATTTAAACAGAAACATCCATCATTCATCCATCCATCCATCATCCATCCATCCATCATTCATCCATCCATCCATCCATCCATCATCCATCCATCATCCATCCATCCATCATCCATCCATCCATCCATCCATCCATCCATCCATCATCCATCCATCCATCATCCATCCATCATCCATCCATCCATCCATCCATCATTCATCCATCCATCCATCCATCATCCATCCATCCATCCATCCATCCATCCATCCATCATCCATCCATCATCCATCCATCCATCCATCATTCATCCATCCATCATTCATCCATCATCCATCCATCCATCCATCCATCCATCATCCATCCATCATCCATCCATCCATCCATCATTCATCCATCCATCCATCATTCATCCATCCATCATCCATCCATCCATCCATCATTCATCCATCCATCATTCATCCATCCATCCATCCATCATCCATCCATCCATCCATCCATCATCCATCCATCATCCATCCATCCATCCATCCATCATTCATCCATCCATCCATCATCCATCCATCCATCATCCATCCATCATCCATCCATCCATCCATCCATCATTCATCCATCCATCCATCATCCATCCATCCATCATCCATCTCCAGGATGGAGAATGATGAATGACTGGGCTAGATTGATGAATGGGTGGAGGATGGATGGATGAATGAATTAATGATGGATGGATGAATGGTGGATGGGTGGATGAATGATGGATGGCTGGATGGATGATGGATGGATGAATGAACTAATGATGGATGGATGAATGGTGGATGGATGAATGATGGATGGATGAGTAAATGGCGGATGGATGGATGAATGATGGATGGATGGATAAATGGATAGATGGATGGATGGATGGATGATGGATGAATGATGGATGAATGAATGATGGATGGATGAATGGTGGATGGGTGGATGAATGATGGATGGCTGGATGGATGATGGATGGATGAATGAACTAATGATGGATGGATGAATGGTGGATGGATGAATGATGGATGGATGAGTAAATGGCGGATGGATGGATGAATGATGGATGGATGGATAAATGGATAGATGGATGGATGGATGGATGATGGATGAATGAATGATGGATGGATGATGGATGGATGGATGAATGAATGATGGATAGATGGATGAATGATGGATGGATGGATGAATGATGGATGGATGGATAAATGGCGGATGGATGGATGAATGATGGATGGATGAATGATGGATGGATGGATGAATGAATGATGGATAGATGGATAAATGATGGATGGATGGATGAATGATGGATGGATGGATAAATGGCGGATGGATGGATGAATGATGGATGGATGAATGATGGATGGATGGATGAATGAATGATGGATGGATGGATGAATGATGGATGGATGGATGAATGATGGATGGATGGATGGATGGATGAATGATGGATGGATGATGGATGGATGAATGATGGATGGATGGATGAATGAATGATGGATAGATGGATGAATGATGGATGGATGGATGAATGATGGATGGATGGATAAATGGTGGATGGATGGATTATGGATAGATGGATGGATGGATGATTGATGGATGGATGGATGATGGATGAATGAATGATGGATGGATGATGGATGGATGGATGATGGATGAATGATGGATGGATGAATGATGGATGGAAGGATGGATAGATGAATGATGGATGGATGGATGGATGGATGGATGAATGATGGATGGATGGATGGATGATGGATGAATGAATGATGGATGGATGGATGATGGATGAATGATGGATGGATGAATGATGGATGGATGAATGATGGATGGATGGATGAATGAATGATGGATAGATGGATGAATGATGGATGGATGGATGAATGATGGATGGATGGATAAATGGATGGATGGATGAATGAATGATGGATAGATGGATGATGGATGAATGATGGATGGATGAATGATGGATGGATGAATGATGGATGGATGGATGAATGAATGATGGATAGATGGATGAATGATGGATAGATGGATGGATGGATGGATGATTGATGGATGGATGGATGATGGATGAATGAATGATGGATGGATGGATGAATGATGGATGGATGGATGGATGATGGATGAATGAATGATGGATGGATGGATGATGGATGAATGATGGATGGATGAATGATGGATGGATGAATGATGGATGGATGGATGGATGAATGAATGATGGATAGATGGATGAATGATGGATAGATGGATGAATGATGGATGGATGATGGATAGATGGATGGATGGATGGATGGATGGATGGATGATTGATGGATGGATGGATGATGGATGAATGAATGATGGATGGATGGATGGATGGATGAATGATGGATGGATGGATGATGGATGAATGATGGATGGATGAATGATGGATGGATGGATGGATGAATTAATGATGGATGGATGGATGGATGGATGAATGATGGATGGATGGATGGATGGATGATGGATGAATGAATGATGGATGGATGGATGATGGATGAATGATGGATGGATGAATGATGGATGGATGGATGGACGGATGGATGGATGGATGAATGATGGATGGATGGATGGATGGATGATGGATGAATGATGGATGAATGATGGATGGATGATGGATGAATGAATGATGGATGGATGGATGATGGATGGATGAATGATGGATGGATGAATCATCCATCCTGTCCATCCACTATCCTAATGTTCTATCAAGCAGGTTTTTCTGAAGGTTCATTCATTCATTCATTCATTCATTCATTCATTTGGATGCTGTCTTTGTGTTTTATAGTTGTAGATTTTTTAATGTTTAAATGCAAAATGATGGGAAATGAATGAATGATGTGTGAATGTTGACATTAGACATGAACAACATTCTAGACTGATAATATATGTCCCAAATGTTCACAATAGAAGATTTTAAGGTTTCTTTAGTTGTATTTGAGAGAAATTAAATCATGAAATAAAATAAATGTACATTCCATCGGGTGTTCAGTATTGATAATATAAAATAAATCTTTAATGATGTCCTTAAAATATTTCTATGCATTAAATTGTTATCAAGAAGTTAATCCAACTGCTTTTAAACATTTTTTTTTATAAATTCTCTTATTTTTCACCTGATTTCGCTGAGTCATGTGACATTGACTCATGTTACATTAAACTTCCTGATTTCGTTAAAGCCAGCTGCAAAACCCTGAAAACATCTGGATAAGTTCTAGCAGAGCTTGGCTCTGAGGGCCCTCGTCTTTGCAGGGATTTCTTGCAGCAGTTCTTTGTTCTTGGTGTCCTCAGTAATGTGGCGTTTCCTGGAGTTACTTCTGAACTTTCTAGTCGCAGCGTGCTTCATCTCATCCCTGCCTGCTGCACAGAATAGGTGCAGAAAAAGCTCCAGAGCGAGCCTCAGCATTGGTTACAGGATGTTTGCAGCCTGGGAGGAAAATATGAAGTATTAGAGGGAGAAATTAAACCAAAATATCATCCCAACCCTTGTTGAAGATCATTTTCTCAGCCAGTGGGTGGGAATAACAGCAGCAGCAGCTCAGACTGAAGCTGCAAACTAAATTTAAACTGCCTCTGGACTCTCATTGTTAAATTTAGTTGGAGCAGCTCGACTCCTCACTCGCTGCATGTCTGCTCGCTCTCCCACATTCCTGACAGCCCTCCATCTCCAGATCCAGACCCCTCCTCCTCCTCCTCCCATCATCCCCTGCTGAAGAGAGGAGCAAACAGGCGTCTCTCCTCCCATCACAGCCCCCCTCCTCCTCCTCCTCCTCCTCCCCTGCAGGCGGCTGCAGCAGAGCAGGAAGAGCCTCTCTGCCTGTCTCAGGCTGGTTCAGCCTGTTGCTGATGAAGGATTTGGGTGTTTCCAGCAGTCTCCTTTCTCTGCAGATTGCTCTGTCAGACATTTTGAGCTCCGCACTGATTCCGATGGAAGTCCTGCTCACGTTTAGCCTCCTTTCGCTGCTGTGGCTGGGGTTTCGCACTAAACTTCAAGTCAACTTAACAGAAAAAAACAAACTCTTCTCTTTGACCTTTAATAACTTTAAAGAAAAGCTGCTGAACACAAGATGAAGGCAGCTCTCACTTTCACTTCCTCCTCTCTGTTGTAGTTTTAGTTTCTGCTAATCCAGGAATCAGGCCTGATGTTATCCTGCCATGCAGAGAGAGCTATGGCATCCTCCTGATTTCATTGGACCAGGGCGGGCATCCTGCAGCATTCCTGCTCTGGAAAGGCGGCCGTGGCGGCCATGTTTCCTGTGGGACTCTGCAGATTTTGAGGAACTCGGTTCCACCAGAGGAAACAGGATCTGAGCAAAGATTTAACCACCAGCACCAAGATCTCTCACATTGTTGAATCCCAATTTCCTTCTTTTTTCTTTTATTTTGACCCACAAATTCAGCAACAGCAATTTGAAGAAAACATCATTTCAAAAAAATTAAAAAACAAAACAATCCACTTTGTTTCCAAGTTTGAAGATTTTTCTCTTCCCATCCAGGAAGCTTTTTCTGGTTAGAAGAAACTTTCAATTTGTTTCTGCTACTAATGGGTTATGGTATAATTCAATTCAATTCTATTCATTCTATTTCTATAGCTCCAATTCACATCATGTCATCTCAGGTCACTTTCCAGTTCACCAGATCATCCAGTCAGATTGATTCAAGTTTTCTATCTAAGGAAAACCAGCTGATTGCATCGACTCATTGACTCTTCAGCAATCCCTCACACTAAGCATGCTTGTAGCGACAGTGGAGAGGAAAAACTCCCTTTGAACAGGAAGAAACCTCCAGCAGAACCAGGCTCAGTGTGAGCGGCCATCTGCTGAGGCCCACTGGGGTTCAAGGAGACAGAAGCAGACATAGAAAAAGAAGCATAGATACAAAAGGCAACCAGCTCCACAGGCGGCCCCGTCCAGGAAACACACAGCCAGGCAGACAAGCTCCGAGCCAGCTCCCATGTCAGAGGATGAAGAGAGCACATCCAGTTAGTCACAGTCAGAGAAACAGGACTACACTGGAAAACAGGCCAAGCTCCAACATCTAGAAACAAAGGTGTTGATGGCAGCAGCACAGCTGATATTTCTCTCCAGGATGGAGTCACAGCCAAACAGGAACAGACCAGATGAAGCTACTATGAGAAAAAGCAGAGAGAGCAGAACATTAGAGATTGAACTAACAGATTCTGCAGAGTGGGAGAATAGAGATAGATGAAGCAGAATGATGAAAAAGGGGTCCCTATGTCCTCCAGCAGTCTAAGCCTATAGCAGCAGAACTATAGAGATAGCTCAGGATAACCTGAGCCACTCTAACTAGAAGCTTTATCAAAAAGGAAAGTTTTAAGTCTAGTAGTTGTCTGCCATGTTTTGTTCTACATGCACCTCATCATTTCCATCTTTATTATCCTCAAATAAGTCAGGAACACTGCAGCATGTTGCTGATTCAGGGAGTCAGCTTCATGCAGCGCTGCAAGAGCGGGTACAGCTCAGGTTTTACAAAGTTAGCTTATGTGAAAACAAAAAGATAGCTAATGATAGCTAATAATCAATGACAAACAGAATTTTATTGTTTTGGATTATTTTTCACCATTTTTGTGCAGTAAGAAAATATTGAATGGAGCTTTAGATTTACAGTCACTTTTCGAAAACCATCTCTAAGCAGTGGCGGCTGGCCAATAGAGGGCGCTAGGGTGTCGACCCAATCACCCAGTGACCTTGATTAACATGTAAAAAATAAATAAATAGAAATTAAATGATGAACATGAAATATTTCTAAATAAATTATTATATATTTTTATATGTGCAATATAAATGTAATCTTTAATAGGGGTGCTGGGGAAAAAACAAAACCTTCCCCAAAACACTGAGAGAGAATGGGTTACCTGTGCACCGCTGCCCTGGCAGATGGCGCTGTGGAGCCCTGTTGCTGTGCGTTACAGCGCCATATCTGTAGATGAGGCAGTCACAGCGGAAGACGTGGACGAACTAAAACCCCAAACAACATAGATACCCAAATAACTTTGAACTGAGAGAAATCTGAGATGAGTGTGGAGCAGTGATCTGAACACCATGGGAGACTTTTAATGAAATAAAAGAAACTATAGTGATGATGCCCAATCATATGACATTGTAAAGCGTTTCACAAGGTCATATGAAGGGAGTATCACCACCATATAGTGATTGCCTTTCAAAATTCCCCACTTTCCTTGATGGGTCCTTGGCTGGTCCTTGGCTGGTCCTTGGCAGATCCTTGGCTGATCCTTGGCTGGTCCTTGGTAGATCCTTGGCTGGTCCTTGGCAGATCCTTGGCTGATCTTTGGCCGGTCCTTGGCAGATCCTTGGCTGGTCCTTGGCAGATCCTTGGCTGGTCCTTGGCAGATCCTTGGCTGGTCTTTGGCAGATCCTTGGCTGGTCCTTGGCTGGTTCATGGCCGGTCCTTGGCTGGTCCTTGGCAGATCCCTGGCTGGTCCTTGGCAGATCCCTGGCTGGTCCTTGGCAGATCCTTGGCTGGTCTTTGGCTGATCCTTGGCTGGTCCTTAGCAGATCCTTGGCTGGTCATTGGCTGGTCCTTGGCAGATCCTTGGCTGGTCCTTGGCAGATCCTTGGCTGGTCTTTGGCAGATCCTTGGCTGGTCTTTGGCTGATCCTTGGCTGGTCCTTGGCAGATCCTTGGCTGGTCTTTGGCTGGTCCTTGGCTGGTCCTTGGCAGATCCTTGGCTGGTCATTGGCAGATCCTTGGCTGGTCCTTGGCTGGTCCTTGGCAGATCCCTGGCTGGTCCTTGGCAGATCCTTGGCTGGTCTTTGGCTGATCCTTGGCTGGTCCTTGGCAGATCCTTGGCTGGTCCTTGGCAGATCCCTGGCTGGTCCTTGGCAGATCCTTGGCTGGTCTTTGGCAGATCCTTGGCTGGTCTTTGGCTGATCCTTGGCTGGTCCTTGGCAGATCCTTGGCTGGTCTTTGGCTGATCCTTGGCTGGTCCTTGGCAGATCCTTGGCTGGTCATTGGCTGGTCCTTGGCAGATCCTTGGCTGGTCCTTGGCAGATCCTTGGCTGGTCTTTGGCAGATCCTTGGCTGGTCTTTGGCTGATCCTTGGCTGGTCCTTGGCAGATCCTTGGCTGGTCTTTGGCTGGTCCTTGGCAGATCCTTGGCTGGTCTTTGGCTGATCCTTGGCTGGTCCTTGGCAGATCCTTGGCTGGTCATTGGCTGGTCCTTCGCAGATCCTTGGCTGGTCCTTGGCAGATCCTTGGCTGGTCTTTGGCAGATCCTTGGCTGGTCTTTGGGTGATCCTTGGCTGGTCCTTGGCAGATCCTTGGCAGATCCTTGGCTGGTTAATGGCAGATCCTTGGCTGGTCCTTGGCTGGTCTTTGGCTGATCCTTGGCTGGTCCATGGCAGATCCTTGGCAGGTCTTTGGCTGGTCCTTGGCAGATCCTTGGCTGGTCTTTGGCAGATCCTTGGCTGGTCCTTGGCAGATCCTTGGCTGGTCTTTGGCAGATCCTCGGCTGGTCTTTGGCAGATCCTTGGCTGGTCTTTGGCAGATCCTCGGCTGGTCTTTGGCAGATCCTTGGCTGGTCTTTGGCTGTTCCTTGGCAGATCCTTGGCTGGTCTTTGCCAGATCCTTGGCTGGTCTTTGGCTGATCCTTGGCTGGTCCTTGGCAGATCCTTGGCTGGTCTTTGGCTGGTCCTTGGCTGGTCTTTGGCTGATCCTTGACTGGTCCTTGGCTGATCCTTGGCTGATCCTTAGCAGGTCCTTGGCTGGTATTTGGCTGGTCCTTGGCTGATCCCTGGCAGATCTTTGGCTGATCCTTGACTGGTCCTTGGCAGATCCTTGACTGGTCCTTGGCTGATCCTTGGCTGATCCTTAGCAGGTCCTTGGCTGGTATTTGGCTGGTCCTTGGCTGATCCTTGGCAGATCTTTGGCTGATCCTTGACTGGACCTTGGCAGATCCTTGACTGGTCCTTGGCAGATCCTTGGCTGGTCTTTGGCTGGTCCTTGGCTGGTCTTTGGCTGATCCTTGACTGGTCCTTGGCTGATCCTTGACTGGTCCTTGGCTGATCCTTGGCTGGTCCTTAGCAGGTCCTTGGCTGGTATTTGGCTGGTCCTTATTAAACATCTAAAATATTCTTTCTGTCATGATTTGTGGACATTAAGATCTAAAGAGAAGCACCATCTCCTGGTCAGACCCCGTAATTTAGGGAAAGGGTGGAGTCAGAGTCAAGAAAAATGCAAGAAGAGGTCACTCCAGTGGCTGGAAGTTGGAGGGAATTTTCCTGCCATTCTGCTGGCTTTTGACTGGGAACGGCCATTTTGAATGGCTGCTACTGTAAGTTATGTGGTGTTCGTCCTTTTAAATATAAAAACCGGATCTCTGCTCGACACTCAACAGGCTCCATCTTAGACTCGACTCAGTTCAAACACATGTAAATCAGAAACCACAATTAGTTCAGAGCTGTAATTTGCCACTTAATCTATAGAGATAGAAATAATTGCACATGAAAATTTCAGCTAGATCAAACAACAGGAAGTGGGACAGCGGCTCGTAGATTTTACCTAATTAATCAGAAACAGAAGCAATCCGTACGGCACAGCTTGATGTTCATTAAATTCATAAAAACTTAAAGATCCTCACATGAAGATATAAAATGATGCATTTGATGCAGATTGCTATTTACAAAGACCCCAACCTTCACCCTAAACTAAACCCAGGCCTAAACTCTGACCCTTAAAGACCGGACTGGGTTCAGTCCCCTGAAGGCCTCAGAAGGTGACGAAGAAAAGGTCCCTAAACAAGCACACACTCAGAAACACACCCGCAAGCATGCAAAGGCAGAGCGAGCAGCAAAAGCAGATAACATCATTACATCACTAATCCAATCACAGCTTTTCACTTCAACGGGCCACTTCTCCATTCGAATTAATCTGCTGAGGACAAACAGACGCGCGGCGGGTAAAGATGATGCAGTGTGGATCCTCTGCCTGTTGACAGCCGCTGAAAAATGAATCCTTCTTCATTAATGATGAAGTTCAGCGAGTGTTTTTACTGCAGAGCAGCCGTGTCAGAGGAAACAGTTGTTTTTGCTCCAAATATTAGGAGAAAGCAGATATTTTCATACCCTGTATAAAGAAGTCTTTCCCATTTATTCTCACTGACTGATGCTAAATTATCCATGTTAAAGACGGGTAGAGCTGCCAGACATTTTGCTTTGTTGACCTTCAGAATAAAGGTCAGAATAAATCTAGCAAATAAATATTTACAAGATTTTTCTTTTAGATTCTTTTGTCGGATGCTGGAATTTCCTCCCATAAACCGTGGAACCAACTACCAGTTTTAGTCCGTGAGGCAGACACCCTGTCTACTTTTAAGACTAGACTTTAAACTTTCCTTTTTGATAAAGCTTCTAGTTAGAGTGGCTCAGGTTATCCTGATCTATCTCTATAGTTCTGCTGCTATAGGCTTAGACTGCTGGAGGACATAGGGACCCCTTTTCATCATTCTGCTTCATCTATCTCTATTCTCCCACTCTGCAGAATCTGTTAGTTCAATCTCTAACGTTCTGCTCTCTCTGCTTTTTCTCATAGTAGCTTCATCTGGTCTGTTCCTGATTGGCTGTGACTCCATCCTGGAGAGAAATATCAGCTGTGCTGCTGCCATCAACACCTTTGTTTCTAGATGTTGGAGCTTGGCCTGTTTTCCAGTGTAGTCCTGTTTCTCTGACTGTGACTAACTGGATGTGCTCTCTTCATCCTCAGACATGGGAGCTGGCTCGGAGCTCGTCTGCCTGGCTGTGTGTTTCCTGGACGGGGCCGCCTGTGGAGCTGGTTGCCTTTTGTATCTATGCTTCTTTTTCTATGTCTGCTTCTGTCTCCTTGAACCCCAGTGGGCCTCAGCAGATGGCCGCTCACACTGAGCCTGGTTCTACTGGAGGTTTCTTCCTGTTCAAAGGGAGTTTTTCCTCTCCACTGTCGCTACAAGCATGCTTAGTGTGAGGGATTGCTGAAGAGTCAATGAGTCGATGCAATCAGCTGGTTTTCCTTAGATAGAAAACTTTGAATCAATCTGACTGGATGATCTGGTGAACTGGAAAGTGACCTGAGATGACATGATGTGAATTGGAGCTATAGAAATAGAATGAATAGAATTGAATTTAGTTTCTCTGGATCTGGGATGGGGGATTTCTGCCAGACATACCGAAACACGGACCAGTTCTAACAGGAATACTGACCCCATCATGTTTAGCATTTACCTGCAGAAAAAACACATCTTAGTGAAACGGCTGCCTGATCGGTTGACAAGAAGAGCAATTATTAAAAATGAAGGGTTTACTCAGAGCAATAAATTAAATCCCAGAAAACAAACACATGCTTGATGTGAGGGATGGTGAAGAAGATAAAAATCATAAAGGTCTGGTCTGACTACCTTTAAAGCAGTTTTAGGCTCTAAGTCAACGTCTCAAGTGTTGTATTCTGGACATCTAGATCTACCAACACATAGACGTCCATCTAGACCATGAGTGGGAGATTTCAGCCCCTGAAGGCCACTTTCCTGCAAAGTTTAGACGTGTTCTTGTCCAAATACACCGACTGAAATGGCTGAATGTCCTCCTCAGTATGTAGGCAATATCTTCTAAAGCATCAGATCAATTGATTCAGGTCCGTTAGACCAATGAAACATCTTAAAGTTACAGGATACCGGGCCTCACATACAGGAACTGCCCACCACTGACTTAACTGACAGTCAACTCACACTGTACGTCTAAAAACCAGGTGGGACTCAGCTCCGCAGTGAGATGGAGCTACTCGGACTCGTCTATCTGGAAGCCAAACCAGTAGAAGAGAAACATGAAGCTCACTAGAGTGAAACGCGCTGCCTTGGATATTTGGGTAATTTAGTGCTGAAAGCCCTAAAAAGAAAAGGAGACGACGTATTTGGACAAAGACATAGCTGAGCTAACGTGGCTACTACGGTCTGTCAGTTTTACAGAACTCACTTGTGCCCCCGCCATGCTTCTGGGTTAACATCTGAGAGGAAGAAGAAGAAGAATCCTTGTTTGCCAACTGAACGATTTGCCACTGAATTTCACTCATGTTTGATTTTCTCCGGAGCTTATGATTCCTGATGGGGAGGTGGTCGTTAGAGGCTGATCGCCCCTCTTTATCCCCTGTTCACTACATGATGCACGATCAGGCTGAAAGTCGGCCCGAATGAAAAATTCTCGCACGAGTTGAGAATCCGCCCGTAAAGGGAAAAAAAATCTGTACAGTGTACGCCCGGCTTTAGACCGACGGTCTAGGTACCAGATCGGATCGGCTCCTGCGATGACGTCATCATATGTCAACACACCAAGACAAACTGTACTGCACACGCCTCTTAAGAAAAAAATATCTTCTGGGGTCTTAACTACTGTTGCACTGATACCAGTATCAGGCAGGGCCCCGATCCAGCACTATAATGGTGGTATCGGTATCGGCGAGTACCAACCAATAGGGCCGCGATACCTTTTTGAGAGCCATACATTTCTTCAGCTATTGTCAGCCATTCCAGGTAGGCAGTAAAAAGTTCTACTGGATTCACTTTGTTTTAGTCTTTTTCCTGCTTCACAAAGTAGGCAGCAGCTTGACATGAAGCCATGATGGTGATTATTTTACATCCAACAAGTCTGCAGTTCTTCAGATATACCACATCAATTTCAAACAGATGGTATCGGGGCCAAAAAAATATCATTGGCACAATAGTCTTAACTTATTATTACTATTTGCAATTATTTTATGTTTCATCGGCGATCTTAAGAGGCCAAAAGTAGAAAACGATCAGCCTTCTAAGACTGACTGAGCTCTGCTATTTAAAAAGGAGACATAAAAAGTCTCAAAGTTTTTTTCTTTTTATCAAGGTCTGAAGTCAGAGGAGGACAAATGGAGCATTGAAAAAAATGACTTTCATAGAGATTTTAGACAAATAAAACAGTTATTCTACTTTTAGAAAACAAACAGCTGTTGTCAACATGAATTTAAAAGTGTTGTAGCTTAATGTGGCTAACTGACCGAGCTAAAAGAGGCTAACCTGTTAGCTACTGAGCGCAGCTAGCCACAGCGCTACTTAGCTCTTTATATCACGGTCTAACAGTTCATTTGTTCACCAGAAACAGATTTTTCAGTTTTGTCGATCTGATAAAACTTCATCCGTTATTAGACGCGCTAACGCTACAGATGCTCCCGACTCTGCACACGGACGCTGTGTGATGTTATTATCGTTGTCAGGGCAACCATAATGTTTTACATCAACATTCAGCAGATCATGTAGCGTAACGTCACTGGATGAAGCAGGACGCCAGCAGATCTGGGACCTACAGCGAGCTCTGCTGACTCTGGAGGAGCTGCAGGTGAAGAAAAACCTACTAGAGACTGCAGAGGACCTGAGGCCTGAGCAATTTAAAGGCCTGGTTCCCCCCCCCAGCAGTGTGTCGCAGGTATGACGCAGATATTTTTGATTTCTGCCCAATATTGAAGCGTTGTCTGCTCTATGTTATTCCACACCACAACACCAGAGGGCCAATCAGGAACTAGCTGTGGGTCTAGATACGGCCGAGGCGGTGAGGAAGTGGGGGCAAGTTTGTGCGACTATGGAGGAACATGAGGGCCAAAAAGAGCGGGGATCCAGGTGGAAAAAGGGTCCCAGCGTTCTCGCGCACCTCGCTCTGCTAGCTGCTCCATCTTCACCAGTCGTTTTCCACAATGGCGGTCAGACAAACAAAACAAGCCGGTAAGGAACCAAACAGGAAGTATGCATAGAGTAGAGTGGATGTTGATTTGACCAATCAGAGGCCTCCTGTCTGCGGTCACCTATAATTTTGGAGAGGTGCAGCAGAGTGTCTGCGGGAGGGGCGGGGCTTATCTGTGTTCACTGACACACACAGACGACCTGCTTTCTGAGTATAAATCAGCCTTTAGGATCAAACCAGAGACGCTAAGGATCATTTAGATGAGAGCTAATATCATGGCTTGGTTAAAGTTGGAGCTCTGATGAAAGGAGGGATGGCTGGTGGAGAGAAAGCCCAGAAGACCTGCAGAAGGACCTCCAGGAACTGGTTCAGGGGGACTGAATAGCCTTTTATTTGCAAACCATGTCTTCTACCCTCTGCTTGTTTTACTATTGATCCCATCTCAACAGAAATATTCTTTAGAGTGTTTAAAGTAAAAAAAAAAGCAGCAAAACATAATTTCTAACCTTCTGTCCATCTGGTTTCAAACCTGTTCCTGTTTTGACTCAGTTGGTTTTACATTCTTTAATCAGGATGCTTTGCATGGTTTAGTTTAATACTGCAGCTCCTGATTCATTTCCTCTGGAACACAAAGTTAGACTCGCTTAGCAGATATTTGAGTCCATGAGTTTTGGCTTTTTTGCATTATCACATCTCTGTTTGTTCTTAGAATCTGTTGGAAGAGTTTTCATCCAGGTTATTCATAAAAAAAAGATAAAACTATGTTAAATAGATTTGTTTCTAGAGCTCGAGGAATAAAATTAAGTTAAACTTTACTTCTACATCCTTGCCTAAAATCCAGGAAGGCAGAGTAGCGAGTGTGATGTTATTTATTAGACTGTAACCATGGTGCTGTTGCCAGGGAACGATCCATCGCACACAAAAGGGTGGATTCATCCATTCATCCAGAGGAGAGCAAGAAGAGGAGGAGAAAGAGGAGGAGGAAAGGCATCCCTGAACTCAAATCGAAGCTGGTAGTTTCCCAACCCAGCGGCTGCAGAGTTGACACAGTTGTTGTTGATGAAACCTTACACACTCCGCCTCCTCCTCCTCCTCTTTCTTCATTGGAGCGTTGTCCGGACAGGCAGGCAGTCACATGAAGCCAACACCTGTCGGCAATGTGGGGGGATGATGAGCCAAAGCTGCTGTTTCCCAGCCAGTTTCAGCGACACATGTTCTCCTCCTCAGTCCTGTTTGCGTCCTCCCTGTAGAAAAGAGTCACAGAAAAGTGCAACCAGACATGTGCTCTGCAATAAGAGGAGGAGAAGGAAGGGGAGGAGGAGGGAGGATGCATGTGGGAGAAAACATGGAGGGGGGAGGAGGGGTGAAAAACCGGTTTCCAATAGTTACGGATGATTTGTAGGTAACAGTTGTTTGCCTTGCAGCCTGAGGCCTGCAGAGCTTCTGCAGCAGGTTTGAGAGCAACCGAGGCTGGAAAACAGGATCCTTTTCTTAAAAGAAGAGAAATCTGCAATGCAAACGACCTACTCAGCTGGACACCGGTAGATGTTATAAGCACCCCCCAAAAAAGACATAACACCTCAGAAACCAGTGAAAACTAACGCACAAAGACTCCAGAAACAAGTTCAAACTAATAAACCAAGACTGAAAAAGGTTCGAACTGATGCAGAAACAAGTCTGAACGGAACTGGATGCACAGAGACCCAGAAAATGTTCAAACTGATGATGGAAGCAGAGGGAACAAGTTAAACTGATGCACAAAGACCTTAGAAACAAGTTTAAACTGATAAACTAAGATGAAAATGTTCAATTGATGCTGAGAGTCAAAAGAAACATTTTAAAACTGATGCACAGACACCAAAACAAGTCAAAACTGATACAGACACCATAACAAGTCCAAACTGATGCACAAAGACATTGGAAACAAAGCTATACTGATACACAAAGAGACAAAAAACAAGTTTAAAGACACCAGAAAAAGCCCAAGCCAATGCAAAGAGACAGAGAAAAAGATAAAACTGATAAACGAAGCAGAGAGAACAAGTTCAAACTGATGAACCAAGAACCAGAAGAAAATTAAGAGTCAAAAGAAACTGATGCACAAAGATCTCCAAACAAGTTCAAAGACGCAAAACAAGTCTAAACTGATATAGACGCACCATAAGAAGTCCAAACTAATGCACAAACACCTTAGAAATAAAGCCATGCTGATACACAAAGACACAAAGAACAAAATTAAAGACATCAGATAGTTAATTAAAGGCACAAAAAAATAAATCAAGTCTAAACTGATATGGAAACACCATAACAAGTACAAACTAATGAACAAAGACACCACTACAAGTCTAAACCAATACACACTCTAGAAAAAAATCCATACTGACACACAAAGACACAAAGAACAAGATTAAAGGCAACAAATGAAGTCTAAACTGAATCACAAAAAAACCCTGAAACAAGGTCAATGTCATCATAACAAGTCAAAAGACACAAAAACAAGACCAAAGACACAAAAACAAGTCCAAAGACACCAAAACAAGACCAAAGACACCAAAAACAAGTCCAAAGACACCAAAAACAAGCCAAAGACACCAAAACAAGACCAAAGACACAAAAAACAAGTCCAAAGACACCAAAATAAGTCGAAAGACACAAAAACAAGACCAAAGACACAAAAACAAGTCCAAAGACACCAAAACAAGACCAAAGACACCAAAAACAAGCCAAAGACACCAAAACAAGACCAAAGACACAAAAAACAAGTCCAAAGACACCAAAACAAGACCAAAGACACAAAAACAAGTCCAAAGACACCAAAACAAGACCAAAGACACCAAAAACAAGCCAAAGACACCAAAACAAGACCAAAGACACAAAAAACAAGTCCAAAGACACCAAAATAAGTCGAAAGACACAAAAACAAGTCCAAAGACACCAAAACAAGACCAAAGACACCAAAACAAGACCAAAGACACCAAAAACAAGTCCAAAGACACAAAAACATTCCAAATACACCAAAACGAGTCCAAAGACACAAACACAAGACCAAAGACAGAAAAACAAGACCAAAGACACCAAAAAAAGACCAAAGACACCAAAACAAGACCAAAGAGACCAAAACGAGTCCAAAGACACCAAAACAAGATCAAAGACACAAAAACATTCCAAATACACCAAAACGAGTCCAAAGACCCAAACACAAGACCCAAGACAGAAAAACAAGACCAAAGACAGAAAAACAATACCAAAGACACCAAAACAAGACCAAAGACACCAAAACAAGACCAAAGACAAAAAAACATTCCAATGACACAAAAACAAGACCAAACTGATGCCCAGAGAAAACGGATGCATAAAGATCTACAAAACACCAAAACTAAATCAATATGAAGACACCAAAACAAGCCTAATGCACAAAGACCTTAGAAACAAAGACATACTGATACACAAAGACACAAAGAACAAGTTTAAAGACAACAAAACAATTCCAAGCTGATGCACAAAGATGCCAAAAAAGTTCAGACCCCAAAACAAGTTCGGACTAGTTCACCAATACCCTTAAACAAGTTCAATGTCACCATAAGAAACTGATATTTGAGGAATATTTTGGGTTTTCTTTATCAAGTGGAAGGAACCAACATGAAGGCACTCAGAGGGAAGGAAGAATATGGACCATATGCAGACAGGTGGTTCGTCCGTTTGTCATTGTTCCCAGAGGACATCATCCAGTTATAAGAAGTAGCTAAGAACACTGAAGGTTTGGAGACAGTTGGTTCTTTGAAGATAGAAGAACTGATGAGCTTTAAAGGAAAAGTTCACTCATATTCAGAATTTAAACTTATGAAAGTTCTTTAAATATGAAATAATTATATACTGTTCAATAAATGATCAGTGTTTTTAATTCAGAGTAATTTTCATGTGAATGTTCTTTACTGGAAGCATCCATGTTTGTCAAAGGTTCATAAAACCGTCTAGCTCCAGCTGACTGGTCTACATCTGAACTGAACTCCAGTCTTGTCCCAGTGTTTCAGTCCAGAACTCATGTCTTTATGTTCTCCTTTTCCTCCTCTAAATAAAAAATGGATGACGGAGGAGACTCATTCACGACCTCCGACATTAAACTCTCCTCCTTTTTTCATGTTTCCGCTGTCCATAGCGTTCCTTGACAGCGTCGTTTCTAAGTCACCAATTTAGTGCTACTTGGTCCCAATGGAATTTCCCATTGGGAACCTACTAGCACTAAGATGCTAACTGGTTAGCAAAATGCTTCCAACAAACCAGCCACAACCAAACTTGCTTGCGAACCTACTGCCACAACAATCCCGCCCCCTTGATATTCAACCAATCACATTCACTGTATTCACTCGTGTAAAGTCGGGCACCACTCGGGAGAATTCGGAAATGCAAAAAAAAAACCAATTAGATCCAAAGGACCTATCAGTAATGATGCGTGTTCCTGCGCATATCATCATTTGAATTTCTTTTAGTATTATGTCTTCAGTACAGGGATCAGGATAGATCTACAGGGGCACTGGCCCCCGTTGGCCCCTGTCTAGAACCGCCCATGGTCTGACATATTAAGAGAGCACTGGGTCTTGATGAAAATCAGATGGTGTTATGCCCTGTTTCAGTTCTTTTCATACATGAACTTTTCTATCACATCATTTTCATGAAAAGAAGAAAGGGTGGAAGTAACTAAGGTTAGTAGGTTACCAACAGCAGACTGCAGAGGCATGTTTTCAGTCTAGAAATCCTCTCTAAGCAGGTAACCTAACGGGGAGGAAGGTATCCTGACTTTAAAGGAGCTCCTCTCCAGGTAGGAGACTCACAGCCCGGCTCCTCGTTGCTCCCTAAGGAGGACCCTGGGTGTGTCTGAGTGCCAGGACCTGGAACAACCAGTTTTTGTGATGCTGATGCATCAGATACCGTTGCCATGACGTTGACTTACCTGTGGCTGCATGGGGTGGAGGGGTGGGTGTGTGTTTGGGAGGGGGCTGGGTTCAGGGCTGGCTGAAAAACACAAACAGAAACACAGACAAAAGTCTACCAATTCTTCAAAGTGTTTTTTTTATGAGCCAATTAAAGCCATTTGTTCTGTTTCAGTAGCAACAGTGAGTCTGAAAGAGGCACATAATACAGAGAACCATCCGGATGGAGCAGAGATCACCACTCTGGAATATGTAGGTCTATGTTAACACAACGTCAAAGATGAAAGGAAATAGAAATGAGTGTCTGATGAAGTTGCTTATCAGGAGAAAGAAATGAGTGTGAAGGTCGCAGGAGGGACAGTAACTAGGAAGGTAAAGGCTGCTGCCTCCCTCTGGTGGCAGGCTCTATGAACTGCACCTTTTCAGCTGAACTGCATGAGCAGAAACTGCTTAAAGGTCAGTGTTTGACCCATTACAAGGCAAGGCAGTTTATTTCTGCAGCACATTTCAGTACAAAGACAATTTAAAGTGCTCTACAGGAAATAAACGATTAAATAGAAGGAAGATCAAAGCGGAATAATAAATACAGTAAAAGCAGGTAGTTAAACAAATAAAACAGTTGGACCAGTAATGATACCTCCATTGGACCACCTTTAGAGTGTTAAACAAGGTTGGTGAGGCTGGACTTTTTGAATGGAAGTGGGACCAGATAGTGTCCTTTGACTTCTGAGGGGAGATTAGATCATTTCCAACAAGTAATCAGAAACATTTCAATTCAGTTCAGTTCATTTCTGTAGCAGCAATTCACAGCACCTGTCCTTTTAAAGCAATTTATAGAGACAATCAACCAGATCATCCAGTCAGATTGATTCAAAGTTTTCTATCTAAGGAAAACCAGCTGATTGCATCGACTCATTGACTCTTCAGCAATCCCTCACACTAAGCATGCTTGTAGCGACAGTGGAGAGGAAAAACTCCCTTTGAACAGGAAGAAACCTCCAGCAGAACCAGGCTCAGTGTGAGCGGCCATCTGCTGAGGCCCACTGGGGTTCAAGGAGACAGAAGCAGACATAGAAAAAGAAGCATAGATACAAAAGGCAACTGTCAACCAGCTCCACAGGCGGCCCCGTCCAGGAAACACACAGCCAGGCAGACGAGCTCCGAGCCAGCTCCCATGTCAGAGGATGAAGAGAGCACATCCAGTTAGTCACAGTCAGAGAAACAGGACTACACTGGAAAACAGGCTGATCAACCAAGATGAAGCTACTATGAGAAAAAGCAGAGAGAGCTGAACGTTAGAGATTGAACTAACAAATTCTGCAGAGTGGGAGAATAGAGATAGAATGAAGCAGAATGATGAAAAAGGGGTCCCTATGTCCTCCAGCAGTCTAAGCCTATAGCAGCAGAACTATAGAGATAGATCAGGATAACCTGACTATTAATTCACAATTGAACTTCTGGCCAGAGAAAAAACCCGTAATATGTAGCCAACATTTGGAAGAAGAATGTTTTCAAGATGACTTGGATAATAGCGCGTTGTGACAAACACCAGATACAGCACTGGGACTTGATCAACAGCCGATACCGCACCGTGACAATGTCACTAACCAGTAGGTGGCAGTAGTGTTCTTTGACAAAAATGGATGCCTCCAGTAAAGCACATTCACATGAAAACTACTCTGAATTAAAACACTGATCATTTATTGAACAGGATGGAATCATTTCAGATTTAAAGAACTTTCAGAAGTTTAAATACTAAATATGACTGAACTTTTCCTTTAACAACCAGGTCATTGTGTAGATTTGGGTCTAAAAAAGGTTATATTATCTTCTTATGTGCAAAATACAAATCTAAAAAACATAATGGAGACATTTGGTGTCTTTGAAAATGCTTTATTTTTTAGTGCACAGCTCTTGTTATAAAAAGGATAAAAGAAAATGTAAAGAAGTTAGAATCACATTTGGAAAAAGTCATTTGATTTAAAATAAGTGAATTAATGGAATTTAATCATCAACAGGCTCAGTTTCCAAACCAAAAGGGAACAATTTGTGTCAAAAAGTCCAAATTAATCAGCTTAAAATTAAGACTTTTCATAAATCATTGGGAATAATAGCGAGACTAAAATGATGTAATGATAACTTTAATAAATGAGTAGAAGAAATAATCCAAGGAAAAACTGGATGAAATCCAATTTCATTTTTTTTGTATCTTTGAAATGCTATAAAAACTTTTTTTTTTTTACTTTTACGTGCCGAATGACTTATTCTTTGTTTTAATTTATTTTTTACTTTTTAATTAGCAGCAGCTTTTTTGCATTCATGCTGATTTTGCACGGTTTCTACTTTAGTCAGTTAAATAACCTGCTGCTGTCATTCTGCACATCTCTGATGTTGCTGCTATTTTCAAATTATTGGAAAAATGTCCATAGCTGCATATTGCTTATTTATTCTTTGGCTGACTGCGCAGAATTTATATATTTGTTCATTTTTAACTCTGCCGCTTATTTTTTTAAAAACACTTTTAAGGTCCACATTGTGTGACTACTTGGCTATAATGCTGCTGAAACGCCACAATTTCACCATTATGGGATAATAAAGAGATTTTCTGTTCTGTTCTATTCTATTCTACTGTTTAAACATCGACTCGTTTTAATAAATCAGAAATGATCCACTTGTCTAAACCTGCTCGTTGTATTTCCGCTCTGTTCACTGAGACATTTGGTTATTAATGGTTAAATTCAGCTTTATTTAAATGTGAAAGTAAAGACGAGGATGTTGATGTTTCATAATAAAACAACCAGTTAAAGTTCATTTAATAAGCAAATGCTGTTCCTGCTAATTTTTAATGATTGATATATTATTGGATTAATCTAGAAATCTATCAAACCTCTTAATTATGTTCTGATTTATCTCTGATTATAACTAATTCAAGATTTAATGCAAACATTTCAAATTGAGGGATATTTATCTTTTCTAACTGTTTCAGGTTAACATTTTAGCCTCATTGGGTAATTTTTTTAATCTAAGCAATTCGAAGTGAAATTACATTTTAATTCTTCATTTTGATTGATTTTAAGGATAATTCTAGAGAGTTTTAAAGGAGAAAAAAAATCATCATTGCTGAT
Source organism: Cyprinodon diabolis (assembly GCA_030533445.1). Taxonomy (NCBI): domain Eukaryota; kingdom Metazoa; phylum Chordata; class Actinopteri; order Cyprinodontiformes; family Cyprinodontidae; genus Cyprinodon; species Cyprinodon diabolis. The sequence goes on along the minus strand of CM060082.1, from coordinate 43,466,403 downwards.
TTAAATTGTAAAGCTTGTTGTCCACGATCAGGTAGCAGATTGGATGAATGGATGAAAGTTACGGCATGACCTCGAATTCAACCATTGCGGTCACCTAAAAAAGAAAAAAAAAGCAATCAGTTTTATAGGTAAAAAAATCCATGAAAAGTACAGAGCAACCAAATAAAACCACAATTTGATCTGCAAGTAAAGATCATTTACATATTTTACATCAGTTAGTGTTTCTTTTTTTTTTTTTTGAGCTTTCCTTTTCTATGGAAGCCCTTTCTGGACAAATGAAAGTAAAAAATGCGAAATAGAAAGTCATAATTATGAGATTCAAATAATAATTTCAAGTTTGAAATTCATAATTAGGAATTACAAAGTCATAATAACGTTTTGTTAAATGGATATGAGAAAAAAAATAATTAAATCCAGAAAAAATTCCCTAATAAAAACATTTTTTTGAGAGTAGCTGCGATGTAATCACAGATTTCATCTTTTCAGATCATGTTATTTTGTTCATATTTCGTTTCATTTGTTGTTTATTTCATTCCTTTCAAATCAGGTTTTCCAGATCCGATTCTCTTCACATCTGGGAGGCGGGTTTCCGTCTGGATTAAGGAGCAAAGACACTTTTTTTATTGCCTGTTTTTATTTGGCCTGAAGTGAAGTGGGTGAGATCAGTAAAATTTAATTTAAAAATAATCCATTTTGTAAAACTCAATGTGATGTTGAAAAAAATCTAAAATGTTAAATATGTAAAAATATTTAATAAATAATAAAGTAAACAAAAAAAAGATCTGGAGAAATTAAATAAAATCTGAGATCTCTAAAAACCATAAATGTTTTTCAAGTTTCAGTTCTGGATTGCATATTTTTCAAATACAAAACATGTTCATAAACAATAAATGACAGACAAACGAGACTTTTTTGTAACAATCTTGGTTCTGTTGTTTTTCTTTAAGTTTTCTGTTTCAAGTTTAGCCAGGTTTTTCATTGTTTTCCAGCTTTATTGGTGTGTCTGGATATATTTAAGCTGCTTAGGTTTTTCTGTCTGTCCTCTGCTGCCCCCTTGTGTTCTTTTCCCTTGGCTTCCTCGTCAGCTCTAATCACACCTGCTCCCTATCAGCTCATTAGTCCTACCTTTGTTCAGTCAGCCATAAATACACTCCCTCTGCAGTCCCTCTTTGCTGGTTCCTCGTCTTACCTTTCCTCACCCTGGCTCCTTGATGGTTTCCCCCTGATGTCTCCATGGTTCTGGTTAGTGTTTGATTTTTATGTTGGATTTTTGGATACCTGTTTCTGTTGCCTGATCTCTCATTAAACCCTCCAAGAACTCACCTCTGCTTCTCAGCTTCTGCTTTTGGGTCCAATCAAAAACCTTTAAACCAAATCCTGACAGTTTTAGTGTGAAACTTACATCAGGATAGTTTTCGCTGTCCAGCAGCACCAGCAGCGTCCGGTGACCTGACTTCATGGGTGTGAAAGCCACCTTCTTGGATATAGTAACCATAGAAGCGATGGTCCTGAAACACAACATATTCTGTGAATGTTCAGCTCTACAAGCTGAAAGTGCATGAGTCCATCTGAACTGGCTTTACTTGTAGTAGAACTCCCTTCGCTCCATCAGTCCAGCTCCTTCCAGGGCCAGCTTGACATTAGTGAGGGGGAAGCTCAGGATGTTCTGGAAGGAAACTTCTGCAAACATCTCATGATTCACCTTAGCTTGCCCTGTCAGCTGAAAAAGACAAAATAATCTGTAATTCGAAATCCCTGGACAGGGTGACAGATTTTCTCCTGACCCTTCCCAGAGGCGTAGCCAGAACATTTTTAATAGGGTGGCCAGGCAATAACCTACGGAAGAGAATTTAGCCTCGTGAGACCATCCTGATCTCGCGAGCTTTCAAGATTTCACTCGCTAATCAGTCTGGAGACTCTCCGTTAAAGAAAATTTGGAGCGGTTCACCAAACGAACGTCCAATCAGCGTTGGCTTTGAGGCGGGTTGAGGTGTGACGCAACGAGAAGCGTGACAGTTCAGTCTAAAGAACATGGCGGCTTCAGCCGATGAAACTAGCGTTAGCGTGGCTATCGAGCAAGTTTTATCGGAATTACAGAGTATTTCTTCACTGAAAGAAGAGCAAAACACTGCTCTGGAGGCTTTTCTCAGAGGAAAAGATGTTTTTGCTCTTCTCCCGACTGGTTTCCGCAAGAGTAGCCTGGCTGTTAGTACGTCATATGCTTCGTTGATCTGATTGGTTTATTTGGCCCGTCTATCACCAACATAGGCCAATCAGCTAACCAGTATTTTCGCCCCTTCCCAAAATTACTTCAACGGAAGGTTTCCAGATGGATATGCGGAGCAAATCCATCTGGCGGAGTCAGGTTTAAGAGGATTAGGGCCACTGAAACAATAAAAAAGTTGACTTTTTAAATTTTATTTCAGTTTAATATGAGAAAAAAAGTCAGAAATCTGACTTTAATCTCAGAATTCTGACTGAATTCTGACAGCTAACAAACATGTTAGCATCCAGCCGTAGCCATGTCTGTTTTAGAGACTGGCTCTCTTATTTTAATAACCTTCTGCTCTTCCATTAATCAAATAGCATCACCAGGGGCCCTAATTCCATCAATTTTCCACCAATGTGTTCCTGTTTTTCCCAAACCTTTATCAGTGAAGCTGAGTGCTCCACATCTCTGCCTTCATGGCGCCCATCTACATCCACAATTATCAGATTAAAGTCAGAATTCTACAGGGGTGGCCAGTGATTGGAAAAGGGGCGGCCATGGCCACCTCTGGACCCCCATTTAGCTCTGCCCCTGTTGTGCACTTTTCAGAAAGCCTAAAGCTGATGTTTACTAAGCTTTAAAATAAAATCTAAATTTTCATAATCACATCCTTATTGAGACAAAAAAAAGTTGATTTGAGTGTTTTTTTAAAGAATGAAGTTAAAATCTGTCCTTTCATGTGATAACGGTAATAACAGACAGTTTGTTATACAAATAATGGACTCGGAGTGATTCAGTGGAGCAAACACTCCACTGGGGGGGGGGGGGGCTGGGGGGGGGAGTGGATCGGTGCCGGAACCTCAATCTAAACTGTTCCTACGGGAAAATTAACGAGCAAATCGTCCATATTTTCAAAATAAAAAAAAACTATACTTTCCTACAGCCTTTGCAGATAAATAGACGCTATGGAAGCTCAGTGGTAGAATTCTCTTATATCAGAAAGAGGGCCACGATTCACACCATTTATCATCCGGAGGGGGGACACATTTAATTACAAAACCGAATTCATACAGCTGTCTTAAAAACTTCATACATCCAGCAACGCGTCGTCAAAAATTCTGTTATCCCCCAACCTTCAGTCGATTCAGGCTTGCATTTATAGTTTCCACATCGCATTACGTAACTGCACATGCACAGTAATATCATGTCGAAAGCTTACTGGAATTCACGTGGGCTGGTCTGCGTCAAAGTCACTCCGACCCTCAAAGAGTGTTTATACAGATGTTCTCTGTTTATGCCAAACCTCCTCGAATAAGGCATTAGGGATTTTATTATTGCTAAGACTCATACTTGAACCTCAACACGTACTGTTTTGTTGCTAAGTAGGGCCATGTTGTAGGATATATTCTGATTCTGATTTCTGATTCTGATCTGATATAAGACAATAAAACTGCTTCTACAACGCATATATTCAAACATCCCTGCTTTCTAGGTAAAAGGTATAGTGGATAAAATTCTTTCAGGTTTGAGTTCTGGGTTGAACATCGTTTCCATTGTCATTACTTACCTACTTTTATCAACAATCATTCTGCATGAATTATATATTTAGAATTACTAATATTTACATAAACTAAATTAAATTGATTATTTAATACGGTCTATGATTTCACTGAAGACTCCTAGATCACTTGCAGAAACGCATCATTTTCTCTTTACCCCATAAAACACAAAATCTAGTTCTGAAAAGATCGTGAATATTGTATTTATCATCTATAATTATATTGATGCTCATATTTAACCACAACAAATTAAAAAGTTTTGAATGTTCCACTTGAGAGTATTCCTGTTGCCACCATCTATATTAAATGAAAAAAAATGGTGACAGATGGATGATTGGCTAAGGGTCATGGCCACCCCTGGCCCCCCATCTAGCTCCGCCCCTGACCCTTCCTCCTCATTACTACATAAAATAAAACATAGAAATATTCCTTTTATGAGTCCATAATTATGCTGCAGATTTAACCCCAATCACTTTATTCTTGTCGGACGTTGTGACGATTAGTTCAACACTCTGTTCCCTTTAGCTTCTCATTTTCCTCTTAAGTTTTGCAGCATTTAAGTCAATAACTCTGTGTGAATGGTGATGTTCAGATGACCGAACATTTCATTTATGTCACATCTGGGATTTACCGCTACGTTGAGCGGAGGAGGCTTCAGGGCTAGCTTCTGGACCTCCGTGACCGTTTCATCATCGGTATGTCCTGTTGCAGTGATCTCCAGGCCGCTGTTGGGTTTCAGCTGAGGAATGTAATCCTTAGCTGGAATCTCAAATGTGCGAGTTTCCTCTGCAACAGAAGTACACAGATCCAAACAGTCATGGGAGGAACGCTTTAAAACATAGAAGACCAAAGAGATTTGATGCTCATGATGCTCACGCTGGAAGCCTTCCACGTCAAGATCGAAGCTCCCAACTCTGATGGGATCGAATGAGGGAACTCCAGTGTAGTAGACCGTGCTGATGTCCAGCGTCACCATCACAGATTTCCTCTGTTCACCTTGATTGAGGATAGTTATGGCAACCTTCACAGGCTCACCCACAAAACCCTGGATAGAGAAGGAAGAGATGGATGGATAGATGATGGATGATTGATGGATGGATGGCTGGATGGATGGATGGATGGATGATGGATGGATGATGGATGGATGGATGATGGATGAATGGATGGATGGATGATGGATGGATGATGGATGGATGGATGGATGGATGAATGGATGGATGATGGATGGATGGATGATGGATGGATGATGGATGGATGGATGAATGGATGGATGATGGATGGATGGATTAATGATGGATGATGGATGGATGATGGATGGATGGATGAATGGATGGATGATGGATGGATGGATTAATGATGGATGATGGATGGATGGATGATGGATGGATGGATGGATGGATGGATGGATGGATGGATGGATGGATGGATGATTGATGGATGGATGATGGATGGATGGATGGATGGATGATGGATGGATGGATGGATGGATGGATGATTGATGGATGGATGGATGGATGGATGGATGATGGAGCGATGGATGATGGATGGATGGATGATGGATGATGGATGGATTGATGGATGATGGATGATGGATGGATGATGGATGGATGGATGGATGGATGATGGATGGATGGATGATGGATGGATGATGGATGGATTGATGGATGATGGATGATGGATGGACGGATGATGGATGGATGGATGGATGGATGATGGATGGATGGATGATGGATGGATGGGTGATGGATGGACGGATGGATGGATTAATGGATGGATGGATGATGGATGGATGGATGATGGATGGATGGGTGATGGATGGATGGATGGATGGATGGATGGATGGATGGATGATGGATGGATGGATGGATGGATGATGGATGGATGGATGGATGATGGATGGATGATGGATGATGGATGGATGAATGATGGATGGATGGATGATGAATGGATGATGGATGGATGATGGATGGATGATGAATGGATGGATGATGGATGGATGGATGATGGATGGATGGATGGATGGATGGATAAATGATGGATGAATCATGGATGGATGGATGATGGATGGATGGATGGATGGATGAATGGATGGATGATGGATGGATGGATGATGGATGGATGATGGATGGATGGATGATGGATGGATGATGGATGGATGATGAATGGATGGATGATGGATGGATGTATGATGGATGGATGGATGGATGGATGGATAAATGATGGATGAATCATGGATGGATGGATGATGGATGGATGGATGGATGGATGGATGAATGGATGGATGATGGATGGATGGATGATGGATGGATGATGGATGGATGGATGAATGGATGGATGATGGATGGATGATGGATGGATGATGGATGGATGATGAATGGATGGATGATGGATGGATGGATGATGGATGGATGGATGGATAAATGATGGATGAATCATGGATGGATGGATGATGGATGGATGGATGGATGGATGGATGAATGGATGGATGATGGATGGATGGATGATGGATGGATGATGGATGGATGGATGAATGGATGGATGATGGATGGATGGATTAATGATGGATGATGGATGGATGGATGATGGATGATGGATGGATGGATGGATGGATGGAAGATGGATGGATGATGGATGGATGATGGATGGATGATGGATGGATGGATGGATGATGGATGGATGGATGATGGATGGATGGATGGATTAATAATGGATGATGGATGGATGGATGATGGATGGATGATGGATGGATGATGGATGGATGATGAATGGATGGATGATGGATGGATGGATGGATGATGGATGGATGGATGGATGGATAAATGATGGATGAATCATGGATGGATGGATGATGGATGGATGGATGGATGGATGAATGGATGGATGATGGATGGATGGATGATGGATGGATGATGGATGGATGGATGAATGGATGGATGATGGATGGATGGATTAATGATGGATGATGGATGGATGGATGATGGATGATGGATGGATGGATGGATGGATGGATGGATGGATGATGGATGGATGGATGGATGGATGATGGATGGAGGATGGATGATGGATGGATGATGGATGGATGGATGATGGATGGATGGATGGATTAATAATGGATGATGGATGGATGGATGATGGATGGATGATGGATGGATGGATGGATGGATGATGGATGGATGGATGGATGATTGATGGATGGATGGATGGATGATGGATGGATGGATGATGGATGGATGATGGATGGATGGATGGATGATGGATGGATGATGGATGGATGGATGGATGATGGATGGATGAAGGATGGATGGATGATGGGTGGATGGATGGATGGATGATGGATGGATGATGGATGGATGGATGGATGGATGATGGATGGATGGATGGATGATGGATGGATGGATGATGGATGGATGGATGAAGGATGGATGGATGATGGGTGGATGGATGGATGATGGATGGATGATGGATGGGTGGATGGATGGATGGATGATGGATGGATGGATGATGGATGGATGATGGATGGATGGATGGATGGATGATGGATGATGGATGGATGATGGATGGATGATGGATGGATGGATGATGGATGGATGGATGATGGATGGATGATGGATGGATGGATGATGGATGGATGATGGATGGATGGATGATGGATGGATGGATGGATGGATGGATGGATGATGGATGGATGGATGATGGATGGATGGATGATGGATGGATGATGGATGGATGGATGATGGATGATGGGTGGATGGATGATGGATGGATGGATGATGGATGGATGATGGATGGATGGATGGATGGATGATGGATGGATGGATGATGGATGGATGGATGGATGATGGATGGATGGATGATGGATGGATGATGGATGGATGGATGGATGATGGATGGATGGATGATGGATGGATGATGGATGGATGGATGATGAATGATGGGTGGATGGATGATGGATGGATGGATGGATGATGGATGGATGGATGATGGATGGATGGATGATGGATGGATGGATGATGGATGGATGATGGATGGATGGATGGATGATGGATGATGGGTGGATGGATGATGGATGGATGGATGATTGATGGATGGATGATGGATGGATGATGGATGATGGATGGATGATGGGTGGATGGATGATGGATGGATGGATGATGGATGGATGGATGATGGATGATGGATGGATGGATGGATGATGGATGGATGGATGGATGATGGGTGGATGGATGATGGATGGATGGAGAATGGATGGATGATGGATGGATGATGGATGGATGGATGGATGGATGATGGATGATGGATGGATGATGGATGGATGATGGATGGATGGATGGATGGATGATGGATGATGGATGATGGATGGATGGATGATGGATGGATGGATGGATGATGGATGGATGGATGATGGGTGGATGGATGATGGATGGATGGATGATGGATGGATGGATGGATGGATGATGGGTGGATGGATGATGGATGGATGGATGATGGGTGGATGGATGATGGATGGATGGATGATGGATGGATGATGGATGATGGATGGATGGATGGATGATGGATGGATGGATGATGGATGGATGATGGGTGGATGGATGATGGATGGATGGATGATGGATGGATGGATGATGGATGGATGATGGATGATGGATGGATGGATGGATGATGGGTGGATGGATGATGGATGGATGGATGATGGGTGGATGGATGATGGATGGATGGATGATGGATGGATGATGGATGGATGGATGATGGATGGATGGATGATGGATGGATGATGGATGATGGATGGATGGATGGATGATGGATGGATGGATGATGGATGGATGGATGATGGATGGATGATGGGTGGATGGATGATGGATGGATGGATGATGGATGATGGATGATGGATGGATGGATGGATGATGGATGATGGATGGATGGATGGATGGATGATGGATGGATGATGGATGATGGATGGATGGATGGATGATGGGTGGATGGATGATGGATGGATGGATGATGGGTGGATGGATGATGGATGGATGGATGATGGATGGATGAATGATGGATGGATGATGGATGGATGATGGGTGGATGGATGGATGATGGATGGATGATGGATGGATGATGGATGGATGATGGATGATGGATGGATGGATGATGGATGGATGATGGATGATGGATGGATGGATGGATGATGGGTGGATGGATGATGGATGGATGGATGATGGATGGATGATGGATGGATGGATGATGGATGGATGGATGATGGATGGATGGATGGATGATGGATGATGGATGGATGATGGATGGATGATGGATGGATGGATGATGGATGATGGATGGATGATGGATGGATGGATGATGGATGATGGATGGATGATGGATGGATGGATGATGGATGATGGATGGATGATGGATGGATGATGGATGGATGGATGGATGATGGATGATGGATGGATGGATGATGGATGGATGATGGATGATGGATGGATGGATGGATGATGGGTGGATGGATGATGGATGGATGGATGATGGGTGGATGGATGATGGATGGATGGATGATGGATGGATGGATGGATGATGGATGGATGATGGATGGATGGATGATAGATGGATGGATGATGGATGATGGATGGATGATGGATGGATGATGGATGGATGGATGGATGATGGATGATGGATGGATGGATGATGGATGGATGATGGATGATGGGTGGATGGATGATGGATGGATGGATGATGGGTGGATGGATGATGGATGGATGGATGATGGATGGATGGATGATGGATGGATGATGGATGGATGGATGATGGATGGATGGATGATGGATGGATGGATGGATGGATGGATGATGGATGGATGGATGATGGATGGATGGATGATGGATGGATGAACTCCTTACTGCATTTGCTGAGATCTTGATGTCTATCTTGGAGGCAGGGACATCAGCATAATCTCGTGAACATCCGTACTCCACGGCCCTGGACATCGTTTGCTGATCCGCTGCACTTCCTGCAGATTCCGATTATGTCCGTTAACGTTCTTGTGGTTATTTTGCGAATTGTGTTGATGTAATACATCAAACCATGTGTGAATAGGACCTTCTGGGTGCTTGTAGGTTCTTGTGATGTCCTCGGATCCCATCATGCCCACAGCTTTAGTTAACAGGACCTTTCCAACATATTCTGTGTCCACCTTGTATGGAGTCAGGTTGCCGTAGCGATCACTTCTCATAAAATGGACGTCACTGTTAACCTAGAAGAAATGCAGTCAGTCATTGGGTCACTTTTAGTTCATAGGTAGGGTTCCAAGCCGAGGAGCAGCGAGACCACACGGCTTTACACAGCTGAAATGTTTTAGGTAGAAGTTACAACCTGAGCTGACTGCTAGTCACAGGCAAAGATGCACAGCTCTCCTCCTAATACAAATCTATTATTATATATTTTAGATTATTAATTAACATAAAGTTTTATTCATGTAGCGCCATTAAAAAAAAAATTTCAAGGCATTTTACACAGTCGATGGATGATCTGGTGAACTATAAAGCGAGATGATGTTAATTGGTTTAATTTAATTAATTGGTCCTAAATTAAAATTATATAATAAAAAGCTACCAATAATCTATTAATGATAATTGTTTCTTGCATCTAAAGTCAAATTAAAATGTTCCTTTGTAAAATATTTCTCCATTCAATTTACAAAATTCTGGCATTTCCGGCTCTCCATACATATGCAGTCAAATTGAATCAGCTTCTGAAGTTTTGCTTGAGAGACGTTTAAATTTGACGTTTAACAGTTGATATTTTTGGAGTTTTTCCTCCCTACTGTCACTACAAGCATGCTTGGTGTGAGGGATTGCTGACGCAGCTGGTTAGATAGAAAACTTTGAACCAATCTGACTGGATGATCTGCATCTATAAAGTGACCTGAGATGACATGATGTGAATTGGAGCTATAGAAATAAACTGAACTGAATAGAATTTGTAGATTAAGGCCTCATTTTTTTACCTGAGACTCTGAAAAATAGACACATTGTTCTAATCTGACCGCGTGAAAAAGTCAATAGTGATGCGGGATAGATTGGTGAGGGGGGGGGTGACATGGGGATTCAGTAGAAGAGCGGCCAGTGGTGGATATACCTGGGATTGCTTATAGCCCTTCCATAACTGCTTACGGTTCTATTAATTGAAGCCTCCTGGGTTTTCTTACAACTGACTTGCTTTTAGACAAGATGACAGAAGTATTGATTCTACTGCAGTCTAACCTCAGCAAAGACGAAGCCCAAGTCAAACGGGAAACACAGCTCCCCATCCCGGATGGCGATGACAGGGGCCGGACCGCAGCGGTAGTAACCTGGAATGCAGGAGGACATAGATGAGTCAATCACTCCTTAATCCACCTGTGGGTTTAATGCGCCCCCGTTCATCTGCCATACCATCGCTGGTCTCCTGGGGCGTGGCGTCCACCACCTGCCATCCAGAGTACTTTGGTGGGAGGTCAGAGCGCTTTATAAAGACCTCATTCCAGACGTGAAAGTTCCTGAACAGAAAACATCCAATAAAATGCACTGTGATAGAAGTAGACATTCTAGTTTGGTTTATTCCCCAAACCAACAGCTTGGTTAAAGTCAAACAGTGAGACTTTACTGAAATTTCTGTTTTGACATCCAATAACGGGGACTTTGGACCAACCAGATGGATTCGATGGTCCGTTCTCGGTCAGGTGTGTCATCCATCTTGAAGACGAGCTCAGTCTTGAGGTTGCCGTTGTTATCGTGGGCTGAGTTGAAGTTGGAGACGACCCTTGATGGGATCCCAAGGCACCGTAGGACTGAGGGCAGGAAAAAAAAGTTTCACAAACAGAGATCCTTCTAGATATATTAGCTGCTAAGCTTCAAACTTTATATAAATATACATCTAGACTCTATTTCTATTCTATTATTCCAGCTGTATTCAGACCATTTTTTAACACTTAACTTCCGCTCTCAGTTAATATTTAAAAACATTTTCTAAATTCTTTTGGCTTTTCAAAAACATCCAGTTCTTACTTTCCTGTAACTTTACATATTTCTTTCCTTTAAAAGTCAGCGGTTTGCCTTTAACCAATATATCAACTGTTAAGCTTCAGTTTTAAACGTCATAAAAGCAAAACTTCAGAAGCTGCAACAGTTTCACTACAGATTGTATGGAAAGCTGGAAATGCCCCGAATTTTGTAAATTCAATAGAGAAATATTAAAAAAAGGACATTTTAATTTGACTTCAGATGCATAAAATGATTATCCTTAATATATTAAATTATTGGTAGCTTTTAATTATATATTGTTTACTTAACATTTAATTTAATTCTATTCATTCTATTTCTATAGCTCCAATTCACATCATGTCATCTCAGGTCACTTTCCAGTTCACCAGATCATCCAGTCAGATTGATTCAAAGTTTTCTGTCTAAGGAAAACCAGCTGATTGCATCGACTCATTGACTCTTCAGCAATCCCTCACACTAAGCATGCTTGTAACGACAGTGGAGAGGAAAAACTCCCTTTGAACAGGAAGAAACCTCCAGCAGAACCAGGCTCAGTGTGAGCGGCCATCTGCTGAGGCCCACTGGGGTTCAAGGAGACAGAAGCAGACATAGAAAAAGAAGCATAGATACAAAAGGCAACCAGCTCCACAGGCGGCCCCGTCCAGGAAACACACAGCCAGGCAGACGAGCTCCGAGCCAGCTCCCATGTCAGAGGATGAAGAGAGCACATCCAGTTAGTCACAGTCAGAGAAACAGGACTACACTGGAAAACAGGCCAAGCTCCAACATCTAGAAACAAAGGTGTTGATGGCAGCAGCACAGCTGATATTTCTCTCCAGGATGGAGTCACAGCCAAACAGGAACAGACCAGATGAAGCTACTATGAGAAAAAGCAGAGAGAGCAGAACGTTAGAGATTGAACTAACAGATTCTGCAGAGTGGGAGAATAGAGATAGAATGAAGCAGAATGATGAAAAAGGAGTCCCTATGTCCTCCAGCAGTCTAAGCCTATAGCAGCAGAACTATAGAGATAGCTATAGGGTAACAAAGCGGTTTTGAACTCAGAGAAGGATGTTTTTATAGCGTGTTATTTTAGCTGATAGCCTTACAGGTGTTGAGGACTCCGGCATACACCCAGCACTGAGCATATGAGACAGGAGCTCCGGTGTTGTGGTACTGCTGTAGAATTTGGATGCTCCCTGTCCAGGCAGTTGGCGGCGTTCCCATGGAGAAGTCTTCACCCCAGTTCCCAACCAACACCCCATTGTCGTCATGAGAGTTGATCTAGATAAATGCACAGCGGTCATATAACTTACATCCTGGCAGGTAAATGTATAAACATCGGTGCATTATATGCTCTATCTTAAACAAATTATTACAAATATATTTTCCAGTCTTAATCAGGAGGCTAGGGTTTTTCTCCGTACACGACTCGGCATTAAAAAAAATGTTGTGTTTTGCAATCTAACCGAAGAGATCTGAAAAAGCTCCTCTTCATTAAAGTGTACAGCAAAGTAAAACAAAAAACTACCAGAGTAAATTTAATTATTTTACCACTGTAAACAGCCGGTAGAGAAAGGACCAAAATGGGAGAGAGTGAAGCAGTAAACTGGGTTAAATGACCTAAACCCAATTATACAGTAGCGTGCGAAAAATACACTGCAAACGAAGAATGCTTCCAGAAAAATACATGATTGTTTGATTTTAATCGATTTACAAAATGCTGAGTGAGTGATCAAAAGAAAAATCTAAACTTAATATTAATGTTAGGCCTTACATTGATCATTCAAAAACAGTTAAAAAGTAAAAAAAAAAAAAAAAACAATCCACTGGACTTTGTTTTTCAAGTTTGAACACATTTTTCTTCCCAACCAGGAAGGTTTTTTAATTCAAAATATCAGAAATAGCGTTGAGTTCCAGGCTTATAGGATGGTCCAAACAAAAGCTGAAAAAACAGGTCCACCCATTAGTAATGGGGAGTTGTTGGCCTGGCTGACCGGGTTCCATGTTTGGTTCCCCTGCAAGTTCGATGAGGATTGAAATGATATCAGATTTTTGATTGTAGGTTTGGAAAGCTGAAACCTGACAACCCCCCCCCCCCCCCCCCCCCCTGTTTAAGGTTGGTTTTTCTTTCTTAACATAGATGGCTTCCTTCACGCCCCTCTCAAACCAAGTCTTCTTTGTCCAAAATTTGAACATTCTAGCCTCAAACTATGGAAGCTCATTGGTAGAATTCCCTTTTGACAGAAAGAAGGCTGACGATTCACACCATCTATCATCCGGATGGGGGGATCATTTATTTACAAAACCGAATTCATACAGCTGTCTTAAACACTTCATACATTCAGCGCTATGTCCTCACATCTGTTATTTCCCCCAACCTTCAATCCATTGTGGGCGGCATTTATAGGTTCCACATCGCACTGTGTGGATGCACGTGCACGGGAATATTGTGTCGACATCTTACTGGAATTCACGTGTGCTGATTTGCGTCAAAGTCACTGCGACCCTCATTAGGTGTTTACACAGACGTTCTCTGTTTTTGCCAAACCCCCTCATGCAGCCTTGGGGACCATGGTGTTACTAAGACTCACAACTGAACTTTAAGTTTGGTTGCTAAGTAAGTGTAGGGCCATGTTGTAGGATATATTCTGATTCTGATTTCTGATTCTGATATAAGACAATAAAACTGCTTCTACAAAACTAATGTGCTTCGTCCTTGAGGTGCAGGTGGACGCAGAGTCTTGTCCAGAGGAGGGCGCTCTTCTGTGTTGGGCCATGCGTCTGTGGAGAGGTTGTTTGGTTTCTCCAATATAAAGATCAGAGCATTCCTCACTGCATTGAATGGCATAAACCACTCCACTCATCTTAGGTCTGGGGGTTTTTGTCTTAAGGATGCACTAGTCTCTGTCATCTAAAAAGCATCCTAAAGACAAAAACCCCCACGCCTAAGAGGAGCTGGATGACTGAGAATCTTCACCAGCATATTGTATTGATTAATAAAATCATGAATCTGCATGAACGTGATTGACAGGCTTTTGATGAGTGCTAAATGGGGATCCTCACCAAAGCAGATGCAGTCCGGACCATTTTGATAATATCGCCACGCTGTTGGACAGGCATCCGGCAGGCATCCATGAGGTAGATACAGGCATCCAGAATGCCCTCATGGAACTACATGGGAGTAAAAACGTTGAGACCAAATTCCAATTAGTTGATGGTTTGTGTCTGCTTATGCAGCCCAATGATTACCTGTCCGTAGACCCAGCCACGGTCAGAGATAGAATCCACTGCACCCTGAGATATCAGACCAGTTTCATTCATGACGTACTCCATACGTCCAGCTTCATCCGGGTAGAACACATCATCATCTGCAAACATCAAAACACATTCAGCTGCACACCATAGAGACCGTTTCACACTTGTCAAATCCAAGCAGCCCAGTGTACTTAGAAAATATTGTTGTCTTTCACTTGCCCTCAAGGTTTGGAGTCAACTTGCTAAAAAAAAGAAAAGAAAACTGCACTACCTCTCACAGCCACTGGGTGGCAGTAAACTCAGAGTGTTGTACCTGGAGACCAGGGGTTGAACAGCAAGTAGAAGTTGGTTTTGGGGTCCTTCTCAGTTCGGCGCATACCGTTTGCATTGGCAATGGCCACATACATACGATACAACCCCACAACGGCCTTGGAATGCGGTGTGATCCCGAGGGACACGACCGCACCACTCGCTCCAAGGATCTTTCCAGACCAGGAACCACCACCATCACGGTTCCCGAAAGTGACCACCACCCTTGTATTACTGTTGGAGCTAGGGTCAGAACCTATAGGGGACAAGATAGAGACATTTTAAAGTAGAGAGGTAACATTCACACCCTTTCACACATGATAGTTGAATAAATGCACATAGTCTTTGTCTAGGAGTTATGATCTGTGTCATAAAGTGCCAGAAAATCCAGTTTCTTTTGGCAGTAATCCATATATCATCTACTCTTGCAAAGAACAGAAAGAACAAGACAATAATCTTGTTCAGCAACGGCTTCATTTGCCTGGTTTATATAGTATTCCCACTGTGAAAAACTGAGAGTATCATGCAATGATGATGGTGATAAATATGGGGATGTTCTTGAACAAAGCACTCGGTCTGTGAAATGAGTTTGGGACGAAGTTTCAGATTCCAGCACGGCAAGGACCCAAAGCATGCTGCTAAAGCAACACCCAAGAGTTTTAATAGGAGACATTTAAACATGCAAGAATGGCCTAGTCAAAGTCCAGACCTCAATTGGAGAATCTAAGGTTAGACCTGAGGATCCGCTGTTAACAAACATTAAGAGGCTTCAATACAATTCAGTTTAATTCTATAGCGGCAATTATCAACCATGTCATCTCATGGTGCTTTACAATTCAACCAGATATTCCAGTCAGATAGAATGAAGCAGAATGATGAAAAAGGGGTCCCTATGTCCTCCAGCAGTCTAAGCCTATAGCAGCAGAACTATAGAGATAGCAGAATGTTAGAGATTAAACTAACAGATTATGCAGCGTGTGAGGATATAGCCTCTTCAGAGGCTTAGCCTGGAAGAATGGACAAAAGACCCAGTGGGCAAATGTGACGAGTTCATAGAGACTTCACCAAAGATCAATGTTCCTCTGAGGGACACCAACCAGAGGAGAGATTATCAAGGAATCTTACCAATCAGAAACTCCAGCTGGAAATCGTCAGATGGCACCACTGGACGGTTGAAGGTGACGCCGATGGCAAACTGTTGAGCACGACGGACCACCAGGAGGTCGGTCATGTACTCCATGGTGTAATGGTTGGTCTCGTTGCTTTGTTTCTGCATGTCTACAGCCACAACCATCAGGGGCTCTGGAAATGGCACGACACAGAAGAAGACGATGTGTTTTCATGGCCCCTTCTAGTTGCCCCAAATCACCCGAAAACAATTTGATTCCTACCAACTCCAGGTTGCCTTGACCTCGGAATGACATCGGTTTCACCTTCAAATGGCTCAAAGTCACGATAGTCATTGATGTCAATGTCAAGGTTTTTGCAGGGCACCTGAAAAAAAAACGCATTAGGAAGAGCAGAATATATGTTTTTATTTATTTAATGGTTTTAAGGATATCTACAATGTTTTTGTGGTGATGTTTACCAGATTCCCTTTGCGAAAAGATCGGGACATCTTTTAAAGTGTTCGTGGAAGGAAAAACGATTCAAGAGCTGAAAAAGAGAACAAATATCTTTAAATTATAAAACATACAATGAAAACGTAACACTGAAAATGTACTTTTGAATTATAGCCAAATGCACGGATAAACAACAAATGTGTACAACGTTGGGTACAGACTGCAGGAGAAAGAACACAGAATAGAAATTAAAAAGAAAGACATTCGGTTGGGGAAATCATCTCCAAACAAGCGTCTGAAAGCAAAAATCTAAAGTCCCAGCATAGCTACTTGCTAATAACCAAACCTCGATAAAATTCCATCAACAAATAAGAAAAAGAATGAGCTGCTAGAAAACGGAAGAACCAGGGCTCAGAAAAAATAACTGTCTGGTTGCCATAGAGACTCCCGCTCTTTTACACCAGTGAAGAAGCAGTTAGCAGCACGAGCTCCAAGCTAACAGTGATTTCTACAACGTTTTTATCAGAGATCTGAATAGTTTGGGGGATAATAATTAACAATTGAGTTTCTCACTGCTTTTGGTTTCTGCTCAGTTAATTTGAACTAATTAGCCAAATATTCAATTCTATTCAGTGTATTTCTATAGCTCCAATTCACATCATGTCATCTCAGGTCACTTTCCAGTTCACCAGATCATCCAGTCAGATTGATTCAAAGTTTTCTATCTAAGGAAAACCAGCTGATTGCATCGACTCATTGATTCTTCAGCAATCCCTCACACTAAGCATGCTTGTAGCGACAGTGGAGAGGAAAAACTCCCTTTGAACAGGAAGAAACCTCCAGCACACTGGAAAAAAAAAGAAATCTAGATAAGTCATTTTTTTCCTTAAAATAAGTTAATCTGTTCTTGGATTGAGGGGGTAAAAGAGACAATAGAGTGAGTATTTTCTATGCTTAAAATAAGCGTATACGTATGGAAGAGGATTAGGGCCACTGGAAAAAAAAAAAGTTAACTGATTTAAAAAAAAATGTTCTGCTTAGTATGGGAAACAAGAATTCTGACTTTAATCTCAGAATTCTGACTTTAATCTCAGAATTCTGACCTTTTTATTGTCAGAATTCAGTCAGAATTCTGAGATTAAAGTCAGAATTCTGTCTTTTTTCGTATACTAAACTGAAATAAAATTTAAAAATTAGTTAACTTTTTTTATTTTTTTCACTGGCCCTAATCCTCTTCCGTATATATGCACTTGAAATAAGACAATGCAATTGTTTTTTCTTATTTTAAGTGTAAATTGTCTTGTTCCATTGGTAACATGTCTCTTTTATCTCCTTAATCCAAGAACAAAAGCACTTATTGTAAGAAATAATCATATCTAGAACATGATTTTTTCCAGTGTGTGTAGTACATAGTTTTCTATCTTAGTTTTTGTCTCTCAGGCATTGTAAGAATGTTTCCCTCTTTCATAGTTTGTCAGATTTGATTGTATTAAACATGCAGCAGATAAAAGCAGATTACAGATTATCGTGTAAAAAAGGCTGAAACTAACCGTTCAGACGGAGAGGTGTTTGCCTGTCCAGATTCTGATCCGATCAGAGGATGATCTGAACGGCTGCAGCATCACTTTTTATACAAAACCCACACTTCCTGTTTTTAGAAAACACACAGCAGTCTTTCCTCAGTTTATGAGGACAGTATGCTGGCTGACGGACAGCTGGTCCCCAGAAGTCTACAGAAACCCGTAACGCTTAGTAAGCACACTGGAAAAACGATCTAGAAATAAGTAAAAATTTCTAAAATTAAGTGTATTTACCCTTAATTTGAGCAGGTAAATAGAATTATTTAACAATGGAATGACTATTTTTACGCTTAAAATAAGATATTTAGATAAAATGCACTTCAAGTAAGACAATATAAATGCGTTTTCTTATTTTAAATGTATATTGCCTTGTTCCATTGGCAAAATTTCTCTTTTACCTTCTCAATTCAAGAACAAATGCACTTATTTTAAGAAGCAATTACTTATCTAGATTTTGATTTTCTCCAGTGCAGGTCTTGCACTGCTAAAACGATCTAGATATAAGTAAAAAAATTCATAAAATAAGCGTATTTACCGTTAATTTGAGCAGGTAAATAAAATTATTTAACAATGGAATGAGCACTTTTACTCTAAGAATAAGATTGTGAGATAATGTGCACTTGAAATAAGACAATTACATTGTTTTTTTCTTATTTTAAAAATAATCAGCTTGTTCCATTGGCAAAGTTTCTCATTTTCCTCCTCAAGGCAAGAACAAATGCACTCATTTTAGGAAAAAATTGCTTGTTAAGATTTTAATTTTTTGCAGTGAATAAAACCTTTGCACTGGAAAAAAAAATCTAAATCTAAATAAGTATTTTTTTCTTAAAATAAGTGCCTTTGTTCTTGCATTGAGGAGGAAAGTGAGACACTTTGCCAATGGAACAAGCTGATTTACTTTTAAAATAAGAAGAAACTATTTCATTGTCTTTTCAAGTGTCTTTTTTAGTTCAATATATTTCTGCCCCGAACCAAAGATCAAAACCCGAATCTGAAGGCTGAGGAAAATAAAAGAGGATGTTTGCAGAAACTTGCCAAATATTGTTTGGTGTGTCACTGTGTTTCTGAGGGGAAGGTCACCCTGAACTTTCAGGTCACGGATTCAGAATATTCTTCCAAACTGTAAAATAAGATCAGAGAGAAGTGACTTAAAGGAAAAGTCGCTCATATTCAGAATCCAAACTTCTGAAAGTTCTTTAAATCTGAAATGATCCTGTTCAATAATTAATTCAGAGTAATTTTCATGTGAATGTGCTTTACTGGAGGCATCCATGTTTGTCAAAGAACACTACTGCCACCTACTGGTTAGTGACATTGTCACGGTGCGGTATCGGCTGTTGATCAAGTCCCAGTGCTGTATCTGGTGTTTGTCACAACGCGCTATTATCCAAGTCATCTTGAAAACATTCTTCTTCCAAATGTTGGCTACATATTACGTGTTTTTTCTCTGGCCAGAAGTTCGATGGCAAATCCTCCCTCTTCAAGTTGGCGATCCAACGACCAACCCGTCCGTGGAGGATCAGGAATCAGAAAGGTGGAATAACTCTTTTTTTCACTTTTACCCGATGTATTCCAGCATCCAGCTGCCATGCACGTGGGCATTGTCAGTTTCACTATAGCTCTGGTGAATTTCAATGGTGAAGTCCTCTGGAAATCTTCAATAATTGTTGTTGATTGCAGATGTGTCTAGTAGTTCCCATTGATTTAGCTTGTAAAGCGGGGAGAATGGCGCTAGGCTTACCGCACCGTGACCTCACTGCTGGAAGATGGCAGGAGGGAGGGGCTACTATATTTGGGCAAAAATGGCCGCTCCCAGACTCAGTGATTGCAATGAAAATTATTGTTTTTATTTTTTACTGATTAACGCTAAATTCATTAAATCACCGCAAACATATTAGTTTTAGATTTAAATAATGATCCATTGATTATTCCAGGCTGACCGGATTTTTCCTTTAAATCCACGTTGACGCTGTGCTACTTTCTGCTTTTGTTGTTGTCCGCAGCTGACAGATCATGTCGGATTTAGAGACCTCTAGTGGTTCAAGCTTCAAACTGCAGCCGATGGATTTTTGATCATTTTGGGATGTGATGCATCAGAGGAGTTAAAGCTGCTCTAGTCTTCAAAGCGTTTTCACAATCTGTAAAACTTTAAAAGTTGCAATTCACATATTGTAAAGTGATAATTTTTTTTATTATCTGAATTACTTCAAAATCTCTTAAACAATGATATAAACTATCGTTTTAATTTTTTTACTGATTACGGCTACATCCATTAAATGACTGCAAATGTATTAGTTTTAGGTATAAATAATGATCCATTGATTATTGCCTGCGTCCTCACTAGAACTATAGAAAGTAGATCAGCAGCTGATCCAGACGCTGCTGCCTGCGTCCTCACTAGAACTATAGAAAGTAGATCAGCAGCTGATCCAGACGCTGCTGCCTGTGTCCTCACTAGAACTATAGAAAGTAGATCAGCAGCTGATCCAGATGCTGCTGCCTGTGTCCTCACTAGAACTATAAAAAGTAGATCAGACAGCTGATCCAGACGCTGCTGCCTGTGTCCTCACTAGAACTATAAAAAGTAGATCAGACAGCTGATCCAGACGCTGCTGCCTGCGTCCTCACTAGAACTATAAACAGTAGATCAGACAGCTGATCCAGACGCTGCTGCCTGTGTCCTCACTAGAACTATAAAAAGTAGATCAGACAGCTGATCCAGACGCTGCTGCCTGCGTCCTCACTAGAACTATAGAAATTAGATCAGCAGCTGATCCAGACGCTGCTGCCTGCGTCCTCACTAGAACTATAGAAAGTAGATCAGACAGCTGATCCAGAGGCTGCCACCTGCGTCCTCACTAGAACTATAGAAAGTAGATCAGACAGCTGATCCAGACGCTGCTGCCTGTGTCCTCACTAGAACTATAAAAAGTAGATCAGACAGCTGATCCAGATAATGCTGCCTGCGTCCTCACTAGA
Source organism: Cyprinodon diabolis (assembly GCA_030533445.1). Classification (NCBI taxonomy): domain Eukaryota; kingdom Metazoa; phylum Chordata; class Actinopteri; order Cyprinodontiformes; family Cyprinodontidae; genus Cyprinodon; species Cyprinodon diabolis. Next base: position 43,444,941 of record CM060082.1, on the reverse strand, counting down.
ACTATAGAAAGTAGATCAGACAGCTGATCCAGACGCTGCTGCCTGCGTCCTCACTAGAACTATAGAAAGTAGATCAGACAGCTGATCCAGACGCTGCTGCCTGCGTCCTCACTAGAACTATAGAAAGTAGATCAGACAGCTGATCCAGACGCTGCTGCCTGTGTCCTCACTAGAACTATAGAAAGTAGATCAGACAGCTGATCCAGATGCTGCTGCCTGCGTCCTCACTAGAACTATAAAAAGTAGATCAGACAGCTGATCCAGACGCTGCTGCCTGTGTCCTCACTAGAACTATAAAAAGTAGATCAGCAGCTGATCCAGACGCTGCTGCCTGTGTCCTCACTAGAACTATGAAAAGTAGATCAGACAGCTGATCCAGACGCTGCTGCCTGTGTCCTCACTAGAACTATAAAAAGTAGATCAGACAGCTGATCCAGACGCTGCTGCCTGCGTCCTCACTAGAACTATAGAAAGTAGATCAGACAGCTGATCCAGACGCTGCTGCCTGTGTCCTCACTAGAACTATAAAAAGTAGATCAGACAGCTGATCCAGACGCTGCTGCCTGCGTCCTCACTAGAACTATAAAAAGTAGATCAGACAGCTGATCCAGACGCTGCTGCCTGCGTCCTCACTAGAACTATAAAAAGTAGATCAGACAGCTGATCCAGACGCTGCTGCCTGCGTCCTCACTAGAACTATAAAAAGTAGATCAGACAGCTGATCCAGACGCTGCTGCCTGCGTCCTCGCTAGAACTATAGAAAGTAGATCAGACAGCTGATCCAGACGCTGCTGCCTGCGTCCTCGCTAGAACTATAAAAAGTAGATCAGACAGCTGATCCAGACGCTTCTGCCTGCGTCCTCGCTAGAACTATAGAAAGTAGATCGGACAGCTGATCCAGACGCTGCTGCCTGCATCCTCACTAGAACTATAGAAAGTAGATCAGACAGCTGATCCAGACGCTGCTGCCTGCGTCCTCACTAGAACTATAGAAATTAGATCAGCAGCTGATCCAGACGCTGCTGCCTGCGTCCTCACTAGAACTATAGAAAGTAGATCAGACAGCTGATCCAGACGCTGCTGCCTGCGTCCTCACTAGAACTATAGAAAGTAGATCAGCAGCTGATCCAGACGCTGCTGCCTGCGTCCTCACTAGAACTATAGAAAGTAGATCAGACAGCTGATCCAGACGCTGCTGCCTGCGTCCTCACTAGAACTATAAAAAGTAGATCAGACAGCTGATCCAGACGCTGCTGCCTGCGTCCTCACTAGAACTAAAGAAAGTAGATCAGACAGCTGATCCAGACGCTGCTGCCTGCGTCCTCACTAGAACTATAGAAAGTAGATCAGACAGCTGATCCAGATGCTGCTGCCTGCGTCCTCACTAGAACTATAAAAAGTAGATCAGACAGCTGATCCAGACGCTGCTGCCTGTGTCCTCACTAGAACTATAGAAAGTAGATCAGACAGCTGATCCAGACGCTGCTGCCTGCGTCCTCACTAGAACTATAGAAAGTAGATCAGACAGCTGATCCAGAGGCTGCCGCCTGCGTCCTCACTAGAACTATAGAAAGTAGATCAGACAGCTGATCCAGACGCTGCTGCCTGTGTCCTCACTAGAACTATAGAAAGTAGATCAGACAGCTGATCCAGATGCTGCTGCCTGCGTCCTCACTAGAACTATAGAAAGTAGATCAGACAGCTGATCCAGATGCTGCTGCCTGCGTCCTCACTAGAACTATAGAAAGTAGATCAGACAGCTGATCCAGAGGCTGCCACCTGCGTCCTCACTAGAACTATAGAAAGTAGATCAGACAGCTGATCCAGACGCTGCTGCCTGTGTCCTCACTAGAACTATAGAAAGTAGATCAGACAGCTGATCCAGATGCTGCTGCCTGCGTCCTCACTAGAACTATAGAAAGTAGATCAGACGGCTGATCCAGACGCTGCTGCCTGCGTCCTCACTAGAACTATAGAAAGTAGATCAGACGGCTGATCCAGACGCTGCTGCCTGCGTCTTCACTAGAACTATAGAAAGTAGATCAGACAGCTGATCCAGGTGCTGCTGCCTGCGTCCTCACTAGAACTATAGAAAGTAGATCAGACGGCTGATCCAGACGCTGCTGCCTGCGTCTTCACTAGAACTATAGAAAGTAGATCAGCCAGCTGATCCAGACGCCGCTGCCTGCGTCCTCACTAGAACTATAGAAAGTAGATCAGACGGCTGATCCAGACGCTGCTGCCTGTGTCCTCACTAGAACTATAGAAAGTAGATCAGACAGCTGATCCAGACGCTGCTGCCTGCGTCCTCACTAGAACTATAGAAAGTAGATCAGACGGCTGATCCAGACGCTGCTGCCTGTGTCCTCACTAGAAATATAGAAAGTAGATCAGACGGCTGATCCAGACGCTGCTGCCTGTGTCCTCACTAGAACTATAGAAAGTAGATCAGACGGCTGATCCAGACGCTGCTGCCTGCGTCTTCACTAGAACTATAGAAAGTAGATCAGACAGCTGATCCAGACGCTGCTGACTGCGTCCTCACTAGAACTATAGAAAGTAGATCAGACAGCTGATCCAGACGCTGCTGCCTGCGTCCTCACTAGAACTATAGAAAGTAGATCAGCAGCTGATCCAGACGCTGCTGCCTGTGTCCTCACTAGAACTATAGAAAGTAGATCAGACAGCTGATCCAGACGCTGCTGCCTGCGTCCTCACTAGAACTATAGAAAGTAGATCAGACAGCTGATCCAGACGCTGCTGCCTGCGTCCTCACTAGAACTATAGAAAGTAGATCAGACAGCTGATCCAGACGCTGCTGCCTGCGTCCTCACTAGAACTATAAAAAGTAGATCAGACAGCTGATCCAGACGCTGCTGCCTGCGTCCTCACTAGAACTATAGAAATTAGATCAGCAGCTGATCCAGACGCTGCTGCCTGCGTCCTCACTAGAACTATAGAAAGTAGATCAGACAGCTGATCCAGACGCTGCTGCCTGCGTCCTCACTAGAACTATAGAAAGTAGATCAGCAGCTGATCCAGACGCTGCTGCCTGCGTCCTCACTAGAACTATAGAAAGTAGATCAGACAGCTGATCCAGACGCTGCTGCCTGCGTCCTCACTAGAACTATAAAAAGTAGATCAGACAGCTGATCCAGACGCTGCTGCCTGTGTCCTCACTAGAACTAAAGAAAGTAGATCAGACAGCTGATCCAGACGCTGCTGCCTGCGTCCTCACTAGAACTATAGAAAGTAGATCAGACAGCTGATCCAGATGCTGCTGCCTGCGTCCTCACTAGAACTATAAAAAGTAGATCAGACAGCTGATCCAGACGCTGCTGCCTGTGTCCTCACTAGAACTATAGAAAGTAGATCAGACAGCTGATCCAGACGCTGCTGCCTGCGTCCTCACTAGAACTATAGAAAGTAGATCAGACAGCTGATCCAGAGGCTGCCACCTGCGTCCTCACTAGAACTATAGAAAGTAGATCAGACAGCTGATCCAGACGCTGCTGACTGCGTCCTCACTAGAACTATAGAAAGTAGATCAGACAGCTGATCCAGACGCTGCTGCCTGTGTCCTCACTAGAACTATAGAAAGTAGATCAGACAGCTGATCCAGATGCTGCTGCCTGCGTCCTCACTAGAACTATAGAAAGTAGATCAGACAGCTGATCCAGATGCTGCTGCCTGCGTCCTCACTAGAACTATAGAAAGTAGATCAGACAGCTGATCCAGAGGCTGCCACCTGCGTCCTCACTAGAACTATAGAAAGTAGATCAGACAGCTGATCCAGACGCTGCTGCCTGTGTCCTCACTAGAACTATAGAAAGTAGATCAGACAGCTGATCCAGATGCTGCTGCCTGCGTCCTCACTAGAACTATAGAAAGTAGATCAGACAGCTGATCCAGACGCTGCTGCCTGCGTCCTCACTAGAACTATAGAAAGTAGATCAGACGGCTGATCCAGACGCTGCTGCCTGCGTCTTCACTAGAACTATAGAAAGTAGATCAGACAGCTGATCCAGGTGCTGCTGCCTGCGTCCTCACTAGAACTATAGAAAGTAGATCAGACGGCTGATCCAGACGCTGCTGCCTGCGTCTTCACTAGAACTATAGAAAGTAGATCAGCCAGCTGATCCAGACGCCGCTGCCTGCGTCCTCACTAGAACTATAGAAAGTAGATCAGACGGCTGATCCAGACGCTGCTGCCTGTGTCCTCACTAGAACTATAGAAAGTAGATCAGACAGCTGATCCAGACGCTGCTGCCTGCGTCCTCACTAGAACTATAGAAAGTAGATCAGACGGCTGATCCAGACGCTGCTGCCTGTGTCCTCACTAGAAATATAGAAAGTAGATCAGACGGCTGATCCAGACGCTGCTGCCTGTGTCCTCACTAGAACTATAGAAAGTAGATCAGACGGCTGATCCAGACGCTGCTGCCTGCGTCTTCACTAGAACTATAGAAAGTAGATCAGACAGCTGATCCAGACGCTGCTGACTGCGTCCTCACTAGAACTATAGAAAGTAGATCAGACAGCTGATCCAGACGCTGCTGCCTGCGTCCTCACTAGAACTATAGAAAGTAGATCAGCAGCTGATCCAGACGCTGCTGCCTGTGTCCTCACTAGAACTATAGAAAGTAGATCAGACAGCTGATCCAGACGCTGCTGCCTGCGTCCTCACTAGAACTATAGAAAGTAGATCAGACAGCTGATCCAGACGCTGCTGCCTGCGTCCTCACTAGAACTATAGAAAGTAGATCAGACAGCTGATCCAGACGCTGCTGCCTGCGTCCTCACTAGAACTATAAAAAGTAGATCAGACAGCTGATCCAGACGCTGCTGCCTGCGTCCTCACTAGAACTAAAGAAAGTAGATCAGACAGTGTGTGTTTCTAGTAATGTCTGAAAACTGAATCGTCTCCCCAGGGAGCCTGAAATACTTTAGAAACCATTTTATTTTTAATCAGCAGCTTCAGCTCCTGATGTCAGGATGACGGTTTGAATCCCAAGTCAGGTTTGCTGCGGAGAAGGTGCAGATTTCAAAATGTTTCTCTTCTCCATCGATCGGGTTGCTCTGACTCGCTGCTTCCTTCATCGATCGGGTTGCTCTGACTCGCTGCTTCCTTCATCGATCGGGTTGCTCTGACTCGCTGCTTCCTTCATCGATCGGGTTGCTCTGACTCGCTGCTTCCTTCATCGATCGGGTTGCTCTGACTCGCTGCTTCCTTCTTCACTTCTACTGAAACCAACTCTCTCTTATGGTTATTTGTTGTGCTGCTGTGAGTCATGCAGGGTGTGAGAACATGATGTATGCCATCTGCAGACCTTTAAACCACAGTCTCCCACCTCTGATTGATTGTAATCGTCCCGTTTGTCAGCAGATCTGACAGGAGGAGCTGAGAACGCCAGGCTACATGTGGACCGTGACCCTGAGCGGCTTCGTGTCAACATGCAGGAGGAAGGAGGAAAGGGGAACCGAGAGACAGGAACTAGCATAGCTGCTGGGACTAGAGCAGAAAAGATCCATCAGCAGATTAAACATCCAGGCTATCATTTATCGGGTGATAGTGAGAAATCATTTGGTTTGTGATACATGGACGTGTTCCCACTGGTTTGGGTTTCAACTCTTTTATTAAAGGCTGGTGAAGGTTTTCGGTCATCCAGGTCATAGTCATTCTGAAAAAGTTAAAAAACAAAAAAAATCCACTGGGTCCATCTATACCTACACATTTTGGACAAAGAAGACAGGTGGTTTGAGAGGGACGTGAAGGAAGCCATCGGCGCCATGCTATGACGTAATCGGCTGATGAACCTGGCCACTGAATTCTAATATAAACAGTTCAGTCCGTTTCTCTGGTGCTGATCCAGTCAGACCAGGTGACGCACGTGGATGTAGCCTCACCAGGCCGTCTTCATCCAAACCTGAAGCAGCGAAGTGTTTCTGTTTGGCTCTGGTGCAAACAGATTGATGTTGGTAGGTATTTCCTAACCTGCAGTTTCCTAAAAGTGATTTCTTAAATACTGGAGCTGACATCCATCACTGGTACTTTGGTTCCATCTTCATATTAAAAAGTCTTACAGTAAATTCCTTCCCGTTTTATCTAGAGTCACAGCAAACCTGCTTCCAGTCACACATTTTCCACTTTCTGTCTTTAGAAAGCAAAAAAGAAAGAAAGCAGTTCTCTGTTTGATGCATACTATGAAAAGACTAAATATTATTCAGCCACCATGTCTGCTGATAAAACCTCAGCTCAGCTAATTAAGACACAACTGTCCTAAAATTAGTTTTCTAAACTTGGCCGGCAGATTTTTATATCAAAGATCTGAAAGAAGGAAACAATTTCTTAGGAGAATAATGTTGCTTTATTCCAAAAAAGTAAAAAGAAGTTAAAATTAATCCACTGGACTTTGTTTCCAAGTTTGAAGACGTTTCTCTTCCATCCAGGAAGATTTTTCATTTCAAAATGTCAGAAATAGAGTTTAGTTCCAGGTTTTATCCAGCAGCCCAACTAAGCCTGGTTTTAGTTTAGAAAACATGCAAATAGAAACAGTCAAACAGCCCCCCCCCCCCCCCCCCCCCCCCCACATTTCCTAACGACTTCCCTTAACTGAAAAAATCATAATTTAAGGAGGAACTTATAATTTTCTTAAGCCGGGCGTAAACTGAACGATTTTTTCAATCGTTGCACACAGCTAAAGCTAACTCTGTATGACGGAACTGCAGGGTTTAAAAGTTCACAACGCACGATGTTCGTTCTCACACTGCGCGCTTCGCCAGAGTGAAACGCGCTGCCTTAGCAATTCGTGCAATTTTGTGCCGAAAGTCCTAAAAACAAAAGGGGAGCAAACGTGGCTACCCCCTGTACAGCTACACCACGCAAGATCAGGCTGAAAGTTGGCCCGATCAGAAAATTCTAGCACGCAAAAAATCGTAAAGTGTTCACCCGTCTTTAAATGAACAACTAATGACCTAAAAATGTAGCTTAGGAAGCTAATACTGTAACATGTGCTGAAGTGGTTTAAAGCTGTTACTTAATCTGAGAACCTCAAATTAGTCGCCATAGCCGCCATAATAAGTGCTATCTGAATAGTGCTTGCGGTTAGAAAGGAGCTAGTATCAGGAAACAGGATGCTTGCTACTCTAGCTCCAGTGCAGTTAGCGTAGTTAGCATATGGAACCTCTATTGTTCTCTAGGAGCTATGTACCGTCTCTGACACATGCTAATTAGCACGTTCACACCTTCAGGTTTTGGGTTTTATAACAGAGAGACGCAGTCGTTCCTCTAAGAAACTTTTGTTTTTTGTAGTCATTTCCCTGAAGGCTGTAGTCCTGATTTAATGGGCTTATTCCGTGCGTGTCCGTCATGTAATGATGTCCTCAAGGTTGTCTGGATTCTGTCCAGCTGTGTGGAGCTCCCTTTTTGGACCTCCTACTTAACTCTTTCTTTCCCAGACAGAGGCCACCCATGGAGCTAGTTTACCGTTAGCTTTTCTAGAAAAAAGAGGTGGGGGATGCGGAGTCAACCGCTGTGTCCGAATGTCCGCCCTAACCACTATATAGGACGCTATACAGTCGTTACGCCATTTTATATGAGTGTCCAAACATCTGGTGGATGAAAAAGTATTGGATTCAAAATTTTTCATGAAGCACCTTGAAAAGTAGTGATCGTCCATGGTCAACAGACGAGCAGATATATCCCATAATGCTTTGAGAGAGCTGTCCATGCAAAGGATTATGCGATTTGTTGCGTCGAGCAGCGACAACAAATAACAAAGATGGAGGAGACCACATGCGGGGATTATTTAAACCATCTTGGTCAAAACTCAGTTTTAATTAAACTGAAAGTTTCAGTTTCAAAAACTGCTTTTATGGATGAAGTAATTTCCGATGTCTTAGTCAAGTACTCTAAATTTGAAAATAGCAAAAATAAGAATATTTAATGAAAATATAAAGGTAATTGTTTGCTCCATTAAGCCACTGCTGAGGCACTGGTTCCAGTTTCTGTACGCAGGCAAAAGAAGGTTCAATATCCAAACTTGTTTGTTCTGGATGATTTATTTTTCTATTTCAGCAAGTAGAGTTCAAACTTTGCTTTGTTCCTCCTGCTACCTCTCTTGCTCTGGTAAAGACCAACATGCCTGCTGGGCCCTTCCCAGGCCCCTACTCCTATAGAAAGAGGACTGATCCAAATCACTTCCTATCTTACCTCAGAACAATAAACAAAAATAAAAATAGATAATAGAATAAAGCTAAATAGGATAAACAATTATTACCCTGCAAATAAACTCTGTAAATAAAAATAAAATATAAATTCAAGAAAAAACCAATAAAATAAAAGAACAAATAGCTCCAAAACAAAAAATACATAAATTAAAAATACAGCAATCTACCACCAGAGGGCGGTGTTGACTCAGAAATCAAACATTTAAACGGAGTCAGCCTCTGGGATTCTATTTATTCACTTAACTCTATTTCCGACATATTGTAGGAATATAAATAAATAAATAAAATAAAAACACCGAAATTAAATATTTGTCAGAAGAGGCTAAAAGAGCCAAACAGAGCATTAGAAAGTGTTGCTCTAAATAATCAGCGGGGTCCGAAAAAAGAAAATCATCAACCAGTAAAGTTTGGAGACATTTTTAAATATAATAGGTTACTTTAAAAAACATTTACCACTGAGATAATAATCAGATTCTAATGCATCTATGTTATACATTGAATTTTTGAATTAAAAAAAATTACATAAAAATAATCTAAAGTGTTTTTTGAAGTAGAGAACAGCAACCGTTCAGTTCGGTTTATAGATAATTTCCTGATTCCCATATTTTCCCAAATCCTGAACTGATCGTTTGTTATTTTCTTTCTTTTTCCTGTCTTAATGTTGGCAGTGGGCTTTAGGCTGCCCTGCAAGGCTTTAAACCTGGGTTTAACCGGAGACTAAGCCATTCTCAAGCACATATCAAGGTGCTCATTTTGAGCCTGGATCCAGATTTATTGTTGATTCTGTTCATGGTGGAGAATCCTGCTTCACAGCAGCAGGTTGAGCCAAACATCCTCTAAATGTGCAGGATCATCTTTGAGCACCATTTCACTTTTCTTTCACCAGTTCACCGCAGTTCTTCCAGCAGTCCACACTTTCTCTGCTCTCTTTTTCTCATGGTCTTCTCCTTCTTTCCCATCGCCCGGCTTGCCACAGGTTTGCCTGCTGTGTCTAAAAGTAGCAGCAGCAGCAACCCAGACTGACAGCTCATTGGCTCATTTGGATCACGTGCAGCCTGGAGCCGGACGCTCCCCAGGGCTTTACCGTATTAACAGAAGAAGAAGAGCACTGTCGTCGGACAACGTGTGGTATTTTATAAATGTTTCAAATCAGGTTGAGTCCGCGGTCCGCTAATCCGTGACCTCTGACCTAAACTGATGATTGCACACAGCAAATTCCACAGTGTTAAATATTTAGCGTCAAAGTACACTGACTCTTTTAGAGTTATTACAACAACAACTGGGGTAAAATATACACCATGTAGAGTTGTAATTTTACACTAATTCAGAATGGGACCAAATGCACTCTTAAAGTGTTACTTTAACGCAGCGAATTTGCTGTGCAGCGATGAGGCGACTCCATCTGCAGGGCTGCAGCGGATAAAAACATGATGTTTGTTTGTCTTCTTTCAATCTATAATTTTTCTTTTATCTTCCCAACTAAACGATAGGGAAGCATTAGTGCATTCTTCCTGCATTTGGTCTTGTCTACCACCAGAGGACGCTGATGTGTTGATGCTGATGTGGGGCAGGAGGTGGATTTGACAGCTGTGATTGGACGGATGCTCTGATGGTTAAAGTCAGGACTTGAGGACAAGGTGAACCAGAGATGTTAGAGCTGAAGAGGAGAGCCTGCAGCAGCTCTGCATCCTCAGAAAAATATCCACATGCAGCAAAGAGCGAGCTCTGGAGTGCTTCAGATTATGCTGACGTCAGCGGGAGGAGGAGAGCACCCCCCCCAACCAACCCCCCACAGAGGCCCACACGTGTCTCTGTGGGTGAGCTTTAGTTCCTCATTACCTGCCAGTCTGAACTTTTCCACAGTTTGAGGTTTTTAATCCATTTGACTGAAAATAAGGAAAAATTCAGCTTTGATCAAAGCAGCTTTAACCCTTTATGTTCCCCTCAGTGAAATACTTTAACATTTCCAGCCAATGATGTCACTGGAATCCAGGACCAGAACCTTTGGAACATTAAAAAATATGGATATTTTGATGGTAAAGATTAATGTCAATTTAATAACAAAAAACGCCAACTTGCCTGAATATATTAGGAAAAATAACAACATTAGTTTATAAAACTTAATTATAAGTGTTAAATAGGCTTATTTACTTATTTACTTTTTCGTCTTGACTTTTTAACTTTTCAATTTGCTTTTTTTTCTTAAGTTTTTAACTTTTTAATTAACTTTTTACATTTTTTCTTGACGTAACCTTTTTTCAACTTAATTTACAGTAGGTAATAAATAAAATAAATAAGATGTACATGTAGCAGGATCTTTGATAGTGGCTGGACGTAGATGTTGTGCTTCTAGACCTCACCGTCACTGAGGGAACAGGGGTGGGGGGGCTCCGTTTGTAAATATGCAAGAGATGATAAACAGTAACTCTCCATATAAAGGGTTAAACTTCTTAAAAACAGCTTTAAACTGTCTGCCTGTTTGGCAGTGGCGGTTCTAGGAAATCATTTCTGGGGTGGTTAAGGGATTTCCAGTGGTGGCCACATAAACACGGTGCCTAACCAGAGGCGGTTCCAGAGGGTTGGTGATGCAGGGGCCCTGAAGGGAGTCTGAAAACTGATCTTATGCCTACTGATCATAACAAACCAACAGGAGGATCATCCATATTTTCTAAATAAATAACTGATAAATAAATAATAAATAAATAACTGAAGACAGATCAGATTATCATTAGGGTGATAAACCTGCACATATTTATACATTAGTGCCATTTATATGAATTTACGGTTTTACATAATATAAACTTTAAAGTCGTAGGGAAGCGGCTGTTCCAAACGTCGCATTTCCGAACTCTCCCAGTGGTGCCCGACTTTATACGCCTGAATAAAGTTAATGTGATTGGTCGATTATCAAGGGGGCGGGATTGTTGTGGCGGAAGGTTTAGTTGTGGCCGGTTTCTTGCTAACCAGTTAGCAACTTGGTGCTAGCAGGTTCCCAATGGGAAATTCCATTTTGCGTATTATTTCTATAAAAAAAATGTGCAGTTAAAGTAAAATAGTTCATAAAGGAAATGCGAGGGAAAATATTAAAGGGTTTATTAATAATAATCTAAATAGAAAATAGATTTTATGTGGCTTCCCTTGATTTGATCTAACTTGTATTTTTATGTACGACGGTTTCACCGCTTATCAGAGGTGGGTAAAATACCCAACTAATGTATCCAAGTAAGAGTAGAAATACTTTAGCATAGTCTTAATCAAAAATTAAAATGATTATGTGGAAAAAATAATCAGTGACGGTAAAATAGTATTTGGTAAAGAAGAGCTGAGCAGCTGAGCAACAAACCACATCACCTGATTTATTTCAGGTTATAGAAACAGGAAATATAAAATATACATTTATTCGCAAAAACTGGTATTTAAAAAAAGTACAGATGAGAATAATTTAAGGAAACGCTTCCACATCATATTATTTTTACATAAAACGTATTAAACCAATCCAAACAGTATCTAAAGTTTATATGTTAGAACGGGTTAAAATAGCTCACTTAAAGGTTTAAACTTTTCCTAATCTCCATAACTACTGTACGTCACAACAGGGTCAGCTATACTAATATTAAAAAGAGAAAACTTATTAAAAATACTAATCTTTTTGAGACTTTAACTGGTGCATTTCTGATTAAAATGAGTTATTTATTTGGTAAACTATAGATTTTGTTACGGTGAGTAGAGAGTCCAGTCATTTTACTCAAGTAATGGAAGCAATACGTAAAACAATAAAGCCATGGGGATTTATCCGTCGTAAATTGTAATTCAGCAAATGTTGGTGGGTACCGTAAATGTATTTGGTAACTAAAACATGTCACTATTTGCTCCAATGCATGTTGAGAGGTCATGAAAATTAGCTTTTGCAAAACCATGTCAGCTCTATGATTACAGACGGAAAATGAAGCTTATAAAGAAAATGACAGCGTTCCTACTGTAGCATGGAGAAGGCTTTGCTTTGCTCAGCGGCTGCATTGCTTCATCTGGGATTCTAGACAGAAATATTGTAAAATAGCTCAAAAAGTTTTGTATTTCTTTTTATCTCAAGTGGAAAATTACCACAAGCTGAAACTACATTTCTGCCTTTACTCAGGTGTATACAGCTCAGTTTGGCTTCATTTGTGCTGAATAAATGTCACTATTCACCAGTTAATGGCTTCTAAAACCTATATGATTCTTCCCAAAAAAGTTCAAATCAATCCTCTGGTCTTTGTTTCCAAGTCTGAAGACGTTTCTCTTCCATCCAGGAAGATTTTTCAATTCTAAATGTCAGAAATAGCGTTTATTTCCAGGTTTTATCCAGCAGCCCAACAAAGCCTGGTTTTAGTTTAGAAAACATGCAAATAGAAACGGATGAACGGGTCCCCCCCTTTGGAATGGGGGTCGTTTGGCTTCTTTGTTAGCCTGCAATGCCCCATACCTGTCTATGTCTCTGAAAGGGGGGTCGTTAGAGGGAATAGTTGGCCTGGATGAACAGGTGAGGTCCTCTGTTCTCCTGTAAAGGGGTTGGAGCTGCGATGATAGCAGGAAGGAATCAACTCTATCGCTGCGTTGAAGGTTTTTGAAAGCTGAAATCCGAACATAGATGGCTACCTTCACGCCCGTCTCAAACCACCTGTCTTCTTTGTCCAAAATGTGAACATTCTGGTCCTCCTTTGTCCATAAGGTGTAGATGGACCTAAGCCAGAGCAAGAATTTGTTTTAAGTCCACTGTATAAAACCTGGAACTAAACGCTATTTCTGACATTTGGAATTGAAAAATCTTCCTGGATGGAAGAGAAACGTCTTCAAACCTGGAAAAGTCCAGTGGACAAGAAGACAGAGAGTCAGTGATTAATGCAGCAATAGCAGACTGGTTTTAGTCATGAGACTTATTGCCAATCAGTGGCATTGAGCTTCACTTTACTGCAGAAGAATGTGGCTTTTTGCTGGGGGTGCACAAACAGGTCGGAGAGTTGGTCCAAAATAAGACTAAGCATATCAGTTTAGACCATAGAAACAACAGAACCCCCCAAAAAATCACATTACTTTCATTGCTGCCTTGGTTTGCTTGCATCTATGGAAGAGATGATGATCTGACTGAAGACCTGCCCCAGTTAATGCTCCTCGTTAAGTAATTCAAGCAAAGTAATTGTTTTAGATTTCCACAAACCACAATATTCTTGTGCTAATTTGACATGCCATATACTGATATATTTTTTTTGTGTGTGTGCAACAGGCTTCTTATTTATCTGTAACTACCTGCCATATCTAAAAACCACATAAATCACAGGGGAAATTCTCAGTGCATGCACTTCAGTTAAATATTTATAATTGCATTCATCATTTTTACAGTTTAGTTTTGCTAAATCTTGTTGCTCGGGCCCCCTTTAAACCTTTAAGGGAACAAGCAGCTCATATTAGGGAATATTTTTCTATCTGCAGAGGAGAGAGATTTTGCAAAAAATTAGTTTAAAAAGGTATTTAGAATACAAAAAAATAAAAAAGCAGATCGCATGCAAAATCCAGGTTCAACTAAAAACATAGAATTTCTCCAACTGGTTTATTTCAGCTATTTAATCGAAAAGGAAAAGTTTAATCCATGCATTAGATTTAGTTCATTGTTCTTTTTTAAGGTTTGCATGTATAAAAACATATGCAAACCTGACAGCATGTCCAAAGCTGATCTAATAACCAGGTGCAAATTGAATTGCATGTCTCAAGCAAACAGAACAAAGTTTGCAAACTCTTTTACATGTTTGCCTTCATGACTATGCAGAGCACAAACCAAGGAGGACGAAATGCAAATGTATCTACTAACAACCCGCAAGGTGAATTATCCAACTTGAAAAAGATTAGACAATTTCAGACTGAAGTATTTGAAAATCCTGTGCAAACATGCATGCAAAAATGTCTGCAGTAATTACTGGTAATGGATGCAAGACTGAGCCAAGAGAGAGAACATCACTCGTGTCAAAATACTTATTTGTAGGGAAGAGGATTAGGGCCACTGAAAAAAAAAAAGTTAACTGATTTTTACATTTTATTTCATTTTAACATGGGAAAAAAGTCAGAATTCTGACTTTTTTCTCAGAATTCTGACTTTTTCCCTCAGAATTCTGACTTTAATATCAGAATTTTGACTTTAATCTCAGAATTCTGACTTTAATATTAGAATTTTGACTTTAATCTCAGAATTCTGACTTTAATCTCAGAATTCGGACTTTTTTCTCAGAATTCTGACTTTAATCTCAGAATCCTGACTTTTTTCTCAGAATTCTGACTTTAATCTCAGAATTTTGACTTTAATCTCAGAATTCTAACTTTTTTCCTCAGAATTCAGACTTTTTTTCTCAGAATTCGGACTTTTTTCTCAGAATTCTGACTTTAATCTCAGAATTCGGACTTTTTTTCTCAGAATTCTAACTTTTTTCCTCAGAATTCTGACTTTATTATCAGAATTTTGACTCTAATCTCAGAATTTTGACTTTAATCTCAGAATTCTGACTTTTTTCTCAGAATTCTGACTTTTTTCCTCAGAATTCTGACCTTAATATCAGAATTTTGACTTTAATCTCAGAATTCTAACTTTTTCCCTCAGAATTCTGACTTTAATATCAGAATTTTGACTTTAATCTCAGAATTCTGACTTTTTTCTCAGAATTCTGACTTTAATCTCAGAATTCTGACTTTTTCCCTCAGAATTCTGACTTTAATATCAGAATTTTGACTTTAATCTCAGAATTCTGACTTTAATCTCAGAATTTTGACGTTTTTTCTCAGAATTCTGACTTTTTTCTCAGAATTTTGACTTTAATATCAGAATTTTGACTTTAATCTCAGAATTCTGACTTTAATCTCAGAATTTGGACTTTTTTTCTCAGAATTTTGACTTTAATCTCAGACTCCTGACTTTTTTCTCAGAATTCTGACTTTAATCTCAGAATTCTGACTTTTTTCTCAGAATTCTGACTTTTTTCCTCAGAATTCTGACTTTAATATCAGAATTTTGACTTTAATCTCAGAATTGTGACTTTAATCTCAGAATTCGGACTTTTTTTCTCAGAATTGTGACTTTAATCTCAGAATTCTGACTTTAATCTCAGAATTCGGACTTCTTTTCTCAGAATTGTGACTTTAATCTCAGAATTCTAACTTTTTTCCTCAGAATTCTGACTTTAATATCAGAATTTTGACTTTAATCTCAGAATTCTAACTTTTTTCCTCAGAATTCTGACTTTAATATCAGAATTTTGACTTTAATCTCAGAATTGTGACTTTAATCTCAGAATTCGGACTTTTTTTCTCAGAATTGTGACTTTAATCTCAGAATTCTGACTTTAATCTCAGAATTCGGACTTCTTTTCTCAGAATTGTGACTTTAATATCAGAATTTTGACTTTAATCTCAGAATTGTGACTTTAATCTCAGAATTCGGACTTTTTTCTCAGAATTCAGACTTTTTTCTCAGAATTCTGACTTTAATCTCAGAATTCTGACTTTTTTCTCAGAATTTTGACTTTAATCTCAGAATTCTGACTTTTTTTCTCAGAATTCTGACTTTTTTCCTCAGAATTCTGACTTTAATATCAGAATTTTGACTTTAATCTCAGAATTCTAACTTTTTTCCTCAGAATTCTGACTTAATATCAGAATTTTGACTTTAATCTCAGAATTGTGACTTTAATCTCAGAATTCGGACTTTTTTTTCTCAGAATTGTGACTTTAATCTCAGAATTCTGACTTTAATCTCAGAATTCGGACTTTTTTTCTCAGAATTTTGACTTTAATCTCAGAATTGTGACTTTAATCTCAGAATTCGGACTTTTTTCTCAGAATTCAGACTTTTTTCTCAGAATTCTGACTTTAATCTCAGAATTCTGACTTTTTTCTCAGAATTCTGACTTTAATCTCAGAATTCTGACTTTTTTCTCAGAATTCTGACTTTAATCTCAGAATCCTGACTTTTTTCTCAGAATTCTGACTTTTTTCTCAGAATTCTGACTTTAATCTCAGAATTCTGACTTTTTTTCTCATAATTCTGACTTTAATCTCAGAATTCTGACTTTTTTTCTCAGAATTCTGACTTTTTTCTCAGAATTCTGACTTTAATCTCAGAATTCTGACTTTTTTCCTCAGAATTCTGACTTTAATATCAGAATTTTTACTTTAATCTCAGAATTCTGATTTTAATCTCGGAATTCGGACTTTTTTCCTCAGAATTCAGACTTTTTTTCTCAGAATTCTGACTTTTTTTTCTCAGAATTCTGACTTTAATATCAGAATTTTGACTTTAATCTCAGAATTTTGACTTTAATCTCAGAATTCGGACTTTTTTTCTCAGAATTCGGACTTTTTTTCTTAGAATTCGGACTTTTTTTCTCAGAATTCTGACTTTAATCTCAGAATTCTGACTTTTTTCTCAGAATTCTGACTTTAATCTCAGAATTCTGACTTTTTTTCTCATAATTCTGACTTTAATCTCAGAATTCTGACTTTTTTTCTCAGAATTCTGACTTTTTTCTCAGAATTCTGACTTTAATCTCAGAATTCTGACTTTTTTCCTCAGAATTCTGACTTTAATATCAGAATTTTGACTTTAATCTCAGAATTCTGATTTTAATCTCGGAATTCGGACTTTTTTCCTCAGAATTCAGACTTTTTTTCTCAGAATTCTGACTTTTTTTTCTCAGAATTCTGACTTTAATATCAGAATTTTGACTTTAATCTCAGAATTTTGACTTTAATCTCAGAATTCGGACTTTTTTTCTCAGAATTCGGACTTTTTTTCTTAGAATTTGGACTTTTTTTCTCAGAATTCTGACTTTTTTCTCAGAATTCTGACTTTTTTCTCAGAATTCTGACTTTAATCTCAGAATTCTGACTTTTTTCCCATACTAAACTGAAATAAAATGTAAAAATTTGTTAACTTTTTTTTTTTCCACTGGCCCTAATCCTCTTCCGTATATTTGGACTATCAAAAATTTCGAAAGTAAAGACACGTCATCTGTTCAGTTGTTTGTTAAGGTACAGCAGCGTGATTTTGGGATGAAATAGGAAAAGAGTTTCCACACAGCTCAGAAAAATGGGACAGAGAGACGGTCTTTGTAAAAGAAAAACAAAACAAAGATTTTTAAATATTGTTTCATTTTTAAAACAAACAAAAAATAAATTAATAGAAAAATCCAACAAGGAGCAAAAATCGGTTTGAGTTTTATAGATTTGAGTAAGAATGACCAACAGGACGCCCTTCCTTGCAGATAAGCAACTACATTTCTAATTATTTAAAAATGTATTGAAAGTTTAGAAATTATAAATCATAATAAAAAAAATGATTCCAGGATGTTCCGTTCCAGTCTCTGTATGCAGCACTGCTGTATTATGGGCTTCCTTTGTTGCGACTTGTCTTTTTGTCAGCAGGTTGTAAGAAGATGGAGAAGATAAAAACAGACGATTAGAGCTTCATTTAGCTGCTTTAAAACATCTTTTCCACGTTTAATTATTTATATTTAATCGTTAAGGTTTATTTTTTCTTCCATTGTTGTGTAGTACTTTATTTAGTGCATCATTAGTAATATACATTTTTGGATTAATGTTGTTATTATACTTCTTTTTGTAATTATTATGATAATTATCTCTAAAACAACAGCTTTGAACTTCATTTTTCCTTAATCTGCTGTTAAACTGCCTGAAGCTCTTGCTGTTTCCTCGCTCAGGAATCTCAATCTGGAACACTTTTGAAAATATTATCCATTGCATCTGCATTCTTTGTAGATCACTATCAACACGCTCACTAATTGCACGTACTTTTTTTCATAAGAAATGTAATGCTCCTTATTTAGATTTATATATAGATTTGATTTTTTTTCACTATGGGTTATTGCTAATAAAAACCCAAAACTTTAAAGTCACAAAGGATCTTTTTCGTTTTACAGTGCATGACCACTGCTCCTTACTTATATATATTTTAAAATTTTGATACATTATTCCCAGAAATTATTATAGTTGCAGAGCGTTTTGTCACTTTTATAATGTTTTATTATTTTGCCTACTTTAAACTCTTCAACACAAGACAAAAAAAAAAGAAGAAGCGTTATCTGCTTTCCATGTGCGCCGTCAATAGATGTCCTACTTTATCTTCCTGTTGGTGCTGATATCTGTCTTGGGTTCAAAATTCAAAATGTTGTTTGAACAACTTTAAATGAGAACATTTTATGAATAATATTTAATGCCAGAACTTCTGTAATTTTGCATGTTTTGAAACTCACCCTAAAGCTAACGCAGAATAGCAGCGGTTGCGCCAAACAAGCAGAACATCATAGATTGCTTTAAGATATATTTATATAGAAAAAATACAAATAAGAACAATATTTTTATAATGAAAGTAAAGAGGAAACCTTTTAAATTAGATTATTATTGTGATTTAATTAATAGAATTTCTTTTTTTGTCAGTGTAACACTCATTAAATCCATGTTACCAGTTAATTGATACATTTATTTACAAAATAAAAGATAAAAAAAATATTTTTACTGTTGCTGTTGTTGATTTCAATAGATATATATTTAGCAAATTAGTAAGATCCTATTCACACATTTTATTACATTCCTTTGTAGGGTTTGATAATAGCGCATTTATCATATAAATAACTTACAAAGGTCATGTCTATAAATAAAAATAGTAAAAAACTAGAAATGAAGAACAAATTAGGGGCAATGGAACAAACCAGAGTGGAGCGAATCTGGATAAGAGGTGATAAAACTGACAGAATTTAAATTCCTGGAGGATTAATGAGCGGCATGAGAAGAAAAAATAAAGAACTTTTTCACACTGAGCCTGGTTCTGCTGGAGGTTCCTTCTTGTTCAAAGGGCGTTTTTCCTCTCCACTGTCGCTACAAGCATGCTTAGTGTGAGGGATTGCTGAAGAGTCAATGATTAGATGCAATCAGCTGGTTTTCCTTAGATAGAAAACTTTGAATCAATCTGACTGGATGATCTGGTGAACTGGAAAGTGACCTGAGATGACATGATGTGAATTGGAGCTATAGAAATACACTGAATAGATCTGAATCGCATATATAGCTGGAAATGTGTTAATGCAGCTTTTATTGTTTCTAATCTGGTCGCTTTCATTCTGTTACGTAAGCTCTGCTGATGACGCATTTAAAGACCATCGGAAAGCTTATTTTTCCTGGTATTTTCCCTTCTACCCAATGAGGCGTTTAAGTGCTGTTGGAATTTACTAAGTTTCGGTGAGAAGTGGTAGAAATAACCCTGTTTCTCTTTAAGTTTTAAGTTTATAGCCTGTGTTATTTCTCAGTTATTCTTTTAACATATTGGTTTTATTTGCATTTATTGTTCTTTTCTATTTTATGTAGATTTTATTTGATCTGATTGTTTTTTTAGTTACTTAATTTTAATTTATTCTGAATTTCTTAGAAATCATAATAAGAAGCTCAAAGAATAATTCTCATCCTAATCAGCGCAGCTCCAATAAAGAGACTGAAGGGCAACTGATGTCTGCCATCTTTGTTCTGGCCGGATTACCTGGGTAGATTAAGGATTAAAAGTTTGGATTATAATCCAACACCTTCTTCACAGTTTTATAGCAGAGAGCAGATGTTAAGAGCTTAAATATAAATCAGGGTTCTCTTGATTTCTTTAATCTTTCTGTTTTTCCTGGAGGCCTTTTTGTTCCTCTATTAGCTGCGCATCATAGAAAAATACAAACTATATGATTTATGACTAAATCATGAATGTGGAACATTTTAGACACATAGAAATAGCTAAAAACAAACCGTAAAAATGATGCTGGTGGAAGGAAGGAGGGATGGATCAGGTAGGGAGAGAGGGAGGGATGGATGGAAGGAGGAGCTTTCTCCCTGTCCTCCTTTTTCTCACTCGGGACGCGTAAATCTGAGTGAGAGCAGAGAGGAGCAGCAGCGACCTGCAGACAGAGGAGGGAGGAAGAGGAGCAGCAGCAGCGGGGCTCTGCGTGTTGGATGTAGCTGTTTTGCGTGGGTTTGTTGCGGGGAATGTCCGGCTCTACAACTTTGTGAATCTGTGCTCTCATGGTGAGAGGCGGACGCAGAGGATGGGAGTAACCTGGTCCTCCAAATGCCTCACACTCCTGCTGGCCCTCCTCACAGGTGAGCAGCTCAACTCTTTCTCATCCTTTTATTGAAATTCAATCTTTGCACCTGTCCGATTTCACGCAGCACACTCCACTTTTATTTTTATTTTTTTTTTAATCTAAATTGCAAATTAAACATGCATTTCTTTCTTTTTTTTTTTTTTAACAGAGCAAATTTCGTTTTAAATAATTTTAAAGATGAAATAAAATCAGGTTCGTTTCTTGTCTGCAGCTTTGGATCGGAGTTCAGCAGCTGCGCCTGTTTTAACGGGAATTCACTTCACATTAACGCTGCGTGTGCGCGCGTGCGTGCACGTATGTGCGTTAACAAGGGGAAAGCCCCCCCTCCTTCTTCCCCTTCCTCCCGGTTGTCCCAAACTCTAGATGTTGCATCTCCTCCATCTGCAGAATTGTTCATAAATAACAATAATATAAATTCAATAAAAATACTCTAACTGCTTTAATCTGGATTAAAATATATTTTTTTAAAGATGCATTTTTGCTTGTTGCATAAAGTTGTTGAACGAAAGGCCTGAAGGATCCGAGTGTAACAGAGAACCCAGACTCCAGGCATTAGACGGTTACAGGAGCCCAGGTGTTAGTTGGTGTCAGAGGAGCCATCCCGCCGCAGTGCGCGCGTCACGCCCCGCGCTGTCCTACAATTAGACGCACAAACTAATCAGGAACGTTTAATTATTATATTTTTAATTGTTTATGAATTAAAATTAAATCTTTGACGCTCAAAAATAAATTTAAAAAATAAGCTGCAATTGTTTCTCTTTAATTTCCCTTTGAGCGCGGGTACGGAGGCCGGTGCACGCGCTTCGCTCGTGCCCGTTTGGCCAGCTTTTCCTGGTCTATCAGTGGATCCCAGGTGTAAATTAATGTTTCTGCCGCTGCAGGACAACCTGCTTCCCCTGCAGGCTGCGTGTCAAACCCTCACACCTTTAGGGCTTTAATGGAAAGATTTATTTATTTATTTTTTATTTCATTGCATAATGCTGTGGAGGAGGGTTTCTGTCCGCGCGTGATCGTGGAAGAGAAATGGCTGAATTATTCACTAAGCATGAATCCCGTCTCCTTCTGTCGCAAAGATTCGTGCAGAAGGAGGTCGGATCCGTCCGCGGTTCGTTTTATTCTTTCATTCCGTGTCTGATCGGATCAAATCGGAGGCCAGTTGCGGGATGATTTGCGGGATGCATGCAGAGGAATCGAATAAAATCGACCGTGTGGCCTGGATTTGAAATGCATGTTAATAATGAGGGTTTTAGTGATGGAGCGGAGCAACGATCCGGTCTGGATCCATCAGAGCGCTCCAGCTTTGGCCAGATGGCAAAAAAATAAAATAAAATAAAAATGCATGATCTATGGTTGGAAAAAACGTTTGAAAAAGCTGCAGCTTTATGTCATTTAATGGCCTAAATAGGAGGATAATTAGAACATCTATGTTTTGGATAATAATTGTTAAAATAAGGTGAATATTTGTATCCTTCATGTGAGCTGACAGGTGGAGCTGTTAATGGTGGGTGTGTCCGCGGTGTGCAGCCTCTACATGCTGTAATGTGGTGCGTGTAGGAGGGGTGAATGAGTGCTCCATGGGAGGCGTGAACGAAAATACAATCAAAATAAATAAATAAATAACTAAATAAAGCACCGCGCGCGCCCCGTATTGCGCGCGCGGGGCCGTCCTGGTTTCCACTGGACGGAAATAAAGCTGGGAATGCTGGAAATATTCCCAGTTCAGCTTCTCCAGAACAGGTGGGAGCAGAGAGGGAATGGGTGGAAAACAAAGACAATAGAGAAGGAGATTATTGTTATTAAATGAAGGAGGAAGAAATGAACTAATATGGGGATTTATTTTTGTTTGTTTTGAAAAATACAGTAAAAAAACCAAACAAGTTAATCAAATATGTAATTTGAAATAAAATGATTAGAGGAGATAAATGAGCCTTTTGTTCCGCTGAGCTGCAGGAAAAGCGCGTTTTTCTGCGTGAGGTGGTTGATGCGGGATTTCTGCGGCTTATTGATGCGTTTTTGCAGAAAGTTCTGCTGCAGCGACATGCAGCCATCAGGGATGATGTAATGCCTCCAACAAACTGACTCCAGGGGAAACAAAAGAGCTTCACTCATTCATGCATTCATTCACTCACTCATTCATTCACTCATTCACATCTAATGCAGACAAACGAACACCGCGAGATTTAAAACGGAACCTTCATTATTTTTTTTAGTTTAATTTTAATTAATTAAATATCAGGAAAAACGGAGCAGAAATTATGAAAAAAATCAAAGCATCTCTTTGGGAAAATGTCTTTAAAGATTTAAAGTCTGCATGTAATTTTATTAAACATTCAGAAATTTTCATGCAAATAATTAACCTATATATATTTATTTAAAGCACTAAAATGAATAAAATAATCCTTTATTTCCCGATATGACGTAAAATTAGCAGAAAACTCATACTTACGTTTTTTTCCTCTACACTTTGAGATAATTTTGCTTTTTTGCTGCATTTTCTTTGTGAAAGAATAAATCAAATCCTTTCTTTTAGTGAAAATAAAGTGGATTGAAAATGAAACAAAAAAACCCGCAAAAAAATAAATACTTGCAACCAAAATGTTTTATATAAATTAAACTGTGTTTCTATTTAAATAAGGGCAAATTTTAATGAATACATATCATCAATAAGTGATAAATATATATAAAAAACTAAATATCAAACCATTAGAATTATGAAAAGAATATATAAATACGCTTTTATTTAGTTTTGAGTTGATTATTTTTCTCTATTTAATTATAAAGCTAAATTTTTTTACAACCAAACCAACAAACGAAAAAATATATAAAAAATACTGAAAGCTATGCAATTATAACCAAATTAAAAACATCAAAATTAGTCAATAAATGAACTTTCAGTTTAATTAAAACTGAGTTTTGACCAAGATGGTTTAAATAATCAAGTAAAATAAATAAAATATCGAATTGGTAAAATAAAAACTATAAACAACCATTTATAAACTAAGCATTAAGCATTACAAACATGAAACTTTATATGGTTTTATTTAGCTGAGTTTTTATAAACTGATTGAAGGTTTTATTTTCTAAACAATTTTTAAATTCTCAGGCTGCAAAAATCACAATATTTCACCTCAAACCGGTTTTATGTAAAAAGCTGTTTAAAAATAAAAGCATCAATTTTAGATTTCTGCTTCTTTTTCTTCTTGTTTCGTGGAGCGAACAGCGCCACCTGCTGGGAAAACCAAACAGACTAGTGTTTTCACAGCACAGCTAACTCTCCCTGCTAATCAACAGTGGAGCAGAATTTCCTCTGCAGCTGCTGTCAGATTTTCAGAGTTAATTTCACTCCCATTAGTGTCAAAATGAAGAAGATCTCTCAGAGACTGGGGGGTTGATATTATAATTGTTCTGATGGCATTTTAGCAAAAGGATTTTTATCAAAAACATAATTAATTTGCACAAATACAGAATAATTTTATTAACCCTACATGTAAACAGAGTTTTATGGGCCCCCTGGAACTTGGGGCCCTAGGCACCTGCTTAGTTTTGCCTAATGGTAAATCCCCCCCCCCCCCCCCCCCCCCCCCCCCCCCTGCATGTAGAGTTACAGAAGTTTACTCTCTATGGGTGTCAAATTTTACCCTGATGATTAACTCACAACAGTTGGTTAGATTTAATTCAATTCTATTCAGTTTATTTCTATAGCTCCAATTCACATCATGTCATCTCAGGTCACTTTCCAGTTCACCAGATCATCCAGTAAGATTGATTCAAAGTTTTCTATCTAAGGAAAACCAGCTGATTGCATCGACTCATTGACTCTTCAGCAATCCCTCACACTGAGCATGCTTGTAGCGACAGTGGAGAGGAAAAACTCCCTTTGAACAGGAAGAAACCTGCAGCAGAACCAGGCTCAGTGTGAGCGGCCATCTGCTGAGGCCCACTGGGGTTCAAGGAGACAGAAGCAGACATAGAAAAAGAAGCATAGATACAAAAGGCAACTGTCAACCAGCTCCACAGGCGGCCCCGTCCAGGAAACACACAGCCAGGCAGACGAGCTCCGAGCCAGCTCCCATGTCAGAGGATGAAGAGAGCACATCCAGTTAGTCACAGTCAGAGAAACAGGACTACACTGGAAAACAGGCCAAGCACCAACATCTAGAAACAAAGGTGTTGATGGCAGCAGCACAGCTGATATTTCTCTCCAGGATGGAGTCACAGCCAAACAGGAACAGACCAGATGAAGCTACTATGAGATGTTTATGCTCAGTATAGTTATTAATACTCCATTTAGAGTTAAATAGGTTCAATCTAAACTTTTTACTCTGGTTTCTGTTTTTTTTCCTTCCCTCTTGACCCCGACTAACAGGCATGTCTTGTTCTACACGTCATGCTGTGTTAGTCCATCATCTGATGGAGCGGAACCAGACAGCAGCCGGTTATTATCCCAACCAATCAATCCAGCCGATCCTGTGCTTAACGAACCAAGAGCACACGGTGAACAGAGGGGCGTGCGTGTGGGCCGGAGTGTTTTTTTTCTCTGTGATAGTGTGGGGTGAGCGACTCCGCCTGATTAAACACACCCTGTATCAGCCCCGTCATAAATGCTCTCAGCTGAGCTCCTGGATGTTTGCTATGAGGCCCTCAGGAAGGTGTTGGGGCATTTGAACCATTTAAAAATAAAAATAGAAAATGTCTTGTTTATGATCTGATTATTTTACCTTAATAACGTCAGCTTCCTGTCCCTGAAAGAAGATTTATAATCTAAACGAGATCGACCTGATTAAATAAAGGTGGCACTATTAGCTGAAAATGCAGCGTTAATGTTCACCGCATGTTTTCAGAATGCACACTCAGAATGACGTCTTGCTTAAAATGATCAGATATGACATAAATCAACCTTCAGAAGACCAGAAAAGGGCATCCGTCCATCTGCTTTTCCCTCTGATCCTTGCAGAGTAGTGGGGGCTCCTCATTGGATCAATGGAGGGTTAGATCCAGTGGCGGCTGGTGGAGTTTAATCCAGGGGGGGCAATAAATTCAAAATAGACATATACCAAAAACCACTGAAAAAACACAACAAAACATAAAATCATGTCCAGGTTTATTTTCTGTACATAAATCCTGCCCTTCTGAGGTTTTATGAAGTTAAATCTGTGTTTTGGTCCATTATTGGGTCACAAACCTAAAAAAAAAAATCTACCAGTTTAATAATGGAGAAGCTATTATTCAGCTTTGTTTTTTGAATATATAAAAAACTATTTTCTGAGGATGTATTTCTTTAAGAGCAACTATGCAATTGAACAAAGGTAAACTATTTTCTATTATTTTCCATGTGAATCCCAGATTGTTCATTCTTCTTTTCTGCAAAGTGCTTTAAATCAGTCCTAGCTGTCTTTATCCATGCTGGCTCGGATCCTGACGTTTGAAAAGGAGGCAGGGAAAGCAGGATAAAGCATTAGCCGCGCTGCATGCTGTTAGCCTCGCTGCATGCAGTTAGCCTCGCTGCATGCAGTTAGCCTGCTGCATGCAGCGAGGCTAACCGCATGTTGTTAACCTCGCTGCATGTTGTTAGCCTGCTGCATGCAGTTAGCCTCGCTGCATGCAGTTAGCCTGCTGCATGCAGCGAGGCTAACCGCATGTTGTTAGCCTCGCTGCATGTTGTTAGCCTGTTGCATGCAGTTAGCCTCGCTGCATGCAGTTAGCCTCGCTTCATGCAGTTAGCCTCGCTGCATGCTGTTAGCCTTGCTGCATGTTGTTAGCCGAGCTGCATGTTGTTAGCCTCGCTGCATGCAGTTAGCCTTGCTACATGCAGTTAGCCTAGCTACATGCAGTTAGCCTAGCCTTGGAGCTAAACCAGGTCCTGGAAAAGGACGGTTCTTGCACCATCTCTCTCTCTCTCCAATGCGTCTCCAGACTTCAGGACTCGACCTGTCAATCACGAGGCGGGGAGTAAATACACTTCCTGTCACCTCAGGTCGCAGCTCTCCCGCGTACGGAAGAGGATTAGGGTTACTGGAAAAATACTTTTTTATTTATTTATTTATTTTTTTTTTTCAGATTTTTTAATTTTATGTCAGTTTAATATGGGAAAAAGTCACAATTCTGAATTTTTTCTTAGAATGCTGACTTTAATCTTTTTGGAATTTTGGATCTTAATCTTTAAGGGCACCATGAAGGAAGAGATGATTGCAGAAGAAGTTTAGGGACATAAAAAAAAAAAAAAGTGAACTGATTTTTAAATATTATTTCACTTTAATATGGGAAACTTTATTCTCAGAATTCTGAGAGATTAAAGAGATTCTGAGTAGTCCCATCTCACTGCGGAGCCTGGAGTCTGATGTGGTTTTTGGATGTGCAGTGTGAGCAGGTAGCATCAGTGCGTCGGGTTGCACAATGTGAGAACAAACATTGTGAGCTGTAACTTCACACAGTACGACGAAACACTGTAGTTTAATTGGAAAAATTGTGAAAAAATAGAAAAATAATTGTACAGTGTACGCCAGCTTTAGCCATCCTTACTTTGCTTACTGTGGCACTGTTTGACTTTTAATAGAGACACGGTAGTACCCATGATATTTCGCTGGTACTTTTGTTAGAATACCGGATCATCCCTACAGATTTCGTCCTGGTCACAGAGGATTAAAATGAATTTAACATGTTTTTTGCTGCTGCACGGTGGCGCAGTCTGTAGTACTGTTGCTCTGCTGGGGATCTTTCTGTTGCTCTGCTGGGGATCTTTCTGTTTGTTCTCCCTGAGCATGGTGTCCTCCCACAGTCCGAAACATGTCTTTTAGGTTAAATGATGTCTCTAAAATGCCCTTAGGTGTGGGGGGTAGTGTGCATGGTTGTGTGTCTTTCTGTTGCCCTGCGACAGACTGGCCAACTGTCAAAGGTCTACCCCGCCTATCAACCATAGATTGTCGGAAATAAGCATCGGCCCTGATGGAATAAGCGGGAAAAGATGGATAGATGAGGTATGGACGGACAGACGGACAGACACAACCTAAAAGAAACTGGTCCAGGCCGGAGCATGAAGGGTTCCCCTCATTTAACGAAAGAGAAACCAACAATGGTCACAAAGATAGCCTGAATCTGATAAAGTTAATAATAACTAAATGAACAAATGAAAGTCAGACATTGTTTTTCCAGTAATGCTTCAACATAACGATAAAAAAAAAATCTCTTGAAAAAGACCCGGACCAAAAGGATGGTTCCCATAAAAAATATAGAAAATAACTCCAACCCCTTTACAGGTGAACAGAAGACCTCGCCTATTCAGCCAGGCCAACAATTCGCTCTAACGACCCCCCTTTCAGAGACATAGACAGGTATGGGGCATTGCAGGCTAACAATGAAGCCAAACGACCCCCATTTCAAAGGGGGGGACCCGTTCATCCGTTTCTATTTGCATGTTTTCTAGACTAAAACCAGGCTTAGTTGGGCTGCTGGATAAAACCTGGAACTAAACGCTACTTCTGACATTTTGAAGCGAAAAAGTTTCCTGGATGGAAGAGAAACGTCTTCAAACTTGGAAACAAAGACCAGAGGATTGATTTTTTTTTTTTTTACTTTCTAGAAAGAAAATACAATAAGACCATAGGGACACATTAGATCAAGGAGTTTCCACTATTTAGCCTATATGTAGCACTACAGGTAGTCACACTGCTGTTTGGTGACATGGTGTTTACCACACTCAACATGGACCAGAGGAAACTAATTAGAAGCAGATTAGAAGAAAACTATAGCGCAGCATTTTAACGGTAAAGACTATCAGACCATCTTTAGGCAGCTTGGTGTTACTTTGACTACAGCTGCACAGATTCAGGAATTTAATTCAACCCTCCGCAGACGTGTCTACAGGAGGAAAACTAATGATAACGGATAGAAGGAATGGAAACAAAAGAGCCATCAATGAAAACTAATAATTAAAAAACTGATTGGATTGTCGATTGTTTTATTTTCTGGCATTAATAAGGCATCAGATTTGATTCCCTCACCTCTCAGGTTTTAGAGCACTGTGGGTAACACTTTTCCACTAGTACCAACTCAGAATAATTTACTGCCAAATGATACTGCTCTTACTGCTTTTAGTGGTTATAGTTTAATTGATTAACAGTTTTATCGTCTATATGATCACAATTATAGCAAGTTAGCAGTGAGTAGCGTTAGCAGCAGGCAGCGTTAGCAGCAGGCAGTGTTAGCAGCAGGCAGCGTCAGCGGCAGGTAGCGTTAGCAGCAGGCAGCGTTAGCAGCAGGTAGTGTTAGCAGCAGGCAGCGTCAGCGGCAGGTAGCGTTAGCAGCAGGCAGCGTTAGCAGCAGGCAACATTAGCAGCAGGCAGCGTTAACAGCAGGTAGCGTTAGCAGCAGGCAGCGTTAACAGCAGCCAGTGTTAGCAGCCGGTAGTGTTAGCAGCAGGCAGTGTTAGCATACGTGCATCACATGTGCTGTAGCTTGTATTCTTCCATTAAATAGGTTGTTTCATCTTGTTGCCCACTGCCTGCCTTGGTTCTCTCCTTTGGCTACGTTCACACTGCAGGCCTTGATGCTAAATTCCGATTTTTTTTGCGAAATCCGATTTGTTTGCATTACGGTTCACATTTCCAAATATATGCAACTTGTATGTGATCTCCTGTGTGAACTGGATTCATACAGCTTAACTGTCCCGCATGCGCAGTAGAGGACCCAATGACATCACAAGCCAGCATTCTCTGTGTTTACGAAAGTTAACATGGATGGTCGTGTTGGAGCGCATTTAGCGATCTTTCCCAACCTTAAAACTCAATCTTTTCAAGTTGATTAAACATAAATACTACTCTTCGCATCATCGTCCATCATGGTTGTCGTTTTTCTTGCCGCTTCTGTGTAGCAAGAAGCAGAATACTGACCTATATCGGGTATTAATGCCGTTCAGGTGGGATGAATGCGACCCGGCCGTTCAGACACAGGTCGCATTTGAAAAGATCAGATTCGTATCGGATTCAGGACCACAGAGCCAAGTGGGCTGGGTCGCATTGGAAAGAATCGGATCTGTGTTGTTCAGACTGTCATGAATCGGATTTGGATCAATTCAGGCTGCTGTGTAAACGTAGCCTTTCTCTCTGAAACCACTTTCCCTCTGAAAAAGTTTTTCAAACCTGGGTCGACCCGCTAACAATCAGCATTTGGCTCCCTTCTCATTGGCCATAAAAAGCTGGTCTAACCCCTCGCTGGCAGCTTCATAGCCCTTTAACCAACCGCTGTGTGTCTGGTGATGCCATCACTCTGGATTGACGTTGATTATGTCACTAGTGCGACAGAAATCAGGACAGTAAACAATGGAGAGCAACATGTTAGGAAGCCAGGGCGTAGTCAGCGTGCTTTATTGCTTCTTTCTATTATCTGTCTGAATCCCTCTCACCAGAGCTGCTCCATGTTCATCGAATGTAAAAGAGTTGTTTCTGCTTGTTAGATCAGAAGCGACTGGCACGGTGCATTAACGTCCGTAGAGAGATTCTAACGCGGGTCGCTTGCCAAGTCTTTTGACCCGGGTAGACACACGTCAGAAAGCTGTTCCCACTGCCACTAAAAGCCCATTATTTCCTGGTATAAATGGGTTTTTCAGTCAGTGGGAAAGAGGTTTGAGTCAGACAGAAGCGATAAACGCAGGCTGCTGCTGCTGTTGTGTCCCTGCAAACTGTAACACATCAGACTGTAGGGCCGCCTCTCTGTAAAAGATCCTGCCCCCAATCAGATCCTGCTACATTGTAATGGAGAACGAAGTGTCTGAATGGAACTGCCCTAGCCTGCATTATACCAGCCGTCCCATCCAGGGTTCAGTCCATTGAACTGGCAAAGTGAGAAAATTCTGACCTTCAGGTGTTAGACATTGTTGGCACAGGTAAACAACAGCTGACTGAGAAGAAGAAAGTCCATTTCATGGCATTTCTGTTATTATTTGGTGTTTAAATTTAGCTGTGTGCCTCCAACTCTTCACTACTTGACATTAAATATTTTCAATCACTTTAGTCTGCAAATTTTGAACTCCTTCTACTTAAATGTGCTGCTCTTACATCACATCCTCTCTTCCTGCTTGTCGTACACTGATTTAGTCTGTCCTACAGTAGGACCCGTTACTCCACATCAGACAGAAAAGGGACACTTCTCACAATCCAAACCCCAAAGTCATTGTCTCTTGTTTAGTGTATTAAAATTGTCTTTTGTCTCCCCCTCCCATTATTCCCCCCTCCCTCTCTGCAGTACCCCTGTTGCAGACGGTACTTGTCAGCGCTGGTCAATGTGACTCGGTGTTTAAAGGTTTCTCAGACTGTTTGATTCAGTTGGGGGACGACATGGCCAACTATCCCCAGGACCTGGACGACAGAGAGAACTTGCACAAGATCTGCACGTAGGTGGCCGCTCAAACACACAATCACTACACGGGATGGGGAGTCTAAATCCAATTCTAGACCACTGTCCTACACAGAGTCAGAAATGGCAGAAACTCTGGCTGTAGTGCCGTCCACAACGCCAGGCACACGTCAGAAACTATCCCAGACATCGTACAGGACGCTAGTTTGTAGCTCTGTGCGACGGTCTGTTGGTTTGCACCCAAAGCCAAAACAAGCAGCGCCCCGGCCAGTCTTTGGGGAACACTCAGGGTTAAACTGTGTGTCGTCCTGCGTTGGATGAGGGCTTTGTAGACAGGTTCCTGATTGGCTCTCTTCCCTTGTGGTGTGGAATAACAGCGCAGACCACTCTTAAAAATTGGGCATAATTAAAAAAATATCTGCATCATACCTGTGACAACTACCACACTCTCCTGTGGAAGGATAACCAGCCCTTCATAGTCTAACTATTGATGATCTACTGTAGAAATGATCAACAAAATACATAAAAAAAAAAGACTACTTAACATCAAACCAAACCAAACTCCAATTTTCAAACTAACTAAATTCAACTGAACATGAATAGAAACAAAACCCTCCACCAAATAAACCTGTCGGTAAATACAGCCAGAGAATTGACATCAATTAATGGAAATCGATTGATCGATTTCACTTTAAGATTTTAGTTGAATCTTAAAGTCAAACTAAAGCCGGGCATACACTGTACGATTTTTTTGCCCTTTTTGGGCCGATTCTCCAGTCGTGAGAGAATTTTTCAATCGGGCAGAGTTTCAACCTCCTCGTTTGTCCTGTTTCTTGTAGTATACGGGGGTAACGAGGGGCGATTAGCCTGTCACGACCGCCTCCCGATCAGGAATCGTAAGGTCGGGAGAAAACAATGCTTGAAATTCAGTCGGCCGTCATAAGGTGGATGTGGACAAATCCTGCTGTTGAAGCAGAGCTACAAGCCGATTTACCAGAACCTTGAGAACTGCGTATGTGAATACAAGGGAGTTCTTCTTCTTCTTCTTCCAGATTGACGAGTCCGACCAGTGCCATCTCTTGTCTGATGTTTGGTTTTTAGACGTACAGTGTGAGCAGGTAGATCGTATCAGAGCATCAAGCCGCACAGTGTGAGAACAAACATCGTGAGCGGTGAACTTTTAAACCCTGCGGTTTCGCCGTACACTTCGAGCTGTAGCTGCGTGCAACGATTGAAAATATCACACTCGGCTTTAGGGAACTGAAGGTGGTTGTGAACAAAAAACTTCAGACCGATTGCATTTTTTAACCGTTTTTATGCCAATCAATCTTATAGAAGCTCATAACCACCGACTTTAGATTTAGTTATTAGAAGACAGATATATTCCATCTGAGAGGATTTCAGACTGCCTTCTGAATTCTGAGAAAACGTCAGAATTCTGAGAAAAAGGTTCGACTTCTGAGAAAAAGTCAGAATCCTGAGATTAAAGTGAGAAGTCTGAGAAAAAAAGCCAGAAATCTGAGAAAAAAGTTTGAATTCTGAGAAAAGTCAGAATTCTGACAAAAAGGTTCGACTTCTGAGAAAAAGTCAGAATTCTGAGATTAAAGTCAGAAGTCTGAGAAAAAAAGCCAGAAATCTGAGAAAAAAGTCAAAATTCTGAGAAAAAAGTCAGAATTCTGACAAAAAGGTTCGACTTCTGAGAAAAAGTCAGAATTCTGAGATTGAAGTCAGAAGTCTGAGAAAAAAAGCCAGAAATCTGAGAAAAAAGTCAAAATTCTGAGAAAAAAGTCAGAATTCTGACAAAAAGGTTCGACTTCTGAGAAAAAGTCAGAATTCTGAGATTAAAGTCAGAAGTCTGAGAAAACGTCAGAATTCTGAGGAAAAAGTTTGAATTCTGAGATTAACGTTAGAATTCTGACTATTTCCCGTATTAAACTGGAATAAAATTTTAAAATCAATTAGCTTTTTTTTCAGTGGGTCTAATCCTCTTCCATAGATACACGCCCATTGAGGTAGTTTAAAGTTTATTTTTCCTACAAAACTAAAGGGATAAACGGGTATTGACTATGGGTATGCTGGTCTGACAGAACACCGGTTTCCTGGGTTCTAAACTGTTTTATAATCTCTCCAACTGTGGATGACGCTTCTCAATGTGATTCTTTAGAGTCCCAAAGCCTCCCAAATGTTTTTTAAACCTTTCCCGATTTAGAAAGATCAATGACTTTGCTTCTCAGCTGGTTTGGATCAAAAAATAATGTGTTTTTTTATTGTTTCTTTTTCATTTTTCATCCTACTTCATGTTGTCAGACAGGTACTATGTAGTATTTTTGGATATTCAGTGGAAATTTGCTTTAGCAATTTAAAATGTTTGAAACTGCTCCTTATATTTAGTTTTATTTTTTAATATTAAAGTGTGTTTGATCACCTTAAACATTTTAGCGTAGCTTAAAGAATCAGATGTTCGTAGGACGCTACGACCTAAAACATGTCGAAGCCTCTGCAGCTTTGTCTTCAAACACTTGAGCTTCTATCTCTAAAAATACAACATTTTCTGTGATTTAAATATTTCATGGTTAAAGACATTTGAAGTGAGATCCTGTTGCTTTTATCCGGGAATAAAGAGAAAAGACTTTAATGATCATTATGCTGCGGCTCATCTAAATGATGAAATGAGGAATTCAGCCCACAGGGGGGAACCAGTGGAGGAACCGGAGGAGGTTTCTGGTGGGTGTGCTTATGCAGACCCCCCCACCTGCACCACCCAAAGCGGGTGGGCACCAGATGGCATGCTGCAGCAATGCCCCACCCCCCACCACAAACACATCATTTTTTAATCCAGTGATAGCTCCATCACAGCCGTGTTGAGGCGTGGCAGAAGGCGGGGAATTCGGGGGGGTGTAGGGGGTTAATGCGCCTCCTGACCAGCCCCCCCCGCCCCACCCCCCACACACACACCCTAATTGCTCTGAGATGTGTCTCGGACACAGTTCGGGTCAGCGGGTCAACATCAATAAGAGCAGATTGGAAGATTGGATTAGATATGCTGTGTGTCACGGCGTGTGTGTTTCCATTCGGCACGCGTCGGTGAGCAGGCTGGTGTCACATCTACATAAACTGCAAAGAGGCTTCAAAAACAGATGAAGAGGAGATGATTAAAATGAAAACATGAGAAGGAAGACAAAGAAATCTAACCAAAAAAATACAGAGAGAGAAATTGGGGCCAGAGAGTAAAAATATATTTAGACTGGAAACAGTGAGGAGGACGAGTCTGTATGAATAAAACATTAAACCGAGAGAGAGAGTGAAGAGTGGAGCGTTTGAGAGACGGAGGAGGTTCAGAGGAGGCAGCGAGGGGAGGGGGGGATAAGGGTGGTGAAAGTGGAGAAAAGAAAAGGAAGAAAGAGGAGGGTTGGTTGCTCCTCCTCTCATGCAAACCCATGTTGAGATTTAAATCAATCAATTCAGAAGGAGACGACAGGTCTAGAGAGCCATTAGTGAAGTGATAACGGTATCAGGCAGTAACCAGAGCATCCGACGGTTAGATTCAGCTCCATTAAGCCGGACCTACGCTCAACGATGTTTTCAATCGTACTCAGCTACAGCTCAAACTGTACGACAAAACTGCAGGGTTTAAAAGTTCGCAGTTCCCGACACTCTGATGCGATCTACCAGCTCACACTGTACGTCCACAAACCACACCTCAGACTCAGCGCCAAGAGATGGCGCCGGTCGGACTCATCAATCCAGAAGAAGAAGAACTCCCTTGTTTCGCACATGCAGAGTGCGCCAGGTTCTGGTAGATCGGCTTGGACCCGGTCTACCTGGACTCCGTTAAAATAAGGAGGCCGGAAGAGTTTTGGCTGTAGATTCAAACAGGTCTATTCTTCTTCGGTTGTCACCGAAAGCCTTACGCCATACGCTCTGTCTCCTAGCAACTGTTGCAGTTGAGAAACAAAGCAGGCAAAGAATGGATGCTGAACTTCTCACTGCTGTTCCGGGTGCTAATAACATCTTAGATATCTGATTTATAGTCCCCACACTGCAGGTTAAATGTCAGCCAAACCCATTTGTACAGAAACAGGTAAAACCTTTCAATAAACCAAACATTACGGCCACATATCTGCCTCAATAACCATTTAAAACAACTATTTTCATTCATTTCAGACGGAATTATTCATATACTTGGATTATATTAATCTGCACTTCCAATATTCACCACTGTTCAGCGCCATTTCCCTTTTTCCTCTGAGCACGGAACAGACGCCTTGCTTTGACTCGCATTGAATCATGGGATACCCAAGGCTACGGAGGATACAGCGGACCCGTCCTTCAAAAAGAAGGGCTAAGAGAAGGCTTCATTTTTCTGTTGCATAATGAGGAGACTTCCACTCGGAACAGGCCTCGGCGCCACGCTATGACATAATCAACTGACGAATCTGGCCTTTGGAGGACGCAGCCGCTGATTTCAAACTCAGCAAAATACAAACAGTTCAGTCTGTTTCTCTGGTGCTGATCCAGTCAAACAGGTGATGCGCCTGGATGTAGCCTCACCAGGCAGTCTTCATCCAAACCAGAAGCACTGCAGTGTTTCAATGCGTTTGGCTCTGGTGCAAACAGATTTATGTTGGTCTTCCAAAACTCCACTGGACCAGTTTCCAAGTTTGAAGACATTTTACTTCCCATCCAGGAAGCTTTGTCAATTCAAAATGTCAGAAATAGTGTTGAGTTTGACTTTGAATCTTCACCAGAATTTATGTTGGTAGGTCACAGTAAAGTACTTGCATAGGGCCAATGTCCAAAAAGAGTCATAACATATTAACTCCAGGGTTTACCACAAGAGGGTGTATGATCAAATATGGCGCCTACAATTTTCAGGCTCTAATGTGACTAATTTCTGCAATTCCTCCGGATATAACAAACATGTCATCACTTTAAACAACAATTCAATTGTAAAATGTGTGAGTTTCAGTGACTCACTGTAAATTTGGACAGTTTCCAAGCCAAAACTGTTTTGGACAATTTCTGTAACTGGGAATTCAACTTTGGTCACAACTGTCAACGTGGCCAGCAGACTTTTATATCAAAGATCTGAAAGGATGAAACAATGTCTTGAGAGAATAATGTTACTTTATTCCAAAAAAGTACAAAAAAAAGTAAAAAAACAATCCACTAGACTTTGTTTCCAAGTTTGAAGACGTTCCGTTTTCCATTCAGGAAGCTTTTTCAATTCAAAATTGTCAGAAACAGCGTTGAGGTCCAGGCTTTATAGAGTGGACCAAAACCAAGCCTTATTTTGGCTCATAAAACATGCAAATTAAACCGGACAAGCAGGTCCACCCCTTTGAATTGGGTTGTTTCAGTTCTTTGTTAGCCTGTAATACCTGATACCTGTGTATATCTCTGAAAGAGGGTCGTTAAGGGGAATTGTTGGCCTGGATGAAACAGGTGAAATGTTTTGGTCCCGTCTATGGGGGTTGGGGTTGCGATGATAGCAGGAAGGAGTCAACTCTATTGCTGCTTGTCAGAAATAGAGTTGACTTCAAGGTTTTATACAGCAGCCTAACAACACCTTGTTTTTGCTTAAAAAACATGCAAATTGCAACAGAGGAACGGGTCCACCCCTTTAGAATGCTTTTTTTGTTAGCCTGCAGTGACATCCACAACCCCTTTACAGGAGAACAGAAGACCTTGCCTATTCAGCCAGGCCAACAATTCGCCTTTAACGACCCCCCATTCCAGAGACTTGGACCCATCCGTTTCTATTTGCATGTCTTCTAAACTAAAACCAGGCTTTGTTGGGCTGCTGTATAAAATCTGTCTTATTGCAGCCCAAACATACAGCCATGACCCAATGATTATCTCGAGGCATCACTCACCTTAGCATGCTGGATGCTTGAAACTGAAGGTAAAGATGGTTGCATTATTGCCATATTACCTGTTTGTTCTGTCCTCAGTAGGAGGGCAGTTTAATATTATAAAGAGTCACAGTTTCGTCTCAGACTCTATTCATCAACAGAACTAGGATCCAATTCATGTTTTAACATATACAGACAGTAGTTAGAGAATTGTGTTTGTCCATTAATTCGTTCTCTTCCGCTTATCTGGGGTCGGGTCACGAGGGTAGCAGCTTCAGTAGGGAGGCCCAAACGTCCCTCTCTTCCGTCACTTGGGCCATCTCCTCCGGGGGAAACCCAAGTTGTTCCCAGGCCAGCCGAGAAACATAGCGCCTCCAGTGTGTCTTGGGTCTCCCTGTGGGTCTCCTTCCATTTGGACGTACCTGGAACACCTCACCAGATGCCCGATCCACCTCATCTGGCTCCTCTCGACCTCATCTATGGTCATGACTAAAAGCTCATGGCCATATATTGCCCAGTATATTGATAGCTTTGGCTTCTGGCTCAGGTCTCTCTTCACCATAATTGACCGGTACAGCGCCCGCTTCACAGCAGATGCCGCACCAATCCGCCAGTCGATCTCCCGCTCCATCTTAAACTCTTAAACTCCTCCACTAGGGGCAGTACATCCTCCCCAACCCGGAGAAGGCACTCTACCCTTTTCCGGCTCAAGACCATGATCTCAGATATGGAGTCACCGATCCTCATCCTGGCCTCCTCATATTCGGCTGCTAACCGCTTCCAGAGACTTCTAGATCTAACCACGTTATCCGATAATAGGTTTTGGTTTTAAACACACATTGAAGGCACTTGAGCTGGGTTAAATGTTAAAACCAAATAATGGTGTTAGAATATTATTCAGTTTAAAATGTACCTTTAATATCTATGAAACCCTTAACCAACCTTAAACAGAGGATGTGGACTTTCAAAAACCTACAATGCAGCAATTGAGTTTACTTTGGAGGACCAGAGTGTTCACATTTTGGACAAAGAAGACAGGTGGTTTGAGAGGGGCGTGAAGGAAGCCATCTATGTTAAGAAAGAAAAACCAACCTTAAACAGCAATAGAGTCCGTTCTTCCCCGCTATCATCGTAACCCCAACCCCAATAGAGGCGACGAAAACATCTCGCCTGTTTCAGCCAGGCCAACTATTCCCTCTAATGACCCTCTTTCAGAGACATAGACAGGTATGGGGTATTACAGGCTTACAAAGAAACTGAAACGACCCCAGTTCCAAGGGGCGGACCCTCTCGCACAGTTCAATTTGCATCTTTTTCTAAACAAAAAAAAAGGCTTGGTTTTGGTCCACTCTACAAAGCCTGGAACTCAACGCTATTTCTGACATTTTGAATTGAAAAAGCTTCCTGGATGGGAAGCAAAGTGTCTTCAAAGTTGAAACAAAGTCCTTTGGATTGTTTTTTAACCTTTTTTTTGGAATGACTGAAAATCTTCATCAGCTTAACTGGTGACGTTAAAAAATGCAGTAGCCCTGTGCATAGACAATGTTCTGGTGAGTCAATTTTCTCCGGAAAAAGGGCTTTCGTTTAATATGGAAGGTAAATATGGCTTAGAAACTTCAATGCTCTGGAGTTTTGTTGGAACATATTAACTAGATGAAGTTCATATGGTTTTTCACGGCTAGATTTTGGAACAGCTACCACTCTTGGCTCTGCTTCCTGACTAGTTGATGAAATCCGTTTAGAAGAAGCCTCCCACTTCTGTCAAAAGGCCTGTGGTGCTGATCATTACTGTGTTTTCTCTTGCCAGATACTGGGATAACTTCCATTCCTGTGCCACGACGGCACTGGCCGACTGCCAAGAGGGAGCAACGGACCTCTGGGAAAAACTGAAAAAGGAGTCCCGCAGCCTGAATTTCCGTGGGAGTTTGTTTGAACTCTGTGGCGGAGGCAACGGAGCGCCCAGATCCGCCGACGCCAGGGGCCTCAGCTTGCTCTTAACCGCTCTGCCTATCATACTGACTTGGCTGGCGTTTTAACCCATATGAGAAGAAACATAAAGCGAAAGAAATGAAACACAAGAAAATATGTCCAACTAAAAAAAAAAAAGAAAAAAAACCTAAGAAAAAGTGATAGCTAAAGCTCCATACTGAAATACAACCTCCAGGACGTCACAAGAAAACACACCCCGTTGGATTTTTACAGCCCGGTTTGCCCAGTGGGATCCTGGAGAGCTCATCCAATCACACGCAACCTCACCCAGAGGTCAATAACATGAAATATTCAACACGCCAATGACCTGAAATGAAGACGATGATAACATTTGGATGGAAACTTACAATTGTGGAATGACTTAGCATTAAAGGGAGCCATGCATTATTGATGTATAGTAGGCTAGGGCTTGACAGCATTATGTGACGACTGGGTGCTGACACAGTATGAGGCTATATGCTAGAGATCCCGTATAGCCTAAGGTACTAATTCATGTGCAATGCGAAATCAAGTTTAACTCCACAAAATGAATAAGACAAGCCAAGGCGTCCAGCCCACCTCTGACCCGTCGCCTCGTTTTCAATAAGGACAGATTTTCTTTTTTTTTTTTTTTATGGCACCAAGTTGACCCCGCCGACCATGTAGATGTGATGGAACGATTGCATAATGGTGACACTATTGTGTTAGCGGTTAATGTGCAGAGGCCACGGTCACACCAGCCATGAAGACGCCATGATGGATGACAGAGACGCTTTTGCTAGATGTCCCAATCTGCAGGTTGGCTTTTGCAGACAGCAAGAAAAGCTGTTATGAACGTATTTATCTTTGACCTGAGCAGCATTACTCACATTCCATTATGAGACCATCGTCACTGCAAAAAATTGAATTATAAATGAGTAATTTTTTTCTTACAATAAGTGAATTTTTTCTTAAATTGAGGAAACTAGTGAGAAACTTTGCCAATGGAACAAGACTATTTTCATTTAAAATAAGAAAAAACGGTGCCCTTGTCTTATTTCAAGTGCATATTATCTAATTATCTTATTTTAACTGTAAAAATTCTAATTTCATTGGCAGATCATCGTATTTACCTGCTCAAATGAATGGTAAATACACTTCATTTGAGACATTTTTGCTAATTTCTAGATGGTTTTTGCAGTGATCGCTGTAAATTTATTACCGCACTGGAAAAAGGATCTATAAATAAGTAAAATATTTACTTAAATTAAGTGTATTTACCCTTAATTTGAGTTGGTAAATGAGATAATTTGCCAATGGAATGATTATTTTTACTCTTAAAATAAGATAATTAGATATTATGCATTTGAAATAAGACATTGCAATTGTGTTTTCCTATTTTAAACCTGAATTGTCTTGTTTAATTGGTAAAATGTCTCTTTTATCTCCTCAATTCAAGAACAAATGCCCTTATTTTAATAAAAAAATGATTTATCTAGATAAAAATTTTTTCCAGTGTTTTATTTTACATTCAGTTAAGATCCTTTACTGAAGCCGATATGATATAAACTTCATTCTGACCATGAATTTCTTAAAGGTGCAGGGGCGTGTATGGTTTACCTGTGGTTAAAATCAAATGAATCTGCATAAAATCAGCTAAAAAAATGATCAAAAATATTTCAGGAAATGGGCATTAAACCATAAAACTATCATATTAATATGAAATATTAGAAAATTCAAGTTTGTGAGTTTGAAGGAGTTCAGGATATGCGGATCAAACCAAAGCATAGTTGGGCTAGGTTGTTTATTTACACTATTTTTCTTTTAATTGATTCCTAAGTACGGAAGCCCAGAGTGGCCGTACTTGACTTGTTTTTTTTTCCTTTACCTTCCTGAGATAAGTATCTCATTATCATGGTTAAACCATTAAGTGTTTTCTCCAGATAAGAAAATAATTATCACGAGAAAACAGTTAGTGATTTATTGAGATTATTAACCCGGCTGAGCAACAGCCCTGGATTCCCAGTCCATCCATGCCTGCGGGGCCCGTAGTTTTGCAGCCGTGGTGCCACATGTACGCAAATAGTCCGTTTTTTTAGTTTCCTGTTTCTTTCCACTCATTGTCAGGTCATGGTGGATGATTGGATTGCATGAAATACAGTAGAAACAAATATATTTTTTAATGAAAATCTTTAATCTGGACTGATTTTGGGGGTTAATGCATCTTATAGCTGTTACAGGCGGAACACCGGGGCTGTTCAGAAAAAATCTGGTGGAAGCAAATCATTAAACCGACAACGTTGTCTCGTTACCTAAAGGTTAAAAACAGGATTATTTATTACATTTATCACAGAATTAAAATTACACATAGGATGCCATGACTTCTACCAGCTAATGCGGTACTGAAGGATGGAATCAGTTTTAAAATACACCAATTATCTCGTTATCACGAGAAAACGGCTTTTGTTATCTTTAAATAATTAAACCCCGGTGAAAAAGTATCGGAGCGACAGGACCGCTCTGGGCTTCCGTAGAGAAACACTTTTTAGCAGCTAGTCAGTTGGATAACTCTTATTGAATAATTACATTTAGCCGATGCATTGCCCCAATTTTTGATTTATTGAATTTGTTGAAGTTTTCCTTTAGATTTCTATTTAAAAGAGGCTTTTAATGGAAACGCTGATGAAACGTTACGTCCAGCGTAGCTAAGATACGAATAAACCGTGGCTAAAGAGTGATATGACTGTTGCCAGTAAGCATCATCCCATTTTCATAACAGTGATTTTTAGTAGATAATCAGAGGTGACATATTTTAGCTCTGTGTTAGATTAAAGAACAAAGTCCCAAATGTCAGTAGCATCATAAATTATTAACAGACTTTAAAAGAATAATAAAAATTGTGTTTTTTTTTTTTTGGGAGACAGAAACATTTCCACTGCCTTCTAACTAAAAGATGTGTACTTCTGTTAGTTTGTTAGTTTGTTTATTGCTTGGCTGGTTTGTCTCTTTGTTTAAAGAAAGTTGCATAAAAGTTTTAAAAGATGGACTTATTTCAAAATCATCTAATAAGAGAAAATGTATATGAAAAGGATTTTGAGATATTTAAAAAAAAAAAGAGAAAAATGGTTTTATTAGATATAGTCTATCTCAAACAGTTTTAAGAGCAGATTGATTATTTACAGATTATATAGACCTAATCAGGTATGGATGATAAAATAAAGAATTGCTAAAATGATACAGAGTTATGAATAAAAGTAATAATGTTTGAAAAAAAAATGTGTTTGTGGTTTTAATCTCTATGTTTAGATGATTTCACGATTTTTCTACCTGTTTGGTTGATTGTAACATTGACTTCCTCCTGGCTCAGACGTGGGCGTGGAAAGGATGAATTATTAATGGAGGAAAGTCTCAGAGCCGCTTCACACAAAGAAAAATAATATGAGAAATGTAATGACAGCGGACAGCGGGAACCTAAAGGATGAGCTGATAATAACCAATAAACTGGGATTCTAATGACAGAAAAAGGCTCTAAACTTTAACAGTCCCAAAGGTGAGTTCTTAGTGACTGATGTGTCGTAGAGTTTGAATGTAAAACCTAAACTTATTTTTTTTCCAACAGCAGTTAGGAAAGTAATTAGATGCAATAGAATTGATGAAAGCTGAAATATTTCTACACCGTTACCTCCCAGCAGAGGCGTCAAAAGTATTCATGTTTATTAAAGTCTTAGGGAAATCATATTTAAAGGTAAAATCATTCTGGCTTAAACGTGTATATAAATGTACTATTTATCAGACCATATTGTCCAAAAATGTAGAAAATTTCTATTTAAAAAAAAATCCTGTCTTCAAATCTGTGTTTTTTCCGTTATCTTCTGCAGGCCAGTTAGTTCTACGTCATCCTGAACACCTAAATTCGGCCAATCATATATCAACGGTCATCTGTCAATCAAATGTTTTCGGTCATAGCATCTTGATTCATCTGTCGCAGCTAATATACGCAACGGTTGAAACCAGAATCCTTTCCTTTCCCATTGAGTTGCGTCCCAGTGTTCACGGGGATGGACGTCTGTGTCTTCGGCAGGCGTAGAGCTAACAGAACTGGCAGCGTTGCGAGGCAAGGGCTCAAACATGTACGGCTGGAAGCCTTCTACACCAAACCAAGCTTCTGCCGCCCTGGCGTCCTCTTCCACAACATCTTCGTCCCCGCTTTCCTCCTCTAAATAAAAAATGGATGACGGAGGAGACTCATCCACGACCTCCGACACTAAACTCTCCTCCTCTTGCATGTTTCCGCTGTCCATAGCGTTCCTTGACAGCGTCGTTTCTAAGTCACCAATTTAGTGCTACTTGGTCCCAACGGAATTTCCCATTGGGAACCTGCTAGCACTAAGATGCTAACTGGTTAGCAAGATGCTTCCCACAAACCGGCCACAAACAAACTTGCTTGCGAACCTTCCGCCTCAACAATCCCGAACCCTTGTTAATCGACCAATCACATTCAGTTTATTCACTCGTCTAAAGTCGGGCACCACTCGGGAGAATTCGGGATTTCCACACGACTTTAAACGATTCTGAAGCCTCAGCTGTATTCCTTGGAGATCTAGGGTTTTGAGACGGTACTGGCGGACAGTTCTTTAGGACGCCACCAAGCCAACTTGAGTTTTTTCCTACAGTAAAAGTGTAAAAGTACCACTTTTATAACTACTTAATGTATATCCAAAAAGTTAAAGTTAAAAAACAAGTTTTCCAAGTTTGAAGACGTTTCGCTTCCCATCCAGGAAGCTTTCACTCAAAATGTCTGGATTAGCATTGAGCCTTGCTAGCATGTTCTTGTGCTAAATGAAAATTAGCCCCTTATTCTTTGACATCCGCCTCTGGCGGTTAGGAAAAATCCACAGAAAAGCCGAACCTTCTTATAAGCCGCATGGTTCAAAGCATGGAAAAAACTAGCGGCTTATAGTCCGGAAAATACGGTAGTTAATCACAGTGATAATTTACAAATTATTTAATCTCCAAGATTAATTGCTGTTTTTCCAGAAATATAATTTAACATACGAACCAAAAGGATTCAACAGCGATTAAGGAGCTCCACTAATTTAAAATATAACTCAAATCAAACGTTATTTATGAAGCACATTTAAAACAAAGTGTCCAAAGTGCTGTACAGAATTCACAGTTAATGAAAATAAGATCAGAAAACAGGAGACACCACTAAACACAGAGTATAGGGCTAGAAACTAGAGAGAATTTACTGCCTCACCATCTTTCTGCTCAAATGTAAGTGGAATAAATGAATATAAGATGTCAGCAGTTTAGGATGCAAAATGCATCCATTAATTCTCACATGAAAGTAAAACTCATATTTTACATGATAAAGGTACTAAAAATACTTGTTTATATACTTTAAACATTAAAGAATGCTAAACTACATTGTATAGTACATATTGAAGACTTTTCTGGAAGTAATGGATACGTTTTACGTCCTCTCCG
Source organism: Cyprinodon diabolis (assembly GCA_030533445.1). Taxonomy (NCBI): domain Eukaryota; kingdom Metazoa; phylum Chordata; class Actinopteri; order Cyprinodontiformes; family Cyprinodontidae; genus Cyprinodon; species Cyprinodon diabolis. Next base: position 43,400,900 of record CM060082.1, on the reverse strand, counting down.
TTGTATTGAGTGATGTCATCATCGGACATGTTCAGAGCAGTCACAGTAACGTTCCAAAGGCTATGTAAGTGGGTTTTTTTTATGCATTGCTTTTTTGGTTTTGAAAATATGCAATATTTATGCAAATGATATAATAAAATATTCAAAAGATATATATAAAATATTCCCCTGCCCCCGCCGGAAAAAGACAAAATTATAAAAAAAAGTAAGAAAAAAAAAAGTATTGCGTACCCGGAAGTTATTCTGTTCGCGCATGCGCAGGACGGACCGTGCATCGGATCGGGTAGTGACAGTAGGTACTAGATCTGCAGGGAGGGCTGGGCCTGGTGATGATGTCACAATAAGGTGCATGTTTCGGAAGAATCAGGTCCGTTTCTCAATTCATACGAACACGAGTACGGACTCGTGTCCTCGCCAAGTATGTTCTTGAGAAGAACACAGGAAAGTCTGGACTGTGATGACATCATCACATTCAAAGCTAGTCTGGATTTCACCTCCTGTTATTAATAGTCTCTAGATAATGAATTCTGACTTTTTTCATTTAGTGGGAATAATAATGAACACAGTCAGATAAATGCAAATTAAATGAACATTTTGCCAAATAAAACAAAAACCGCCATCAGAGCAAGCGGTCCTTCACACACGGCTATGCAGAGAGAGGGCTTCTGCATGCGGGCTAACGTTAGCCCTGGCTGCTGCAGACGGGCTAACGTTAGCCCTGGCTGCTGCAGACGGACTAACATTAGCCCTGGCTGCTGCAGACGGGCTAACGTTAGCCCTGGCCGCTGCAGACGGACTAACGTTAGCCCTGGCCGCTGCAGACGGACTAACGTTAGTCCTGGCCGCTGCAGACGGACTAACGTTAGCCCTGGCCGCTGCAGACGGACTAACGTTAGCCCTGGCCGCTGCAGACGGGCTAACGTTAGCCCTGGTCGCTGCAGACGGGCTAATGTTATTCCCGGCTGCTGCAGACGGGCTAACGTTAGCCCTGGTCGTTGCAGACGGGCTAATGTTATTCCCGGCTGCTGCAGACGGGCTAATGTTAGCCCTGGTTGCTGCAGACGGGCTAATGTTATTCCTGGCTGCTGCAGACGGGCTAACGTTAGCCCTGGTCGCTGCAGACGGGCTAATGTTATTCCCGGCTGCTGCAGACGGGCTAACGTTAGCCCTGGTCGCTGCAGACGGGCTAATGTTATTCCCGGCTGCTGCAGACGGGCTAACGTTAGCCCTGGTCGCTGCAGACGGGCTAATGTTATTCCCGGCTGCTGCAGACGGGCTAACGTTAGCCCTGGTCGCTGCAGACGGGCTAATGTTATTCCCGGCTGCTGCAGACGGGCTAACGTTAGCCCTGGTTGCTGCAGACGGGCTAATGTTATTCCCGGCTGCTATAGACGGGCTAATGTTAGCCCTGGCAGCTGCAGACAGGTTCACGTCAAACGACCAGTTCTAACCACCAGTGCTAGTTCTAACCTTCACACCTGTTGTAATTCTATTTCTAACCAGCAAAAAAAAAAACACTACCAGTTTTGGTTCTAGTTCTACCCACCAGAACCACCAGCTCTGAATCTAACCCGCAGAACTACCTGTTCTAGTTCTAACCACCAGTCCTGGTTCTAACCACCACAACCACCAGTTCTAAATGTAACCAGCAGAGCTAACCGTTCTAGTTCTATTCACCAGAACTTCCAGTTCAAGTTCTAAACACCAGTTCTAGTTCTAGCTCTAGCCACGAGAATCACCAGTTCTAAATCTAACCAGCAGAACCAACAGTTCTATTTCTATTTGTAACTAGAGCTGCTGGTAGTACCAGTAGCTCTAGGTCGATGTTTAACCACCAGTTCTAATTATATTTCTAATCAGCACAACTGTTGTAATTCTGCTGATTAGTTTTTAGATTCTGCTGTTGTAGTTTTAGTTGTAGTTTCACGAGCAGAACTACAGAACTAGTTCTAACATCCACAACCACCAGTTCTAGTTAGTTCCAGTTCTCACCAGAACCAGTTGCTAGGCCTCACATTTATTGACATACTTCTGCAGAGTAGAGCTGGATGTTTTTAGAGCATTTGTTTTCTAATTGAATTCTAGTTTTTAATGTTGCAAATATTAATGTAAATCATGTATTTTTATCTTATTAGTGTTTTTTTTCACCTATGTTACTTTTTATTGTTGGTTTTCAGGAGCTGAACCATAAAAGTTGAACAGCATCCTGTTTTTTATCTCTAATAGCATCTCTGGAAGTGCCGCCGCAGCTCCTTAAACTCTTTTAGGGTTTAATGGGTCTTGGTGGGAGCTGCGGTGAGCGTGCAGCGGGCCCCCGGGGGAAGGCATGACACAGGGAAAACGTCCTGTCTCTACATTAATATGGATGTGATGGGAAGTGAATTGGAGGAGAAAAAGGCTGCTGCATGCAGCTTCTTTAGAACATAAAGGAGTATTTACCTTCTCTAATATGTCTTCATTGACTCCATGCAATCAGCTGGTTTCCTTAAACTTTTAACAAATCTCTCTGCAGTTTTTGATTGAATTCTGTCTCTCTGTAAAGTGCTTTAAGATGACATATGTGATGCATTAATGCTAGACAAATAAACTCAATTGAATGAAACTATAGGGAAACATCAGAAGCCTGCAGATGCATCATTTTTCATTCAATCTGATTAACTGAATTCTTTTCTCAGTCTGCGTCAGTTTTATTTCTGGTTTCTATTCCCTTACCTGCTCAGATCAGTTTCCCTCTGCTTCAAAATGTCCTTTATTAGTTTTTTTTTTTTTAACTGTCTCTGCTTCGACATGTAGATCTGTTTATTGGGGTTTGTTGGTTTAATTTTTATTTAAGTTTCTATAAAAATGAAGTCTTCAACTGTGACACAATTAGATCGTTCCTACATAGTGACCTCCAAATTATAAACTGAAAAACAACACCAGTATCAATCCAAGCTTCTGGGGTCTTAATCCTTTCCTTAATCTTTAGTCATGTGGTTCTGTGATACTGATATCTAGGTTATCCTGAGCTATCTCTATAGTTCTGCTGCTATAGGCTTAGACTGCTGGAGGACATAGGGACCCCTTTTTCATCATTCTGCTTCATTCTATCTCTATTCTCCCACTCTGCAGAATCTGTTAGTTCAATCTCTAACGTTCTGCTCTCTCTGCTTTTCCTCATAGAAGCTTCATCTGGTCTGTTCCTGTTTGGCTGTGACTCCATCCTGGAGAGGAGATAAAACCCCCAGACCGAATCTGAGCAGAGTGGTAAAAAAAGAGTTTTTCATTAGATTTATGGCCTAAGAGATCAATAGACTTTGGTTCAAATCTGGAAACCCTGCTGATGTGGTGAGTGGTGCTGATGGGAATACGGATGCTGCATTAACTGTTTCTGTGTGCTAGTGTTCAAACACGCTTTCCACTGTATTTTCTGTGTTGCTAAATAGTACAATTGCTTCTGCGTTGTGAATTAGTTTAAATGTGAGCTATTATGCTACAGAAACAGGCTTTCACAAACAGCTCAGCTGTAAAATACCAGTAATTTTCAAAGTTTTGGTTTTATAAATTGGCAGTAAATATGTTTCTTTTATCAATTGGGAAATAATAACCAACACATTTTTTTAAATATTTACCAGACTGAACAGAATCAACCAGGATGGTTGGTTTTCTAATTAAATCTAAGACACTGCAATAAAGAGCTGAGACCGATTCCTGGAAAATGGAAGAGAGAAAAAGAAATGTTCAATTATCGCCTGTAGGAGGAAACAAGAACGGGCCAGATTGAGGCGAGCTGCTCATTAAACATGGATGGAGGAAAGCCTGGTGAGATCCAGGAGGTCCCGCGGGATCCAGACGCTTCTAACAGTCTGACCCCCGGTTTTCATCCCCGTACAGCAGCAGCAGCTCAGTCTCATTTTCAGGGAGCCTCATAATGTTCAGATGTCGGCTGATCTAGATCAGGACGAATCAAAGCGGGACCAGCTGGGGTCCTCAAGCGAAGCTCCAGCTCATCCTCAGGGAATCGCTTTTATAGATTCATGTAAAACGAGTGAGATGAAGGAAGATGAGGACAAAGGAGTCAAAGGGATAAAGAAAGGAAAGATAGACAGTAATCTTTGAATTAATATCTGTGGAAAAAACAAAAGAGGAAGAAGTAAAAGGAGGGAAAAAAAGCTAATAATCCATAACGAGACAAAGGAACTAACAATAAAAGCAGACAACTATAACCTAACCACAAAATAAAACAACTGAACATATAAAGAGAGAAATTGTGGGAAAGAGAGAAGAAACAATATGAAACTCAAACAAAATGACCACAAACAGAAACCAGAGACACAAAAAACATGTTTATCCAAGACTGAGTCAATATTAACCCAGAAAAACACACGATGCATCATATATTAAAAGCTAAGACGTTTATTCAATTCTATTCTATTCAGTTTATTTCTATAGCTCCAATACACATCATGTCATCTCAGGTCACTTTATAGATCTAGATCATCCAGTCAGATTGATTCAAAGTTTTCTATCTAAGGAAAACCAGCTGATTGCATCGACTCATTGACTCTTCAGCAATCCCTCACACTAAGCATGCTTGTAGCGACAGTGGAGAGGAAAAACTCCCTTTGAACAGGAAGAAACCTCCAGTAGAACCAGGCTCAGTGTGAGCGGCCATCTGCTGAGGCCCACTGGGGTTCAAGGAGACAGAAGCAGACATAGAAAAAGAAGCATAGATACAAAAGGCAACTGTCAACCAGCTCCACAGGCTGCCCCGTCCAGGAAACACACAGCCAGGCAGACGAGCTCCGAGCCAGCTCCCATGTCAGAGGATGAAGAGAGCACATCCAGTTAGTCACAGTCAGAGAAACAGGACTAAACACTGGAAAACAGGCCAAGCAACATCTAGAAACAAAGGTCTTCAGTAAGGGGCTATAACAGGGACCAGGACATGATCTACAGGGGAGAGAGAACCACATGTGTACATTGGTTATTGCCTGGCCACTCTAATAAAAAAGTCCTGATAAAGCGGTGTGTGTGTGTTTGGTGGTGTTGGGGGGGGGGGTTATCATCCTAACTGCTGCTTTCTGCTGACAGGCTCCATGTTCCCCCTCAGACCAACAGGTGGAGATGCAGCAGGTCTGTTCCAGCAGCAGGAAGTTGATGCAGAACCTAAAATAACCCCTTTGCCTCAGTCTTCTCAGGGATTTAAGCTCCGGCCGTAAATGGGACGGATTTCGGTTCAATTTCCCTGCAGAGCTGCAAAAATACTCTAAAGCAGAATTATGGAGGCCTCAGCGGGGACAGGAATCGAGGCTGAATGTTGATCCACGGCGCGTCAGGCGCCAGTTTGCTGATGTTTAAATGGGTCAGCATGTTGTTGCTCCGAGCTAACAGGCCACATTTCATCTAGGGGTGGGTATTGGCAAAGAAGTCACGATTCGATTCGAATCACGATTCACATGCCACGATGCGATTCTATCACGATGCATCACGATACTTGAAATATTGCGATGCATTGGGATATTTTCACTGAACACTGTAAGAAAAAGATCCAGCCCTTACCAGTGGCTGACTGGCTGGGTGTGATCTGGATCGTGTCTTCAATTGATACATAACTGAAAGCAACTGAATTCATACATAGCTATATTTATTGAAATTACTTTTGGAGGTGTTGCCATGGAAACAAATACTGGACAGAAATATTACTATTACTGGCGTGGACACACTAACAAAAAGATCTTAGGATTCATCAAACTTAAAATAACAAAATGAGGATAATCAGTGCCGTTTACATGGCCTCAGTGGTCCTTTAAACCAATGAAATGAAAACATTCAAATGTATATTTCCCTTTTTGCAAATTACGTGCATCATATCAATTTAGTTTTTACCTTCTTTGTTTTTAAAGCCAAAATGCATCTGACTTGAAATGTGATGGAGCTGGGGGGTGAATTTTCTCAGTCTCCTCCATATTTTGTTTACGAATGACTCGTCTCAGTATCCCACGGCCGGACATGCTTGTGACACAAAGCAGCGGGCGTCAACACATCCGCAGCGACATCTGCTGGACTTGAAGTTGTATTCCACTTGGTTTGATTGATGTGCGCCAACCATTAATGTATTTTATTTGTTCATTTTTTTTTTTTAATAATCGATTCTTGCCTTCAAGAATCGATTCAGTAGATCACAAAAATTAGAATCACGGTGCATCGATTTGACGATTATTTTGCACACCCTTAATTTCATCTGGATACGGTTCTGCTGAGGCGGATCAGCGGGCCGGAGGGGCGGAGCCAGAAATCAGCTCTGCAGGATTCCACCGTCTCTACATAAGATCCATCTATAAGATCTAAGCTGCTGTTATTCCTTTTTCACAGCTTAATCTTTCTCTGTGGTGTTTGCATCGAGTGAAATGTTTATTCCTACCTGCAATATTTTCATTTATTGATGGATTTCTGCTTTAGAATATTTCAGGGATTGTCCAGGTTGGAAGGACATGATTTCACGGACACAGAGTTTAAAGGTAAATTAAAGGCCTTAGCTACAGATTCTTAAACTAACAGACCACAGAACATCTGTAGCTGTGCAGGATTAAAGTATTGGTGAAATTATATGCAGCCTAAAGAGTTTTATATTTAAATTTTAATGGGTTCAGCATATATATATATAGTTTCTTCTTATGATGAAATTAAATGATTTTGCACCATTAGGAACAGTAGGTGTTTCCAGATCCTGTTAGCTGAGAGATGAAGCTGAGAAATCTTCTTCTCAAACCTCATTTCTCAGATTCAAGCCAAAAAAAAAGAAGTAAAATGAGGAAAATCATCAGTCAAGCTTTTGAGCTTTGGGGCTCAGTGGCAACATGGAGGGAGCTGCTTTCCTGGACGGTCAATATTTGGGACACTGCAAAAGATTTAATAAAAAATGAAATTTTCTTGAAATAGATAAAGATGGTTGGGGTCCTAGGGTGCAGGGGTTCTGGGGGGCAGGGGTATTGGCGTCCTGACCTGAGTGAAGTTGGCCCCCCCACCTTCTTCAAATTAGACAAAATCGGTGTCAAACGTTTGTGCAGCAAAAAATTTGGTTTGTTCCGCTAACATTTTAAAGATATAAAGAGATGTTTCTAGAGGGGGCTGGTTGACTTTTGAAAACCTCTAATTTGAAGAAGGTGGGGGGGGGGCTGGTTGACCTATTGACCTTTACATTTTCATTAATATCTTCAAAGCCAAAGCAGCACAAATGAAAATTTTTGCTGCACAAACAGAGCCGAGTTAATTGAAACCCATTTCGTCTGATTTGACCTTTGATGACCTCTAGAAATATTTCTTTGTATCTTTAAAACGATAGCGGTACAAACAAATTTTTTTTCTGCACAAACCAGCACAAACGCAGCGCAAACGTTTGACACAAATTTTGTCTGATATGAAGAAGGTGGGGGGGCCAACTTCACTCAGGTGGCGTCCTGGGGTGCAGGTGCGTAGAAAACCCTGGGTCCTTGGGTACAGGTGCCTAGAAAACCCTGGGTCCTGGGGTACAGGTGCCTAGAAAACCCTGGGTCCTGGGGTGCAGGTGCCTAGAAAACCCTGGGTCCTGGGGTACAGGTGCCTAGAAAACCCTGGGTCCTGGGGTGCAGGTGCCTAGAAAACCCTGGGTCCTGGGGTACAGGTGCCTAGAAAACCCTGGGTCCTGGGGTACAGGTGCCTAGAAAACCCTGGGTCCTGGGTTGCAGGTGCCTAGAAAACCCTGGGTCCTGGGGCACAGGTGCCTAGAAAACCCTGGGTCCTGGGGTGCAGGTGCCTAGAAAACACTGGGTCCTGGGGTACAGGTGCCTAGAAAACCCTGGGTCCTGGGGTGCAGGTGCCTAGAAAACCCTGGGTCCTGGGGTGCAGGTGCCTAGAAAACCCTGGGTCCTGGGGTGCAGGTGCCTAGAAAACCCTGGGTCCTGGGGTGCAGGTGCCTGGAAAACCCTGGGTCCTGGGGTACAGGTGCCTAGAAAACCCTGGGTCCTGGGGTGCAGGTGCCTAGAAAACCCTGGGTCCTGGGGTACAGGTGCCTAGAAAACCCTGGGTCCTGGGGTACAGGTGCCTAGAAAACCCTGGGTCCTGGGTTGCAGGTGCCTAGAAAACCCTGGGTCCTGGGGTGCAGGTGCCTAGAAAACCCTGGGTCCTGGGGTACAGGTGCCTAGAAAACCCTGGGTCCTGGGGTGCAGGTGCCTAGAAAACCCTGGGTCCTGGGGTACAGGTGCCTAGAAAACCCTGGGTCCTGGGGTGCAGGTGCGTAGAAAACCCTGGGTCCTGGGGTGCAGGTGCGTAGAAAACCCTGGATCCTGGGGTGCAGGTGCGTAGAAAACCCTGGGTCCTGGGGTACAGGTGCCTAGAAAACCCTGGGTCCTGGGGTACAGGTGCCTAGAAAACCCTGGGTCCTGGGGTACAGGTGCCTAGAAAACCCTGGGTCCTGGGCAGTGGCGGCTGGTGAAAAATATTTTTGGTGGGGCTGATATAGCCTAGTGTATGTCTCCAACTAATCCGGAATAAGAATTCAAATAAACAATTGGACAATACATACAATTTAACAGTAATGATTTAATTTACTATATAATAACAGTGACAGTGATGATTTGGGTCACTGTGACGGGGTTCTTTGGCCTCCAAGAATCCAGGCTCAGTCGGGTTACCGGTGTTGGTGATTTATTGTGCTCAAAAACTCCAAACAGGGTGCAAAAGAAACTAAACATGTACAAGATCATCTGGGCCTCAGCCTCCCTCCAGTTACCAGCAATGTAACAAAGAAACAGAAAACAGAAATGGCCGCTTTTCTTCCCACAGCCCTCATTAAATAGTTTAAGCCCCTACAGGCTCTCTTATTTCTGATTTCTTCTCATTAATCAGTTTTGTCCATATATTACCTCCGCAAACAATTGATGTACAAAAACATATAATTTTTACAACTTAATTCTTTTACACAGATTCATTGACTTACTCAATTACACCAAACTGGGTTTGAACCCAGCAAAGACGGCGCCAGACTGAAGATGACAAGTCCCCGTAGCATACACACATACACACACACACACACACCCCACACCCACACACACGGGGCTAACCCCACTGAAATATTAAGTGTGCCCCCTCAATACGCCAGCAGGTAACCAGGATAGCTTGTGTGTTTTAAGTTAATGGAGCTACTGGGCTCAGCGCGAGCGGATTGGTCCTCACAAACACAGTATAACAGGAATGTGTGTGTGGCGCGCAAAGTTAGAGGATGTGGATTCGTCATAGTCACAATAACCATGACATGAAATGTTCCTACCCTACAACAGGGATGTTCTTCTGGCAAACGGGTAGATAAATAAGGATCTCACCGAATTTGGTGGAAGCTGCATCTCGCTCGTTACGTTCGCCATCGTCCCTCTAATTGTCTGCACCTGCTTGGGTGCAGAAGCCTGTTAAAGCGGAGTATTTTCAGAGCCCCAAGACCATAAAGTTCTGAGACGCTGATTGGCCATTAAATTCACCTAGCAATAGTACATGATTGACAGATTCTCTGCAAATGTGGGGCAGTCTGATCAGCGCCCCCAGAATAGAGACGGTAGGAGTCTGTCTGTGGAAATCCACAAATGAATGACAGTAGATAGGGAAATGTAGTTTATATAATTTGTTTTGCTTATAGGTACACACTCTAGAGAGTAAAACTGACATTTATGAGTTAATTTCTAAAAATATATTTTACGTTTCTCTCTTCTTATCAGGGAGGGCGGTGCCCCAGCGCCCCCTATGGGCCGGCCGCCACTGGTCCTGGGGTACAGGTGCGTAGAAAACCCTGGGTCCTGGGCTACAGGTGCCTAGAAAACCCTGGGTCCTGGGGTACAGATGTCTTGGGAACCCTTAGAAATCTTCTAACAATAATCATGGAGGACAGATATTCATCTCTTATTAGTAAGGCGGGGATGTGGCTGAGTAGTTAAAGGAACTATAGGGTCAGGAATTGCGATATTTACACGTCTATGTCCAGTTTTCTAAGCTGATGAGAGATGAAATGTTAAAAACCAACGTCTCTCTATTGCATTGAGTTTTCTGCATAATATTCTGCAATTGATGGGCCAAATTTCCTACGGATGTTTTTGCCGCCGACAGCTTTGACAAAACGCTTGTTGCTGTCATGAAATATGCGCGGCGGTCTTTCAGGAAACTGCGTGACATCATCAGCCGTGCATTGCTGTGAACGCGGCCTGTCCTCGTTTCTACGCCCTCCCATTCTGGCTGGTTCTCATGACTCTCATTTCCTCATCCAGCCTAGAGTTTAAATCCAAACGATTTAAGGACCTCCATCTCATCGAAGGACAGAAATAAATCTGTGAAGAATGACGGTGAGTCATTTAGGTAAACGCTCTCCAGGAAACCAGAAAAAGCAGCTCAGTCGCTTCCCTCAGGTAGTCAGGATGCTATCAGGGTTTGTTTTTCTCCAAGTGAGACCATAAAGAAGTGGGTCATGTCTGCCCTGCTCTCAGAAACATGGGCCGGGGGTCTCAGAGGGGAATCTGCAGCCTGAAATGAAGCCCACATGCCGGACATGTGGAGCTCTATTGATAGCTCTGCAGAGAGCCCAAATAAACTGGCAGACAGAGACGGCCAGCTGGCAGGACAGACAGGAGCTGTTCCCTGAAAGCAGAGCCACGCCGGGCTCAGGCTTCCCCACCAGCCCATCCCGGCTCTCTGCGAGGAATTGCTGCTTCCCGGGATCAGAGAGCACAGCTGCTTCCCGTCCTCCGACGCTCCGATGTTCACAGAGCGAAAACAAAGCCAGAAGACAGAGCAGAGAGAGCCTCAAACAGCAGGATCAAAACATCCATTCCTGTCTCTGATTGTTTTATTCTGTGCTTTAAATTTACTACCTTAGCTGATAACATTTTGGATTTTCTTGGTTATATTCACAGCTTTTCTGTATTTTCATCATTTTACATGTAATTATTAAAATATATTGATGCATAACAGATTTCAAAGGGCCACACATAAAAAAACAAAAGTAAAAAAAGCTGAGAAACAAAGTCACCCACATCTACCAGTGTGGAAAGGCTTAAAAAGCCATTTCTAAGCATAGAATAATATCCAGACAATCAATGGGACAGGAGAGAACCTTCACTGGTACCAAGAACTCGTCCAAATAGGATCCAGGAGGTGATAGAAGAACCTCTGCAGGCCTCACTGCCTCTCTGAAGGCCAGAACGCATCACTTGGTCCCACTTTCTAACCTCTGGTTTATTTTCCACCTCACTCTGACTGCATAGAGTGCATCATCCATCCATCCATCCATCCATCATCCATCCATCATCCATCCATCATCCATCCATCCATCCATCCATCCATCCATCCATCCATCATCCATCATCCATCATCCATCCATCCATCATCCATCATCCATCCATCATCCATCCATCCATCATCCATCATCCATCATCCATCCATCCATCCATCATCCATCCATCCATCATCCATCCATCATCCATCCATCATCCATCCATCCATCATCCATCCATCCATCCATCCATCATCCATCCATCCATCATCCATCCATCATCCATCCATCATCCATCCATCCATCCATCATCCATCCATCCATCATTCAATTCAATTCAATTCAATTCAGTTTATTTATATAGCGCCAAATTCACAACACATGTCATCTCAAGGCACTTTACAGTTCAACCAGATCATACAGTCAAATTGATACAAAGTTTTCTATCTAAGGAAAACCAGTTGATTGCATTGACTCATTAACTCAAATACAATCCCTCACACTAAGCATGCTTGTAGCGACAGTGGAGAGGAAAAACTCCCTTTTAACAGGAAGAAACCTCCAGCAGAACCAGGCTCAGTGTGAGCGGCCATCTGCCAAGGCCGACTGGGGTTCAAGGAGACAGAAGCAGAGATACAAAAAGCAGCTGTAAAAGGCAGCCCCGTCCAGGAAACACACAGCCTGGCAGACGAGCTCCCATGCCAGAGGATGAAGAGAGCACATCCACCCAGCCACGGCCAGAGAAACAGGACCACACTGGAAAACAGGCCGATCTCCAACATCTACAAACAAGGGTGTTGATGGAAGCAGCACAGCTGATGTTTCTTTCCTGGATGACGTCACAGCCAAACAGGAATAGACGAGGCAAAGCTACTCTGAGGAAAAGCAGAGAGAGCAGAAGGTTAGAGATTGAACAAACAGATTCTGCAGAATAGGAGAACAGAGAGAGAATGAAGCAGAATGATGAAATGGGGGTCCCTATGTCCTCCAAAAGTCTAAGCCTATAGCAGCATAACTATAGAGAGAGAGCTCAGGATAACCTGAGCCACCCTAACTATAAGCTTTATCAAAAAGGAAAGTTTTAAGCCTAGTCTTAAAAGTAGACAGGGTGTCTGCCTCACGGACTAAAACTGGTAGTTGGTTCCACAGGAGAGGAGCCTGATAACTAAAAGATCTGCCTCCCATTCTACTTTTAGAAATTCTAGGAACCACTAGTAAACCTGCAGATTGAGAGCGAAGTGCTCTGTTAGGAACATAAGGAACAATCAGATCTCTGATATAAGATGGAGCTTGGCCATTTAAGGCTTTATATGTGAGAAGGAGGATTTTAAATTCTATTCTTGATTTAACAGGAAGCCAATGAAGAGAAGCCAGGATAGGAGAGATATGATCTCTCTTTTTAATTTTCATCAGAACTCTGGCTGCAGCATTTTGGATCAGCTGAAGGCTTTTAACTACAGTTTGTGGACTTCCTGATAGTAAAGAATTACAATAGTCCAGCCTTGAAGTAACAAATGCATGGACTAGTTTCTCAGCATCACCCCTGGACAGGAGATTTCTCATTTTTGCAATGTTCCTCAGATGAAAGAAGGAAATTCTAGAAACCTCTTTGATCTGGGATTTAAATGACAGGTCCTGATCAAAAATAACACCAAGATTTTTTACTTTATTATCTGAAATCAGTTTAATCCCATCCAAATGAAGTGACTGGCTAATCAGCTTCTTTTTCAGAGACTCTGGTCCAAAGACTATAACTTCTGTTTTGTCTGCATTCAGAAGCAGAAAGTTAAGAGTCATCCAGGTTTTTATGTCTTCAAGACATGCTTGTAATCTATGTAATGGGTTAGCTTCATCTGGATTTATAGACAGATATAGCTGGGTATCATCAGCATAACAGTGGAAATTAATCCCATGCTGTCTAATAACTCTACCAATTGGGAGCATGTATAAAGTAAAGAGAATTGGTCCTAGCACTGATCCCTGTGGTACTCCACAGGTAACCTTTGAGTGTGTTGAAGATCTATCATTAACATAAACAAACTGAATTCGATCAGATAGATAGGATTTAAACCAGTCTAGTGCTGTTCCTTTAATTCCAACAAAATATTCAAGTCTTTCTAAAAGAATATTATGGTCAACTGTATCAAATGCAGCACTAAGATCCAACAGGACGAGCACAGATACAAGTCCATTATCTGAGGCCATGAGAATATCATTAGTGACTTTCACCAGAGCTGTTTCAGTGCTATGATGAGCTCTAAAGCCAGACTGAAACTCTTCAAAAAGTTCATTATGGTGTAAGTGGTCGCAAACTTGTTTGGCAACTACTTTCTCAAGAATTTTGGATAAGAAAGGAAGATTGGATATAGGTCTATAATTAACCAAGTCATCTGGGTCAAGAGACGGTTTCTTAAGCAGAGGTTTAATTACAGCAACCTTAAAAGCTTTAGGTACATATCCCTGTAACAGAGATAGATTAATCACATCTAAAATGGAGGAGGAGATCAAAGGGAATACCTCCTTAAATAACCTGGTTGGAACTGGATCTAACATACAAGTTGAAGGCTTAGATGAAGACAATAATTTTGCTAATTCAGAAAGTTCAACTGGATCAAAGCAGTCTAAACCCGGTTCAGATTCCATGACTACCTCAGGTACAATCGCGGATAGAGGAGTGCTTATGATCTTATTTTTAATAAGATCAATCTTATTTATAAAGAATCCCATAAAATCATTGCTGTTAAGAGCAGGTGGAATGGACGGTTCAACAGAGCTATGGCTCTGGGTGAGTTTGGCAACTGTATTAAAAAGAAATCTAGGATTATTCTTATTCTCCTCTATTAATGAGGAGAAGTATGCTGCTCTTGCTTTACAAAGGGTCCTCTTATACAGCAGTAAACCATTTTTCCAGACTAGGAAGGACTCCTGCAGGCCTGTGGAGCGATATTTTCTCTCCAGTTTCCTAGCATTTTGCTTCAAAGTACGCAGCTCTGCATTAAACCAAGGAGCAAGCTTTCTATTTTTAACGGTTTTCATTTTCAAAGGAGCTGCGTTGTCTAAGGCAGTACGCAGAGAACTAGCAACCCCATCAACAAAATCATCAACCTGTGAAGGGGAATAAGCTATACTTTTGCACTCTGCAGCACTGCTCAGCGACACAGAGGAGAGAGAAAGTGAAGCCGATTCTTTAAAATTTATAACTGCACTATCTGATAAAGATCTACTAAAATTGAACCTTCTTTTGGGGGAGGAGAACTCTGTTAAAGTAATCCTGAAGGTTATTAGAAAGTGGTCAGAGAGGACAGGGTTGTGAGGAAATACTGTTATTTCTTCACATTCTATGCCGTATGTCAGCACAAGATCCAAAGTATGAAGATGAGAATGTGTGGGACTATTCACATTTTGAACAAAGCCAATAGTGTCTAAGATAGCATTAAAGGCTGCTCTTAAGCTATCGCCTTCAATGTCAGCATGGATGTTAAAATCTCCCACTATGATGATCCTGTCAGTATTTAATACCAAATCAGAAAGGAACTCTGAAAACTCATCTAAAAATTCAGAGTAAGGACCTGGCGGACGATACAAAGTTACAAGAAGAAGAGGTTTTCTTGCCTTGAAATTTGGATGAGGGAAATTAAGGGTTAAATGTTCAAAAGAGTTGTAGGTATTAACTGTTTTGGGAGTAATCAGTAAGTCAGACTGGAAGATTGTTGCTACTCCTCCTCCTCGCCCAGAACTTCTGGGTATGTGAAAATTTAAATAGCTTGAAGGAGTTGCCTCGTTTATGCTCACATAATCCTCTTGCTGCAGCCAGGTTTCTGTAAGGCAAAACAAGTCAATGTGATTATCACAAATCAAGTCATTAACTAGCAGACTTTTAGAGGAAAGCGATCTTATGTTAAACAGACCGCATTTAATTGTTTTAACTTTTTCCCCAATTGGAGTTATTTTGATTTTAATTAGATTATCATGATTTACTTCTTTGGGAATCTTTGCTAATTTATTAGATTTTGGTCGTGGGCAAGACACTGTCTGGATGGAGTAAAGAGTGGGTAACAGTAGAGAAGCTGCAGAGATGTGTGTTAAACTACAACTCTGCTTCCTGGTCTGCACCCTGGGTGGTCAGGGTTTTGGAGGACTAATAAATGTGGCCAGATTCCTAGAAAGAAGAGCTGCACCATCCAAAGTGGGATGGATGCCGTCTCTCCGAATCAGACCAGGCTTTCCCCAAAAGGATTGCCAATTATTAATGTAGCCCACGTTGTTTTCAGGACACCACCTAGACAACCAGCGGTTGAATGACGACATGCGGCTAAACATGTCATCACTGGTCAGATCAGGGAGGGGACCAGAGAAAATTACGGAGTCCGACATTTTTTTGGCAAACTATCATCATCCATCCATCCATCATCCATCCATCATCCATCCATCCATCCATCCATCATCCATCCATCATCCATCCATCATCCATCCATCCATCCATCCATCATCCATCCATCCATCATCCATCCATCATCCATCCATCATCCATCCATCCATCATCCATCCATCCATCATCCATCCATCATCCATCCATCCATCATCCATCCATCATCCATCCATCATCCATCCATCCATCATCCATCCATCCTTCCATCATCCATCCATCATCCATCCATCCATCATCCATCCATCCATCATCCATCCATCATCCATCCATCCATCATCCATCCATCATCCATCCATCCATCATCCATCCATCATCCATCCATCATTCCATCATCCATCCATCATCCATCCATCCATCCATCATCCATCCATCATCCATCCATCATCCATCCATCATCCATCCATCCATCCATCATCCATCCATCCATCATCCATCCATCATCCATCCATCCATCATCCATCCATCATCCATCCATCCATCATCCATCCATCCATCATCCATCCATCATTCATCCATCATCCATCCATCATCCATCCATCCATCATCCATCCATCATCCATCCATCCATCAATCCATCATCCATCCATCATCCATCCATCCATCATCCATCCATCTATCCATCATCCATCCATCATCCATCCATCATCCATCCATCCATCATCCATCCATCATCCATCCATCATCCATCCATCCTTCCATCATCCATCCATCATCCATCCATCCATCCATCATCCATCCATCATCCATCCATCATCCATCCATCATCCATCCATCCATCCATCATCCATCCATCCATCATCCATCCATCATCCATCCATCCATCATCCATCCATCATCCATCCATCCATCATCCATCCATCCATCATCCATCCATCATTCATCCATCATCCATCCATCATCCATCCATCCATCATCCATCCATCATCCATCCATCCATCAATCCATCATCCATCCATCATCCATCCATCCATCATCCATCCATCTATCCATCATCCATCCATCATCCATCCATCCATCATCCATCCATCCATCCATCATCCATCCATCCATCATCCATCCATCATCCATCCATCCATCATCCATCCATCATCCATCCATCATCCATCCATCATCCATCCATCCATCATCCATCCATCATCCATCCATCCATCATCCATCCATCATCCATCCATCCATCATCCATCCATCCATCATCCATCCATCCATCATTCCATCCATCCATCCATCAATCCATCCATCATCCATCCATCCATCATCCATCCATCCATCAATCCATCATCCATCCATCATCCATCCATCATCCATCCATCCTTCCATCATCCATCCATCATCCATCATCCATCCATCATCCATCCATCATCCATCCATCATCCATCCATCCATCCATCATCCATCCATCCATCATCCATCCATCATCCATCCATCCATCCATCCATCCATCATCCATCCATCCATCCATCCATCATCCATCCATCCATCATCCATCCATCATCCATCCATCATCCATCCATCCATCATCCATCCATCCATCCATCCATCAATCCATCATCCATCCATCATCCATCCATCCATCATCCATCATCCATCCATCATCCATCCATCCATCATCCATCCATCTATCCATCATCCATCATCCATCCATCCATCCATCATCCATCATCCATCCATCATCCATCCATCATCCATCCATCCATCATCCATCCATCATCCATCATCCATCCATCATCCATCCATCCATCATCCATCCATCATCCACAATCCATCCATCATCCATCCATCCATCATCCATCCATTCATCCATCCATCATCCATCCATCATCCATCCATCCATCATCCATCCATCCATCCATCCATCATCCATCATCCATCCATCCATCCATCATCCATCCATCCATCCATCCATCATCCATCCATTCATCCATCCATCCATCCATCATCCATCCATCCATCATCCATCCATCATCCATCCATCATCCATCCATCATCCATCCATCCATCATCCATCATCCATCCATCCATCCATCCATCCATCCATCATCCATCCATCATCCATCCATCATCCATCCATCCATCCATCATCCATCCATCCATCCATCATCCATCCATCCATCATCCATCCATCATCCATCCATCATCCATCCATCCATCATCCATCCATCATCCATCCATCCATCATCCATCCATCCATCCATCCATCCATCCATCATCCATCCATCCATCATCCACCCATCATCCATCCATCCATCCATCCATCATCCATCCATCCATCCATCATCCATCCATCCATCATTCATCCATCATTCATCCATCCATCATCCATCCATCATTCCTCATTCATCCATCATCCATCATTCATCCATCCATCCATCCATCATCCATCCATCATCCATCCATCATCCATCCTCCATCCATCCATCCATCCATCAATCATTCCTCATTCATCCATCATTCATCCATCCATCCATCCATCATCCACCCATCATCCATCCATCCATCCATCCATCATCCATCCATCCATCATTCATCCATCATTCATCCATCCATCCATCATCTATCCATCCATCATTCATCCATCCATCCATCCATCCATCATCCATCCATCCACCCATCCCTCCATCATCCATCCATCCATCATCCATCCATCCATCATCCATCCATCCATCCATTATCCATCCATCATCCATCCATCCATCATCCATCCATCCATCCATCCATCCATCATCCATCCATCATCCATCCATCAATCATCCATCCATCCACCCATCATCCATCCATCCATCCATCATCCATCCATCCATCCATCCATCATCCATCCATCCATCCATCATCCATCCATCCTCCATCCATCCATCATCCATCCATCATTCCTCATTCATCCATCATTCATCCATCCATCCATCCATCATTCATCCATCATCCATCCATCCATCATCTATCCTCCATCCATCCATCATCCATCCATCCATCCATCCATCAATCATCCATCCATCCATCCATCAATCATTCCTCATTCATCCATCATCCATCATTCATCCATCCATCCATCCATCATCCATCCATCCATCCATCCAACCATCATCCATCCATCAATCATCCATCCATCCATCCATCCATCCATCAATCATTCCTCATTCATCCATCATCCATCATTCATCCATCCATCCATCCATCATCCATCCATCCATCCATCAATCATCCATCCATCCATCCATCCATCCATCCATCCATCAATCATTCCTCATTCATCCATCATCCATCATTCATCCATCCATCCGTCCGTCCATCCATCCATCATCCATCCGTCCATCCATCCATCATCCATCCATCCATCAATCATCCATCATCCATCCATCATCCATCCATCATTCATCCATCCATCCATCCATCCATCATCCATCCATCCATCCATTATCCATCCATCCATCCATCATCCATCCATCCATCCATCCGTCTGTCCATCCATCCATCCATCCATCCATCCCTAAGATTTTTGCTCTTAAATAAAAACAAGTGGAGATGAAAAGACGAGGTCAGAGGGTGAATAACCTTCACACCTACAGAGGAGATGAAACATCTATGGAAGTTTTCACGCCGACCGCAGCTCCATTACGACTGAGGGAAGACGAAGAGGAGGGGAAACATTTAAGGGATGTCATCATCAGCCTGATGAAGTCGTCCAGACTACTCACTAGAGCTCAGATATAATGAAGGGAAGAGACGACATCTGTGCTGCTGCCTCTTCATCCCTCAACAGGCCTATTCAGAGGAGGAGGAGGAGGAGGCGATGAAGACGTCAGGCGACAAGCTAATGGAAAACGTGGAGTAATGAAAACATTCTGTGGGTCTGAGGTTTACACCTTAACACACACACACACACACACACACACACACACACACACACACACACACAGCAGAAACCAACGTATCTCTTCAGAAGACGGACCTCAGAGAGAGGAGCAGAACAGGAACGGTTTGTCTCCTTCCTGACGAGCTCAGGGAAATTTGGTCAGATGCAGAGCGGTTTAACACTCTGATGGTGGCCTCCTTCAGGAGCAGTCACCTCATCCAGGGGGCCGAAGCTGAGATGGAGACCATGAGTTTCTGATGTTCACCAGAGCAATGACCTGGACCAGAGCGACAGCACTGACGCTCTTTACTGGAAGGATAAGATCAGACTCTCCCTCCTGAGGAGGCTGAGATCTTTAGGAGGCATCAGCATCTTGGAGGAGCCTAATCTGCAGCTAAGAGGAGGCGCATTAGGAGAACCATCTCTGTCCCCTGGACACGGTTGAGGTGCTGAGAGAGAGAAGGATTGGAGGATAAATTACGTCCCTCTTGGACAGTGTCTCTCAACTCAAGCATGAAGATTCTGCAGAGCTGGAGATCTCCTTCAGTCACAGACTGCTGGGTTTCCATCTGATTCTCATGCAAATTTTTACAAACTTATAAAAAGGTCGAAAAAAAGAAATGTGATCATATCGTCCTACGTTTACCTTACTGTGAAACAGGAATTATATGCAGCTGTTGGGATCTGGAGCTGTATCACCTTCCTCCAGCAGAGTGTGCCGTGGGTCCTCCTGAGCTGAGCCTCCAACACACCTGTGGCCCATCTCATCATCAGAAGACCCACCACTATATAACCTGCCTTCAGACCTTGCCTCAACGCCGCAGTGTTGATCTAGTTTGGTTAGCAACCAGAGCCTAGTAAACCTGAGAATCTTTGCTATCTCCTGTTGAGATAAGATTCTAACTCTTCCTTGTTTTTGCCTCACAGGAATCCTGTCTCTTCGTGAAGCTCTGGATGAGCTTAACCTGCCTAGCCTGCCCTCGTGAGCCAAACCTGAGGACTCTTCTCTGGATTCCCTTGCAGCTCTTGGCTAAGAGCTGGAAACCCAAATCAAGGTCTGCCCTCAAAGTCAGAAGTAAGACGCTGAAACAGTTATTGGACTCTGCTGAACAAACAGTCTCTGGACCCAACAGTTCCCTCTCTCAAAGAGAAACCCGGACTCCTTCAAGGTATTCATCAGCAAACTCCATATAATAACCCTTCAGTCCATGTGCTAACTGAACTGTCATCCCTGCAGACTCCAGTGAACCTTCCCCCAGGCCCGAACCAGTTCCTGTGCAATATTCATGTGCTTGTGTTAACAATAAACCTTGTTAAACTTTTCATCAGCCTCCGTGTGTGTTCTGCATATTGGGTTTACTCTGTAACCAATCATGACAGAACACTGCGGCCAAACACTAAGCCCAGCAGGCAACCTCCGTCGGAGGATAGAGGAGCAAGACGCTCAGAACCAAGGACACGCTCAAACCCTCCGTGAGTTACATACCCAGGTTGAATATCAAAACCAAGTGCTTCAAACGTTTGCAGGCTACATGGGTAGCGCTAACGCTGCATCAGCAGCACGTCAGTTTCCGGATCCATTTCCGCCTCTAAGGTCACCGGCTGTGACGTCATCTCCTGAGTTCCGTCCTTGTCTCCCTGAAAAATTCTCAGGTAATCAGAAAGACTGTAAAGGTTTTTTGTTTCAATGCCGTCTTATTTTTGAGAACTCTCCTGGCAGTTTCCCTACGGATAAAAAGAAAATAACTTTTATTTTGTCCCAACTCACTGGGCGAGCCCTCGAGTGGGCGGAGGCCAGATTTTCTTCCGAGACCAGTTTCAGACTAACTTTTTCAGAGTTTGTTTCTGAATTCTCCCAGGTGTTTAATCAAGATTCTGATCAAACAATTGACTCTCGAGCTCTGCTGAATCTAAGACAGGGAAATTACTCGGTAGCGGATTTTTCCATCAACTTCCGGGTCAAAGCCGCAGCTTCCGGATGGAATGAATGTGCTCTTAAAAGTGCATATTTTAAGGCATTGAATGACAATATCAAGGATGAACTTGCTACTCTCGATGAACCAGCTAGTCTGGAGGATTTAATCCGCCTAACAATTAGGTTGGACAACAGACTTCGTGCTAGAGACAGCTCTAGACGAAAGAGTCAAAGTTTTTTTTGAATAATGCTTCTGTTTTTTCTGGATCCACAGAACCCGTTTCCAAGCCGAGGCCTAAAACCCAGTCTCTCTCTATGCCTGTCCAGGTCTCTCACTCTGTTGAGACGGAAGCCGAACCCATGCAGGTTGGACACACAAGGCTAACCCCTGAGGAAAGGCTAAGACGTTTCAGGGGCAAATTGTGCATATACTGTGGTGAGACTGGCCATTTCATTGCTTCTTGCCCAGCTAAGTCAAAAGCCGGGGCCCGTCAGAGGAACTGAGGAGTCTGACGGGCCATCTGAAAACTGAAAAATCTGCTCATTTGATGCTTCCAGCCACCCTAATTTTCTCTAACCAGAATCTCACATTATCAGCTTTTATCGACTCTGGATGTGAGCGTAATCTGATAGACTCTAACCTGGTTCTGCAGCTACAGATCGAGACTGTCCCTTTAACCAAGCCACTTAGTGTCTCTGCTATTGATGGGAAGAGACTCCATCAGGTTACCCATCAAACGCAACCTCTTGAGCTTTTGATCTCTGGAAATCATCGTGAAACTCTGACATTTTTTGTTCTTCCTTCTACATGTTCTCCCTTGGTGCTTGGTTTTGAGTGGCTGGAACGACATAATCCCCATATAAACTGGGCTGAACGCCACATTGAATCGTGGTCGACCTCATGTCATGAAACATGCCTTCGTTCTGCAGCTCCCGCTGTGCAGTCTCCTAGAGGTAGGGGGGAGATGGACTCTCCTGACCTTATTTCTGTCCCTTCCGAGTACCATGATCTGGCTCCTGTCTTCAGTAAGGTCAGTGCTACGTCTCTTCCACCTCACAGACCATATGACTGTGCGATTGAGCTATTACCAGGAGCTCCTCTGCCCAGCAGTAGACTTTACAACATTTCCAAACCAGAACGAGAAACCATGGAAAAATACATAAATGAGTCCCTAGCTGCTGGAATAATCCGTCCATCTTCTTCTCCGTTGGGTGCTGGTTTCTTTTTTGTGGGCAAAAAGGATGGTTCTCTAAGACCTTGTATCGACTACAGAGGCCTTAACCAAATAACTGTTAAAAATAAATACCCACTTCCGTTACTAGCATCAGCCTTTGAACCAGTACACGGGGCTACTGTCTTCACCAAACCTTGTTAAACTTTTCATCAGCCTCCGTGTGTGTTCTGCATATTGGGTTTACTCTGTAACCAATCATGACAGCAGCGAAGTAGTGCAGACCACAGATCAGCAGGGTTTTACTGAATGTGGTGCAATTAGGCGAGTTGTTCTAACTGTATCATGTCAGAATTAGCGACGCTTCATAGCATCCAGAGACGTCCAGAGAGAAGTGCTGTTCTAACGGGACGCCAGCAGCAAAAAGAGCAGATCATGGGAGGTAAATATTTGCTGCATCAGAACTTATTAGAGCACTTTGCTCTCAATCTGCAGGTTTACTAGTGGTTCCTAGAATTTCTAAAAATAGAATGGGAGGCAGATCTTTTAGTTATCAGAACCAACTACCAGTTTTAGTCCGTGAGGCAGACACCCTGTCTACTTTTAAGGCTAGGCTTAAAACTTTCCTTTTTTATAAAGCTTCTAGTTAGAGTGGCTCAGGTTATCCTGATCTATCTCTATAGTTCTGCTGCTATAGGCTTAGACTGCTGGAGGACATAGGGACCCCTTTTTCATCATTCTGCTTCATCTGCTTCCTCTGACATGGGAGCTGGCTCGGAGCTCGTCTGCCTGGCTGTGTGTTTCCTGGACGGGGCCGCCTATGGAGCTGGTTGACAGTTGCCTTTTGTATCTATGCTTCTTTTTCTATGTCTGCTTCTGTCTCCTTGAACCCCAGTGGGCCTCAGCAGATGGCCGCTCACACTGAGCCTGGTTCTGCTGGAGGTTTCTTCCTGTTCAAAGGGACTTTTTCCTCTCAACTGTCGCTACAAGCATGCTTAGTGTGAGGGATTGCTGAAGAGTCAATGAGTCGATGCAATCAGCTGGTTTTCCTTAGATAGAAAACTTTGAATCAATCTGACTGGATGATCTGGTGAACTGGAAAGTGACCTGAGATGACATGATGTGAATTGGAGCTATAGAAATAAACTAAATAGAATTGAATTAAACAAATGTTTCTCCTCTTATTGACTCTTTTGTAAAAAAATAAACTTTTGAACCATGTCATCTATAATCTTTGTAATCTGACTACCTTGCTGTTAATTGGAGTGTTTTACATTTCTTCTATAAATGTAGCTTTTGTACAGGTTTAAGTTGTATTCAGTTACATATTTCTTTGATCTAAGAAGACTGTTTTTGATGACTATTTTTTAGATGTCATACATTTGTCTTATTTCTGACTTTTTGTCCATCTTACAGTGAAAACAGAGTTAAGCAAAAATACAGGGCCAGGAATACACTCTATGGAAAGAAAGGAGAGGGTTCATTCCTAGTTACAGGTAAAGACAGGCAGTTAAACACCAAAGTGCTGAGTCATGGCGTACTTTCTACTGGGCAGAAAATAATACTTGGTGGCATCATAAGCTCAATGAGGAACTCTGTCCAACGAGCAGCAAAATACATGTGAAAGGTTCTAGGATCCTTTTTCTGACCCAAGACAGATGCATGTGGATGGACAGACAGACGGACAGACCAGAATGTTCCCATTTTGGACAAAGAAGACAGGTGGTTTGAGAGGGGCATGAAGGTAGTCATCTATGTTAAGAAAAAAAAAACAACCTCCAATGCAGTGGTAAAGTTGATTCCCGCTATCATCGCAGCTCCAACCACTTTACAGGAGAACAGAAGACCTCACCTATTCATCCAGGCCAACTATTCCCTCTAACGACCCCCCTTTCAGAGACATAGACAGGTATGGGGCATTGCAGGCTAACAAAGAAGCCAAACGACCCCCATTCCAAAGGGGGGGACCCGTTCATCCGTTTCTATTTGCATGTTTTCTAAACTAAAACCAGGGTTTGTTAGGCTGCTGGATAAAACCTGAAACTAAACGCTATTTCTGACATTTTGGATTGAAAAATCTTCCTGGATGGAAGAGAAACGTCTTCAAACTTGGAAACAAAGTCCAGAGGATTGTTTTTAACTTTTATTCAGACATAAAATAATAGAGCATGGAAATCAGCGCCCCCTAATGATCGAGGTTTAGAATGACGCCCACACCCACTGAGATAACGTTCATTACTCTCCCCATCTCCTTCCAATGGTAACATCCATGTATTTCTATATCCTTGCTATTTCTGCTCTCGCCCAGTTTAATGCTCTCAGATTACTCCACTTCCTCCTCAAGAGGTAAGATCAAGTTATTTTACATTTAACAAAGTTAGAGGCTGTCTGTGAGGCCTTTACCCCCACAGCTGTTAGAACTGAGTCAGTTCGCCACAGTCTACACATGAATGAGGTTTAAACCTTCTTTAAATGGACAAATTTAGGGTCTGAAGTATCTAAACGGTACAATGAGGGGAAGTTAGATTATTTGAAGTTGGTTTTACACAAAAAAAGGAGGCGACACCAAGAAGGATCAGTCCTGGAGCTGCCTGACTCGCTTGGTGTCTGACGGGACAGAATCCGATCTCTATAGAAACGTTCTTTCAGTGATCCTTGGGTTGGAATTAACTTTTAGAGAAACAGTTTCAGATTCCATATGAAAATGTATAAGTTATGTCAAAACATTCGAACAAACAAAGATCTGATTCTGTAAGAGCTTTTATTTTGACAGAAATGCTTCTCCTCCCGGCTTTCTGAATGTCCTGGCAGAGCAGCAAAGCAGCAGCACATCTACACAGAGTAAGATGTTCCTGGGTCATAGAAGGTCATAGATGGTCATAGATGGTCATAGATGGGTCATAGATGGGTCATGGATGGGTCATAGATCGGTCATAGATGGTCATAGGAGGTCATAGATGGGTCATAGATGGTCATAGATGGGTCATAGATGGTCATAGATGGGTCAATGATGGTCATAGATGGTCATTGATGGTCATAGATGGGTCATAGAAGGTCATTGATGGTCATAGATGGTCATTGATGGTCATAGATGGTCATAGATGGGTCATTGATGGTCATAGATGGTCATAGATGGTCATAGATGGGTCATAGATGGGTCATAGATGGTCATAGGAGGTCATAGAAGGGTCATAGATGGTCATAGATGTCATAGATGGGTCATAGATGGGTCATAGATGGGTCATAGATGGTCATAGGAGGTCATAGATGGGTCATAGATGGGTCATAGATGGTCATAGATGGTCATAGATGGTCATAGATAGGTCATTGATGGTCATAGATGTCATAGATGGGTCATAGATGGTCATGGATGGGTCATTGATGGTCATAGATGGTCATAGATGGTCATAGATGGGTCATAGATGGGTCATAGATGGTCATAGGAGGTCATAGATGGGTCATAGATGGGTCATAGATGGTCATAGATGGTCATAGATGGTCATAGATAGGTCATTGATGGTCATAGATGGTCATAGATGGGTCATTGATGGTCATAGATGGTCATAGATAGGTCATTGATGGTCATAGATGGTCATAGATGGGTCATTGATGGTCATAGATGTCATAGATGGGTCATAGATGGGTCATAGATGGTCATAGGAGGTCATAGAAGGTCATTGATGTCATAGATGGTCATAGATGGTCATAGATGGGTCATTGATGGTCATAGATGGTCATAGATGGTCATAGATGGGTCATAGATGGTCATGGATGGGTCATTGATGGTCATAGACAGGTCATTGATGGTCATAGATGTCATAGATGGGTCATTGATGGTCATAGATAGGTCATTGATGGTCATAGATGGTCATAGATGGGTCAATGATGGTCATAGATGGTCATTGATGGTCACAGATGGGTCATAGAAGGTCATTGATGGTCATAGATGGTCATAGATGGTCATAGATGGGTCATAGATGGTCATAGATGGGTCATAGATGGTCATTGATGGTCATAGATGGTCATTGATGGTCATAGATGGTCATAGATGGGTCATAGATGGGTCATAGATGGGTCATAGATGGTCATAGATGGTCATAGATAGGTCATTGATGGTCATAGATGGTCATAGATGGGTCATTGATGGTCATAGATGGTCATAGATAGGTCATTGATGGTCATAGATGGTCATAGATGGGTCATTGATGGTCATAGATGGTCATAGATGGGTCATAGATGGGTCATAGATGGGTCATAGATGTCATAGGAGGTCATAGATGGGTCATAGATGGGTCATAGATGGTCATAGATGGTCATAGATGGTCATAGATGGGTCATAGATGGTCATGGATGGGTCATTGATGGTCATAGAAAGGTCATTGATGGTCATAGATGTCATAGATGGGTCATTGATGGTCATAGATAGGTCATTGGTGGTCATAGATGGGTCATAGATAGGTCATTGATGGTCATAGATGGTCATAGATGGGTCATTGATGGTCATAGATGGTCATAGATAGGTCATTGATGGTCATAGATGGTCATAGATGGGTCATTGATGGTCATAGATGGTCATAGATGGTCATAGATGGGTCATAGGAGGTCATAGATGGGTCATAGATGGTCATAGATGGGTCATAGATGGTCATAGATGGGTCAATGATGGTCATAGATGGTCATTGATGGTCATAGACGGGTCATAGAAGGTCATTGATGGTCATAGATGGTCATAGATGGGTCATAGATGGTCATGGAAGGGTCATTGATGGTCATTGATGGTCATAGATGTCATAGATGGGTCATTGATGGTCATATATGGTCATAGATGGTCATAGATGGGTCATAGATAGGTCATTGATGGTCATAGAAGGTCATAGGAGGTCATAGATGGGTCATAGATGGGTCATAGATGGTCATAGATGGTCATAGATAGGTCATTGATGGTCATAGATGGTCATAGATGGGTCATTGATGGTCATAGATGGTCATAGATGGTCATAGATAGGTCATAGATGGGTCAGATGGGTCATAGATGGTCATAGATGGGTCATTGATGGTCATAGATGGTCATAGATAGGTCATTGATGGTCATAGATGGTCATAGATGGGTCATTGATGGTCATAGATGGTCATAGATGGTCATAGATGGGTCATAGATGGTCATAGATGGGTCATAGATGGTCATAGATGGGTCAATGATGGTCATAGATGGTCATTGATGGTCATAGATGGTCATAGAAGGTCATTGATGGTCATAGATGACATAGATGGGTCATTGATGGTCATAGATAGGTCATTGGTGGTCATAGATGGGTCATAGATAGGTCATTGATGGTCATAGATGGTCATAGATGGGTCATTGATGGTCATAGATGGTCATAGATAGGTCATTGATGGTCATAGATGGTCATAGATGGGTCATTGATGGTCATAGATGGTCATAGATGGTCATAGATGGGTCATAGGAGGTCATAGATGGGTCATAGATGGTCATAGATGGGTCATAGATGGTCATAGATGGGTCAATGATGGTCATAGATGGTCATTGATGGTCATAGACGGGTCATAGAAGGTCATTGATGGTCATAGATGGTCATAGATGGGTCATAGATGGTCATGGAAGGGTCATTGATGGTCATAGATAGGTCATAGATGTCATAGATGGGTCATTGATGGTCATATATGGTCATAGATGGTCATAGATGGGTCATAGATAGGTCATTGATGGTCATAGAAGGTCATAGGAGGTCATAGATGGGTCATAGATGGTCATAGATGGTCATAGATAGGTCATTGATGGTCATTGATGGTCATAGATGGTCATAGATGGGTCATTGATGGTCATAGATGGTCATAGATGGGTCATAGATGGGTCATAGATGGTCATAGATGGGTCATAGATGGTCATGGATGGGTCATTGATGGTCATAGAAAGGTCATTGATGGTCATAGATGTCATAGATGGGTCATTGATGGTCATAGATAGGTCATTGGTGGTCATAGATGGGTCATAGATAGGTCATTGATGGTCATAGATGGTCATAGATGGGTCATTGATGGTCATAGATGGTCATAGATAGGTCATTGATGGTCATAGATGGTCATAGATGGGTCATTGATGGTCATAGATGGTCATAGATGTCATAGATGGGTCATTGATGGTCATATATGGTCATAGATGGTCATAGATGGGTCATAGATAGGTCATTGATGGTCATAGAAGGTCATAGGAGGTCATAGATGGGTCATAGATGGGTCATAGATGGTCATAGATAGGTCATTGATGGTCATAGATGGTCATAGATGGGTCATTGATGGTCATAGATGGTCATAGATAGGTCATAGATGGGTCAGATGGGTCATAGATGGTCATAGATGGGTCATTGATGGTCATAGATGGTCATAGATAGGTCATTGATGGTCATAGATGGTCATAGATGGGTCATTGATGGTCATAGATGGTCATAGATGGTCATAGATGGGTCATAGGAGGTCATAGATGGGTCATAGATGGTCATAGATGGGTCATAGATGGTCATAGATGGGTCAATGATGGTCATAGATGGTCATGGATGGGTCATTGATGGTCATAGAAAGGTCATTGATGGTCATAGATGTCATAGATGGGTCATTGATGGTCATAGATAGGTCATTGGTGGTCATAGATGGGTCATAGATAGGTCATTGATGGTCATAGATGGTCATAGATGGGTCATTGATGGTCATAGATGGTCATAGATAGGTCATTGATGGTCATAGATGGTCATAGATGGGTCATTGATGGTCATAGATGGTCATAGATGGTCATAGATGGGTCATAGGAGGTCATAGATGGGTCATAGATGGTCATAGATGGGTCATAGATGGTCATAGATGGGTCAATGATGGTCATAGATGGTCATTGATGGTCATAGACGGGTCATAGAAGGTCATTGATGGTCATAGATGGTCATAGATGGTCATAGATGGGTCATAGATGGTCATGGAAGGGTCATTGATGGTCATAGATAGGTCATTGATGGTCATAGATGTCATAGATGGGTCATTGATGGTCATATATGGTCATAGATGGTCATAGATGGGTCATAGATAGGTCATTGATGGTCATAGAAGGTCATAGGAGGTCATAGATGGGTCATAGATGGGTCATAGATGGTCATAGATGGTCATAGATAGGTCATTGATGGTCATTGATGGTCATAGATGGTCATAGATGGGTCATTGATGGTCATAGATGGTCATAGATAGGTCATAGATGGGTCAGATGGGTCATAGATGGTCATAGGAGGTCATAGATGGGTCATAGATGGGTCATAGATGGGTAATTGATGGTCATAGATGGTCATAGATGGGTCATAGATGGGTCATAGAAGGTCATAGATGGTCATAGATGGGTCATAGATGGTCATAGATGGGTCATAGATGGTCATAAATGGGTCAAAGATGGTCATAGATGGGTCAATGATGGTCATAGATGGTCATTGATGGTCATAGATGGTCATAGAAGGTCATTGATGGTCATAGATGGTCATAGATGGGTCATAGATGGTCATATATTGGTCATTGATGGTCATAGAAGGTCATAGATGGTCATAGAAGGTCATTGATGGTCATAGATCGTCATAGATGGGTCATAGATGGTCATAGATAGGTCATAGATGGTCATAGATGGGTCAATGATGGTCATAGCTGGTCATTGATGGTCATAGATCGTCATAGATGGTCATAGATGGGTCATAGAAGGTCATTGATGGTCATTGATGGTCATAGATGGTCATAGATGGGTCATAGATGGTCATAGATGGGTCATTGATGGTCATAGATTGTCATAGATGGGTCATTGATGGTCATAGATGTCATAGATGGGTCATTGATGGTCATAGATGGTCATAGATAGGTCATTGATGGTCATTGATGGTCATAGATGGTCATAGATGGGTCATTGATGGTCATAGATGGTCATAGATGGTCATAGATAGGTCATAGAGGGGTCAGATGGGTCATAGATGGTCATAGGAGGTCATAGATGGGTCATAGATGGGTCATAGATGGGTAATTGATGGTCATAGATGGTCATAGATGGGTCATAGATGGGTCATAGAAGGTCATAGATGGTCATAGATGGGTCATAGATGGTCATAGATAGGTCATAGATGGTCATAAATGGGTCAAAGATGTCATAGATGGGTCAATGATGGTCATAGATGGTCATTGATGGTCATAGATGGTCATAGAAGGTCATTGATGGTCATAGATGGTCATAGATGGTCATAGATGGGTCATAGATGGTCATATATGGGTCATTGATGGTCATAGAAGGTCATAGATGGTCATAGAAGGTCATTGATGGTCATAGATGGTCATAGATGGGTCATAGATGGTCATAGATGGGTCAATGATGGTCATAGCTGGTCATTGATGGTCATAGATCGTCATAGATGGTCATAGATGGGTCATAGAAGGTCATTGATGGTCATTGATGGTCATAGATGGTCATAGATGGGTCATAGATGGTCATAGATGGGTCATTGATGGTCATAGATGGTCATAGATGGGTCATTGATGGTCATAGATGTCATAGATGGGTCATTGATGGTCATAGATGGTCATAGATAGGTCATTGATGGTCATAGATGGTCATAGATGGGTCATTGATGGTCATAGATGGTCATAGATGGGTCATAGATGGTCATAGGAGGTCATAGATGGGTCATAGATGGTCATAGATGGTCATAGATGGTCATAGATGGTCATAGATAGGTCATTGATGGTCATTGATGGTCATAGATGGTCATAGATGGGTCATTGATGGTCATAGATGGTCATAGATGGTCATAGATAGGTCATAGATGGGTCAGATGGGTCATAGATGGTCATAGGAGGTCATAGATGGGTCATAGATGGGTCATAGATGGGTAATTGATGGTCATAGATGGTCATAGATGGGTCATAGATGGGTCATAGAAGGTCATAGATGGTCATAGATGGGTCATAGATGGTCATAGATGGGTCATAGATGGTCATAAATGGTCAAAGATGGTCATAGATGGGTCAATGATGGTCATAGATGGTCATTGATGGTCATAGAAGGTCATTGATGGTCATAGATGGTCATAGATGGTCATAGATGGGTCATAGATGGTCATAGATGGGTCATTGATGGTCATAGAAGGTCATAGATGGTCATAGAAGGTCATTGATGGTCATAGATCGTCATAGATGGGTCATAGATGGTCATAGATGGGTCAATGATTGTCAGAGCTGGTCATTGATGGTCATAGATCGTCATAGATGGTCATAGATGGGTCATAGAAGGTCATTGATGGTCATTGATGGTCATAGATGGTCATAGATGGGTCATAGATGGTCATAGATGGGTCATTGATGGTCATAGATGGTCATAGAAGGTCATTGATGGTCATAGATGGTCATAGATGGGTCATAGATGGTCATAGATGGGTCATAGATGGTCATAGATGGGTCATTGATGGTCATAGAAGGTCATAGAAGGGTCATAGATGGTCATAGATGGTCATAGGGAAACAAGCATGGATGTTATATAGTTATCCTGAGTGTGTGGCGCTAAATTACTGAGCTACAAACAAACATGGAAGTTAAAGTTCAGATGAAGAGGGTTTACTTACAAAACTCTAATAGAATCATGTTTCAGTCGGGTTGGATTTTGAGGTCAGGGTTTGTGAGATTATCCAGTCTTTAGGTTTATCATGGTTTCAGCTACATCAACAAGGAAAACAACTGAGGGCAATCCACTTTTTTTCTCCTTGCAGCGCCTGTGGGGTCAAATCACAGAGTTTCCTGCAGGCACAAAATGAGTGCAAACCAGAGTTAGCCATTCCTGTGCTAGATTGAACAAACTAGCTTAATAAATTATGCACAGCAACACGTAGTCTTCCCCTGCACTAAATGAATTCACCCAACCTAAAAGGTTAGAGTATCATGGTGGTGTTTAATGGATATTTAAATGAGGTTCAGTTTGGTTCATTAAATATTTCCAGTTCACACCATATTCTGTTGTTATGCTGCTATAGGCTTCTGATGCTGGAGGACATAATCACCATGTTCCGTTACTCTGCTACATTCTACTATATCACTCTCGAATTCTGCTGTTTATGCAGGTATTGCTGCCTTTCTCTTTATGTTCTTCCTGTTTTTGTCTCAATAGTCCCATCATCTGGCTTGGCCTTTTGTTTGGCGGTGACTCTTTAACAGCCACAAATAGGACTTAAATCTGAGGCAACCAGACTGTCGCTTAGCTTTTCTGAAGCTGTTCTCACTCCTAACCAGGAGTCTTTGGCAGTTCTGTTAGCTCACACTAGATGTTTTTAAGCACCATGGAGATTCATTCATTCTCCTGAAGAGATTCCAATTCAGAAACAATTCCAAGACACGTCGTTCTCCTGGATCTAGATTCAGGAGAACGACGTGT
Source organism: Cyprinodon diabolis (assembly GCA_030533445.1). Classification (NCBI taxonomy): domain Eukaryota; kingdom Metazoa; phylum Chordata; class Actinopteri; order Cyprinodontiformes; family Cyprinodontidae; genus Cyprinodon; species Cyprinodon diabolis. The sequence goes on along the minus strand of CM060082.1, from coordinate 43,367,821 downwards.
CATTTCTGTAGGAAACTGAAATCTAAATCCTTCCCCTTTGTTCAATGATGGCTTTTCTCTTTTAACAAAGATGGCTTCCTGCACCTCTCTTTCAAATGAACAGTTGGAAATAGATGTGGAGTAGACAGAGAGAGGCAAACAGAGAGGACAGATGGTTTGGAAGAGGGGTGAAGGAAGCCATCTTTGTTAAAAGGGAAAAGCCATACCCAACAAAAGACCCCAACAAACTCCAGTATTGCTGATGCAACATCTTCTAAAAAAATGAGCAAATTCTGGTTGCTTCCAAATTAGGCCTGTTTTGGGATTTTTTAATTAAATTCAATTCTATTCAGTTTTTTTTTCTATAGCTCCAATTCACATCATGTCATATCAGGTCACTTTCCAGTTCACCAGATCATCCAGTCAGATTGATTCAAAGTTTTCTATCTAAGGAAAACCAGCTGATTGCATCGACTCATTGATTCTTCAGCAATCCCTCACACTAAGCATGCTTGTAGCGACAGTGGAGAGGAAAAACTCCCTTTGAACAGGAAGAAACCTCCAGCAGAACCAGGCTCATGTGAGCTGCCATCTGCTGAGGCCCACTGGGGTTCAAGGAGACAGAAGCAGACATAGAAAAACAAACATAGATTCAAAAGGGAACTGTCAAAGGCGGCCCGATCCAGGAAACACAAAGGTCGCACACTTGTTTGGCAACTACTTTTTAAGAATTTTAGATCAGAAAGGAAGATTGGATATAGGTCTATAATTGACCAAGTCATCTGGGTCAAGAGACGGTTTCTTAAGCAGAGGTTTAATTACAGCAACCTTAAAAGCTTTAGGTACATATCCCTGTAACAGAGATAGATTAATCACATCTAGAATGGAGGAGGAGATCAAAGGGAATACCTCCTTAAATAACCTGGTTGGAACTGAATCATACAGGTTGAAGGCTTAGATGAAGACAATAGTTTTGCTAACTCTGAACTGGATCAAAGCAGTCTAAACCCGGTTCAGATTCCATGACTACCTCAGATGCTGCCCCACCTTCCAGAGACAAACCCATCTCGGATAGAGGAGTGCTAATGATCTTATTTTTAATAAGATTAATACGTTTTCCCTGCATTTCACCCCTCATTGCTGGTTTATCACATAAAGTCCTGATATGCTCGGTTATATTTGTTAATTTAAACTGACGAAATTTTAAAACAGTTCAAATGTATAAATATTTATCCAAGGTTGCTAATTGTCTCCTTGTTGATATTGTGAAAAGTCCTGACAGTGATGTTCACTAACTTGTGGTGGTGAGTGAATGTGTTGAATGTAGGAAGGCCTCAGCCGGGTCTCTGTGCGATCTGGTTATAATTGAGCCAGCTGTCCTCATTTGTCCCACGTGGCTCTGGTGCAGCTCGGCTCCACATTTGCGTTTTCTACTCTACAGACGATGTAATGGATGCAGGGAGGACTCCCACGGCGATAGATGCCAGAGGTGTTTTCCTTCGCCACCATGGATAAAACTTCTTCATCCCGACCTGCTGGGTATATTTAGACATTGCAGGATGTTATCACGGCCTGTTCAGCACACGTTCAGAGACTGCGGTCTGACGGGTCCAGTATGCTGCCTGAATCAATCCCTTTACTCCCAGTCTGTCTACATGTGTGCTTCCCATTACAGGTAGACAGGCTGCAGATCCACTGTGAGTGTAAAACACCCTGCTGAGCAGTGAGGAAGAGCGATGAAAGGATGGGGGAGCTAACCCAGTTCAATTACCATGGCAACCACTCCTCATCCTGCCTTTCAGTAGCGCCGTAGTGATGCGAGGAGCTGTAACTCCTAGATTTCCCCGTTTTCCTGGGAAGATGTGGTTAAGGAAAGGAACAAGCTGCTTTACTTTTTTAGAGTGAAGCTGTGGGTTTCTTTATTTGAAGGTGAGAAGGTCCCATTTTCTGTGAGGTTTGAGTCACACAGAACCTTCTCTCAGGAACTGATCTAACAGAACCTTAAACACTTCCATCCCCATCCAGGCACAGATTGTTAGGTTTTCCTCAGAAAAACTGGATAAGAAAAGGCAAAGAAAAGTCAGAAGATCTGTGATGGGCTCGGTTCGGTCCGATTCCAGCTAAAAAAAAAGGCATTTAGCCTCTTCTCTGTTCTGGATGAAATTATTTAAAGGAAAAGTCGCTCATATTCAGAATCCAAACTTCTGAAAGTTCTTTAAATCTGAAATGATTCCATCCTGTTCAATAAATGATCAGTGTTTATAATTCAGAGTAATTTTCATGTGAATGTGCTTTACTGGAGGCATCCATGTTTGTCAAAGAACACTACTGCCACCTACTGGTTTGTGACGTCACGGTGCGGTATCGGCTGTTGATCAAGTCCCAGTGCTGTATCTGGTGTTTGTCCAGACTGGTCAAGGAATAATTTTTCCTCTCCACTGTCGCTACAAGCATGCTTAGTGTGAGGGATTGCTGAAGAGTCAATGAGTCGACGCAATCAGCTGGTTTTCCTTAGATAGAAAACTTTGAATCAATCTGACTGGATGATCTGGTGAACTGGAAAGTGACCTGAGATGACATGATGTGAATTGGAGCTATAGAAATAAACTGAATAGAATACACTTTGGAAAACATTGGTTAACACTTGGGTGGAATATACAAATATTCAGGTATTAACAACTAATGGATTTGGTTTGTCTATTTCCAAGTGATGTTTTCATTACTTTAAATTCATTCTTCATCATTAACCCCCCCTCAGAAAGGTCTAGATCAGAGGTCACGGATTAGTGGACCGCGGTCCGGATCCGGACCCACCTGCTGGCTAATCAGGACCCAACCTTATTTAAAACATTTATAAATTACCAAATGTTGTCCAACGACAGTGTCTAATTTAACTTGCTCCTCTTCTCCTGTTAATACGATCTCTATCTGGAGAATGGGGCTGTTTGATGTGTTGTCTTCTCAGTTCAGAGGGACCCCTGCCTGTCTTTGCCCAGGGCCCCACATTTTCTAAATAATTATAATAAACTAATTTCACTTGCTCCTCTTCTCCTGTTAATACGGTAAAGCCTGGGGAGCGTCCGGCTCCAGGCTGCACGTGATCCAAATGAGCCAATGAGCTGTCAGTCTGGGTTGCTGCTGCTGCTACTTTTAGACACAGCAGGCAAACCTGTGGCAAGCCGGGCGATAGGAAAGAAGGAGAAGACCATGAGAAAAAGAGAGCAGAGAAAGTGTGGACTGCTGGAAGAACTGCGGTGAACTGGTGAAAGAAAAGTGAAATGGCGTGCTCAAAGATGACCCTGCACATTTAGAGGATGTTTGGCTCAACCTGCTGCTGTGAAGCAGGATTCTCCACCATGAACAGAATCAACAATAAATATGGATCCAGGCTCAGAATGAGCACCTTGATATGTGCTTGAGAATGGCTTAGTCTCCGGTTAAACCCAGGTTTAAAGCCTTGCAGGGCAGCCTAAAGCCCACTGCCAACATTAAGACAGGAAAAAGAAAGAAAATAACAATTTCATGAATTTCTTTTAGAAGCACCTTTGTTTTTTGTTTTTATATATATTCGGGTGAGTTGGCGTTTTTAAATTGACATTCATTTTTTCCATCTAAATGCATATTTTTTTTGTGTTTCAAAGGTAATACGGTCTTATCCTGGATTCCAATAACACTATTGGCTGGAAATTTGGATTTTCAAATACAGGCTTAACATTTGTATAAAGGATCTAAAGGACATAGATACGCAGGTCAAATCTACATCTTTTCTGGCTCCTCTAAACAAAATCAACCTGAGTCTTTTCAAACCTCCTGTAGGCCTACACTGGAAAAACAATCTAGAAATAAGTAAAAATGTCTTAAATTACATGTATTTACCCTTAATTTGAGTTATGAGTATTTTCACTTTCAAAATAAGATAATTAGATGATATTCCCTTAAATAAGACAATGCAAGTGTGTTTTCTTATTTTAAATGTAAATTGTCTCGTTCCGTTGGCAAAATGTCTCTTTTACCTCCTCAATTCAAGAACAAATGCACTTATTTTAAGAAAAAACCACTTATTCAGATTTAGATTTTCTCCAGTGTATAAAATCAGTTCTGGTTCCTTTCCTCCGATCAGTGAATCTCCAAACACCAGGAACATCACGACCAGACTTAAAATCCTCCTCTTCGGTTCTTGCTGCCGCCAATCCTTGCTCTGAGCCGGTGAGCTCATGGTGACACGTGGGGGCGTGGAGGGGGAGGAGGGCGACAGATGGGTGTAGTCACCCGCCCGCCAACCTCCCAAACACACTCTGAAGCAGACGCTGAAACATGTTGTGAGTGTGTGCATGAATGCATTCAGAGGATTTGCAAAGATCAAGTCAGAACCTCAACACACACCGACACACAGTGGGCGCGCTGGGTCCGCATCATCTCCATCGTGACTAAAACTGTGGACAATTCATTCCTCAGCAAACAACATGAGAGGAAACGAATGTGAAGGGAATCAAAGAGAGTGAAAAGAAAAGGATGGAGTCAGAGGAATAAAGCGACCAGTTTTCCTGTCAGGAAGATCACAGCTGCTGTGTTTCCATCTGAAGGTCGACTCTGTTCTCATCTCCTCACAGAATCCCATCTTTCTATCAAACAACAAAATGTGTTGCTTCTAAATTAGGAACCATGGATGAGAACAGACAGCCGTCAGCTGAGGTGACAGTTAGCCTCATCAGACATTTGACTTAAAACTAGTGATGCACTGATATCAGTATCGGGCGGGGCCACGATCCAACCAACAGGGTACAGATACCATTTTGAGAGCCAAAAGTTTATTCAACTATTGTCACCCATTCCAGGTAGGCAATAAAAAGTTCTACTGGATTCACTTTGTTTTAGTCTTTTTCCTGCTTCACAAAGGTAGGCAGCAGCTTGACATGAAGCCATGATGTTGGAGATCGGCCTGTTTTCCAGTGTAGTCCTGTTTCTCTGACTGTGACTAACTGGATGTGCTCTCTTCATCCTCTGACATGGGAGCTGGCTCGGAGCTCGTCTGCCTGGCTGTGTGTTTCCTGGACGGGGCCGCCTGTGGAGCTGGTTGACAGTTGCCTTTTGTATCTATGCTTCTTTTTCTATGTCTGCTTCTGTCTCCTTGAACCCCAGTGGGCCTCAGCAGATGGCCGCTCACACTGAGCCTGGTTCTGCTGGAGGTTTCTTCCTGTTCAAAGGGAGTTTTTCCTCTCCACTGTCGCTACAAGCATGCTTAGTGTGAGGGATTGCTGAAGAGTCAATGAGTCGATGCAATCAACTGGTTTTCCTTAGATAGAAAACTTTGAATCAATCTGACTGGATGATCTGGTGAACTGGAAAGTGACCTGAGATGACATGATGTGAATTGGAGCTATAGAAATACAGGTAAAAGCCAGTAAATTAGAATATTTTGAAAAACTTGATTTATTTCAGTAATTGCATTCAAAAGGTGTAACTTGTACATTATATTTATTCATTGCACACAGACTGATGCATTCAAATGTTTATTTCATTTAATTTTGATGATTTGAAGTGGCAACAAATGAAAATCCAACATTCTGTGTGTCACAAAATTAGAATATTACTTAAGGCTAATACAAAAAAGGGATTTTTAGAAATGTTGGCCAACTGAAAAGTATGAAAATGAAAAATCCATCCATCATCCATCCATCTATCCATCATCCATCCATCATCCATCCATCCATCATCCATCCATCCATCCATCATCCATCCATCCATCATCCATCCATCATCCATCCATCCATCATCCATCCATCATCCATCCATCATCCATCCATCATCCATCCATCCATCATCCATCCATCATCCATCCATCCATCATCCATCCATCATCCATCCATCCATCATCCATCCATCCATCATTCCATCCATCCATCCATCAATCCATCCATCATCCATCCATCCATCATCCATCCATCCATCAATCCATCATCCATCCATCATCCATCCATCATCCATCCATCCTTCCATCATCCATCCATCATCCATCATCCATCCATCATCCATCCATGAAAGGAGGTGAAACCAAGAGAATATTTCCTCTGATTAAGGTTGGTTATTTATTTAAAGGTCATATAAATGTTTATAGAGCAGCTTAAAAGCTTTTCTTGGTTTTATTTGGAATCCATTTCAAATCTGACTCCTCTTGCTGAACACGAATCACTTCTTTCGCCGCTACGGTCGGGGATCGTCTCAAAGTTCAGACTCTGAAGGTGAATCTGATTCATGAGATGCTGTTTTTTTTTTCTCCAGCTCTGCAAATATGAATTTTTCACCGGCTGCCATGTTTCTACTCTGCCGACTTCCACCCTGGCATGTTGGGATTTGTTCTCCTTGTCTTCATGTTCATCCTGGAACCCTGACCGACTCTTTGCTTCACTGGTTCCCTGAATAAACCAGCAGAAGTTCAAGCATGTAGCAGAGTGGGGAGTTTTTTTTTCCCCAGGGAGCCCAGTTTCTATATCCTTCTAACATTCACTAAGCTGTTTCTCAATCCGTGTACTTGTGCGTTCTCATGCCCTCGTGAAACGTCATCATCCTCAGCCCTAGCACTGTTCCAATTCACTAGAACAAGAAGACAGAGAACGGACAAAGTCCCTGGATGTTGTTCTGGCCCCTCCCTCTTTACCCAGCATGCATCAGAGCAGACTTGTCCGTTCTCCAGACAGCTGTCCCAGCATGCACTGCTGCAGCAGCAGCTTCCACGTTAGCACTCACAGAGCTCAGAGTGTTAAGTTAAAAGTTCTCTTTCCTGTTGTTCAATAAAAGTACGTTTTAAAATCGTTTGAGGCGAGAAAATTATACTTTTACTAGTCACTATATGGAACATTTACTAATTTAGAGAATAATTTAAAAGGAAGTTTTTCCTCTCCACTGTTGCTACAAGCATGCTTAGTGTGAGGGATTGCTGAAGAGTCAATGAGTCGATGCAATCAGCTGGTTTTCCTTACATAGAAAACTTTGAATCAATCTGACTGGATGATCTGTTGAACTGGAAAGTGACCTGAGATGACATGATGGGAATTGGAGATATAGAAATAAACTGAGTAGAATCAAATTAGGACAAAAAACATCAGAAGAAACCAGGAAGCATCTTAATATAACTTTAAACTAAAGGGAACCTTAAATAGACTCACTCAAGCTAAAAATATGTAATAAATATTAACAAGAATGACAAAAACAGATGTGAATTGAAGTAAACACATGTAGCAACATTTTCCAGGCCAAGGACCCCAAACTGATGGCGATGGAGCAGGACCCCCTAATTATATATATTGTATGAAATAGTGTTCTATCAAACTGGTTCTATAGTCACTCTATTACAGATCAGATGGAGTAATGTAACTAAAGTAATCCCTCCCTGGGATTATTAAAGTATTTCTGATTCCTGGTTGATGGGACAGGTGTTGTGAATGAAACGGCGAAATTGTTCTTCTCCCTGATTAATGTCATTCATGAAAGGATGCTAACATTAGCCTGCCTTGCTATCAATATGCTAACATTAGCCTGCCTTGCTATCACCATGCTAACATTAGCCTGCCTTGCTATCACTATGCTAACATTAGCCTGCCTTGCTATCAATATGCTAACATTAGCCTGCCTTACTATCACTATACTAACATTAGCCCACCTTACTATCGCTATGCTTACATTAGACCCTCTTGCTATTACTATAATAACTTTAGCCTGCCTTGCTATCACTATGCAAACATTAGCCCACTATGCTATCACTATGCTAATTTAAGCCCACCTTGCTATTACTATGCTAACATGAGCCCGCCTTACTATCACTATGCTAACATTAGCCCGCCTTACTATCACTACGCTAACATTAGCCCACCTTACTATCGCTATGCTTACATTAGACCCTATCACTATAATAACTTTAGCCTGCCTTGCTATCACCAGGGCTAAAATTAGTCCATCTTGCCAACACCATGCTAATGTTAGCCCACCTAGCTAGTATCATGCTAAAGTTTGCCTGTCTTGCTATCACCAAGCTAACATTAGCCTGCCTTGTTATTACTTTGTTATTACTATGCTAACTTCAGCCTGCCTTGCTATGACCTTCCCAACATAAGCCTGTCTTGCTCTCACTACACTAACATTAGCCAACCTTGCTTCACCAGGCTAACATTAGCCTACAATGCTATCACTATGCTAATTTAAGCCCACCTTGCAATTACTATGCAAACATTAGCCTGCCTTAATATCACTATGCTAACATTAGCCCATCTTACTATCACTATGCTAACATTAGCCCAACTTACTATCGCTATGCTAACATGAGGTTGCCCTGCTCTCATCATTCTAACATTAGCCCACCTTGCTATCACCTCGCTGACAGTATCATGCCTTGCTATAACTATGCTAATGTTAGCTTGCCTTGTTATCACTATCCTAACATTAGCCTGTCTAGCCCACCTTGCTATCACACTTCCCGCCTATATGCAATGCTCATCTGCAGGCAGTCAGGAGGAATTGCTGCTTGTGCAACATTTTACATAATGTGTAAAAAAATCAGAAAATAATGAATCACAAGTAACTGCTAATGTTGCTAATGCTAACTCCACCTAAAGGCCAACACACACAAGTCAAATTCTTATCTGAACCCTTGCAGTAAAAAATGGGAATGAAGTGATATGTTTCTCCTAAATCTGATTAAAGGAGAGTTCAAAGACAATTTAGGGCCTTTTATGAGTAAATTAAGAGGTTATGACTTTTTCTAGAGCTGATCTCAGACCAGACCAGCAGAAACTGTAAAGAAATGCTAGTGGAGGTGGAGCAGAAGTAAAAACCAGGTGACGGTGGATCAGATTCCAGGCTCTGCGATTATTTTAGAAAGTTTAAACGAGAGCATCACAGCTTTAGCTTCTGATTCGACAGCTTTTTTGTTTCCTGAACTGCTGGGAGGAACTCGGAGAGGAACCCTGCTGCTGGGTTCTGTCTACCCACATCGACCCGACAGCCTCCTGCAGGTTCCGCCTCATTATGCGACCCGACTAGAACCGGATCCGTTCGGCTTAAGGGAACTTTGAGAAACCGAAGATAAAAAAAGACTGAAGACAACTCCTGTGAATTTATGGGATGGATTTTCAGAGTTGTCAAACTAAGATGCCTAATTATTGTTGGATGAGCCACGCGGCGGCGGCGCTGTCAGGGAGGGCTCTGTTGATACTTTAATTTATTTAAAAATGAAACTAATCAGAAGGAGTTTGAAGGCTGCATCTCATGGTAATGTGGTTGAGAAAGTGACAGGAACAGAAGAATCCCTGAATGTTTAATGAGGTTGTTGTTCACAATGAAAACTGGTTTCTGTTTATTAGAAACAGCAACGTTTTTAAAGCTTTCCTAAGACAGAGATGCAAATATTTTTAATCCATCCTCATGCTGCCCATGAGAAGCAGAACCAGATGTTAATTGAAAAGAACAGAAACCTAAATAATGCAGCAGAGCCCTCCTGAGGTCGACCAGGAATCCACTGTCTGCGGTCAGCTACAATTTGGGAGAGGAGCAGCGGAGCGTCTGTGGAGGGGGCGGGACGTCTGGAGCCGAGGTATTGCATTGCACTCATTGCACTCATTTCTGCAGTAATTTTTGATGCAACTTTTCTACTTCTGTTATTTGCTGCTGCATAACGATATTACAGCTTTCATTGATTTATTTCAAACTTGAAACTTTGTTTAGCCTGTAAGGTGTAAAAAAAAAAAATAATCGAATCGTCGGGTCAGGAAATCGATACTGAATCGAATCGCCATGATGGATGATTTACACCCCTAAACGTTACCAGAATAAAGTCATAATATTAAGGGAATAAAGTTCTAATATTATGAGAAAAGTGATAAAATTACGAGAAAAAAATCACAACATTACGAGAAAAAAGTCCCAATATTAAGAGAATAAAGTCGCAACAATATAAGAATAGTCTTAAAATTACAAGAATAAATTAATATTATTATGAGAATAAAGTTTTATTTTATAACAACTCTTCCCAGAAGCCCTTTCTTCCCTAAAATGAGGAATGTGGAGCATCATGTGAAGTTCTACTTTAGCATCAGTTTGACAAATCAGGAAATCAGGATGTCAAAGTGGACTCTGGTTGCTGATTGGTGGAGCTGGTCTGACATCATCTGCTGGGCGGAGCTCCAAACTTACTTTGAAACAGGTTGTTGAATGATGACTTTATTCATGTAATGTTACAACTTTATTCTCATAATGTTACAACTTTATTCTCGTATTTAAAAAAGAACTAAATCTCTAATCCCTAATTCTCCGTCAAAGTCCAGCAACTCCCCGTCTCGGAGAATTCAGGGGATTGCTAAAAAGCAGAGATTCCTGCAGCTCCTTCAGAGAGCAGTAATGTTGTTGTTGTTTTCTCATATAATATAAAGTTTGATCACTTTTCACATTAAAAGGCATCAGAGGAGTAGATGTTTTATAATCTTTGAACAAATGATGGATTAAGAGAAAAAACTGATAATGAGCCAACGTGAGGAAATTGCTTCCAGCTGAACGTCATTCCAGGTAATCGGATCAATGGTAGGGCCGAGCTAAACTAAACAGTACATTTAAAAAAAGGGTTAGATTAATCACCAGAACAAGTTTAAATACAGGACAGTGCAACATTTTTATTTTTTATTATTAACTTTTTCAGTTAGCATTTAAAAAGTAATTTCCAAAACATTTCTGATGTCTTAACAAGCGTTCTTAGCTAAAAACCTTCCACAGATGGAGCATATTTACTCAGTCTAGTTATGCTTTTTTGATTTCTCCCCATTTAATGGGGACAATATGTGGTTCTTCCTCCTGACTGTGTTTACGTCTATATCTAGAGCCTATAATGCAGGTTTTAACCATTAGATCCCAACAGGTTTTAGTGGGAAAATCAACTAAAACATGGTTGCAGAAAGCTGGAGTGATGATTGCTGGTGTCTGGATGGACCTGTGAGTCACAGAGCCTCCATAACCCTGCAGCCAGACGAGTCACAGACAGATGCCGGCGCCCAAAGCGCAGATGATGTTTGTGGAAATTAAAGATGACACACGTCAGATTCACACATTTAAGGCTGGAGATGCGAGAGCAGCGGAGGGGGGGGGGGGGGGGGGGGGGGGTGACGAAGTGCTGCCGCTGCAGCAGCATCAAAAGCAGGCTGTGACGCCTGCGTTGAACACGATTCTCCCTGCGGCGAAAAACCACGGCTTCAGAGACGTGATGAAGCAGCGTAACAGCTCAGAGAGTTTGTGAATCTATACAGGCGGTAAATCTGATGCGTGAGTCAGTATCGGCCCTGAACCCCCAGCTCGGCCTCCGCCGTGCGCTCGATCTGCTCGTGGACCTGCCGCACCTCCTGCTGGGTCAGGGTTCGCTCCATGTGGCGGTAGACGATCCGGTAGCAGTGACTCCGCCGCCCGCTTCTGAAACACACAGAAGAACCACATAATGAGCGGCTTTAAAATTTCATTATAAACATTTTAATTCAATGAGAAAAAAGGGTTTTGTAGATTTATATCAAACCGAACAAAAAAATAACCAGTGTGAAAATAAAAATAAGGTGATCAGTGAAAATAATCATAGAACTTTAATTATAAAACTTGAAAAAGGAAAAGAAACGCAGAGTGATGGAACTTTGCTGCTGCTCTGACCTGACAGAGATGTTTCTCCATCTCTCTCACAGCTGAAGGTGTCATTTCCAAAACAAAGATTAAGCCCAGTGGGTCCGGTCCAGGGGCCAACTGACCCCTGCTCATGTTTATCTATTCATAGAAAAGACCAAAACTCGGTCACATGGTGTTTCATCCACACGCCTTTCAAACGGGGCTTTAAAATTTCTAAAACATGTTTCAAAATTATTTTTTCAGAAATACTTTTTGTTTTATAGCTGTGTAAACAAATAAAATGAGATTTAAAATTCCACCTAAAATGTGTGACTCTGCAGGAGTAATGCATCAGCAGGTATTCATTTCTAGCCCCGCCCCCTAATGGCTGCCATCATTGAAACCTTGGCTGTGACTCCATCCTGGAGAGAAATATCAGCTGTGCTGCTGCCATCAACACCTTTGTTTCTAGATGTTGGAGCTTGGCCTGTTTTCCAGTGTAGTCCTGTTTCTCTGACTGTGACTAACTGGATGTGCTCTCTTCATCCTCTGACATGGGAGCTGGCTCGGAGCTCGTCTGCCTGGCTGTGTGTTTCCTGGACGGGGCCGCCTGTGGAGCTGGTTGACAATTGCCTTTTGTATCTATGCTTCTTTTTCTATGTCTGCTTCTGTCTCCTTGAACCCCAGTGGGCCTCAGCAGATGGCCGCTCACACTGAGCCTGGTTCTGCTGGAGGTTTCTTCCTGTTCAAAGGGAGTTTTTCCTCTCCACTGTCGCTACAAGCATGCTTAGTGTGAGGGATTGCTGAAGAGTCAATGAGTCGATGCAATCAGCTGGTTTTCCTTAGATAGAAAACTTTGAATCAATCTGACTGGATGATCTGGTGAACTGGAAAGTGACCTGAGATGACATGATGGGAATTGGAGCTATAGAAATAAACTGAATAGAATAGAATTATTTATGTGGAAAATTCATCTAAAAGTTAATTTCTCTAATAGAGTAAAGTTAATGGGAATCAACGCTGTTGATCTGTAGATTGATTATCGGCACCCGTATTAAATTCTGTTTAAAATTAATTTTATGGAATGTTTTTTTTCTGCTATGCATATATATTGTATTTGAAGACTGATATCTTTCAAGATTTTTTGTTTTAGGAGTTCGGTTGCCGATCTTTTCTCATTTGGTTGTGTCTGATATGCTCGTCCAACAAAATTAACACCTTGTCCGTCTGTTTTTTTCATTATTCACCTTTTCAGGTAAATATTCTGACTATTATAAGTTAAATAGCTTTATTTGTGTTCACTAAGTTCAGAACAAAGAAACGTTTGTATTGATCTGAGCAGATGGAGTAAATGTGGTTCTGCTTTAAAGTTTTACACGTTCACATTAGTTTTCTGCTGAGCTTTGCCCCCAGAGCACGTTTATTCTAATACTGTGGTTCTATATTGTTAGAGTGCCATGTTGAGCACTCGGCCAGGATATGTGTTCTGATTACATGGAAATGCTGTATATTTGTTTGTGTATTGCAGCAGCTTTTCTTTATTCGTCGATGCAATGTTAAAAACTGTTTTTAAAAATAACATTTTGACGTTGGAAGTGACAGAATTATAACTGTGTCTTTCTGTTTTTTTCATTATTCCCCTTTTGAGGGGTGTAACATATAAAAGAAATAAAAAAAATCTGCATAGATCTGCTCATCCTGTCTAGACGAAGCCACTTTATACACAAAAATCAGATTGGTGATTAAAACGTGGCACCGGCCGGTGTGTTCAGGCCTTTAGCTCACCGACCCACTGTGGCGCTCTTAGACCTGGTCAGATTGACGAACATTAAAGTTCTGGATGTGCGTCTCTTTAAATAATCTCCACCGATTCATCCGCTACATCTACTCTTTGTCCTTCCTGTTTCCTTTCTTTCCCACCCTTCCTTCCTTTGACCTCCTCTTCCTCCTCTATTTCAGCTTTTCATCCTCATCATCCTGCACTTTCTCACCCCCCCCCCTCCAGACAAAATGAATTCCAGCACATCTAAACCTACACCAACAAAACACAACATGCTCTCTCTCTCTTGCTCTCATTCAGTCCCTATGCCGCTCGCCCTCGCTAATGAATAATTGAACATCAGTACATTTGGTGGAAATGTCAGAGAGAGACTGAAAGAAACAAAGAGACACAGATGTAATTACACAACCTATATAAGAGCAAACACACACAGAGTGGGAGTGAATGGTGTTTCATGAGATAGGCTGTATTATTGTTAAATTATTGATGTCTCCATTATGCAGCCCACAGCCGGGGGGGGGGATCAATACAGTGACACCTGTACAATCAGCACACACACCCATCATAACACACTGGCCGGAGTAAATGGGTTGTATTTATTTTGTTCAAATGTTATTATTTTTCTTTTTTTTATTTCATATTCTCAGAAATCAATAAAATCAAAGTTATTGATGTTTGTTTCTGAGGTCTTTCTGGATGCAGGAATCACAGACCAGAAACACGACCACTGGGTTAGTCTTCCTGAAGGAGAACATCCATGATTGGCTCTCTAGCTTCCTGCCTAATGACTGCTGGAGGCGGGCCTCCGTCACCTCCACCCAGCGGGCTGATCAGGTGGAGATACAGGGTTGATGGATGGATGGATGGATGGATGATCCATCCATCCATCCATCCATCCATCATCCATCCATCCATCCCTCCATCATCCATCCATCCATCCATCATCCATCCATCATCCATCCATCCATCCATCCCTCCATCATCCATCCATCATCCATCCATCATCCATCCATCATCCATCATCCCTCCATCCATCCATCCATCCATCATCCATCCCTACATCATCCCTCCATCCATCCATCCATCCATCCATCCATCATCCATCCATCCATCCATCCCTCCATCATCCATCCATCCATCATCCATCCCTCCATCATCCATCCATCCATCCATCCCTCCATCATCCCTCCATCCATCCATCCATCATCCATCCATCCATCCCTCCATCATCCATCCATCCATCCCTCCATCATCCATCCCTCCATCATCCATCCATCCATCCATCCCTCCATCATCCCTCCATCCATCCATCCATCCATCATCCATCCATCATCCATCCATCATCCATCCATCCCTCCATCATCCCTCCATCCATCATCCATCCATCCATCCATCCCTCCATCATCCATCCATCATCCATCCATCATCCATCCATCATCCATCCATCCCTCCATCATCCATCCATCCCTCCATCATCCCTCCATCCCTCCATCATCCATCCCTCCATCATCCATCCATCCATCCATCCATCATCTATCCATCCATCCATCCCTCCATCATCCATCCATCATCCATCCATCCATCCAAAATTGTTCTGCAACCTCCACATATTTTAGGAAATGTTTTTACTGTGGGTCTAGAAAATCCGTCTCATGAATAAGAAGCGGATATTTTTGGAAGTTTGCTGATATAAATAAATAAAATAGGTCAAGAAAAGTCTTCAATGTTAACGTCTAGCCTCTTGTTAAATCTTAATGTAAAAGGAAACATTCCCAGTCTGTCTGCTCCCTGCTTCAGCCAGGCCACTGACAGGACAGCTATGTTTAACCCAGGAAGTAAGCCATGTAACCGCACTACTGGGACACACTGGACATCCCTGTCCTTCAAACACCTTCCCCTACATATAAAACAGCAGAGGCTGGTCCAAGATGGACTGAAGACAATCCTGGAAGATTCCTTGGATTGGGTGGATTAGAGGAGAGCAGATTTGTGCGTTAGAGTCGCCTAGTCAAAGCACAGATAAAAATCCAACCTAGAATCTGCTTCAAGGCTTGAAAACTAATGTCCACTCATGTTCTGCATTAAGACCTGACTGAGCTTGAGATGTTTTAAGAAGAAGAGGAAGTGAACCCTGAATCATTGTCCTTCAACCCGACTGAGGGTTGAGGTGGTTTGTGACAAAATGAGGAAAAGTTCAGGGGAAGCCATTACTTCTGCAGGATATAGATGATTTTTCTGGCTCTAAAACAGACGTGAAAACTTGCTTTAAGAACCAGTAACTCTGCAGATTGATGTAAATAAACAAACAACTCATCAGTTAATTTGCCCAAAGTATTAAACCATGTTTCTAGATGCAGAGTTTGCTGTAAAGCCGAATCAAAGAGCTCCAGTGGGCGTGAAGGTAGATGGAGAAATGATTAAAACTGAATTATCTAACAGCCGTAATGAAACAGGCAAAACCTCCTCTGTGATACTCTGAGCTATTTCTGAACACAAACACGCGTCTCGCTGAGGTTAGCGCCCGCTGTTTGTCTGAGTAAGACAGAACAAAAAAATAACTCGTCAAGCTGATCTCATGAAGTTCTGTTTTAATTGCTGTGCCGGGCTTTTCTTAGACATTTAATTGCTCTGTTCAAAGCATTCCTCTTACTGCTTTCATGCAGAAGGACTCCTACCATGACTTTGGTTTGCTTACCAGGTCCAACAAAGTATTGAAATGAGAAAATAAACTGAAATCAGAACTAAAGCAAAATCAGGCCTCAAAAATCCAGCAAGAAAAAGTGAACTTTAGATTTCCTGAAATGCATAAATAAATTGATGATACCCAGGTGGAGGGGCTGTAGGCTCCCAGGAGTCTGGGAATCTCTGAGAACAGGTGCATCCAGGGCAGCTCAAAAAGCAGCTGAATGGACAAACTTAAACCGGACATAAACTGTCATCTTTGGATCAGACCGACTTTCAGCTTGATCGTGCGTCCTGTAGTGTACAGGGGGTAACGAGACGCCATCAGCCTCTAAGGACCACCTCCCCATTAGGAATCATGAAGGGAGAATATCTAGCATGTTTGAAATTCAGTCGGCTGTCGTAAGGTGGTCTTGGTCAAATCGCTCAGTGGGAAAACAAGGATTCCTCTTCTTCCTCTCAGAGGGAAACCCAGCATCATGTCGGGGGTGCAATGAGTGAAATAGAGTCCTTTCTGTGAAATTGTCAGACCGTAGTAGCCACGTTTGCTCAGCCATGTCTTTGTCCAAATACGTCGCCGCCTTTTCTTTTCATTGTACGATTTTTTGCCCTTTTTGGGCCGATTTTCAAGTCATGCAAGAATTTTTTGATCGGCCTGACTTTCAGCCTGGTTGTGCGTCCTTTGTTGTGTACTATATGGCGTTAACGAGGGGCGATCTGCCTCTCACGACCATCTCCCGATCAGGAATCGTGAGGTCGGGAGAAAATCAAAGTTTTGAAAGTCGGCTGTTGTAAGGAGGTCCTCGGCAAATCGCTCAGTGCGCAAACAAGGATTCTTCTTCTTCCTCCTCTCAGATGTAAACCCAGAAGCATGGCGGGGGGGCAATGAGTGAAATGGAGTTCTTTCTGTCAAACTGACAGACTGTAGTAGCCACGTTAGCTCAGCCATGTCTTTGTCCAAATACGTCGTCTCCTTTTCTTTTTAGGGCTTACAGAACAAAATCGCACTAATATCCAAGGCATCGCGTTTCACTCTAGTGAGCTTCATATTCCTCTTCTACTGGTTTGGCTTCCAGATAGACGAGTCCGAGTAGCGCCATCTCACTGCGGAGCTGAGTCCCACCTGGTTTTTAGACGTACAGTGTGAGCAGGTAGATCGCGTCAGAGCGTCGGGTCGCACAGCGTGAGAACAAACATCGTGAACTTTGAACTTTTAAACCCTGTGGCTTCATCGTACAGTTTGAGCTGTAGCTGATTTAAAAAAAAAATCATACAGTCTATGCCTGGCTTAAAGGGCTGTTCCTGAGGGGCAGCAGGATACAGCAGCGGATGGCAGAACTGATTGGGGTGATGAGGACGTCACGAAGCTCCAGATCTACAGATTCACCTTCACTCTAATCCTGGAGAATGGTCAGCAAGAAGAGGTGGAGTCAGTGAATTAGATCAAGGAGCCAGGAGACTAAAATGAGCTTCCTACAGAGGGTTCTGCTTTATGAGAAAACATCCATCATGTGACTCTAGAGACTTTGATCTAGCAGATGAAAATTATTTTAAAACTAAAGCTAAAGGAGCAACGCCTTTATTTTAAAGTTATTGGTAAACTAAACCAGTACATTTAAAGATATATATACACAGCTCAAATAACACTCCGTTGATCTGAATGAATCAAATATTCTCAATGAATACTTTGTTCTGTATAAGGTTGGATCTGCTTACAACGAAATCATCAATGGATATTAAATTTATTAACCAATGGATTTCTGTTTTTGGAGTCAGACACAAAATTGGAAAAACCCTCCAGGCTGATCCAACTTTGGAAATGTCAAAATGACGCTCAGTATTGTGTGTAGCCTCCATGACCTCCCTGCAACACCTGAGCAGGTGGAGGATGGTCCCCTGAGGGATCTCACCCAGACCTGGGGTAAAACATCCACCAACTCCTGGACAGTCTGTGGTACAATGTGACGTTGGTGGATGGATGGAGACATGATGTCCCAGATGGGCTCAATTGGATTGAGGTCTGTGGACTGGGCGAGCCAGTTCAAAGCTTCAACTTACAGGAACTGCTGACACACTCCAGCCACGAGGTCTAGCATTGTCCTGCATTAGGAGGAACTAGGAGGCTAACTGCACCAGTAGATGGTCTCACCAGGGGTCTGAGGATCTCATCTCAGAAGAAAAGCCAACAGACACCATAACTGACCCACTGCCCAAATGACCATGATAAAGGATGTTGAAGGGCAGCAGACCTCTCTCCACGGTATCTGAAGACACTGTCACATCTGTCACTGTCCTCAGTGTGAACCTGCTTTCATCCATGGAAAGCACAGGAAGCCAGTAGCGAATTTGCCAATCCTGGTGTTCTCTGGTGAATACCAAGCATCCTGCACGGTTTTGACCTTCATACCATCCTCATGAAATCCCTTTCTAACTGTGGTCTGTTGGAGGTCACTTTGCAGTGGCTCTGGCAGTGCTCCTCCTGTTACTCCTTGAACAAAGGTGGAGGTAGCAGTCCTGCTGCTTGGGTTGTTGCCCTCCTACAGCCTCCTGCCCATATCCTGGTGTACTGGCCTTTCTCCTGATAGCGCCTCCAGTCTCTGGACATTGTGCTGACAGACACAGCAAACCATTTTGCCACTGCTCGCATCGATGTGGCACCCTGGATGAGCTGCAGTACCTGAGGCACTTGTGTGGGTTATACCTGAGCTACTCTAGGTTCTTCTTAGCATTAGCATGTCCTTGCAGCGTCCAGCTTATTTCATTCAGTTCGACAACAGGTCCAACAAGACTTCTCTGTGTTCAGCCCTCTCCTAAACTTGTGTTGCCCCCCCCATCCCACCAGGTGATTTGCTGTTCTAGTTCAAGGATTAGTTTTGATGTTTTATGGGGGAGAGTTTGTCTCTGCGGTCACTGTGGAATCACCTTAATATGGACAAATTTGCTCCCATTATGGTATTGACTTGTAATGGAAGATGAACAAACCAAACCCACTCGAACGAAGCTCAATCAAAGGCTACTAACAGAAAAGGCCAAGCTACTGTCACTGTGATCTGATTGTGCTCTGCTATGGACAATGGATGGATGGACATTAATGCTTTGACTAACACAGGGAGATGAGATTCCCCCTAAAGCTCGAAAATGTCAGACAGTGGGAACAGCTCACTTTAAAATATCCTCGGCTCTGACCTGCATGCTGTGGGAACACCAGAGCCGAGTCAACCCGCTACATTACGTGATACCATTGAACGCAACGTACAGACGTGAACACATCACGCCAGTTGCTTCTGATCTAACAAAAACAAACAACTCTGTTTACATTCAATAAAGAAACAGCTATTTTCAATGGGAAGAGAATTACGTTTATTTGGAGACAGAACACCAAACCTGTGCACCCACCTTATCACACAGCCACATCCAACAAGCTCTGAACTGATGCAACACACTGGATGCTCATTAATGACAGCCATAATTAGGAGAAGAGAAGAGCGCATCACCAAGGTCAGAGGAGAGGAAACAAAGTGAAGGAAACATGGAAATCATGCAGACAGCCCCCCCCTCCAGCTACCCCGCCCACAAGAACCAAACAATTAGTCTGAACTGAAACTTTAGGGGTTGGTGGGATGGAGAAGAGCTGCAGTTTAAAGAGGGTAATGTTTCATTGGGGAGGCTGGGGGACGGTAGCTGGGATAAATGGATGGTGATGGACAAGACAGAGCTGGTTTCAATTGGGGTGGAGGGGGATCGATAGAGACTAGGGGCTCCCCGCGGCTGCCAACGACCTTGAAGGCACCGTGCTGCCTTCACAGGCTGACTGAAAAAAAAAAAAAACCCAATGAGATCTGATCCTGTAAAACCTCTTAAGGTGGAAGGAGAAGAAAGATGGAGGAAAGTACGAATTCAGGAGAGGAGGAAGCTGCTGTTCGCTGCCTCCTCCTCCTCACGCTGATGCTGCTTAATGTGGATTTTCTTTATTCTGTTTTATTTGTGAAAATAGACTCAAACTCCTTCAGGTCAGGAGATATGTGACAAAATACCTGAAGATGAAGAGATGTGAGCACGGCAGAAAAAAAAAAAAACCAAGGTGAGAAACGCTTCCATCTCATTTCAGATTGCTTCGAGAAAATGTGTAAAGATCTAAATGTTACATATAAATCATCCTCCATTGTGATTTAATCTCTGATGCACCAGTCTACAAAACAACAGCTTTCCCATGACATCCTCTCTGAGAGTCCATAATATAGCCGGTGGTCTGCGTATGAAAAATATAATTTAAAATACCTCAATGGGGATGTATCCCTTTAGTCATGGCTGATAGAGACGGGCTAATGTTAGCTCTGGCTGCTGCAGACGGGCTAACGTTAGCCCTGGCTGCTGCAGACGGGCTAATATTAGCTCTGGCTGCTGCAGACGGGCTAACGTTAGCCTTGGCTGTTGCATACGGGCTAACGTCAGCCCTGGCTGCTGCAGACGGGCTAACGTTAGCTCTGGCTGCTGCAGACGGGTAAACGTTAGCTCTGGCTTCTGTAGACGGGCTAACGTTAGCCCTGGCTGCTGCAGACAGGCTAACGTCAGCCCTGGCTGCTGCAGACGGGCTAACGTCAGCCCTGGCTGCTGAAGACAGACTAACGTCAGCCCTGGCCGCTGCAGACGGGCTAACGTTAGCTCTGGCTGCTGCAGACGGGTAAACGTTAGATCTGGCTTCTGCAGACGGGCTAATGTTAGCTCTGGCTTCTGCAGACGGACTAACGTTAGCTCTGGCTGCTGCAGATGGGCTAATGTTAGCTCTGGCTTCTGCAGACGGACTAATGCTAGCCCTGGCTGCTGCAGACGGGCTAACGTTAGCTCTGGCTTCTGCAGACGGACTAAAGTTAGCTGTGGCTGCTGCAGACGGGCTAACGTTAGCCCTGGCTGCTGCATACGGGATAACGTCAGCCCTGGCTGCTGCAGACGGGCTAACGTTAGCTCTGGCTGCTGCAGACGGGTAAACGTTACCTCTGGCTTCTGTAGACGGGCTAACGTTAGCCCTGGCTGCTGCAGACGGGCTAACGTCAGCCCTGGCTGCTGCAGTCGGGCTAACGTCAGCCCTGGCTGCTGCAGACGGGCTAACGTCAGCCCTGGCTGCTGCAGACGGGCTAACGTCAGCCCTGGCTGCTGCAGACGGGCTAACGTCAGCCCTGGCCGCTGCAGACGGGCTAACGTTAGCTCTGGCTGCTGCAGACGGGTAAACGTTAGCTCTGGCTTCTGCAGACGGGCTAATGTTAGCTCTGGCTTCTGCAGACGGACTAACGTTAGCTCTGGCTGCTGCAGACGGGCTAATGTTAGCTGTGGCTTCTGCAGACGGACTAATGCTAGCCCTGGCTGCTGCAGACGGGCTAACGTTAGCTCTGGCTTCTACAGACGGACTAACGTTAGCTCTGGCTGCTGCAGACGGGCTAATGTTAGCTCTGGCTTCTGCAGACGGACTAACGTTAGCTCTGGCTGCTGCAGACGGGCTAATGTTAGCTCTGGCTTCTGCAGACGGACTAATGTTAGCCCTGGCTGCTGCAGACGGGCTAACGTTAGCTCTGGCTTCTGCAGACAGGCTAACGTTAGCCCTGGCTGCTGCAGACGGACTAACGTCAGCCCTGGCCGCTGCAGACGGGCTAACGTTAGCTCTGGCTGCTGCAGACGGGTAAACGTTAGCTCTGGCTGCTGCAGATGGGTAAACGTTAGCTCTGGCTGCTGCAGACGGGCTAACGTTAGCTCTGGCTTCTGCAGACAGACTAACGTTAGCTCTGGCTGCTGCAGACGGACTAACGTTAGCTCTGGCTGCTGCAGACGGGCTAATGTTAGCTCTGGCTTCTGCAGACGGGCTAACGTTAGCTCTGGCTGCTGCAGACGGGCTAACGTTGGCTCTGGCTGCTGCAGACGGGTAAACGTTAGCTTTGGCTTCTGCAGACGGACTAATGTTATTCCTGGCTTCTGCAGACGGGCTAACGTTAGCCCGTGCTGCTGCAGACGGACTAACGTTAGCTCTGGCTGCTGCAGACGGGCTAATGTTAGCTCTGGCTTCTGCAGACGGACTAACATTAGCCCTGGCTGCTGCAGACGAGCTAACGTCAGCCCTGGCTGCTGCAGACGGGCTAACGTTAGCTCTGGCTGCTGCAGACGGGCTAACGTTAGCTCTGGCTGCTGCAGACGGGCTAACGTTAGCTCTGGCTTCTGCAGACGGGCTAATGTTAGCTCTGGCTTCTGCAGATGGGCTAATGTTAGCTCTGGCAGCTGCAGACGGACTAACGTTAGCTCTGGCTGCTGCAGACGGGCTAATGTTAGCTCTGGCTTCTGCAGACGGACTAATGTTAGCCCTGGCTGCTGCAGACGGGCTAACGTTAGCTCTGGCTTCTGCAGACAGGCTAACGTTAGCCCTGGCTGCTGCAGACGGACTAACGTCAGCCCTGGCCGCTGCAGACGGGCTAATGTTAGCTCTGGCTGCTGCAGACAGGTAAACGTTAGCTCTGGCTTCTGCAGACGGGCTAATGTTAGCTCTGGCTTCTGCAGACGGACTAACGTTAGCTCTGGCTGCTGCAGACGGGCTAATGTTAGCTCTGGCTTCTGCAGACGGACTAATGCTAGCCCTGGCTGCTGCAGACGGGCTAACATTAGCTCTGGCTTCTGCAGATGGACTAACGTTAGCTCTGGCTGCTGCAGACGGGCTAATGTTAGCTCTGGCTTCTGCAGACGGACTAACGTTAGCTCTGGCTGCCGCAGACGGGCTAACGTTAGCTCTGGCTTCTGCAGACGGACTAATGTTAGTCCTGGCTTCTGCAGACGGGCTAACGTTAGCCCGTGCTGCTGCAGACGGACTAACGTTAGCTCTGGCTGCTGCAGACGGGCTAATGTTAGCTCTGGCTTCTGCAGACGGACTAACATTAGCCCTGGCTGCTGCAGACGAGCTAACGTCAGCCCTGGCTGCTGCAGACGGGCTAACGTTAGCTCTGGCTGCTGCAGACGGGCTAACGTTAGCTCTGGCTGCTGCAGACGGGCTAATGTTAGCTCTGGCTTCTGCAGACGGGCTAATGTTAGCTCTGGCTTCTGCAGATGGGCTAATGTTAGCTCTGGCAGCTGCAGACGGACTAACGTTAGCTCTGGCTGCTGCAGACGGGCTAATGTTAGCTCTGGCTTCTGCAGACGGACTAATGTTAGCCCTGGCTGCTGCAGACGGGCTAACGTTAGCTCTGGCTTCTGCAGACAGGCTAACGTTAGCCCTGGCTGCTGCAGACGGACTAAGGTCAGCCCTGGCCGCTGCAGACGGGCTAACGTTAGCTCTGGCTGCTGCAGACGGGTAAACGTTAGCTCTGGCTTCTGCAGACGGGCTAATGTTAGCTCTGGCTTCTGCAGACGGACTAACGTTAGCTCTGGCTGCTGCAGACGGGCTAATGTTAGCTCTGGCTTCTGCAGACGGACTAATGCTAGCCCTGGCTGCTGCAGACGGGCTAACATTAGCTCTGGCTTCTGCAGATGGACTAACGTTAGCTCTGGCTGCTGCAGACGGGCTAATGTTAGCTCTGGCTTCTGCAGACGGACTAACGTTAGCTCTGGCTGCTGCAGACGGGCTAATGTTAGCTCTGGCTTCTGCAGACGGGCTAACGTTAGCTCTGGCTGCTGCAGACGGGCTAATGTTAGCTCTGGCTGCTGCAGAGGGGCTAACGTTGGCTCTGGCTGCTGCAGACGGGTAAACGTTAGCTTTGGCTTCTGCAGACAGGCTAATGTTAGCTCTGGCTTCTGCAGACGGACTAACGTTAGCTCTGACTGCTGCAGACGGGCTAACGTTAGCTCTGGCTTCTGCAGACGGACTAATGTTAGCTCTGGCTTCTGCAGACAGGCTAACGTTAGCCCTGGCTGCTGCAGACGGACTAACGTCAGCCCTGGCCGCTGCAGACGGGCTAACGTTAGCTCTGGCTGCTGCAGATGGGTAAACGTTAGCTCTGGCTGCTGCAGATGGGTAAACGTTAGCTCTGGCTGCTGCAGACGGGCTAACGTTAGCTCTGGCTTCTGCAGACAGACTAACGTTAGCTCTGGCTGCTGCAGACGGGCTAATGTTAGCTCTGGCTTCTGCAGACGGGCTAACGTTAGCTCTGGCTGCTGCAGATGGGCTAATGTTAGCTCTGGCTGCTGCAGACGGGCTAACGTTGGCTCTGGCTGCTGCAGACGGGTAAACGTTAGCTTTGGCTTCTGCAGACAGGCTAATGTTAGCTCTGGCTTCTGCAGACGGACTACAGTAGCTCTGGCTGCTGCAGACGGGCTAACGTTAGCTCTGGCTTCTGCAGACGGACTAATGTTAGTCCTGGCTTCTGCAGATGGGCTAACGTTAGCCCGTGCTGCTGCAGACGGACTAACGTTAGCTCTGGCTGCTGCAGACGGGCTAATGTTAGCTCTGGCTTCTGCAGACGGACTAACATTAGCCCTGGCTGCTGCAGACGAGCTAACGTCAGCCCTGGCTGCTGCAGACGGGCTAACGTTAGCTCTGGCTGCTGCAGACGGGCTAACGTTAGCTCTGGCTGCTGCAGACGGGCTAATGTTAGCTCTGGCTTCTGCAGACGGGCTAATGTTAGCTCTGGCTTCTGCAGATGGGCTAATGTTAGCTCTGGCAGCTGCAGACGGACTAACGTTAGCTCTGGCTGCTGCAGACGGGCTAACGTTAGCTCTGGCTTCTGCAGACAGGCTAACGTTAGCCCTGGCTGCTGCAGACGGACTAACGTCAGCCCTGGCCGCTGCAGACGGGCTAACGTTAGCTCTGGCTGCTGCAGACGGGTAAACGTTAGCTCTGGCTTCTGCAGACGGGCTAATGTTAGCTCTGGCTTCTGCAGACGGACTAACGTTAGCTCTGGCTGCTGCAGACGGGCTAATGTTAGCTCTGGCTTCTGCAGACGGACTAATGCTAGCCCTGGCTGCTGCAGACGGGCTAACATTAGCTCTGGCTTCTGCAGATGGACTAACGTTAGCTCTGGCTGCTGCAGACGGGCTAATGTTAGCTCTGGCTTCTGCAGACGGACTAACGTTAGCTCTGGCTGCTGCAGACGGGCTAATGTTAGCTCTGGCTTCTGCAGACGGGCTAACGTTAGCTCTGGCTGCTGCAGACGGGCTAATGTTAGCTCTGGCTGCTGCAGAGGGGCTAACGTTGGCTCTGGCTGCTGCAGACGGGCTAACGTTAGCTCTGGCTTCTGCAGACAGACTAACGTTAGCTCTGGCTGCTGCAGACGGACTAACGTTAGCTCTGGCTGCTGCAGACGGGCTAATGTTAGCTCTGGCTTCTGCAGACGGGCTAACGTTAGCTCTGGCTGCTGCAGACGGGCTAACGTTGGCTCTGGCTGCTGCAGATGGGTAAACGTTAGCTTTGGCTTCTGCAGACAGGCTAATGTTAGCTCTGGCTTCTGCAGACGGACTAACGTTAGCTCTGGCTGCTGCAGACGGGCTAACGTTAGCTCTGGCTTCTGCAGACGGGCTAACGTTAGCTCTGGCTTCTGCAGACAGGCTAACGTTAGCCCTGGCTGCTGCAGACGGACTAACGTCAGCCCTGGCCGCTGCAGACGGGCTAACGTTAGCTCTGGCTGCTGCAGATGGGTAAACGTTAGCTCTGGCTGCTGCAGATGGGTAAACGTTAGCTCTGGCTGCTGCAGACGGGCTAACGTTAGCTCTGGCTTCTGCAGACAGACTAACGTTAGCTCTGGCTGCTGCAGACGGGCTAATGTTAGCTCTGGCTTCTGCAGACGGGCTAACGTTAGCTCTGGCTGCTGCAGATGGGCTAATGTTAGCTCTGGCTGCTGCAGACGGGCTAACGTTGGCTCTGGCTGCTGCAGACGGGTAAACGTTAGCTTTGGCTTCTGCAGACAGGCTAATGTTAGCTCTGGCTTCTGCAGACGGACTACAGTAGCTCTGGCTGCTGCAGACGGGCTAACGTTAGCTCTGGCTTCTGCAGACGGACTAATGTTAGTCCTGGCTTCTGCAGACGGGCTAACGTTAGCCCGTGCTGCTGCAGACGGACTAACGTTAGCTCTGGCTGCTGCAGACGGGCTAATGTTAGCTCTGGCTTCTGCAGACGGACTAACATTAGCCCTGGCTGCTGCAGACGAGCTAACGTCAGCCCTGGCTGCTGCAGACGGGCTAACGTTAGCTCTGGCTGCTGCAGACGGGCTAACGTTAGCTCTGGCTGCTGCAGACGGGCTAATGTTAGCTCTGGCTTCTGCAGACGGGCTAATGTTAGCTCTGGCTTCTGCAGATGGGCTAATGTTAGCTCTGGCAGCTGCAGACGGACTAACGTTAGCTCTGGCTGCTGCAGACGGGCTAATGTTAGCTCTGGCTTCTGCAGACGGACTAATGTTAGCCCTGGCTGCTGCAGACGGGCTAACGTTAGCTCTGGCTTCTGCAGACAGGCTAACGTTAGCCCTGGCTGCTGCAGACGGACTAACGTCAGCCCTGGCCGCTGCAGACGGGCTAACGTTAGCTCTGGCTGCTGCAGACGGGTAAACGTTAGCTCTGGCTTCTGCAGACGGGCTAATGTTAGCTCTGGCTTCTGCAGACGGACTAACGTTAGCTCTGGCTGCTGCAGACGGGCTAATGTTAGCTCTGGCTTCTGCAGACGGAGTAATGCTAGCCCTGGCTGCTGCAGACGGGCTAACATTAGCTCTGGCTTCTGCAGATGGACTAACGTTAGCTCTGGCTGCTGCAGACGGGCTAATGTTAGCTCTGGCTTCTGCAGACGGACTAACGTTAGCTCTGGCTGCTGCAGACGGGCTAATGTTAGCTCTGGCTTCTGCAGACGGGCTAACGTTAGCTCTGGCTGCTGCAGACGGGCTAATGTTAGCTCTGGCTGCTGCAGAGGGGCTAACGTTGGCTCTGGCTGCTGCAGACGGGCTAACGTTAGCTCTGGCTTCTGCAGACAGACTAACGTTAGCTCTGGCTGCTGCAGACGGACTAACGTTAGCTCTGGCTGCTGCAGACGGGCTAATGTTAGCTCTGGCTTCTGCAGACGGACTAACGTTAGCTCTGGCTGCTGCAGACGGGCTAATGTTAGCTCTGGCTTCTGCAGACGGGCTAACGTTAGCTCTGGCTGCTGCAGACGGGCTAATGTTAGCTCTGGCTGCTGCAGAGGGGCTAACGTTGGCTCTGGCTGCTGCAGACGGGCTAACGTTAGCTCTGGCTTCTGCAGACAGACTAACGTTAGCTCTGGCTGCTGCAGACGGACTAACGTTAGCTCTGGCTGCTGCAGACGGGCTAATGTTAGCTCTGGCTTCTGCAGACGGGCTAACGTTAGCTCTGGCTGCTGCAGACGGGCTAACGTTGGCTCTGGCTGCTGCAGATGGGTAAACGTTAGCTTTGGCTTCTGCAGACAGGCTAATGTTAGCTCTGGCTTCTGCAGACGGACTAACGTTAGCTCTGGCTGCTGCAGACGGGCTAACGTTAGCTCTGGCTTCTGCAGACGGGCTAACGTTAGCTCTGGCTTCTGCAGACAGGCTAACGTTAGCCCTGGCTGCTGCAGACGGACTAACGTCAGCCCTGGCCGCTGCAGACGGGCTAACGTTAGCTCTGGCTGCTGCAGATGGGTAAACGTTAGCTCTGGCTGCTGCAGATGGGTAAACGTTAGCTCTGGCTGCTGCAGACGGGCTAACGTTAGCTCTGGCTTCTGCAGACAGACTAACGTTAGCTCTGGCTGCTGCAGACGGGCTAATGTTAGCTCTGGCTTCTGCAGACGGGCTAACGTTAGCTCTGGCTGCTGCAGATGGGCTAATGTTAGCTCTGGCTGCTGCAGACGGGCTAACGTTGGCTCTGGCTGCTGCAGACGGGTAAACGTTAGCTTTGGCTTCTGCAGACAGGCTAATGTTAGCTCTGGCTTCTGCAGACGGACTACAGTAGCTCTGGCTGCTGCAGACGGGCTAACGTTAGCTCTGGCTTCTGCAGACGGACTAATGTTAGTCCTGGCTTCTGCAGACGGGCTAACGTTAGCCCGTGCTGCTGCAGACGGACTAACGTTAGCTCTGGCTGCTGCAGACGGGCTAATGTTAGCTCTGGCTTCTGCAGACGGACTAACATTAGCCCTGGCTGCTGCAGACGAGCTAACGTCAGCCCTGGCTGCTGCAGACGGGCTAACGTTAGCTCTGGCTGCTGCAGACGGGCTAACGTTAGCTCTGGCTGCTGCAGACGGGCTAATGTTAGCTCTGGCTTCTGCAGACGGGCTAATGTTAGCTCTGGCTTCTGCAGATGGGCTAATGTTAGCTCTGGCAGCTGCAGACGGACTAACGTTAGCTCTGGCTGCTGCAGACGGGCTAATGTTAGCTCTGGCTTCTGCAGACGGACTAATGTTAGCCCTGGCTGCTGCAGACGGGCTAACGTTAGCTCTGGCTTCTGCAGACAGGCTAACGTTAGCCCTGGCTGCTGCAGACGGACTAACGTCAGCCCTGGCCGCTGCAGACGGGCTAACGTTAGCTCTGGCTGCTGCAGACGGGTAAACGTTAGCTCTGGCTTCTGCAGACGGGCTAATGTTAGCTCTGGCTTCTGCAGACGGACTAACGTTAGCTCTGGCTGCTGCAGACGGGCTAATGTTAGCTCTGGCTTCTGCAGACGGAGTAATGCTAGCCCTGGCTGCTGCAGACGGGCTAACATTAGCTCTGGCTTCTGCAGATGGACTAACGTTAGCTCTGGCTGCTGCAGACGGGCTAATGTTAGCTCTGGCTTCTGCAGACGGACTAACGTTAGCTCTGGCTGCTGCAGACGGGCTAATGTTAGCTCTGGCTTCTGCAGACGGGCTAACGTTAGCTCTGGCTGCTGCAGACGGGCTAATGTTAGCTCTGGCTGCTGCAGAGGGGCTAACGTTGGCTCTGGCTGCTGCAGACGGGCTAACGTTAGCTCTGGCTTCTGCAGACAGACTAACGTTAGCTCTGGCTGCTGCAGACGGACTAACGTTAGCTCTGGCTGCTGCAGACGGGCTAATGTTAGCTCTGGCTTCTGCAGACGGGCTAACGTTAGCTCTGGCTGCTGCAGACGGGCTAACGTTGGCTCTGGCTGCTGCAGATGGGTAAACGTTAGCTTTGGCTTCTGCAGACAGGCTAATGTTAGCTCTGGCTTCTGCAGACGGACTAACGTTAGCTCTGGCTGCTGCAGACGGGCTAACGTTAGCTCTGGCTTCTGCAGACGGACTAATGTTAGTCCTGGCTTCTGCAGACGGGCTAACGTTAGCCCGTGCTGCTGCAGACGGACTAACGTTAGCTCTGGCTGCTGCAGACGGGCTAATGTTAGCTCTGGCTTCTGCAGACGGACTAACATTAGCCCTGGCTGCTGCAGACGAGCTAACGTCAGCCCTGGCTGCTGCAGACGGGCTAACGTTAGCTCTGGCTGCTGCAGACGGGCTAACGTTAGCTCTGGCTGCTGCAGACGGGCTAATGTTAGCTTTGGCTTCTGCAGACGGGCTAATGTTAGCTCTGGCTTCTGCAGATGGGCTAATGTTAGCTCTGGCAGCTGCAGACGGACTAACGTTAGCTCTGGCTGCTGCAGACGGGCTAATGTTAGCTCTGGCTTCTGCAGACGGACTAATGTTAGCCCTGGCTGCTGCAGACGGGCTAACGTTAGCTCTGGCTTCTGCAGACAGGCTAACGTTAGCCCTGGCTGCTGCAGACGGACTAAGGTCAGCCCTGGCCGCTGCAGACGGGCTAACGTTAGCTCTGGCTGCTGCAGACGGGTAAACGTTAGCTCTGGCTTCTGCAGACGGGCTAATGTTAGCTCTGGCTTCTGCAGACGGACTAACGTTAGCTCTGGCTGCTGCAGACGGGCTAATGTTAGCTCTGGCTTCTGCAGACGGACTAATGCTAGCCCTGGCTGCTGCAGACGGGCTAACATTAGCTCTGGCTTCTGCAGATGGACTAACGTTAGCTCTGGCTGCTGCAGACGGGCTAATGTTAGCTCTGGCTTCTGCAGACGGACTAACGTTAGCTCTGGCTGCTGCAGACGGGCTAATGTTAGCTCTGGCTTCTGCAGACGGGCTAACGTTAGCTCTGGCTGCTGCAGACGGGCTAATGTTAGCTCTGGCTGCTGCAGAGGGGCTAACGTTGGCTCTGGCTGCTGCAGACGGGTAAACGTTAGCTTTGGCTTCTGCAGACAGGCTAATGTTAGCTCTGGCTTCTGCAGACGGACTAACGTTAGCTCTGACTGCTGCAGACGGGCTAACGTTAGCTCTGGCTTCTGCAGACGGACTAATGTTAGCCCTGGCTGCTGCAGACGGGCTAACGTTAGCTCTGGCTTCTGCAGACAGGCTAACGTTAGCCCTGGCTGCTGCAGACGGACTAACGTCAGCCCTGGCCGCTGCAGACGGGCTAACGTTAGCTCTGGCTGCTGCAGATGGGTAAACGTTAGCTCTGGCTGCTGCAGATGGGTAAACGTTAGCTCTGGCTGCTGCAGACGGGCTAACGTTAGCTCTGGCTTCTGCAGACAGACTAACGTTAGCTCTGGCTGCTGCAGACGGGCTAATGTTAGCTCTGGCTTCTGCAGACGGGCTAACGTTAGCTCTGGCTGCTGCAGATGGGCTAATGTTAGCTCTGGCTGCTGCAGACGGGCTAACGTTGGCTCTGGCTGCTGCAGACGGGTAAACGTTAGCTTTGGCTTCTGCAGACAGGCTAATGTTAGCTCTGGCTTCTGCAGACGGACTACAGTAGCTCTGGCTGCTGCAGACGGGCTAACGTTAGCTCTGGCTTCTGCAGACGGACTAATGTTAGTCCTGGCTTCTGCAGACGGGCTAACGTTAGCCCGTGCTGCTGCAGACGGACTAACGTTAGCTCTGGCTGCTGCAGACGGGCTAATGTTAGCTCTGGCTTCTGCAGACGGACTAACATTAGCCCTGGCTGCTGCAGACGAGCTAACGTCAGCCCTGGCTGCTGCAGACGGGCTAACGTTAGCTCTGGCTGCTGCAGACGGGCTAACGTTAGCTCTGGCTGCTGCAGACGGGCTAATGTTAGCTCTGGCTTCTGCAGACGGGCTAATGTTAGCTCTGGCTTCTGCAGATGGGCTAATGTTAGCTCTGGCAGCTGCAGACGGACTAACGTTAGCTCTGGCTGCTGCAGACGGGCTAATGTTAGCTCTGGCTTCTGCAGACGGACTAATGTTAGCCCTGGCTGCTGCAGACGGGCTAACGTTAGCTCTGGCTTCTGCAGACAGGCTAACGTTAGCCCTGGCTGCTGCAGACGGACTAACGTCAGCCCTGGCCGCTGCAGACGGGCTAACGTTAGCTCTGGCTGCTGCAGACGGGTAAACGTTAGCTCTGGCTTCTGCAGACGGGCTAATGTTAGCTCTGGCTTCTGCAGACAGACTAACGTTAGCTCTGGCTGCTGCAGACGGGCTAATGTTAGCTCTGGCTTCTGCAGACGGACTAATGCTAGCCCTGGCTGCTGCAGACGGGCTAACATTAGCTCTGGCTTCTGCAGATGGACTAACGTTAGCTCTGGCTGCTGCAGACGGGCTAATGTTAGCTCTGGCTTCTGCAGACGGACTAACGTTAGCTCTGGCTGCTGCAGACGGGCTAATGTTAGCTCTGGCTTCTGCAGACGGGCTAACGTTAGCTCTGGCTGCTGCAGACGGGCTAATGTTAGCTCTGGCTGCTGCAGAGGGGCTAACGTTGGCTCTGGCTGCTGCAGACGGGTAAACGTTAGCTTTGGCTTCTGCAGACAGGCTAATGTTAGCTCTGGCTTCTGCAGACGGACTAACGTTAGCTCTGACTGCTGCAGACGGGCTAACGTTAGCTCTGGCTTCTGCAGACCGACTAATGTTAGTCCTGGCTTCTGCAGACGGGCTAACGTTAGCCCTGGCTGCTGCAGACGGACTAACATTAGCTCTGGCTGCTGCAGACGGGCTAATGTTAGCTCTGGCTTCTGCAGACGGGCTAATGTTAGCTCTGGCTGCTGCAGACGGGTAAACGTTAGCTCTGGCTTCTGCAGACGGGCTAAAGTTAGCTCTGGCTTCTGCAGACGGACTAACGTTAGCTCTGGCTTCTGCAGACGGACTAATGTTAGCCCTGGCTGCTGCAGATGGGCTAACGTTAGCTCTGGCTTCTGCAGACGGACTAACGTTAGCTCTGGCTGCTGCAGACGGGCTAACGTCAGCCCTGGCTGTTGCAGACGGGCTAACGTCAGCCCTGGCCGCTGCAGACGGGCTAACGTTAGCTCTGGCTTCTGCAGACGGGTAAACGTTAGCTCTGGCTTCTGCAGACGGGCTAATGTTAGCTCTGGCTTCTGCAGACGGACTAACATTAGCCCTGGCTGCTGCAGACGGGCTAACGTTGGCCCTGGCTGCTGCAGACGGGCTAACGTCAGCCCTGGCCGCTGCAGACGGACTAATGTTAGCCCTGGCTGCTGCAGACGGGCTAACGTTAGCTCTGGCTTCTGCAGACGGGCTAACGTTAGCCCTGGCTGCTGCAGACGGACTAACGTTAGCTCTGGCTGCTGCAGACGGGCTAATGTTAGCTCTGGCTTCTGCAGACGAACTAATGTTAGCCCTGGCTGCTGCAGACGGGCTAACGTTAGCTCTGGCTTCTGCAGACGGGCTAACGTTAGCCCTGGCTGCTGCAGACGGTTAGCCCTAGCTTTAACTTAACACTCTAACCTGGAAGCTGCTGCTGCAGCAGTGCATGCTGGGACAGCTGTCAGTGTGAAGAACGGACGAGTACACATACTGAGAAACAGCCAATAGTCTTAGGATTATTTGCAGTGATCAATCATGTTTTTAGTTGTGTAGAATTTTTATTAATACATAAAAGGCTTTTAAATTAATGAATAAATATGATGTTGACTGACTAATGAAACGGTACACAGATTTATTAGTTTAAGCCTCCTTCAACCCTTAATTTCCCACTCTAGGACAATAATGGTATTTCTATCCTATTCTTGGTAGATCTGAGGTGAAACAAAGATGGAGGCATCAATCCTCTCCCCATCAGTTGATTGCAGTCAATATTCTCCCTCTCGTCTCCATCCTCATCCGGACAGATGCTGAACAAATAGCTAAACGTAATTCCTTCTTCAAAGCCTCTGGTCCTTTTTCCATCCCTTCCCTCTCCAGGGCCAGAAAACAGCCGAAATCAATTAGTATTCTGTTAGACAGCTGCGATGTGTGCGAGTGTGAACTCCAAGCTTTCCTCTCTCGTTAATCTCGCCACTTAGATCCCTCCTAATTGGGACGGACAGTCAGACGGAGGTGATGGAGGATGGGAGAAAAATCAGAGGGCAGGAAGGAAGAAGAGTTTTGAACCGCCGACGGAAAAACACAAACATTAGGAATGAATCCCAACAGTCATTAATACGCCACACAATATTCATAAGATGTAGGAATGAATGTTTAAATGAATATTCAGCATACTATAAAGGAGCTCTACCTCCCACTCATCCAGAGCAACATAAATAAAGCCAGCTTTCCCTCTGGTGTTTCCAGTGTGTCTAGATTTTCTACAAACATTATAAAATCATGTTTGTTTTAATCTAATGCAAGCCTTTCAGTAAAACATAACTGAGTAAAAGAAAACAGCCTTTCACATCAGTGTGAGAGGACAAACATGCCGTTTCCTGGCTTCTGTTATGAATGTTTTACATGATTTATTAAACGGTGGTAGGCCTCCTCTGTAGCACTCTGACATCTGGGCATTGGGAAAAATGATTTGGTCACCTGAGCCAGGTGATGCACCAGTTAAGCTTTATGAGGGTCTGTTTACGACCTCAGACCAATCATACACCCTTAGAAGGCATGTTTTCAGCTGCATGACAGACGATTAATTAAAGACGGAGAGAATTTTTCAGTTTTCCAGAAAACATGGATGCTAGCGTTATTTAACATCCTTTGAAATACTAATCTAACATGAATTACCAACTTAATGCAGGGATTAAAGCAAAACTAAATCCTGAGCCTGAACTTTTTGGACACAGGCGAGAAACTCATATATGTATGTATTTATATATATATATATATATATATATATATACAGTATATATATATGTAGAGAGAGAAAGAGGCAGAGGACTAGTGAGCATGAGAGCCACTACTGAGCATAAAACATCCAAGATCCATAAATCTATCAAGGACAAGGCTCCAACAGACGACTAACCTGACTCTGCCAGATGGATTTGCTCCGCATATCCATCTGGAAACCTTCTGTTGAAGTAATTTTGGGAAGGGGCGAAAATACTGGTTAGCTGATTGGCCTATGTTGGTGATAGACGGGCCAAATAAACCAATCAGATCAACGAAGCATATGACGTACTAACAGAGTGACGACGAAAACACAACCGCAAGCCAGGCTACTCTTGCCAAAACCAGTCGGGAGAAGAGCAAAAACATCTTTCCCTCTGAGAAAAGCCTCCAGAGCAGTGTTTTGCTCTTCTTTCAGTGAAGAAATACTCTGTAATTCCGATAAAACTTGCTCGATAGCCACGCTAACGCTAGTTTCATCGGCTGAAGCCGCCATGTTCTTTAGACTGAACTGTCGCGCTTCTCGTTGCGTCACACCTCAACCCGCCTCAAAGCCAACGCTGATTGGACGTTCGTTTGGTGAACGGCTCCAAATTTTCTTCAACGGAGAGTCTCCAGACTGATCTGCGAGTGAAACCTTGAAAGCTCGCGAGATCAGGATGGTCTCACGAGGCTAACAGACGACATCCTCACTGAATGTCTCAGACAATGGAGAACAGAAGATGAGGTGCCAGAGAATCCGTCATAGGAGGATCAGCTCCTACATGGGAGGAACCACCGGAACATAATCAAAGTGGCAGATATCAGGTAATCCTACCAATGGCTAGACAAAGCCATACTGAAGAACACCACAGAGGCACTCATCATGGCTGCACAGGAGCAGACCCTGAGCACCAGAGCAATAGAGGCCCAGATCTACCACACCAGACAAGACCCCAGGTGCAGACTGTGCAAAGAGGCCACTGAGACAATCCAGCTCATAACTGCAGGGTGAAGATGCTGGCAGGGAAAGCTAACATGGAGCGCCATAACCAAGCGGCTGGAATAGAATACAGGAACATCTGTGCAGAGTACAGCTGGAAACCCCAAGGTCACAGTGGGAAACACCTCCAAAGGTGGCAGAGAATGATCGAGCCAAGATCCTGTGGGACTTCCAGATACAGGGTAAATATTACATTATTGAGGCTCATAAGGTCTAAATCTGCAAATGGTTATAATACCAGCACACAAAACATTTAAAATATTATATAAAACTAAATTGCAATCTCACATAGCTAATTTTATGTAACAGGAAATAGTTTTTGCTAATTAGATTTTAGCATGACAAACTAATGGACGTTATTGATTTTACAGTAAGTGTTTTTACAGATGGTCCCTCAGCAAGGAAAAGGGTTTCATACCAGTTAATAGCAGGAGGCAGCTGTGACACGCAGCTGTTTTAGGTTCAAAAAGAACGCAGATTTTTTATAACCAGTAAGTTTTAAATGATTTAGATAAAAAAAAAAGTTGATTAATCTTTTGGATTTCATCACTTGAGATTATTTTACATAGAAATTGTCTGCCTGGCTGTGTGTTTCCTGGACAAGCCCGCCTTTTACAGTTGCCTTTTGTATCTATGCTTCTTTTTCTATGTCTGCTTCTGTCTCCTTGAACCCCAGTGGGCCTCAGCAGATGGCCGCTCACACTGAGCCTGGTTCTGCTGGAGGTTTCTTCCTGTTCAAAGGGAGTTTTTCCTCTCCACTTTCGCTACAAGCATGCTTAGTGTGAGGGATTGCTGAAGAGTCAATGAGTCGATGCAATCAGCTGGTTTTCCTTAGATAGAAAACTTTGAATCAATTTGACTGGATGATCTGGTTGAATCATCTCTATAAAGTGACCTGAGATGACATGATGTGAATTGGAGCTATAGAAATAAACTGAATAGAATAGTTGATTGACTGATGGATGTTCTGACTGGTTTGCTAACAGAGTCATGATTGTCTGACTTGTTTGAGCGGCTAACTAACTAACTAACTAACCAGCACACTGAAAGTTGGCAGACCTACTAACGTGTTTAAACCAGAGCTGCAGTGCAGAAACAGGACAAGTCCAAAGGCCAGGCCTGCGTTTCTCTCCCAGCAGGTTTCATCAGTGTGATGTTTTTACTTCACAGGGTGAAGCGCTGACAGCTGCAGCTCATCATGAATGCTGCCTGAGATCTCAGTAACATCCACAAAGTCCTGTCCTTAACTCGCTGTGATGGTACATGTCCCTCCTACGGGTCCACAGAGCACTACATGGTCACAGACTGAAAAACATCGGATATTTTCTGCGCCTCGGCAGGCAGAGCCCTCAGGTCATCTGGAAGAGATTTAGGGAGTTTTTTCCGAGGATAGATTCCAGGCTGAAGGATCTTTTAACGCTCACCATCTGTCGTAGAAACTGCCTGAATATCTAAAGTCTGCTAAATCTAACAGCACCGTAACTTCGACTGTGAGGTCATTCAGATCAAAGGTCTGCAACCTGCAGCTCCAGCGCAAATGTGGCTGTTCGGACCCTCCCCCAGCGGATCTTAATAGTGGCTAAAATGTATATAAAGACTTAAATAATGTGCTATAATAAATACCAATAATAACAGCTTTAATGTGGAAAATAATGAGATTAAAATAGCCAGAAATGTGTTTTAAGATACATTTTTCTTTGGATTAGTGTGGAAATAAGTTGTTTTAATATTATTTTAAAAGCTAAAATTGCATTCGCTGTTGATTGTTTAAGATGGTATGATGGTGTATTAGGGCCAGGCTAGAGATTTTTTATATTATTTCGAGAATAAAGTCATAATATTATGAGATTCTTATAATTTTATTATGAGAATCTCATAATATTATGACTTTATTCTCGAAATATAATAGAAAAAAGTTGTAAAATTACGAGAATAAAGTCGTAATATGAGTCGTATTTTCTGACAACTCTCACTAGAAGCCCTTTCTTCCCTAAAATGAGGAATGTGGAGCATTATGTGAAGTTCTACTTTAGCATCGGTTTGAAAAATCAGGAAATCTTTTAGCAGCAGCATTAAACTAGGCAGGATGTCAAAGTGGACTCTGGTTTCTGATTGGTGGAGCTGGTCTGATGTCATCTGCTGGGCAGAGCTCCAAGCTCTCTTTCTGAAACGGGTTGTTGTATGATGACTTTATTCTCGTAATGTTACGACTTTATTCTCGTACTGTTACGACTTTATCCCTACACTGTTAAAACTTTATTCCCGCACTGTTACGACTTTATTCCCGCACTGTTACGACTTTATTCTCGTACTGTTACGACTTTATTCCTGCATGGTTACGACTTTATTCCCGCACTGTTACGACTTTATTCTCGTACTGCTACGACTTTAATCTCGTACTGTTACGACTTTATTCTCGTACTGTTACGACTTTATTCCCTATTCCCGCACTCTTACGACTTTATTCCTGCAATGTTACGACTTTATTCCCGTACTGTTACGACTTTATTCCCGCACTGTTACGACTTTATTCTCGTACTGTTACGACTTTATTTTCGTACTGCTACGACTTTATTCCCGTACTGTTACGACTTTATTCCCGCACTGTTACGTCTTTATTCTCGTACTGCTACGACTTTAATCTCGTACTGTTACGACTTTATTCTCGCACTGTTACGACTTTATTCCCTATTCCCGCACTCTTACGACTTTATTCCTGCAATGTTACGACTTTATTCCCGTACTGTTACGACTTTATTCCCGCACTGTTACAACTTTATTCTCGTACTGTTACGACTTTATTTTCGTACTGCTACGACTTTATTCTCGTACTGTTACGACTTTATTCCAACAGTGTTACAACTTTATTCCAGCAGTGTTACAACTTTATTCCCACACTGTTACGACTTTATTCCTGTACTGTTACGACTTTATTCCCGCACTGTTACAACTTTATTCCTTTACTGTTACGACTTTATTCCCTCAATGTTACGACTTTATTCCCAGACTGCTACGACTTTATTCTCGTACTGTTACGACTTTATTCCCGCACTGTTACGACTTTATTCCCGCACTGTTACGACTTTATTCTCGTACTATTACGACTTTATTCCCGCACTGTTACGACTTTATTCTCGTACTGTTACGACTTTATTTCCTCAATGCTACGACTTTATTCCCGTACTGTTACGACTTTATTCTCGTACTGCTATGACTTTATTCTCGTACTGCTATGACTTTATTCTTGTATTGTTATGACTTTATTTTCATACTGTTACGACTTTATTCTGGAATAAAAAAAATAAAAAAATCTTTAGCCTGGCCCTAATACCCCGATATAAGATGGCATGGATGTGGATAATTATGAATTATCCGTTTTGGATATGAAAAGGGAGGACTTCATATCCACGTCATTAGAAACTTCAGTTAGTTTATCAGGAAAAAAAAATTCATGTTTATGTTTTCATAAAAGTGGTTTCTGTTTTATTCAATAATCAAAGTTAGGGTTTGTTCTCTTTAATCCTAAAGCACATTTTGGAGCTTTTTGAAGGAAACTTTGAACATTTTATCATATTTATAAGAAATGATTCAGTCATGGTTAATTATAAACAGTGGCGGTTCTAGACCAAATATAGCAGGGGGCCAGGAGGGGGCCGGCATGTTTTCATGGGGGAAAGCATGAAATAAAAACAGGGCAGGGGACTCAAATATATTACGATAGCTGCATGGAGTGAAATTTCTATTAAATTAGGTTTGATTCAAATTCTATGTCTTATAGGTTAATATACAATCGGAATTTAGGAATTTTACATGTTTTTGATTTAATTGAAGTCAAAAAAATTTTTTTTTTTTATAAAATCATAATTATTCCTCATTAAAAATGGATAAACTCAGCTGTTAGCAAAGCAGTTATTTTTTATTGCTTTGAAAAAAACCTTCAGCAGATGAAAACTGGGATCTTATCTCAGTACCACTGAAGCTATCACCTTATTGTTTTTAAATAATTAGAAAAAACAGAATTTGTAAAGAAAAAAATAAAATAGATCCAAAGGACCAATCAGTAGCCATGTCTGTGCCAGCAGATATCATCATTAGAACTTCTTTGAGGTTTATGTCTTCAGTACAGGGGCCAGGACAGGGGCCATAACAGGGTCTACAGGGGCACTGGCCCCCCGTTGGCCCCTGTCTAGAACCGCCTGTGATTATAAAGATATTGTGAAGGTTTTGTAAGATGAACCGGATCATTCTGATTATTTCAAAGTGCTTGTAAACGTTTGGTAACCTTTCAGACTGTGACCTCTGACCTGCAGGTGAAGGATGGGTACCAGTTAGCAGACTGGGACCAGTGTTCCTGCTTCACTGGGCAAACGGACTAATTGATGCGTATGTATTAATAGATCACAGGCAGCCCTCGCTGAGCCGCTGAGCCGTCGCTGCTCTGGAGAAAAACAGGACAGAATAAACAAGCGAGAGAGAGAAGAGCTCCGTCGTCACTTTGCTTTTATTCATTTGTTCTGTCAGAAGGAATCCAGCAGAGGACACGGTCCGATGCTGACCTCAGCGGGCGTCATGGCGACGCACGGCGCTGATCTTGACATGGCAGCAGAGATCAGGAACATCTGCTGCAGTTA
Organism: Cyprinodon diabolis; assembly: GCA_030533445.1. Lineage (NCBI taxonomy): Eukaryota > Metazoa > Chordata > Actinopteri > Cyprinodontiformes > Cyprinodontidae > Cyprinodon > Cyprinodon diabolis. Next base: position 43,328,172 of record CM060082.1, on the reverse strand, counting down.
AAGTTGGGAGAGCAAAGACGTCAGAGCGGGAAGTTTCCCTCAGCGTCACGCCCATCAGGAACATGCTCACGTTTTCCTGCTGCCGTCGACTTCTACAGTTCAGCTTTCAGAGCATCACCACGGCAACCAGTAAACCCAGTGGGTGTTAACCAGCAGAGGACAGCCTACAAACGTTAACCTGGCTGTTAGTTTGCTGGTTAACCTGTTAACTGGGTGGGTTTTTAGCAGATTGGTTGGTGACTCACTGGATTGTTGTCAGGCTGATTGATTGACAGCTTGGTTGGACGGCTGACCGACCAGTTTACTGGTCTGCTGGTTGGTTAGGGGACTGGTTTGTGGACTGGTTTCCTAAATGACTGTTTTTTTAGCTGACTGACCAGTTTAATGATCTGCTGGTTGGTTAGGGGACTGGTTTGTGGGCTGGTTTGGTAAATGACTGTTTTTTTAGCTGACTGACCAGTTTACTGGTATGCTGGTTGGTTAGGGGACTGGTTTGTGGGCTGGTTTGGTAAATGACTGTTTTTTTAGCTGACTGACCAGTTTACTGGTCTGCTGGTTGGTTAGGGGACTGGTTTGTGGGCTGGTTTGGTAAATGACTGGTTTTTTAGCTGACTGACCAGTTTACTGGTCTGCTGGTTGGTTAGGGGACTGGTTTGTGGGCTGGTTTGCTAATGACCGGCTCTCTTGTTGAATGACTCATTTGCTGGTTGGTTGTTTGCTTGAATTGTCGGCCTACTGACTGAGTTATCATGTAATTTGTGTCTCCTGGAGTGAGATGGTCTCCTAACTGACTGGTTAGGTGTTTACCTGACTGGCTGGTTTGTATGTTGGATTCTTATCTGGTTAATAACTATTTGTCTGCTTGACCAGTTGGCTTCATAATCAAGGATTTGGTTGCCTGACTGACTGGTTATGTGGCTAGCAGAGTTTTTTTTTGGGCTAATTTACTGACAGACTTACTGGATGGTTTATGGGTTGGTTGCCTGGTTGAAGTGAAGGCAGAGAGATTTTTTCTGACCTGTTCTGATCTCAGACCAGCAGTTGAAGGCGGATGAATGAACCGATAATATCAGACAGGGATCTTCAGATATAAAGGCGTCTAACGTTAGCAGTAAATTTGATCAAAGTTAAAAATGATCCTTGATAAAACATCTAGAAGGATGAAGTAGAAAAGACCTAAAGAACACAGAGAAACTAGATTCCTGGAAAGTCAGAGATGGATCTCTGAACTTGTCTCTCCCCTGGAGGCATCCTGCTCTTCCTCCTCCAGAGGGAGGTGGAGGAGGAGCGAGGAAGAGGAGGAGTGGTGTGAATTATTAACGGCTCTGTCACTGTAGTAGGGAAACCTGTCTGTCAGAGTAGGCAGCCGTACCCACACACTGATCTGGTCACCTTATTGGCGTTTGCAGTCAGCCCGGCCTCGTTAAGGATTCATGAGGCTTCAGCTTAAACGGTCTGGGACGACCATCACAGATAACATTTCTACTTTCTCTGCTTTTCATCCATCTTTACGTCCCTATAGAGTCTCTTTGCTTCCTCTTTCATCTCCGTCTTGTCTTCCTTTTGTCCTCTTTGTGTTTCAGGCAGAGATGAGCAGCTGAAAACTCTAAATGTATTTGAACAAGAGTCTGACGACTTCAGAAAGACAAAATACTCCAAAGACACGTAAAACTGCCACTTTTATACCAGCGTCTTATTAGATAAAGCTGTAACTACGTGTTTCCAGCGCCTTAAAACAGACCATCAATCAATCACACTGTGGCGTCTCAGAGTGGAGAAGACATCCGGCTGAGCTTCAAACTAAGTCTTAGTGTCCTGGAATGTGGCATGGTTGTTGATACAGTAGTAGCCATTCAAAATGTCCCACTTTCCTTGCGCTTTAGTCGCTATATTTAGCCACTTTTCAGACCCCTCTAGCACTTTGATTTCTAAAAAGCTCCTAGCGCCAAATCTAGAGACTTTTTTCTGCTACTGGAGACTTTGGAGACAACATCTAAAAGCAGCGAACTCTGCTCTCCAGAGCAAGTAGACTGGTAACCCCGCCTCCTGCTCTCCTCTATCTTGTCTGCTGTCATGATTCATGCAGCTATTATTTCATCCAAATGAAAAATGGAGAACAGATAAGCAGATCATGGCTTGTCTACAGTGAAAAGAAGGACTGGGTTATTTACTTTGGCCTTTTTGGAAACACAGGAAGGAGCAATCAGCTAAGTGAGCTTAGTGCTTGGAAAAAATCTTTCATTCCTTTAGAGACAGCATGAAAAGTCAGCTGAGTACAAAACATAGAGAGGAAAACAAGAAGAAAAGGGACAAGAAGAGAGGGACACAACCTAGAACAGATGATGGATGTCTATTCTATTAACATTTCTCTATCTGGAGAATGGGGCTGTTTGATGTGTTGTCTTCTCAGTTCAGAGGGACCCCTGCCTGTCTTTGCCTGGGGCCCCACATTTTCTAAATAATTATAATAAACTAATTTCACTTGCTCCTCTTCTCCTGTTAATACGGTAAAGCCCTGGGGAGCGTCCGGCTCCAGGCTGCACGTGATCCAAATGAGCCAATGAGCTGTCAGTCTGGGTTGCTGCTGCTGCTACTTTTAGACACAGCAGGCAAACCTGTGGCAAGCCGGGCGATGGGAAAGAAGGAGAAGACCATGAGAAAAAGAGAGCAGAGAAAGTGTGGACTGCTGGAAGAACTGCGGTGAACTGGTGAAAGAAAAGTGAAATGGTGCTCAAAGATGACCCTGCACATTTAGAGGATGTTTGGCTCAACCTGCTGCTGTGAAGCAGGATTCTCCACCATGAACAGAATCAACAATAAATCTGGATCCAGGCTCAGAATGAGCACCTTGATATGTGCTTGAGAATGGCTTAGTCTCCGGTTAAACCCAGGTTTAAAGCCTTGCAGGGCAGCCTAAAGCCCACTCCCAACATTAAGACAGAAAAAAGAAAGAAAAGGACAAACCATCAGTTCAGGGGTTTGAGAAAATATGGGAATCAGGAAATTGTCTATAAACCAAACTGAACGGTTGCTGTTCTCTACTTCAAAAACACACACACAAAAAAAACGTTTTTTTTTTTTAAATTCTTGTATAGGAAATTAGCTGCCATATTACGGTAGAGTATAAGGGCTAGGCTACAGATTTTTTAGATTCTTTTAATTTAGAGAATAAAGTTATAATATTACGAGAATAAAGTCATCATTCAACAACCCGTTTCAGAAAGAAAGCTTGGAGCTCCGCCCACCAGATGACGGCCGACCAGCTCCACCAATCAGCAACAAGAGTCCACTTTGACATCCTGCCCAGTTTGATGCTGCTGCTAAAAGATTTCCTGATTTGTCAAACCGATGCTAAAGTAGAACTTCACATGATGCTCCACATTCCTCATTTTAGGGAAAAAAGTGTTGTCATGAAATACAACTTGTTTATCGTAATTTTAGGGCTTTATTCTCTTAATGTTACAACTTTATTTTAGTAATTTTTAAGACTTTATTATGGTTATTATACAACTTTATTCCCTTAATTTTATTACAATATTCTTGAATTTTATAGATATTCTCGTTGAGACTTTATTATCAAAATTTTATGACTCGATTCTCAGAAATTTACGAGTTTATTCTCATAATATTACGACTTTTTTCTTGAAATAAAATAAAAAATCTAGCCTGGCCCTAATACTCCGTCATACTATCTTAAACAATCAACAATGTCTGCATTTTTAACGTTTAAAATAATATAAAAACACATAATTTTCAATCCACTTCAAGGAAAATGTATCTTCAACATATTTCTGGTTCTTTTAATCTCATTATTTTCCATCTTATAAAACACATTAAAGCTGTTATTATTGGTATTTATTATAGCACATTATTTAACTCTTTATCTACATTTTAGCCACTTAGAGCCGCTGGGGGGGTCCAAAGGGCCACATGTGGCTCTGGAGCCGCAGGTTGCAGACCCCTGGGTTACAGATTACTATTAAAAATGTCTTTGGACTTTTACTGGTTTTTAATTTTTTAATTCTTTATTCTGACCCCGCTGATTTTTAATTGGTTACCCCTGGTTTAAATAAAACCTTGTGTTTCAGTTTGTCTCTTGTTTAATCTCAGTTTATTGGATTTTTTTGACTCGGGTTTTCGGAGGGTTGTGGATCTGGATCTCATGATCAAGGAGGAAACTTTTATCTGCTGTTATTTTCATGTAGAAATGGATGGAAGCTGCAGTTTAGAGCCTGATCCTCCTGTTATTGCTGAGTAATAATGTCTTTATGCACTGATAAAACAGCCTGGGGGCCTTTTTGCTGCTGGGTCTTTATTACTGTATATAAACAGTGAGTGTGTGTCGCCTACTGTCCATCTGTTGCAGCACCAGGAGACACGCTGAGTGTCTCATGACTCAGTCCCCTTCCTCCCCCTCTGACAGCCTCTCCTTCAGCCATCGCTGCGTTTATCAGAAGGAACCGACAGATGACCCGAGTCGCAGCGCCTTCATCTGTTGTACGGATGAAGCCGACCGACCTAAAGTACGCCCGAGATGCAGCAGAAGGGTTCCCGCTGTGGGACCATTAGATGGAGATCATTTCAGCAGCCTCTGAACCCACATCAGTCAACCGGTGAACATTCAGCTGGAAATAAAAGCGCCATTACCCACAATTCCTGGTCCTCGCTAATGCAAATCCACTTAACATCAGTGGCGTCTGATTGGCTGCTCAGAGCACACCAGCTCCGGTTTCTCTCAGTTATGGCAGTGAATAATTCAGACGGGCCGGCTGGCATTTCCCCTCTGCTAATTGCTCGTTAAGTGCTCCGTTCGACCTTTAACAGGAGAAGAAACATCCTGTCTTCGGCTCTACTCCCTCTGCTGGGTCTTTGGGCTCCGACCGAACTGTGTTTCCCCTCCGGTGGCTCAGCAGCAGCAGGCTGACATGGTCGGCATCAGAGGAAGTGCTTCTCAGAGCCGTTTCCACCGAGTCATTATCAGATGCAAACCGCGGCTCAGACAGGAAGGAAGGCCAGGAAAGGTTCGGCTGCTGGGATCAACTCTGCTTTTTATCTCTAGGATCAAATTAAATAGAACTGTTTGGTTTTTGGATTAAACTTTATTGTATTTTAATTCTTGTCCCAATCTGTATTTGTTGTAAAGTTATTTACATGTTTTCCCCCTTGTCTTTTATCAGATTTAACCATGGAAGTAAAAGGTTTTAATATTTATTACTCAAATATAAATCCTACTTTTTAAAAAAGTACCAATTTTAAAACTAATGTTAAGGCCAGAAGCTTTACTGCTCTACCCGATTAAAGGAACATTTTTCTACAGTTCTGGATGATAACTTCCTTCTTAGCTTTATAGCTAATGCTGTCAAATTTAACTTTGCATCATCTTGAAAAACGATTTATTTTGGTATGTGGTGAGCAACAGGTTGGGGCAGCACCGAGTCCAACCAGAAAGTAATTCATTTTCTGGATGAAACTAATTATTTTTGATGGTTTTTATTTATTTATTTTTTAATACCAACAGGCCAGAATGTACGGAAGAGGATTAGGGCCACTGAAAAAAAAAAAAAGTTAACTGATTTTTAAATTTTATTTCAGTTTAACATGGGAAAAAAGTCAGAATTCTGACTTTTTTCTCAGAATTCTGACTTTAATCTCAGAATTCTGACTTTTTTCTCAGAATTCTGAGATTAAAGTCAGAATTCTGAGAAAAAAGTCAGAATTCTGACTTTAATCTCAGAATTCTGACTGAATTCTCACAATAAAAAGTCAGAATTCTGAGAAAAAAGTCAGAATTCTGACTTTAATCTCAGAATTCTGACTGAATTCTCACAATAAAAAGTCAGAATTCTGAGAAAAAAGTCAGAATTCTGACTTTAATCTCAGAATTCTGACTGAATTCTCACAATAAAAAGTCAGAATTCTGAGAAAAAAAGTCAGAATTCTGAGATTAAAGTCAGAATTCTGAGAAAAAAGTCAGAATTCAGAGATTAAAGTCAGAATTCTGACATTAAAGTCAAAATTCTGAGATTAAAGTCAGAATTCTGAGAAAAAAAGTCAGAATTCTGACTTTAATCTCAGACTTCTGAGAAAAAGTCAGAATTCTGAGACTAAAGTCAGAATTCTGACATTAAAGTCAAAATTCTGAGATTAAAGTCAGAATTCTGAATTTAATCTCAGACTTCTGAGAAAAAGTCAGAATTCTGAGACTAAAGTCAGAATTCTGACATTAAAGTCAAAATTCTGAGATTAAAGTCAGAATTCTGAGAAAAAAAGTCAGAATTCTGACTTTAATCTCAGACTTCTGAGAAAAAGTCAGAATTCTGAGACTAAAGTCAGAATTCTGACATTAAAGTCAAAATTCTGAGATTAAAGTCAGAATTCTGAATTTAATCTCAGACTTCTGAGAAAAAAGTCAGAATTCTGACATTAAAGTCAAAATTCTGAGATTAAAGTCAGAATTCTGAATTTAATCTCAGACTTCTGAGAAAAAGTCAGAATTCTGAGACTAAAGTCAGAATTCTGACATTAAAGTCAAAATTCTGAGATTAAAGTCAGAATTCTGAGAAAAAAAGTCAGAATTCTGACTTTAATCTCAGACTTCTGAGAAAAAGTCAGAATTCTGAGACTAAAGTCAGAATTCTGACATTAAAGTCAAAATTCTGAGATTAAAGTCAGAATTCTGAATTTAATCTCAGACTTCTGAGAAAAAGTCAGAATTCTGAGACTAAAGTCAGAATTCTGACATTAAAGTCAAAATTCTGAGATTAAAGTCAGAATTCTGAGAAAAAAAGTCAGAATTCTGACTTTAATCTCAGACTTCTGAGAAAAAGTCAGAATTCTGAGACTAAAGTCAGAATTCTGACATTAAAGTCAAAATTCTGAGATTAAAGTCAGAATTCTGAATTTAATCTCAGACTTCTGAGAAAAAGTCAGAATTCTGAGACTAAAGTCAGAATTCTGACATTAAAGTCAAAATTCTGAGATTAAAGTCAGAATTCTGAGAAAAAAAGTCAGAATTCTGACTTTAATCTCAGACTTCTGAGAAAAAGTCAGAATTCTGAGACTAAAGTCAGAATTCTGACATTAAAGTCAAAATTCTGAGATTAAAGTCAGAATTCTGAATTTAATCTCAGACTTCTGAGAAAAAGTCAGAATTCTGAGACTAAAGTCAGAATTCTGACATTAAAGTCAAAATTCTGAGATTAAAGTCAGAATTCTGAGAAAAAAAGTCAGAATTCTGACTTTAATCTCAGACTTCTGAGAAAAAGTCAGAATTCTGAGACTAAAGTCAGAATTCTGACATTAAAGTCAAAATTCTGAGATTAAAGTCAGAATTCTGAATTTAATCTCAGACTTCTGAGAAAAAGTCAGAATTCTGAGACTAAAGTCAGAATTCTGACATTAAAGTCAAAATTCTGAGATTAAAGTCAGAATTCTGAGAAAAAAAGTCAGAATTCTGCCTTTTTTCCCATACTATACTGAAATAAAATAAAAAAAATCAGTTAACTTTTTTTTTTTTTTCAGTGGCCCTACTCCTCTTCCGTAATAATGAAAATGAGCTTAAATGAAACAAAACTAACGAGTCTATTTCTAAAATGTAGAATGTAGAATGTAGGAGTAGAAAGAAAGAATAATTACTCGAGTAAAGTATAGATAAACAACATTTCTACTTAAGTAAGGAAACAAAGTATTTGGACTTTGTTCCTTGAGGCCTCTGGATTTAACAAACAGATCAAAATTAAATTAAACTCAGAATTTAACTAAAAGACGTCAACAGTTAGACTAAAAACACATTTTCTACTTTTAACAGCAAACTAATTTTATAGCAGCTTTTTATTTCCTACAAACTTGATACATTTTTCATTCAGGGTTTTCCCAGTTTTCTTTTATTAACTAGTTTTCCTGCTAAATACTTTAAATATTTTGTTTACCGTATATTCCGGACTATAGAGCGCACCTCATTATAAGCCACTAACAACTACATAAAAAAATAAATAAAAACTGGAAAGGTACATCTATAAGCCGCTAATATCTACCGAACTGTCTCCCACCAAACCTGTAGGGGGAGCTCTACCTGGAGTAGGGACGAAGAAGGAGATGCTAACTCCCGTTAGCTTGTTAGCTCGCAGCATTAAGAGCTTCTACTGAAAGATGGAGCTTCATCAGCTCTTTATTTCTGCTTTAATGCAGCAAATAAATGTCAAAATGTGGGAATTTGGGACATTTATTCTCCGTCTTGCCTAATGCTAGCATGTTCTTGCGCTAAATAAAAATTAGCCCCTCATTCTTTGACTTCTACCTCAGGCAGTTATGAAAAATCCACAGAAAAGCTGCAGCTTCTTATAAGCCGCATGGTTAAAAGCATGAGAAAAAAGTAGGGGCTTATAGTCCGGAAAATACGATAATTTGTTCTCTCCATTTGACGACATATATATCTCAGTTTTATGAAATAAAAACATATAAAGTATCCTTTAAATGGAGGGATGCACGATATTGGGATTTTGGCCGATATCCGATATTTTAAAACTCATGTAGCCGATAACCGATATCGATACCGATGTTAAAGCTGGACAAAAATAAGTAGTCATTGAAAATAGCAGTTTTGTTATCCATTTCTGACACTTTGAAAAATAATATACTCAAATATATTTTCATATGCTGATATCAAATTGATTTTTAAAAACGCGATATCGATCTATTTTACCTTCAAAATCTCGTGAAATTTCATCGTTCTGTTACAAACTCTCGTGATATTTTGCAAATTCTTGTGAGATTTTGTTAGTAAAATAGATCGATACCGCGTCAATATATAAACATATAAAAATATGGCAACATTTGGTGAATTTTCGGGGGATTTCGTAGCATAACGATGACATATAGCAATATTTCATTACTAAAAGAGATTGATATGGTGTTTTTAAATGGCAATATATCAGCATATGAAGATATTGGGATATTTTAATGGATCAATATTTTTTCCCTCGTCATTAGAAGTTTTTAAGTCTGTAAAAAGAAGTTTTTGAGGAAAAAGAAGAAGTATTTTTTATTTTTTTTTTAGACTTTAGAAACTCCGAAGCTGATCAAATATCGGGTTAAATATCGGTGGGGTGGCCGATGTCCGATATTCAGTTTTAAGGCCGATACCGATAGGGGGCCCATTATATCGTGCATCCCTATTTAAATGTGTCTGAAATCCCTGCTAAGAAGCCTCTGGAGGTAAATTAAGGCCTTTTCTTCCTTTTCTACACAGAAAAGTACATTTAAACAAAATGAAACAAGCTGAGATTTTCCAGCTCGTTCTGCTGGAGACACAACCCAAAGATCAGCAGTGAAAGCTTTAACAAGCACATCAGACTAAAAACGGATTGTTTTTGCCATGTTTGAACGCTGGGATTTCTACAAACAGGCGTTTTGTCTCCAGGCAGCTTTAAATATTTGAGCAGAGACACACAAAGCTGAAGGCAACAAGCTTGTTCAGAAAGTGTAGAGCAGAGAAACAACCTCTGCTTGGCCTTAAAGCTGCCGTTTAGCTCAGCAGCTGTCGCCCCCCCACCCAGCAATTCCTCCACCATCCATTATTCACAGGAGGTTTCTCCTACAGGAGAGTCTATTTGATGTGTCGCTGTGTTTCAAATGTAATTTCAGCCCAATTAATTTCCCCATAGCGTCAAATATTGATCCTCTTGGCCTCAACATGTCGGCAACTTTTTACTGCATCTCTTCCAACCAGCATATTTCGCAGTTTTATACCATTGTTCCGTATTTTTATTTACCTTTGAGGAAGTCTGGCCTTCCTTTACATGAAGGGTTTATTTCTGCCGAATTCCCTTTAAAGGCACCACAACCATTAATGGTTAATAGTCGTGAATTTGGTAACATGATTAACATCACGATACACGTGTGAGGATATAATTTGTCCCCGAAGATCGCAAAAAATTTTATAAGACCATATATTGCGAATTAGAAAAAAAAAAAAGGTCTGGTAGGGATGCATACGTCGAGCCCGTAGAGCAAAACACTGTTTCAGTGCGCATGACGTTTCAAGGAAGTCATGTGACCGATATAAAAATACGTATTTGTCATCTTGATGCATCTGCTAAAAAAAAAAGTCTCATCTTTTGCAGTTTATCGTTAAAAAGATGAAGAATTTAGGAGCAGCCTAAAAGGAATAGGAATGTTTCAGCCATTGCGCTTTTATTTTAACACTCAACTTATCTGAATTAAAGTTCATTTCTAATAGTTTATTTACTGTTTTTACTGTACTTATTGTTTTAAAAGTATGATTTAAAATCTTATCCCACGATTCACATTTTCCCCTTAATTTCCCCATTATGATATATGTTTGCATTATTTATTGGCTGCATCTAAAAATATGAAATATATTTTCAATTTAAACAAAGATATAAAGTACCGTATTTTCGCGACTATAAGGCGCATATAAAGGTCTTTTTTTCCTCCTATGTGTGTTGTTACTGCGGACGTTGTTGAGACCACCATGAGAACGTTAAAGGGGGAAGTGTGGGCGTGGCTTGTGAATAAAAGAACAGGTATGTGCTTTATGCAGAACATTGTTGTCATAACAACCCTGAAAATGGCAAAGAGACACACTTATGAAGCACAGTTTAAACTGAAGGCTATCAGCTACAAAGCTGACAAAGGAACTTCAACCGCTCGACGTCGGTGTGAACCGGCAGTTTTACGAAAAGTGGAAGGCAGCGCCGGGCAAGTTACGCCACCGTTTACGGATGGATTGTAGATGCTTGGGCTAATGTGTCTGCTGGCACTGTTGTTGGAGCTTTCGCAAAAGCCGGCATCATTTCCGAGGAGGCGCGCGGCACGGAAAGTGACTCTGACAGCGAAGAAGGGGAAATTGGCATGTCTGATTTAGCGCAGCTGTTTAATTCAGAAACAGAGGATGATGACTTTGATTAATACTTTGTAATAAATATATGAATAAAGCACAAACATACTCAGTTTTGCTCCCGCTCTTTTTTTAAATACGCAGTACAGGTATTTAAAAGTAGTAGAGGACATGTACCGGTATATAAAACCCGCGCTCTATAATCCGGTGCGCCTTATGTGTGTGTTAAATACAGTAATCGCACATATGGCTGAGACTGCGCCTTTTAGTACGGTGCGCCTTATGGTCGTGAAAATACGGTACTACAATAGAACCTACAATATCCTACAATTTTATGTGCACAGATAAAACCCTTGATGGAGGGAAGACCTGCCCTGATGATCCACGCTGTAGAGCGAATAGTTTAGTCTTTTTTGGACGTGTCCTGTCCTTTGATGAGTCAAACATCTAGAGACCTAACGGACTTAATGATGGTAGTGTACAGGGGTTGACGTTAAGGATTAAGGGCAAGTGACTTTCACATTTCATTTGCCCAGAAACAATTTTTACTTGCCCAGTATAATGTTTGATAAATATAGTTCCTAATATTCATTTTTGTATAAATATCAATGAAACATGTTTGTTTTTTAAATGTTTTTTTGTAATTCAATATTTTGTAAGTTTCCAGGTTCCTGGTGTGTATCTGTATGCGTCAGATAATGAACTCAAGCCTACATTACCGTGTTAACATGCTTTTCAACCCTTCCTGCACATTCTTTTCAAACTAAACTTTGCTTTAAACTGTTGTGTGCTTGGAAAAATATAAATTGTAATGTTAAAAATCTAAAAAAAAACTTGACATGTTAAAAAACTTACACTACTACTACTCACCAATCTAACATGTTTAGCTCTATAACGTTTAATGCATTTTTTAATGTATGACCTGCATCACTGTACAGAAGACTGCCATATGATAGAAATATTTACACGGTGCACATACAATTATTTTTATTATTTTTCTAATCCCTGACTGATCATTTTTAATCTAGCGTGTATTATAGTATAGATTAAATTCATCATCCAGCTGCTGCTCTGCAGAATTCTCTCCCCAAGAACTGAATCACTAGCCTCGTGAGACCATCCTGATCTCGCAGATCAGTCTGAAGACTCTCCGTTAAAGAAAATTTGGAGCCATTGACCAAACGAATGGCGGGTTGAGGTGTGACGCAACGAGAAGCGCGACAGTTCAGTCTAAAGAACATGGCGGCTTCAGCCGATGAAACTAGCATTAGTGTGGCTATCGAGCAAGTTTTATCGGAATTACAGAGTATTTCTTCACTGAAAGAAGAGCAAAACACTGCTCTGGAGGCTTTTCTCAGAGGAAAAGATGTTTTTGCTCTTCTCCCGACTGGTTTCTGCAAGAGTAGCCTGGCTGTTAGTACGTCATATGCTTCATTGATCTGATTGGTTTATTTGGCCCGTCTATCACCAACATAGGCCAATCAGCTAACCAGTATTTTCGCCCCTTCCCAAAATTACTTCAACGGAAGGTTTCCAGATGGATATGCGGAGCAAATCCATCTGGTGGAGTCAGGTTACTGCATCACGCCATCTAGCCAAAAATCACGCGGCTTTTTCAAATCACGCGAGAATGTGTGCATAAGGGTTCACTTCCTGGGTTCCTGCTGGGCTTTGTCGTCAGTTGGTTAAGAACGGGTTTGATCCAGTAGGTTAAGAACGGGTTTGATCCAGTAGGTTAAGAACGGGTGTGATCCAGTAGGTTAAGAACGGGTGTGATCCAGTAGGTTAAGAACGGGTTTGATCCAGTAGGTTAAGAACGGGTGTGATCCAGTAAGTTAAGAACGGGTTTGATCCAGTTGGTTAAGAACGGGTTTGATCCAGTTGGTTAAGAACGGGTTTGATCGAGTAGGTTAAGAATGGGTTTGATCCAGTAGGTTAAGAACGGGTTTGATCCAGTTGGTTAAGAACGGGTTTGATCGAGTAGGTTAAGAACGGGTTTGATCCAGTTGGTTAAGAACGGGTTTGATCCAGTAGGTTAAGAACGGCTTTGATCCAGTAGGTTAAGAACGGGTTTGATCCAGTAGGTTAAGAACGGGTTTGATCCAGTAGGTTAAGAACGGGTTTGATCCAGTAGGTTAAGAACGGGTTTGATCCAGTAGGTTAAGAACGGGTTTGATCCAGTAGGTTAAGAACGGGTTTGATCCAGTAGCTTAAGAACGGGTTTGATCCAGTAGGTTAAGAACGGGTTTGATCCAGTAGGTTAAGAAAGGGTTTGATCCAGTTGGTTAAGAACGGGTTTGATCCAGTAGGTTAAGAACGGGTTTGATCCAGTTGGTTAAGAACGGGTTGGATCCAGTTGGTTAAGAACGGGTTTGATCGAGTAGGTTAAGAACGGGTTTGATCCAGTTGGTTAAGAACGGGTTTGATCCAGTTGGTTAAGAACGGGTTTGATCCAGTAGGTTAAGAACGGGTTTGATCCAGTTGGTTAAGAACGGGTTGGATCCAGTTGGTTAAGAACGGGTTTGATCCAGTAGGTTAAGAACGGGTTTGATCCAGTAGGTTAAGAACGGGTTTGATCCAGTTGGTTAAGAACGGGTTTGATCCAGTAGGTTAAGAACGGGTTTGATCCAGTAGGTTAAGAACGGGTTTTATCCAGTAGCTTAAGAACGGGTTGGATCCAGTAGGTTAAGAACGGGTTTGATCCAGTAGGTTAAGAACGGCTTTGATCCAGTAGGTTAAGAACGGGTTTGATCCAGTAGGTTAAGAACGGGTTTGATCCAGTTGGTTAAGAACGGGTTTTATCCAGTAGCTTAAGAACGGGTTTGATCCAGTAGGTTAAGAACGGGTTTGATCCAGTTGGTTAAGAACGGGTTTTATCCAGTAGGTTAAGAACGGGTTTGATCCAGTAGGTTAAGAACAGGTTTGATCCAGTTGGTTAAGAACGGGTTTTATCCAGTAGCTTAAGAACGGGTTTGATCCAGTAGGTTAAGAACGGGTTTGATCCAGTAGGTTAAGAACTGGTTTGATCCAGTAGGTTAAGAACGGGTTTGATCCAGTAGGTTTGTTCTGGAAGGTCCAGAAGGACCAAACATCCTCCCTATTCTCTCGTTCAGATATTTTCTTCCACTCTGTGGTTTTTCCCTCCCTCTCTCGACCGCTTCACTCTCACTTAAATCCTCTCATAGCAAACAACAGCCTCTCTCTCTCAGTGTGTGTTTTGCGGGTCGATAGCATCTGTAAGACAAACAGGAAGTCTCCTGAGTGCGTGTGAATGAGTGTGTGTGCGTTTATTAATCGCATCAGGATGGAGGGAAAGCAGCAAGCGGGTGTCATTAAGAGGAGGATTGGAGCAGAGGCTCATGTTTCCCAACATCCTCCACAGTCAGACTGAGAGCATCTGTGGATCTATTCCTGTTTCTGAGGACATTAGGACCCAGCGAGGGCCGTTCCTCTGCTTCCTGATGGCGAACCGTTCAGCTCAGGTTTACAGTCAGCATCCTCGTACCTAACGCCAGAGCGCGTGACAGCGCCTGTGGAGCCAAACTCAATCGTTCATAAGGCGGTTTGGATTTCCTCCATGGTAACTTGAGCTCTTTCTGTCGTGACACCCCACAGGTGGAGCAAAAGGAAGGTCTCAGCTGATGTCATGGCTGCTGAATGAATCCCAGTAATGATAATATGAGCCGGCCATCCATTGATCTGTCTCTATCCACAACTACTACCATCCATCTCAGTTAATAATTGACAGTACAGAGATTTCTGACTGAAGTAAAGATCATTCTGAATGTTGGAATGATGGTAAATATTAGTGTTAGATTTACTATTGGTCCCGCCTCCTACAGAACATCTTTGCAATGGATGATGGTTTACCCTGGAGTCTTCGACCCAAAGAGTTTCTGAGCTTCTACTACAATTTTTCAGTAATTCTAATCAGGTCAGAGGTGTTGGACCCTTTTCATCCATCAACACCCCAAACACACGATTGTTTTTTTTTCCGTCACGTCCACCAGAACATTTAATCAAACATAAAAAACAGCCTTTTATGCAGAAATTAAATTAACTTTTACTTTACGGGACTGCTTGACTTTTGCAAAGTCAATGTTTGAATTGCATCTTGGCACAGCCAAAGGTCCCTGCTTCAGAAGCAGCAGCTGCTGGAGTTGAAAGAACTAAACTTTAGCTGCTGGACGCGCCGCATCAACCAATGAGAGAAGCTGATCTGGGAGCTGGCAGGGAGTCAGACACGGCACTGCTGATGCAGAGCGCTATGATCACTCCTCTGAAACAGTTTATTAACGTCTAAATTAACTTCAAATGTAGAAACCTGCCGGCAGAATATGTTGGCTTTTATTATCCTGCTGCCTGCAGTTTGTAGCACAGACCTGAAAAACGCTAACATCTACTTCCAGCCGCCACCAACAGTAGGGGAAAACCCCCAAGAGGCGACTGCTTCTAACCCACTGATCACAGCTAATATAGCTGCCATTGTTCCAGGCAGAGAAAGGATAGGGTAGCTCCACCCACTGCGCATCAGACCCACTTTACCACCGTGCAGCTAGAGCAGCAAAGATGCTTCAGCCGCCCGTCAGAACTTAACTGGTACAAGCATCAGAAATGAAGCAGGACGCTCAATTTAGCTGCACCTGCTGCTTTAGGTGTGAACGTAGCATTAGTCTTACACTCAACTTTATTACCCATGGGATTACTCCTTCAGGTTCAGGTAGCTTATATAGAGAACAAAGAGTTAAAGCAAGATGCCATAAAAAAGATAAAAATACAACAGACAATATACAAAGAGTTTATATAGTACAAAAAAAACATCAAAAACAAAAAAGAAAAAAAGTTGTGATGTCCTGGAATATCATTTTCTTAGATATAAAAATATCTGCACATTAGAGAGCTAAGGGAACTGATGTACTGACCTTATAAATAAGTAAAAAATTATACAGCAGGGGTGCTGAAGTCCAGTCTTCCAGAGCTACCATCCTGTAACCTTTAGATGCATCACTTCTCTAACACACCTGAATCTAAAGGCTCAATCCCATCATTTAGCTCAGCAGAGGCGTGGTAACGAGCTGCTCATTTAATTCAGGTGTGTTAAAAATGGGGCGCATTGAAAAGGTGCAGGATAGTAGCTCTTGAGGACTGGACTTGATCAGGCTAAACAGTAGTTGGCACGTGTTATTGCACAGTGACAGAAGAATATATGTAAATAATAACTGTGGCAATCAGTCTAAGCGGCTGGATCAGCTGATCAGGAAGGCCAGCTCTGTGATTGGATGTCCTCTGGACTCAGTGCAGGAGGTGGGAAACAGACGGATCCTAACTAAATGAGCATCTCTGATGGATAATGTCTCCCATCCCCCATGCATGAAGCTGGTGCTGAACTGGAGAGCTCCTTCAATCAATCCAATCCACTTTAGTTATATAGCACATTTAACAACAGAAAAACTTTCCAATGTGCCACACATAACAAATAATAAACAACAACACAACAATACATAAACACAATACAACAATAAATAAACTAAAAAGGACACAGAGGACCACCCAACTACATGTTGTTAAAAGCTAAAGAGTAAAAGTGGGTCTTAGGACGAGACTTAAAACACTCCACAGTAGAGGCGGTCTGTATATGGACGGGCAAAGTGTGGGGCCAACTACAGAAAAGGCTCTGTCCCCTCTGGTTTAAGCCTAGTCTTAGGCTCTGTTAACATAAGATGGCCCTCAGAACTCAGAGTTAGTGCCGGCACTATAGAAAAAACTGAAACTGATTGCATGGAGTGTATCTGCAAACATTCTTCCATATTCAGAAGTATTATATACAGTAAATGGTCATCAGAGGAGTTCTTCTGCTATATTGAGTCTTCTACACGCCGATGGTAAGCTATACTGTAGCCATCAGCGCCACCGCGCCCTCTGATCACCGGCAGCAGGCAAGGAGGGCGAAATGTCTTACCCAAGGTCGCAGCTACAGAGGGGGATGGAGTTTGGGGTCAAACTGGCAACCTTCCGCTGACAGGATGAACCCCTCCCACCCGGGTTTGGGTTGGTTAAGTAGTTTTGATGTTAGCCTCAAATTTAACACTTAAAATGACTGAAGTCAATGAAAGGTCCTCAGTAAGCATGTTAAACAGGGCTGAGTATGTGTGTTTTTGTTTGTTTTAATGAAGCAGAGATGAATCTTCATGGACTGAAACATCCAGTCAGATGAGAAAAAACAAAACACAAGCAGGAACCATCATCAATTCATGACACCATCTGGGGTCTGGATGGCTCCCATCAATCATGCAGAAACATTTGTTTTCATCTAATCAGCCGCCTCTGATTCTCCGGCAAACAATCAATCCAGCGGATAACTACTCGGCTAAAGCATCAATAACCGGCAGCACTGATTAAACACAAGCTTCTGTCTCTTCAGGACGTTCCATGATGAAGATACAGAGGCCGGCTTATTGATCTGAGCAGGACTCAAACTTTTCATGACCTGAAACCAGGAACGCGTCCGGCTCCTGTCAGTGATGAGTAGCCTCATTTACATAAAAAATAAAAACTTTCTGACGATGTAAAGCTGTTCAGACTCAGATCCGTCCTCTTATTTCCCCCCAGTTCCATCATCACCCCCCCATGACATCAGACGTCTTTGAACGTTAGTTTTTAGGCTGGATCTAGACTATAGTAGTCTTGATTTAGTCCAGACATTGTTGATAATTGGGCTGTTTTTGGTCAGTCTGATTTTGTACCACTTTAAGCCTGGTTTATGCTAATGTTTCACATAGAAACCTGGTTTCAGTAAGTCCGCAAAAGCTCTGCCACACCTCGCAAAGATGGTAGGGGATCACAGACAGTGCTCAGTTAGCATAGCAGGGAGGAGAGAAAGGAGGCCTCTGATTGGTCAATTCTACATCTGCTCTACACTATGCGTATTTCCTGTTTTATAAACATGACGTTGGTCTTGTTTCCATTTTTGTGTTCCAGTTATTTTTGATTGTTTTTGAGTTTTTAGATATTTTTTTTTCGTCTATTCTTTTCCCTAGCTCCCTTCTTGCTTCCTCTGTCCACGCCTGCTCCCAATCGGCTGGTTCTCACTTTATGTGGATTTATGTTTTTGCTTCAGTGACTGCATTTGGGTCGTCCAAACCTCCCCCCCACTGTGACATCAATCCATTGTAAATCCATCAGGGTTGCATTGGGGCGGGTGTGTATCTCTCTATGGGTTGAAGGAGGGTTCCACCCTGGACAGGTTGCCGGTCCATCACAGAAATTCATTGTGCTGCGTTAGCGACGACGTTGTCAATGAATTCGTTCCTATTTCTAGTGAACGGATCAGTTTTGAAGTAACGAACGTGAAAGAGAGCGACATTAACTCTGAGAATAATGAGCGACACACACAGCTCACGTTGGCGTTCAATTGATAACGACACTTTTCATTGGATAACGTCAGGTTTTACGGCCCTTCAGACTCATCTGCTGGGATTTCTGAGGCCAGTTTAGCAGAAGACTGGGACAGAAAAAAACTCACGCTTTAGTTTACTGGAGGATTTTGGCTTGATTTACCAAATTAACCTGAACTAGTTCATTTATAGGTTTGTGAACTTAGTCAGTTGTTTGAATAAGTTAACTATTAATGTGAGCTAGTTCATTTTAATTAAGAACTGGCACCACATTGGTTATCAAATTCAACTTCAACACACAGTGTTTATACAGGAGTGAGTAACTCTAATTAAATTATTTTCAATGCTCTTAGAAATTATTTTAATGCCATCAGGTACCCATGACTCTCATATATATATACAACACGGCAAAATCCTTCGTCATCTTTACCGTCGACAGGCTGCAGCCATTTCCTGAATTCCTAGTTTTTCAGCCACTTCTGTTGAAATTAGTATTCTCCCATTCTCTAGCTTTTTCTCCGCTTCGAGCTTCTTTTCCGAACGGCTTTACGATCAACCGGAAATTTCGCATAAACACGCGAAACCAGTTATATCTGATATAATATATCTGACAAAATTGTTTTTATAAGGTTTTTTTCTTTTTTTTAAATAAAGCATTTTAAATGTACAGAATTATGATATTAATGTCAGAATTCGGACTGAATAAAATTTAAAAATCAGTTAACTTTTTTCTTCTTTTTTTTTTTTACAGTTGCACTAATCCTCTTCCGTATAAATGCCATGATAATCGCATTTCATTTATTTTAATACCAATTAAGGCCTTAATTTAAAAAATAATAATTAAATGACTTTTAATGATTTTAACGACCCGTGGAAACTCAGACAGTTAGCAGAGCAGCATACAGTGAGTGAGGAAGTTTTAAAGCTCACTCGCTGCTCGCTGAAGACCGTAAACTCAAAGCAATTGTTTTTCAGGTTGTAACCAAAGTGTCAAAAACAAGAAAAAAGAGCCAGTAGATTTGCAGCGAGTAGCTTTTTGGGAAAAAAATCACTGAAAATCACTGAAGAGTTAATAAATTTAGTCAGAAAATCAGTAAATTGTAAACGAAGCGAGAACGCCACTTACTGGATGGGAGGGGCTAGATTTGCTGCTATCACCTTTAACAACGGAGGAACAAATAATTCAATAACTTCCTATTTTTAAAGCAGCCGTTGATCTGAATCTATTAGTGGGATTTCTGTTTCTTTCTTTGATCTTTTTATTCAGTGTCTATGAAGATGGTTTCTCCTTGAACTGATGGAGACACTGATGCCTGGGAGTAAGACGGACCCATTAAGGTCTCAGACTGCACTGAGGTTTAGGTTTTTAAACATCAGATTTGATCTGAAACCGAAATCTGTAGCTATATCCTGCAGAATGCTGGTTGTTCCTCTGGCTTTCACCCCCTGCTCTCTGTCCACCACTTAATGTCTGACCTTTGTCTGCGCTGATCTGCACAAACAGGTCTGCAGAGAACGCTGAGTGTTTCTGTCAGCATCTGAAAACCACTGCTGTCATTTCTGCAGAGATGCTAAAAGCAACGACAGGCAGAGAGTCTCTGGAGTCTTTCCTTGTCACGGTTTTGTTCAGCAAACACTCAGAGCGGGTCCTAGACCGCGGCCTGCAGCACAGCTGTCTCAGACATAAAAAAACAAAAAACACAACCTAAAGAATTCAAACCTGTAAATTAGACATTATTTCTTCCTCTCAGATATGTTTCCAGTCTGTGGTTAAACTCCAGCTTCCTCCCATCCCTGCATCTGGCTTCTGTCTGACGCCTCTAATCACTGATGTTACTACAGGAAGGTTCAGGACATTTGCACAAGGTCTGTCATGAGACGAGAGCAGCCTGGCCTCACCGTTTAAATAGGAACAGAACTCTTATTAGACAAAATAATTAAGTGATTTGAGAGGAGCGTGAAGGAAGCCATCTAACCTTAAAAAAAATAACAGGTTGATCAAAAAATCACTCAGAGTGGCAGAGAAATCAGATAAAATGTGAATATTGCCTGACGGCAGAGGAGGGCCAGGCCGTCATCACCTCTGAGGACCTGAAGAGAGACTCCTGAGCTCCTGATTCAACCCACAGAAGGTCAGCAGCACCATGGAGAACCTGGCAACCGACGGACGCAGCTCCCAGATGGAGGATAGGATGGCGGCGGTAGAAAGCTCAGGAGGAGGAGGAAGGAGGAGGGTGGAAAAGGAGGAGGAGAAGAGTTGGGAGAGGAAAGGGGGGAAAGAAGGAGTAGGAAGAAGAGGAAATTAAGAGAGGAGGAGCGACAAGATGAGTGGAGGAAAGGAGGAGGTGAAGAAGGAAAAGGAGGAGAAGCAGGAGGATGATAGTAAAAGGAGGAGGTGGAGAAGAAGTAGGAGGGGGAGGGTTAGGAGAAGAAGAGAGGAGGAGTAGTAGGGGGAAGGGGAGAAAATGAGGAGGAGAAGGTAAAGTAAGAGAAGGAGCAGGCGCAGGAGGCGGGAGATGACGAGTAAGGGGAGGAGGAGGCTAAGAAGGTAAAGGAGGAGGTGGAGAAGGAGCAGGAGGGGAAGGATTAGGAGAAGAAGAGAGGAGTAGCAGCAGAGGGGAGGGGAGGAAAATGAGGAGGAGGAGAAGCAGGAGGCGAAGAAGGTAAAGGAGGAGAAGAAGCAGGAGAGCAGGAGGAGAAGAAGGAAAGGGAGGAGGAGGAGCAGATGTTCCTCCTTTGCTTGGAGCTGCTTGGATTCGGTTGAAGAGGAAAGGAAAAGTTTCTAAATGTGAAAGTTTGACAGGAAGTTGTTAGGAAACTGTTTCCTGTTTCAGGATCTAAACTGAAACCAGCTGAGAAAATCATTTCATGAAGCTCTGCTTCTAAAGAGCATTAAAGGAAAACAGAATCTAAGAAACATTAGATTATTAGTATTTATTGTCAGGTTTGTCATTATTGAAATAAAACTAAATCTGCATTTTTCTCATTCTTACAAATTTAAACGTGTTCAGGTCTTAAAAGCAGCTTTTATTTCGTGTTCTGCTGCTTTGTTTGGATGAAACTATGATCCAAAGGGGAACGATCTGACACCGAGATGAAACAATCTGCTAAACGTGGAAATATAACAAAGGAACGTGGATAAATGGATCCCGTCTGCGGCCGAAATTAAGAAAATTAAAGCCAGAAATAAGACGATTTAAACTTTAACTTAAAGAAAAGTCTCAGTTGTGGTTTGGATGAGAGCAGAAGGCCCCAAAGAACAAACCAGAAGAACTAGTGATGGAAACGAACATCCTTCTGGTTTCTCCTCTACGGGAACTGCTTCAGATCAATGCTGACATATAAAAAAATTCAATAAAAGTTTATACTTGATAAATTAAAAAATAGGATGTTACAACCTTACAAAACCTTTAAGTATAATCTAAACTAATGGATGAAGGCAACAATCAGCTAAAGTCTAAAGAAAATGTCTGTAAAGGCGTAGATGTAGAGTAAAAAGATAGCAGGAAAATTACTGGTTGTTTATTTAATGACAGGAAATCTATGCCCCTTTAAAGCTTCTAAATGTTTTTAGTCTATTTAATGAAAAAAATACATGCTGAAATGTTCCAATCTAACTATTTATAGAAAGTAAAGTTCTAGATGTGCTTCTCCTGTTTATGGTGTGAAGTCTTGTTAACATGCTCTGCGTTTGTGGAGGAACGTTCACCTCCTGGACGCGTTCTCCAGCTTGTTGAGCGTGTAACCTTGTTGCCGTCTGTGTTTGCCACCGTAACCTCCATGCTCAATTACACCTAGATTACCCAGAGGCCCCTGGGGCTGTGTGAGGCGGCGAGCTGGCTGATATAAATCTGCTCTGCTGTTGACACACCGGCTCTCTGGCGCTCATAAAACCGTAACTGCTGCTCATACAAACAAACACTCTACGTCCACAAACAGCCAGCATGGCGCTCTGGGGAGCTAATATGCTAACGCCACAAGGTAGCAGGGAGGAGGGGAGGAAAAACCAGGAGGAAAAGGAGAGGAATGAGACGATGCTGACGTTTACAGGAAAATCAACCTCCAATCAGGAGACCAGAGAGGCCAAAGAACGCATTTATACACATTTTATAACCGACATTTGTTTAAACGACATTATTAAAGATTTAATGAAAAACAGGCATCATTACCTCCGAGTCAATGAGTCGATGCAATCAGCTGGTTTTCCTTAGATAGAAAATTTTGAATCAATCTGACTGGATGATCTGATGAACTGGAAAGTGACCTGAGATGACATGATGTGAATTGGAGCTATAGAAATAAACTGAATAGATTTGAAAATTGCTGTGATTTCAGGGAGAACAAAATAAAGAGAACTGAAAAACCTGAACATAAAGATCTGCATCCTGTAGTTTCTGCTGGTATGTATGTGGTGTGCTTCATAAAACAGCTCTGAATGTAAAAATCTATTCTCGCCTTCTTAATGTGATGGAATATCTGCAAAAATAGTACTTCTACAATTGCTCATCTAGCAATAAGCCATGCCACCACTTCTGCATACTTCAACATAGAAACATCAGTGAGAGCTCTGTGGAAAGATAACACTTAGAGGAATCAGACTAAACTGTAAAATATCTTTTAAACACATTCTCATAAAAAAAATCTATATAAAATGCAAGAAAACAAGTCTTCAGTGCAAAATCTGAGTATAAAAAACATGTAGTGAGTCATCTTGCAGTGAGTTATCTTTGAAATGTAGGTTCCACCCATATAAACTATATGTCTTTGTAAACGGCTGTTTATTGGCTAAACAATGATGTCAGTCACCTGGAGCTGAGTTTTTAATGGTTGGAACAGGAGGGCGGAGAAGGAAGTCAAAAACTGTACGAATGATAGACGGCGACCGGCTTTCTGCTGTTCCAGCCCGCCCCCATCGTCCTATAACTGGCCAAACCAGGTGTCAATCAAGCAAAGAGTTCCCGTTTGAACCAGTGGTAGCATCGAAAGCCTTGTTTTTAGCATCTTGTAGCGGGGATTTTGAGTAAAAATATCAAACTATAGTGCCGTTTTTCCCTGAAGATGAGAGTAATCCTGGAATTTACACGCCTTTGTGGATTTGGACGTTTGCAAACATCATTTTACCTCATTATCTTTATTTTTGGCTGTTTTGAGCAGAAAAAGACCAAACTTGGAGGGAAATATTGGAGTTTTTCCCTTGGAACAAGTAAAAGGTAAAACATGATATCATCTCATTGGAAAGAGGAGAAAGAGAGCTTTCTATAGATATGCAGACATGCTTTGTTGACATTGAAATACTGAAGTACATGCCCCGAAAGTTCAAAATCCGCCCCTGGCTCATGGGCGGGAACTCAAGGAATTTTAAAAGATTAAAAGAGAGAGATCGTGAGAGAAGAAACTGCTGCTGCACACCAAGCTGGGAATGACATTATTCCCAAGACAAGATCTCCGAGAGCTCCCAGTCCTCCCAGGAGAGGACGTCCAGAAGATTCAGAGCGTGAAGCTCAGAGGAGTAACCCAGCACCAAGAGCTCTACCTGAGACTCTACAGACACCTTAGCAGGTAAAAGGTCAGGACACTGAGCCAGTATAGAAATCTTAAAGAAAGCTTTTTCTCTTTAAAAACAAGATGGCAGCAGAGTTAGCTTAGTAAATCTGTATCTGGATGAAGGTCAAGACTTCTGGGAAACCAGAGTGAACATCTCCATCAATATTTTCATGTTTGGAGGACAAAAAAAAAAATACTGCATGCAAGTAAGAAGGCCTGAACACCAAGCATGGTGGTGGAGGGCTGATGACATGGGGCTTGGTCTCAGGAACCAACCAGACTTTCTTTAAAGCTATTAAATAACCTGCTTCTGTTCAGATAATTAATCATTTGGGCCAATTGAGAGACACCTCAAAGCTGTTCATTGATGGAGGCAGATGATGTAATACCAGTCCTTCACTGGTTCATCGCCTGGTTACTGACTGGTTTGGTGGACTAGCATTGGTGTTTGATCCGCTAACATTCAAAGTAAGAATTCACATCATCTAGACCATAAAACCAAATCTTATCTATTCAATAATTTCCATGAAAGGACAATGACTCATTACCCACAGTGCTAGCTAAAGTGCTAGCGGCAGCGCTAGCTGGTTCGCACAGTACTAGCTGGAGTGCTATCTGCAGTGCTAGCTACAGTGCTAGCCACAGTGTTGGCCACAGTGGTAGCTGCAGTGCTAGCTGCAGTGCTAGTTGCAGTGCTAGCTTCAGTACTAGCCGCAGTGTTGGACACAGTGCTAGCTTCAGTGCTAGCTGCAGTGCCGGACACAGTCCTAGCTTCAGTGCTAGCCAAAGTTCTAGCTTCAGTGCTAGCGCAGTGTTGGACACAGTGCTAGCTTCAGTGCTAGCCACAGTGTTGGACACAGTGCTAGCTGAAGTGCTAGCCACAGTGTTGGACACAATGCTAGCTGCAGTGCTGGACTCAGTGCTAGCTGCAGTGTTGGACGCAGTGCTGGCTACAGTGCTAGTCGCAGTGCTAGCTTCAGTGCTAGCCGAAGTGTTGGACACAGTGCTAGCTTCAGTGCTAGCCACAGTGCCGGACACAGTGCTAGCTTCAGTACTAGCCGCAGTGTTGGACACAGTGCTAGTTTCAGTGCTAGCCGCAGTGCCAGACACAGTGCTAGCTTTAGTGCTAGCCACAGTGCTAGCTTCAGTGCTAGCCGCAGTGTTGGACACAGTGCTAGCTGCACTGCTGGACACAGTGCTAGCTGAAGTGCTAGCGGCAGCGCTAGCTGGTTCGCACAGTACTAGCTGGAGTGCTATCTGCAGTGCTAGCTACAGTGCTAGCCACAGTGTTGGCCACAGTGGTAGCTGCAGTGCTAGCTGCAGTGCTAGCTTCAGTACTAGCCGCAGTGTTGGACACAGTGCTAGCTTCAGTGCTAGCCGCAGTGCCAGACACAGTCATAGCTTCAGTGCTAGCCACAGTGCTAGCTTCAGTGCTAGCCGCAGTCTTGGACACAGTGCTAGCTTCAGTGCTAGCCGCAGTGTTGGACACAGTACTAGCTGAAGTGCTAGCCGCAGTGTTGGACACAGTGCTAGCTTCAGTGCTAGCCGCAGTGTTGGACACAGTGTTAGCTGAAGTGCTAGCCATAGTGTTGGACACAGTGCTAGCTGCAGTGCTGGACTCAGTGCTAGCTGCAGTGTTGGACGCAGTGCTAGCTACAGTGCTAGTCGCAGTGCTAGCTTCAGTGCTAGCCGAAGTGTTGGACACAGTGCTAGCTTCAGTGCTAGCCACAGTCCCGGACACAGTGCTAACTTCAGTACTAGCCACAGTGTTGGACATAGTGCTAGTTTCAGTGCTAGCCGCAGTGCCGGACACAGTGCTAGCTTCAGTGCTAGCCGCAGTGTTGGACACAGTGCTAGCTGCAGTGCTGGACAAAGTGCTAGCTGCAGTGCTAGCCGCAGTGTTTGACACAGTGCTAGCTGCAGTGCTGGACACAGTGCTAGTTGCAGTGTTGGACACAGTGCTAGCTGCAGTGCTGGACACAGTGCTAGCTGCAGTGTTGGACACAGTGCTAGCTGCAGCGCTAGCCGCAGTGTTGGACACAGTGCTAGCTGAAGTGCTAGCCGCAGTGTTGGACACAGTGCTAGCTGCAGTGCTGGACACAGTGCTAGCTGAAGTGCTAGCCGCAGTGTTGGACACAGTGCTAGCTGCAGTGCTGGACACAGTGCTAGCTGCAGTGTTGGACACAGTGCTAGCTGCAGTGCTAGCCGCAGTGTTGGACACAGTGTTAGCTGAAGTGCTAGGAGCAGTGTTGGACACAGTGCTAGCTGCAGTTTTGGACACAGTGCTAGCCGCAGTGTTGGACACAGTGCTAGCTGAAGTGCTAGCCGCAGTGTTGGACACATTGCTAGCTGCAGTGCTGGACACAGTTTTAGCCACAGTGCCAGCTGCAGCGTTGGCCACAGCGGTAGCTGCAGTGCTAGCTACAGTGCTAGTCGCAGTTCTAGCTACAGTTCTGGCAACAGTGCTGGACACAGTGCTAGCTTCGGTGCTAGCCGCATGGTTCAGCACACTGGCACTGAGGCCACAGCTCTGGCTGCATTAGCAGATAATTCGCCTTGTTGTCAACAGCAAATTTGGATCTGTGCTGTTCTAAGAAGCAGCAGGTGGATGCATGAAGCCCTGTGGTCCAGGTAGCAGCTTTGGAAGTTCAGCTGTCTGAAGAAGGCTTGATCCTGCAGCCAGAGGACCTGGGAAGGCACAGAGTGGACTATGACCTCCCATGATTGGTTCAAACTGGGTCATCATCCCAGCGGAGACCAAAGCAGCAGCAGATCTATGACAGAACGGCTGGAGAAGAAAAGAATCAATGAGCTGCAATGGCCTAGTCAAAGTCCAGTCTTAGTGTGCCCTTCGTAGATCTGCTGGAATAACAGACAGTTTCTATCCTGTTATGGCTGAAGGGAAATAAACTGATGAAAACATCGAGCTCTTCTCTTCAGAACGATCTACAGATGATGACCTTCACTGACGCTCTGTCCTGTGTCCACATGAAGGACGCTGTCCATCTCCCAGGCTCTGTGAGCCACTCTGGACCAGGAAGGAGAGAGGACGAAGCCTTTGGGAGCATCAGAGATGACCGCTTAATGCATCCTGCTGAGGTCGGATGATGATGATGATGATGATGATGACTATGGACGGGTTAGCCTTCCCACACCGATTGGTTGTGGGAAAAGTAAACAATCATTCATTATTCAGGACGATAATCAGCCACAGCTTTCCTCCTCTCTCTTCACCTTACAGCCAATATTGCTGCTTCCAGCAACCTCCCCTTCTTCCCCAGGCGATCACATTCTCCCAGCCTTCAGGGCTTCTCCTCCTACACTTTTAGGGCACCCCCCCCCCATCCCATTAAATCATTCATTGGGTTTTGGAGGACAGCTGCCTCTCTGTCTCCTGCTGACGCTGCAGAAGGAGTCAAAGGAGGATGAAGGGATGAAAGATGGAAGGAGAGAGAGGTGAACAGAAACACCTTGGACTCCATCTTTGTTTTCCATCTATAGAACTTTACTGTTACAATTTATTTTACCATTTAAGCATAGAGGGTCCTTCGTGTTTTATGTTATTTTTTAGACCTGTTCCTCTTTACTATGTCTCCATGATCATTTGGTTTAGATGCGTCGCAGCGGGAACAGATATGAAGCGTTCCCAACGTTGGACCTGAGATGCAGCTACCCGATCCCCCCGGGAAGCACCATCCGTACCATCAGCTCATTTGCACATCCAGATATACATCCGGGTCGCCCTCGATTTTATAAAAAAAAAAGACTTAAATTAAGTTTCTGCCTCCCCAACAATAGGAAGTGTAATAAAATATAAGGTATTTAAGTTTAATAAATTATTTTCTGAGAAAATAAAAACTCATCTGAAAAGCAGAAAAAAATTGTATTTTATTATAGAATATTTTCAGAAACTAAATTTGACAACATGAAATATAATTTAAGAAAACAGAAAACTTACTTCCAAAACCTTTTTTGGGATTAAAATATTTTTCCAAGTTTAATTTCATTCTGCTTTTTTTTCCACAACAATAATAGAACAAAAAATAATAGAAATTCATGCCATAGAGAGCTAATCATTCAGTGCATTCGTTCCGCCCACTGGTAAAAACTTATTTATAAGAATCATTGGATCCATATTTTAGATAATTTTACAAGAAATGAATCTATATAATAGTTGCTTAAATTACAAAAATTAATTTTAGGCACACTAACAGGTTTTACATCCAAATATCTTTTAAATATACCTGCTTGTCCTCATATTATGATAAAGACTAAATGGTCTAACAGTAAATCTTATGTCTAATTAACATTCTGCCTATTCAATAGTTGGATTAATGATGTTTCTTTTCACACGAATCTCACAAACAAATGGTAGAAAAATGAAACTCCAGCAGAGACTTTCCAAGTCGAGCTGAACCTGCAGTCAGTCTCTGCTTCTCCTGGGGGAGGCGGCTGTCATCCTGACTGACAGCTCTGTCGGCTTATCGAATCAGTCCGCCTTCGGTCCCGGCTGACGCAGTTTCCTCACCAATAAGCTCCCATTTGTGCGGAATCAGATTCGATTTGCAGCTGAACGAGATGTTTATGGAGCCGGAGGAATCGGGAGAGAGAATATCAGAGGAAACGTATCTGACGGGCCTCTGATTCCCACGCTTCCTCAGGGTTTGGATCCATTTGCAGACATAATGGATGCGAGGAGCTCAAACACTCCTGCTGCGTTCGGTTTCCATTTATAAAGGCAGTTTACATGAGATGGCCTGTCCTTCAACCATTGCTCATCACCAGCTTACTGACATTAAAATATGTAAAACTGTCAGATATTGGACTGAGAGACGAAAACGTCAACAAACGTTTAAACGCTTAAGTTCAACCGACTGTTTAATCTAAGTTCTCGTCTTCAGGGAGTTTCTATGGTCTCCCTCTGTGTGTTTTTGTTCTCTGGACTATCTGGCTCCTCTAAGAGTAAAAACTAAGCAGGTAATAATAGAAGATCTAACCGAAGCGCACTAAACAACATCTAACATCAATAAAATCTGATTGTCTGCAGCACATGTTTTATATTTTATAATAAAAACCTTAAAGCTGAACAGGCTGTGAGACCAGCATGCCGTACAGGTGACCTGCAGCTCGATATATAGAATACTTGTAAAATAAAAATAAAAAGTGATTTCATAATAAGATAATTGTTTAAGGCTTGACCAACACAAGATGCAACGTTTTCATTTTGTTTATTTAGATAATAATTTAAATTCATCTGACTGTCTTAATTGTTGGATTTAATATCAGGTTGTTTTGCCATAGGTTAAGCTACGTTCACACTGCAGGCCTTGATGCTCGATTCCGTTTTTTTGTAAAATCCATTTCCAAATATCTGCAACTTGTATGTGATCTCCTGTGTGAACTGGATTCATACAACTTAACTGTCCCGCATAAACAGAGGACGCAATGACATCACCGGCCAGCGTGCTCTGTGTTTACGGAAGTAAACATGGATGGTAGCGCTGGAGCGCAGCAAAGATGGTTAAACATAAACATTACTCTCCGCATCATCGTCCGCCATAGTTGTTTTTGTTGCTGCTTCTGCGTAGCGCGAGAAACTTCGTTTTCTGGGACCTGGCTCGGCTAACTGCATGCAGCGAGGCTAACTGCATGCAGCGAGGCTAACTTTATGCAGCGAGGCTAACTGCTTGCAGCGAGGTTAACTGCATGCAGCGAGGCTAACTGCACGCAGCGAGGCTAACTGCATGCAGCGAGGCTAACTGCATGCAGTGAGGCTAACTGCTCGCAGCGAGGTTAACTGCACGCAGCGAGGCTAACTGCATGCAGCGAGGCTAACTGCATGCAGTGAGGCTAACTGCTTGCAGCGAGGTTAACTGCATGCAGCAAGGCTAACTGCACGCAGCGAGGCTAACTGCACACAGCGAGGCTAACTGCACGCAGCGAGGCTAACTGCATACAGCGAGGCTAACTGCACGCAGTGAGGCTAACTGCCTGCAGTGAGGCTAACTGCTTGCAGCGAGGTTAACTGCACGCAGTGAGGCTAACTGCACGCAGCGAGGCTAACTGCATGCAGCGAGGCTAACTGCATGCAGTGAGGCTAACTGCATGCAGTGAGGCTAACTGCTCGCAGCGAGGTTAACTGCACGCAGCGAGGCTAACTGCATGCAGCGAGGCTAACAGCATGCAGTAAGGCTAATGCTGTATCCTGCTTTCCCTGCCTTCTTTTTCAACGGTCAGTTTCTGAGCCAGCATGGATGAAGAAAGCTAGGACTGATTTAAAGCACTTTATAGAAAAGAAGAATGAACAATCTGGGATTCACATGGAAAATATTAGAATATAGTCTATTTTTTCTACATGATTGTTCATTTGCATATTTGCTCCTTAAATAAACACATTCTCAAAAAATAAATAATGTTTACATAAAATAAAAAATCTTACCTGACTAATAGCTTCTCCATTATTAAACTGGTGCATTAATTTTTAGGTCAATATTGAACCAAGCAAAACACAGATTTACCTCTAAAAAGCCTCAGTAGGGCCGATTTATGTACAAAATGTGAAGCTATTCATGAAATTATGTTTTTTTTTCATAATGTTTTTTTAAAGTTGGCATTCATATAAATATACTGCTGTGATAAGTTAGTATAAATTGGATAGATTTTTGGTATATGTGTATTTTTAAGATATAGCCCCTCTGGAGAAAACGCCACCAGCCGCTGCTGATATGTTGTGAATCCATCTTTAGGATATGAGATCAAAAAAATGTAAACAACTAAGACAACAATTCCAGCATCATCATTTAAAAAAAAGAAGCTCTAAAGATCAGGGTTGCTTCTATGGTTATAGCATTTAGAAAGCTGCTCCTACATTAGTTTTAATGTACATTTAGGTCCATATTAGTGTGTTTTCTATATAAATCAGAATGACTTCAGTAGGGAATATCTTCCTGCAGCAATAGTTCCAGAGTTTTCCTCTTTTCAGAGTCAGACCCTTCAATGGAAGCGACGTCGATCAATAGTGACAGTTATTAACATCTAATTGGTTCCTGCTCATAGACTGCAGTCCTGCTCCGGCTCTGCGGCCTTAGAGAGTCGGAGCGTTTGGGAAGCAGAAAGGATTGTTATTCAGCTTTAATATGCAGGGAAACAGGAGCAGATGGAAGGTAATAATCTATCACTGCAGGCAGATTAACGACAGTGATCAGGTGAAGGTTAAACGAGTCAATCTAGATTACGTTCTCAGTTTTCGCTCCTTAGAAACATTTCTTCTGCTTTTTGATGCTAGTATTAAAAGTTATGGATTTACTCAAAAACACAAAAACAGACCACTGAGCATCAGTGAGGTTTTATCATTTATTCATTATGACTACGATGGTATTAGTACCAGAGTGGGAAAAGTAGGTTGATAACTGAAATTCTCCTCATATGGAGTTTATTAATTTAGTGATCGGTGGTTCATTATGACATATATTCTACATTTCCAACCCTAAACACAGTTAATGAGCCACATAAGAGGAGTTTCCATGAGTAAAAGCTTGGAAAGATTGTTCCTTATGTTCCTAACAGAGCACTTCGCTCTCAATCTGCAGGTTTACTAGTGGTTCCTAGAATTTCTAAAAGTAGAATGGGAGGCAGATCTTTTAGTTATCAGGCTCCTCTCCTGTGGAACCAACTACCAGTTTTAGTCTGTGAGGCAGACACCCTGTCTACTTTTAAGGCTAGGCTTAAAACTTTCCTTTCCTAGTTAGAGTGTCTCAGGTTATCTTGAGCTATCTCTATAGTTCTGCTGCTATAGGCTTAGACTGCTGGAGGACATAGGGACCCCTTTTTCATCATTCTGCTTCATTCTATCTCTATTCTCCCGCTCTGCAGAATCTGTTAGTTCAATCTCTAACGTTCTGCTCTCTCTGCTTTTTCTCATAGTAGCTTCATCTGGTCTGTTCCTGTTTGGCTGTGACTCCATCCTGGAGAGAAATATCAGCTGTGCTGCTGCCATCAACACCTTTGTTTCTAGATGTTGGAGCTTGGCCTGTTTTCCAGTGTAGTCCTGTTTCTCTGACTGTGACTAACTGGATGTGCTCTCTTCATCCTCTGACATGGGAGCTGGCTCGGAGCTCGTCTGCCTGGCTGTGTGTTTCCTGGACGGGGCCGCCTGTGGAGCTGGTTGACAGTTGCCTTTTGTATCTATGCTTGTTTTTCTATGTCTGCTTCTGTCTCCTTGAACCCCAGTGGGCCTCAGCAGATGGCCGCTCACACTGAGCCTGGTTCTGCTGGAGGTTTCTTCCTGTTCAAAGGGAGTTTTTCCTCTCCACTGTCGCTACAAGCATGCTTGGTGTGAGGGATTGCTGAAGAGTCAATGAGTCGATGCAATCAGCTGCTTTTCCTTAGATAGAAAACTTTGAATCAATCTGACTGGATGATCTAGTTGAACTGTAAATACGCTTAAAAAAAACACCAAAAATGAAGTAATTAAAGCGTTTTTTTGTACAACACTACGAGCCAGTGGATGTACTTTAAAGTTTATTTTTCGTACTAAATTAAAGGGATAAACGGGTATTGACTATGGGTATGCTGGTCTGACGGAACACCCTCACCCTTGATGCTTTGACTCCAGACCTGCTGCTCTTCTGCTGCTGCACCATTTTCTCCTCCTCGCCTGGATGGAAGGTCGACTCAGTGAAGATGCTTTAAACTGAAGGAGAGTCCCAGCTTGCTGGAACTTTCCTGGTGGAACGCAGCTTTAAACCTCGAACTGATTCCTCCTGCATCAGAGCAAATCTCTGCGGTCGACCTCCATGTTGGGAAGGTCACTATTTAAAAAGACATTAAAACTCAGAAAAGACAAATAGCGGCGGACATTTTTACGCACTGCGGGGCCTCGCTGCACACACACACACTCTGAGGCAAGGTCGGGGGAGTGTGTGTCAGAATGGTGGGGGGGGGCACTCAGCCATGAGAGACCAGCCTCCCACTGCTGCCCTTTCCACACACACACACCCAGCCACCGGTGGCAGCTAAAAAACGAGCCTTCGCAGCAGGCGCTGCAGCGTCACACGGAGGCTCAGAGGACAACTCCTCCTCATCTACAGCAGATTTAACCTCACCAACCCGACATGTGTGTTCGTTAAAAGTGATGACTCTGCTATCAGCTGTTTGCCATTAGCAGCAGCAGAGACAGAATGACCTTTCTTCCTCTGCACCATCTTTACATCCTCCACCCTCCAGCTTCCAGCCTCTGAGATCCAGGAGGGACTTTGAAACGTCTCTGAGACAGAGACTGGACGTCCAGTTTCCTGGAGGACATAAAACAAAATCTAAAGTATGTGGTCATCTGACCTCTGACCCTGCAGCTTCTGTATACAAACTGTGGATCCAATCAGCTCGGGGCTATTAGCTTTAAAGTTTACCTGGATCCCAGGAGGACCAAAAGTTTAGCATCTGCTGTAATTCAAAGTAAACTTTAGGGTCGGTTCTGTTTCCACTTGACCCAACATGGAGCAGACGTCCCTCCTGGCAGGGGTGGATTAAGGAAATATGGGGCCCTAGGCAAAGACAGGCAGAAGGCACTCTGAATTGAGAAGTGTGGAGTAAATAAATGTTGAGGTACGTCCGTTCTTAGCCTCACAGGCTGCAAACGAAGGTCATAAGAGATAAGAATGAGTCACAGCCTCCTTCATGGCATGTTTTGAGAAGGCCAGTGAAAGATAGATTAACCTAACAGGGAACGGCCTTCATGAACTAAAGTTGTTTTTCCTTCAAATGTTCATGTGTGAGAAAGTTCTTTAAGCAGTGGGTGGGATAGTTCCAAGGGAAAGTGTGTGTTGGGATTTTGTAAGGTATAAATGTATCTACAGAGCTCTATCTCTCCGTCTGAGGATGTTAAATACATTTAAACCTTATCTTGCAAGAGTCTCAGTTTCTCCTCGAGTTAAGAAAAGAAAACACATAAAACAGCCCCATTTTACAGATAGAGAAATTTTAATAGAATAGACATCCATTATCTGCTCTAGGTTGTGTCCCTCTCTTCTTGTCCCTTTTCTTCTTGTTTTCCTCTCTATGTTTTGTACTCAGCTGACTTTTCATGCTGTCTCTAAAGGAATGAAAGATTTTTTCCAAGCACTAAGCTCACTTAGCTGATTGCTCCTTCCTGTGTTTCCAAAAAGGCCAAAGTAAATAACCCAGTCCTTCTTTTCACTGTAGACAAGCCATGATCTGCTTATCTGTTCTCCATTTTTCATTTGGATGAAATAATAGCTGCATGAATCATGACAGCAGACAAGATAGAGGAGAGCAGGAGGCGGGGTTACCAATCTACTTGCTCTGGAGAGCAGAGTTCGCTGATTTTAGATGTTGTCTCCAAAGTCTCCAGTAGCAGAAAAAAGTCTCTAGATTTGGCGCTAGGAGCTTTTTAGAAATCAAAGTGCTAGAGGGGTCTGAAAAGTGGCTAAATATAGCGACTAAAGCGCTAAGTTGGCAACACTGCTCTTTGCATGGTTTGTTTTCAAATGGTTTGCTGCTGTCTGTTTGGACCTTTCTGAACATGTGCAGCAAATGGACTGATC
Source organism: Cyprinodon diabolis (assembly GCA_030533445.1). NCBI lineage: Eukaryota > Metazoa > Chordata > Actinopteri > Cyprinodontiformes > Cyprinodontidae > Cyprinodon > Cyprinodon diabolis. The sequence continues at coordinate 43,293,814 of CM060082.1, read as the reverse complement.
CAATATGGTGGACACTGAAGGGGGGGGCTGAGACACAATATTATCAGCGTTCTGATGGCATTTTAGCATAATTAATGTGCACAAATAAGGAATAGCTGTATTAACTACACATGGAAACAGAGGAACTTGGGGCCCTAGTCAACTGTTTGGTATTGCCTAATGGTAAATCCTCCCACTGCCTGCTGGTCTGGCTAACTGGTTCCACACCGTTTTTCCTCATGTTCTGGTTCTTCCTGCTGGTTGTCAGACGGCGGCAGGAACCGTAACTTTATGAAGTCTAAAGGTAAAACTAAAGTGACCCTGATGGGTGTGAAAACAGAACCCAGAAAAACCCAGAGACTGTCGGGTGTGCCGGTGTCTCCTTACTTGGGGTGAGTGAAATCGTCCACCAGGGTGACCTTCTCCACCAGGTCTCCTCCCACCGCGCGCACCAGCTCATAGAAGTCGTTCTCAGTGAAGCTCTCTGGCAGCCAGAAGGAGATGTCATTGAGGAGCGGCGGGTATTTACTGAGAGGCTGGAAGGAGACAAACACACAGAAGCAGACCATGTTTACAGGCTCTTCAGGCTTCTGATCGCATCCTCCCGCTATGGAGGTCCCAGCAGAGCGGTTATAACAGCAGCCATGTTTGCCGATACTTGGCTTCATCATCCAAACAAAGTAACAGGAAGAATATTGACATTTTAGATGCAAAGAAGAGGTGAAGTAGAAGGAAAGCTGCCATCTACAGGTATAATGCTACGTAATTGTGTTGCGGCTCTTGTATTTGTGTTGCGGCTCTTGTATTTGTGTTGCAGCTTTTGTAATTGTGTTGCGGCTTTTGTATTTGTGTCGCGGCTCTTGCATTTGTGTTGCGGCTCTTGCATTTGTGTTGCGGCTCTTGTATTTGTGTTGCGGCTCTTGCATTTGTGTTGCGGCTTTTGTATTTGTGTTGCGGCTCTTGCATTTGTGTTGCGGCTCTTGTATTTGTGTTGCGGCTCTTGCATTTGTGTTGCGGCTCTTGCATTTGTGTTGCGGCTCTTGCATTTGTGTTGCGGCTTTTGTATTTGTGTTGCGGCTCTTGCATTTGTGTTGCGGCTCTTGCATTTGTGTTGCGGCTCTTGTATTTGTGTTGCGGCTCTTGTATTTGTGTTGCGGCTCTTGTAATTGTGTTGCGGCTCTTGTAATTGTGTTGCGGCTTTTGTAATTGTGTTGCGGCTCTTGCATTTGTGTTGCGGCTTTGGTAATTGCGTTGCGGCTCTTGTAATTGTTTTGCGGCTCTTGTAATTGTGTTGCGGCTTTTGTAATTGTGTTGCGGCTTTTGTAATTGTGTTGCGGCTCTTGTAATTGTGTTGCGGCTTTTGTAATTGTGTTGCGGCTTTTGTAATTTTGTTGCGGCTTTTGTATTTGTGTTGCGGCTCTTGTATTTGTGTTGCGGCTCTTGTATTTGTGTTGCGGCTCTTGTATTTGTGTTGCGGCTCTTGTAATTGTGTTGCGGCTCTTGTAATTGTGTTGCGGCTTTTGTAATTGTGTTGCGGCTCTTGCATTTGTGTTGCGGCTTTGGTAATTGCGTTGCGGCTCTTGTAATTGTTTTGCGGCTCTTGTAATTGTGTTGCGGCTTTTGTAATTGTGTTGCGGCTTTTGTAATTGTGTTGCGGCTCTTGTAATTGTGTTGCGGCTTTTGTAATTGTGTTGCGGCTTTTGTAATTTTGTTGCGGCTTTTGTATTTGTGTTGCGGCTCTTGTATTTGTGTTGCGGCTCTTGTATTTGTGTTGCGGCTCTTGTATTTGTGTTGCGGCTCTTGTATTTGTGTTGCAGCTTTTGTAATTGTGTTGCGGCTTTTGTATTTGTGTTGCAGCTTTTGTAATTGTGTTGCGGCTTTTGTAATTGTGTTGTGGCTCTTGTATTTGTGTTGCGGCTCTTGTATTTGTGTTGCGGCTTTTGTGATTGTGTTGCGGCTTTTATATTTGTGTTGCAGCTTTTGTAATTGTGTTGTGGCTCTTGTATTTGTGTTGCGGCTCTTGTATTTGTGTTGCGGCTCTTGTATTTGTGTTGCGGCTCTTGTATTTGTGTTGCGGCTTTTGTAATTGTGTTGCGGCTTTTGTAATTGTGTTGTGGCTCTTGTATTTGTGTTGCGGCTCTTGTATTTGTGTTGCGGCTTTTGTAATTGTGTTGTGGCTTTTGTAATTGTGTTGCGGCTTTTGTATTTGTGTTGCGGCTTTTGTATTAGTGGTGACACCTCTGGGCCACCGTACCTCAGGCCCGCTCGCCTCTTGGGGTTTTTTCCCTCCTGTTGGTGGCAGCTGGAAGTAGATGTTAGCGTTTTTCAGGTCTGTGCTACAAACTGCAGACAGCAGGATAATAAAAGCCAACATATTCTGCCGGCAGGTTTCTACATTTGAAGTTAATTTTTGACTCCCTGCCAGCTCCCAGATCAGCTTCTCTCATTGGTTGATGCGGCGTGTCCAGCAGTTAAAATTATATTTTTCTAAATCCAGCAGCTACTGCTTGTGAAGGGCATCGCGTGGCTCAGATGCTCAGACGCTCATGAGGCGCTGCAGGACCTTATGATGTGCGTCAACTATAGAGTTTGCATAAAGCGGCTTCTTCTGCTGCCCAACACTGCAAAACATCAAAATCTAGATAAGTCAATTTTTTCTTAAAATAAGTGCATTTGTTCCTGGGTTGAGGAGGTAAAAGAGACATTTTGCCAATGGAACAAGACAATTTACATTTAAAATAGGAAAACACAATTGCATCGTCTTACTTCAAGTGCATATTATCAAATTATCTTATTTTAAGAGTAAAAATACTTATTCCATTGGCAAACTACCTCATTTACGTACTCGAATTAGGGGTAAATATTCTTAATTTAAGAATTTTTGTCTTATTTTTAGATTGCTTTTCCAGTGAAAGCGCGTTCGATGTGAACCTAGCATCAGCGCCATAATCTCCATGAGACAAACATGGAGGAATAAAAGGAAGAAGAGGAAAGTTCTGGCAGTTCTGGATGAAGACAGGACAATGCAGAAGAAAAGGAAATAAAAACATTTCTGTCTGGGTTCCTCATGCTGGATGTTCTGATGGTTCTCGTTCATTTTATTTCTGTCCAAATAGAACCGCTGATTAAAAAAGGTTCTAAATTATAGTTAATTTTTGCAGTTTTCTGGGAGAAACAGCCTGTATTTCTGATCTCTGTTCGTTTCTCCTCAGATAAAACGTTTCTCTGCATCCCTGGAAGAGACAGAAGCTGAATTATAATCCATCAGCTCAGGGATTATATGAGAAGGTGACTAGTTTCAGCTTCTCTGCTGATCTGATCTGAACCTGTTCAGACATTAAACAGATGAACCCTCCATCGTCTCCACGCGTTTCTCAGACCAGAAAGGTGCTTCTGCTGCACAGATGGAGGTGATCTGCTGCTTCATGGAACAGCTGTGCATTCTCTGAGTGTACTCGATAAAAACAAACACGACTCATTTTCCTGGCAAACACAGCCGGCTGGGTTTGGCTGCAGGGGAAGTGGAAAGTCTCAGCCCAGGAGAGGCGCACTGACCCTGGGCAGGAGATGAGCTCGGCCCCATCGGTCCCTCTGGAGGAACCGGGTTCATCAATAAAGCCAAGAGGGTCGGTCCTCTGCTCCTCCTCACCCTATTACAGCAAAGACCAGCAGACATCTTGGATGCTCTCTTTCATTCCTTCCACTTCTCTCCTCTTTTTTAAACACTTCCTGTCTCTATCATCATCCTTCTTCCTCAGCTTTTCTTTCTCCTTCCCGTCACATTTTAAGCCGACCACCTCCAAGCCTTCAGTTTGCTTTTACCTCCTCCTCTCTGCCCGTTAGTGAAGAACACAAAGCACCATTTGCAGAAGGCAGTAACCACTTCACTGTTACTGGGTTCTTTAATGGCTGACTGGAAATAAACTCAGGACTGATGATCAGAGGAAGGTAGAACTCAGGTAAACCGGGAAACAATTAGAGAAGGATTAACACACAGAATGTTAGTAAAATGGTTGCTATGGTTTCTCTGCCTTTCTGTTTATTAACCAACAATTAGGGATGCACGAAATAATCGGCCCCCTATCGGTATTGGCCTTAAAACTGAATATCGGACATCGGCCACCCCACCGATATTTAACCCGATATTTGATCAGCTTCTGAGTTTCTAAAGTCTAAAAAAAAAAAAAAATACTACTTCTTCTTCTTCCTCAAAAACTTATTTTTTACAGACTTAAAAACTTCTAAAGACGAGGGAAAAAATATTGAACATTAAAATATCCCAATATCTTCATATGCTGATATATTGCCATTTAAAAACACCATATCAATCTCTTTTACTAATGAAATATTGCTATATGTCATCGTTATGCTATGAAATCCCCCGAAAATTCACGAAATGTTGCCATATTTTTATATGTTGATATATTGACGCGGTATCGATCTATTTTACTAACAAAATCTCACAAGAGTTTGCAAAATATCACGAGAGTTTGTAACAGAACGAGGAAATTTCCCGAGATTTTAAAAGTAAAATAGATTGAGACCGCGTTTTTAAAAATCAATTTGATATCAGCATATGAAAATATATTTGAGTTTATTATTTTTGAAAGTGTCAGAAATGGATAACAAAACTGCTATTTTCAATGACTACTTATTTTTGTCCAGCTTTAACATCGGTATCGATATCGGTTATTGGCTACATGAGTTTTAAAATATCGGCATATCGGATATCGGCCAAAATCCCAATATCGTGCAGCCCTACCAACAATCCCTGCAGGGTAGACCAGCCTGTGGTCTACAGACTACTTGCGAAAAAACTAAAAACCAAGACAGACAGACAAAGCTTTGAGAAGTCATATTTAAAGACCTAAACCTGGTTTACGGTGGACAGTCATCTAACAGTTGGTGTTTCTAATCTATTGACGGTGGATTACTCAGTAAACCAAATAATCTGGCTTGGTTGGACTTTGAGTAAATCCAGATATGTGAATAGACGAGCATCTGACGGGTTTGAGCGGCTGGACTGGGGTTATAAAAGTAAAAATAAGCTAACTGTGTTTGTTTATCCTTAGATTGGTTAGATCCTTTGCATATTGGTCTTCATTTGACAGGTTTTACGGTAATAAGGGAGGGTTTACAGTTCTGTAGCTAAAGGCTAAATTAGGTTGAATAGGTATGGAAAATGTAAGTTTATTCAGATGGGAAGGAGTTTGCTAATTGGAATCGCTGTAGAAGGCAGAGGACAGATTTCTATGTAGTATTGTTGCACAGATACTAGAGGTGAGTAGTGGCATGAGTGTTGCGATTCGATACATGTCGCGATACTTGGGTCACGATACGATATTATCACGATATTGCAGTATCACTATATATTGCCATATTTTCCCCAGCTATCGAAATCAAATGATGAGATAAAACAGCAAGTGCTGTATATTTTCATCAGAAAATATTGATTAGGTATTATTATCCATGGTGTTTGGGGTTTTCTTCCACTGTGACTGCCTCCAATACAGATTTGGTGCTGCACGCACAGTTAAAGGGCTCCACAGCGCTTTCTGCCAGAGTGGTGGTGCAGAGGTAGCCCATTTTCCCATCAATGTTTTATGTAACCATTTTTTTTTTTAAATCGATACTAAGTAGTGAAAGATCGATATTATATTGGGCAGCCAAATATCACGATATATCACCAAAACGATTGTTTCCCACACCCCTAACGGATACTGATACCAGTATCGGGCGGGGCCCCGCTCCAGCACTAAAACGGTGATATCGGCATCGAACAAACATGTTTTTATGTCACTTGAAGGCAGCCTTCTCTCTTCCGACACTCATTAGTGTTAACTATCGCTATTGGCCTGCTCCAGACCAGACATGGGCAATGTGGAGTCATCTCCATGTCATGTATTTAATCTACCCAGCCAATTAACCAGGTGAGTCCAATCTGCACAGGTTAATTCACGGTGAAGATTGGACTCACCTGCTTCAGTGGCTGGGTAGAACAAATACATGACATGGAGATGACTTGTTGGTTCCACATTGCCCATGTCTGCTCCAGACCAATGAGAGCAGGCCAATAGCCGCTCTTAACTAATGCCGGGGCAGCTTTTTCATGCGGTGGGAAAACAAACCAGGAGAGAAATACGTCTACGGTGTGGAAGTATTTCGTTATAGAAATGCCGGCGAGTACATTGACTTAATGCAAGATTTGCGACCTGGATGCAGCTCTTCATATATACACACACGTCAATTTCAAGCAGATGGTATCGGCCGATACTGCGTAGCCAGGTATCGGTGCAACTCTACTATCTAGGTTGAAAAGAGAAGCGTTTATAGGAAGGTAGTTTGTTAATTACTTTGTTACCTTACTTAAGTAGAAATTCTGTTTATCTATACTTTATTAGCGTAATTATTCTCTAAACAACTTTTTAATTCTACTGTTTAAATTTAAAAAATAGACTCCTTAAGTTTTGTTTTGTGTTGTTTGATGTTGGACTCGGTGCTGCCCCAACTTGTTGTTCACCACATACATAAATAAATAGTTTATCAAGATGATTCAAAGTTAAATGTGACTCTGTTACCATTAGTTTCGAAGAACCACTTTTCCTGTTCACTTAAAGTCTGCAACCAGTTTTAGTATGTTCAAAAATCAAACAAAACTCTGGTTATGTCAAAAACAGACCTGTACTCATTTTTTTTTTTTTAAACTTCTCTGTTTGTATATATATTATGTTGTGTTATTTCAAATGCTTTCACTTCAATTTTTAGAGTTATTTTTAAAAGCCCATCGAATTAGCTGTTGCTATTGCACCATGATGCAAACATGGGACTGCTGTTTCATTCAGTTTGTCTATGTAAATGTGTGTCTGTCCCTATCAAATAAACTAAAAATAAATAAATAATAGTGATAAAACTAAGAAGTTTTCATCCAGAAATGTAGAAAAATGTTCCTTTAATAGAGTAGAGCAGTAAAGCTTCTGGCCTTTACAGTTTTTCCTGCATTACTTTGACTTTTATACTTTAAGTAGTTATAATAATTGTACTTTTACACGTTTACTGGAGTAAAAAGCTGAATCCTCTAACTTCTATAAAAGTGTTTTAAACAGCAGGATTTATGCTTCTACTGGAGTAATAAATATTAATACTTTTAACAACTCTGGATATAAAATAATTTAAAAAGGGTTATTGGCTGTCTGATTTAGCAGGCAGTTATTCCAGACTAAAGACGTCTACTTATCTCCTATTAATTCCCTTCCCCACATCTTTAAGCGTCTTTAAGTGAGAAAGTTCACCTTCAAACATCCTCTGTTCATCTTTTCATCAGGATTATAATCCCACTAACATCTGCTGGTCTTGTTTGGAGCTCCAGACCTCCAACAAACCACCGCTGTAAGTACCAGATCTGCTCGAGGCCCCGCCCCTTCTTATGACATCAATATATGGCAACTCCACTTGGACAAACTGTTTCTTAAGGATCAAATCTCTTTCAGAGTCCTAACATGTTATTATTTATATTAGCTATTTTACATTCCATTGGCGATCTAAAGTAGCTAAAAGTAGAAAACAATCATTGTCAGTCTGGAAGGAAAATATTTCGTTCTAAGACTGAGTCTACGCTTATTTTTATTATTTTTATTAACATCTGAGGTCAGAGGAGGACAAATGGAACGTCTTAAAAAATGACTTTCATAGAGATTTTAGACAAATAAAACACTTATTCTACTTGTAGAAAATGAACGGTTGTTGTTGACATGAATTTCAAAGTATTGTAGGTTAATGTGGCTAAGTGACGAGCTAAAAGAGGCTAACCTGTTAGCTACTGAGCACAGCTAGCCACAGCGCTACCCAGCTCTTTATATCACGGTACAACAGTTACTTTGTTCAACAGAAACGGATATTTATAAGTTTTGTCATCAATCAGAAAAAACTTCATCGGTCATTAGACACGCTAACGCTACAGATGCTCCCGAGTCGGCACACGGACGCTGCTCGATGTTATTGCCGTTGTCTGAGAAACCACAATGTTTTACATCATGTGGCAACGTTCAGCCAATGATGTAGCGTAACGTCACTGGCAGCAAGCAGGACCGGAACGGGTTTGGGGTTTTGATGATAACAAAAACTAATCTACTCAATCGCTACCATCGCAGCTCCCAACCCCTTTACAGGAGAACAGAAGACCTCGTCTATTCAGCCAGACCAACAATTCCCTCTAACGACCCCCCTTTCAGAGACATAGACAGGTATGGGGCATTGCAGGCTAACAATGAAGCCAAACGACCCCCATTCCAAAGGGGGGGACCCGTTCATCCGTTTCTATTTGCATGTTTTCTAAACTAAAACCAGGCTTAGTTGGGCTGCTGGATAAAACCTGGAACTAAACGCTATTTCTGACATTTTGGATTAAAAAAGCTTCCTGGATGGAAGAGAAACGTCTTCAAACTTGGAAACAAAGTCCAGTGGATTGAATTTAACTTTTTTGGAATAACTATGACCTGGATGACTGAGGATTTTCACCGACAACATCTAATATCTGATTAGAATTGGGAATTGATAAGATTTACACAATTTCGATTATCTTATCGATTCTGTTTAATGAAAAATCATTACTGTACAATTTCGGGAAATAAACTCATCTCCCCCTGATTTAAATAAACGAGTGCCACCTTTCTCCCGCTCGTAACTTCGTAGCATGTTTCGTTACATCCATTGCAATAGCTAGAATCATGTAAGAATTCCAGCTACCAGTAGTTCTAGTTAAACATGCTAGCAATGAAGGAGAATGGCAGACTCCCTTAATAACCCCAAAGACAGGTAGGAAACTGGTTTATTTCACATTAACAACAGCCAGTGATATAAAACTAGCTACTAACCACCAGAGTTTCCTTCCATGCTGGTCGTAACTTCAGCTTCTGTCCGGAAGCATCAAAAACACGGCATTCGTTAAATGCATTTGTTAAGTTTCCTCCTGCGGATGTAATCACCACTTTGCAATGATTGCAAGCGCCTTGTTTCCATCTTTATCATCCTTAAAATGAAGCCAAACTTTCGATCCCTTTACCCGATGGGACGCCATTTTTTTTAATTTTTTTTGCTTTTCTAGACTTCCGTCTGCTCACGTCGTACTTGTTAATTGAAAGCCGTGTGCGTAACTTGCGTAAAAAATGTGACGTAAGTCGTGCGGCCGAGTGCTAGGCCCTGGTTTCCTGCCTGGAACCGTTAAGAGAATCGTTAAGCTAGCTGCCAGACGGTGCCATCTAATTGCAACACACGGAACCGGTTCTGAACAGGAACCGGTTTTCGATTCCCATCCCTATATCTGATTTATTGTTTCTGTAGTTGAGGTCAAATACCAATCAGATATGCAACAAATCAACATGTAGAGATCAAACGATAACATTCCTACTGCAGATAACAACCTGAGGTCTGGCAGCGGATAAATAACCAGGTGGTTCATAATAGGATGAGATGATAATGTCTGACATCGACTAAGTCTCCTATCAGGTTTTAAAGCTTATTGACTCCTCCTGGTTAGGATGTGATGGAGACCCAGCAGATAAAGGTGATGATGAGGAGGAGGGGAGAAGGTGTCAATGTAACCGATTGGCTGAGAGGCCAGCCAGGAAACAATGGAAATAAATAGAGTAGAAAATGCTTTATGGAAACCAAAAGACTTAAAATACTGATTCCATAAAGAAGCAAATATAACAGAAATGTTTTTGTGTTTCCTAAAACCCTTTGACATAAATGATGTCAACAGAAAGGTGAAAAGCAGAGTGTCTGGTTAGTGTGTCTGTACCTGGAAGCAGATGTGCTGCTGGACGTCCTCCACCCTGAACTGCTTCAGGAAGCGCTCGTCTCGACTCCAGAAGAGCCGGATGTCTGGGATGCTGTAGAGGATCATGGCCAGTCTCTCCAGACCCAAACCAAACGCCCAGCCCAGCTTGTTCCCGGCCCCGGCTGCAAGGAAGGAAGACGGGGGCAAAGGTCAGGGGGCGGGGCCAATAATCCCAAAGTTCACTTCCTACATAGGTTTGCCTTGCTAAGTGGGCCTGATGGCTAACCTCAAAACCAACTTGATGCAAAACAGACCGTTTGGATAATTTCTCTGAGTTTTCAGAACTTTCAGATGCTGACCAGAGGTGAGTCCTGTTTCTCTGACTGTGACTAACTGGATGTGCTCTCTTCATCCTCTGACATGGGAGCTTGCTCGGAGCTCGTCTGCCTGGCTGTGTGTTTCCTGGACGGGGCCGCCTGTGGAGCTGGTTGACAGTTGCCTTTTGTATCTATGCTTCTTTTTCTACGTCTGCTTCTGTCTCCTTGAACCCCAGTGGGCCTCAGCAGATGGCCGCTCACACTGAGCCTGGTTCTGCTGGAGGTTTCTTCCTGTTCAAAGGGAGTTTTTCCTCTCCACTGTCGCTACAAGCATGCTTAGTGTGAGGGATTGCTGAAGAGTCAATGAGTCGATGCAATCAGCTGGTTTTCCTTAGATAGAAAACTTTAAATCAATCTGACTGGATGATTTGGTGAACTGGAAAGTGACCTGAGATGACATGATGTGAATTGGAGCTATAGAAATAAACTGAGTAGAATTGAAAGCGTCTAAGGTTTTTAGCTATCAGAAAAACTTCCCTGACATAAGAAAAAACAAAACAAAAAAAAAACACAGCCTCCTGGTAGGAAGTACATTGCTTCAGGGCACTATGGCAGTACAGGGTCTCCAACCTGAGACTGTGGTCCAGTCTACAGGTTTATCAGAATCAAGTTTGCTTCCAATTAGGTTTGCACTACAAGGAATTCAAGTTGGTGTTGAACGTGCAAATAATATATATATATTTATATATATATAGATATATATATATTAGGGGTGGAACGGTTCACAAAATCCACGGTTTCGTGGTCACGGTTTTCGGTTCGGTATATGTTGATTGTTAGCCTGACATGTTGGTCGTGTTGCTGTTAGCATAAACAAAACGTGTTGCACAATGCTTGCACACTGTTGCACTTTTATCCACCACTTTCTTCCCGCCGTCATCGTAGGTCACTCTAAATGCAAAGTGGTCCCATACAGCAGACCTATAAAGTGCTGCTGGCGCGTCTTCCAACTCCTGTTCTTTCCCACTCGCCATACCCACACAATTCTCCACAACAACTGATTTTTTTCTGCTACACCCGGCTACGCTGCTTCGCTTCTTCTTCTTGTTTACTACTGGTGGTTGGCTTTGGTCGCAGTACCGCCACCTTCTGCTCTGGAGTGGAAACGCTTCGCTTATGAGAAAAAGGAGCAGCGCATGAACCGAACGCAACACACAAGAACCGAACCAAGACAGTAGAACCGAACGGTTCGGACGGTTTTCATAAATCGTCCCATCCCTATATATATATATATATATATATATATTTATATATATATATATATAAAGAAAAAAACATTTGCGGGCTGTAGGTCGGAGAGCTGTCAGTGTCTATTTAACTCTACCAGAAACCAAACCGGTCTCTGGAGCCTGTTTCCATTCAGGATCTGGATTCTGACCTGTATTTATAGATGACCGCATTAATGACTGCAGCTAAACGGCTGATTATAAAGCCTTCAACATGGTCAGTGATGGAAACAACAGTGGCATGACCATCATCATGACACATTCAAAGACAGATATAATGATGAAGATTCTCAGTCATCCAGGTCATAGTCATTCCGTAAAAGTTTAAAAACAATCCACTGGACTTGGTTTCCATGGTTTGAAGACGTTTCTCTTCAAAAACTGACTTTCACTAGAAAGTTTCCATTTGCATGTTTCCAAGCAATAAAAGGCCTCGTCTCTATAAAGCCTCAAACTCACTGCGGATCCAGACATTTGAATTGAAAAAGCCTCCTGGAGGGGAAGCGAAACGTCTTCAGACCTTGGAAACCAAGTCCAGTGGATTGATTTTAAACTTTTACGGTTTCAAAGCACTAACAGTTAAAGTGTTCATCTGGTTTAAGAGCATTTATTTCACTCTCAGCGTTTGCCGTAATTCTGCTTCAGAATGAACACCCTTTTAGTGGGCAGAGGGCGAACGTTCTGTGGAGCTTAGGATTATGGGTAAATCCTTGGATTCAGGCAGAGTTGGCCCGGGATTGAGATAAGAGCGAGCGTTTGTCTCTCAGAGACGAAGACTAAAGGAGACCAACCTGCTTCCTGTTCCTGAAGACCCAGCAGGAACTAAAACTGACATCCAGCTATAAGAGCCTGACGGGGACGCCATTAACTCCAGAGGAAATACTTTTAAAAACTCAGATCATCATGCTTTTTTTTTTTTTTCACAAAACACAGCAAAGAACAAAAAAATAAATGAATAACCCAGATAAATGTTAAAAACAAACCCAAACTCTCTGATGGTAAATCATCAAGTTAGAAAAAAAAAACTAAAGTAATTATTATTATCAGTATTATTATAAAAATAAAAGTTTCTACTGAAACTGTTAATTATAACATTTAGAAACTGTATTCAATATAAAAACTAAGACCTGATAAGAATAAACTTTTAGTTTCTGTCTTTTCTGTGTAACTTTAGCATTAATTATAATGTTTGATATAAAGCAGCAAGGAAGCATAAAAACAAACTTATTTAGTTCTGGTTCTGTTAAAATAGGCTGAGCAGCTGAGGACCAGAGGAGGCTGGAAACTTTACAAAGATGCTAAAATTAGGTGAATGGATGAATCAGATCAGTGGACAGATAATGGAGAGATGGAAGAATCGGTGGAAGGAGTCTCGCTAAATCCCAAATCTTATTCCTGTTGACATTTTAAACAAAAAAAAAAGCTTTCTTTTCTCGTTAATAAGAAAATATCTGCTCACTGGTGGACTCAGTCGGGTCACATGATGATACAACAAACCTGAGTAATAAGGATCAGGAAGATAGTGGAAAAAAAGTGATCTGAGAACAGAGCCCTGTGGAACTCCAGCTTTGGATTTGTTTGTTTTAATTATAACTAATCACTAAAAGCAGCTCTGATTGGATTATTTGGATCTGAACCAGTTCAAAGTCTAATCCACTGTCTAGCCTAATAATCTGGATTATGATCAGGTGTGTTAAACACACTGAACACCAGTAAAATCAATTAAACAAACAGTAAAGGCTTTGGTTTGTACAAAAGAGGACTAGCTTTGATGGACAAAAATAAACAGATAAATGAGATGGCTTCATTTCTACAGGAAACATCTGCAATCACATCTGTCCTGGGATATGTGATGATGCTTTAATTGATGGAGAACAGATCCTCTCTGTGTCAGAAGAACCGGCAGCAGAATCCTCATTCATCAGGACTATGAGCCATCAGACCCGGAAATAATCATCATCTAGATATGTCATTTCTTTCTTAAAATTATGTATTTGTTCTTGGATTGAGTAGGGAAAACATACATTTTGCCAGTGGAACAAGATCATTTACATTTAAAATAAGAATATTCAATAAATGATCAGTGTTTTAATTCAGAGTAATTTTCATGTGAATGTGCTTTACTGGAGGCATCCATGTTTGTCAAAGAACACTACTGCCACCTACTGGTTAGTGACATTGTCACGGTGCGGTATCGGCTGTTGATCAAGTCCCAGTGCTGTATCTGGTGTTTGTCACAACGCGCTCATCAGACTAGCCTCGTGAGACCATCAGGACCTCGCGAGCTTTCAAGGTTTCACTCGCTAATCTTTCCGTTCACCAAACGAACGTCCAATCAGCGTTGGCTTTGAGGCGGGTTGAGGTGTGACGCAACGAGAAGCGCGACAGTTCAGTCTAAAGAACATGGCGGCTTCAGCCGATGAAACTAGCGTTAGCGTGGCTATCGAGCAAGTTTTATCGGAATTACAGAGTATTTCTTCACTGAAAGAAGAGCAAAACACTGCTCTGGAGGCTTTTCTCAGAGGAAAAGATGTTTTTGCTCTTCTCCCCACTGGTTTCGGCAAGAGTAGCCTGGCTTGTGGTTGTGTTTTCGTCGTCGCTCTGTTAGTACGTCATATGCTTCGTTGATCTGATTGGTTTATTTGGCCCGTCTATCACCAACATAGGCCAATCAGCTAACCAGTATCTTCGCCCCTTCCCAAAATTACTTCAACAGAAGGTTTCCAGATGGATATGCGGAGCAAATCCATCTGGAGCAGTGTTGCCAACTTAGCGCTTTAGTCGCTATATTTAGCCACTTTTCAGACCCCTCTAGCACTTTGATTTCTAAAAAGCTCCTAGCGCCAAATCTAGAGACTTTCTGCTACTGGAGACTTTGGAGACAACATCTAAAAGCAGCGAACTCTGCTCTCCAGAGCAAGTAGATTGGTAACCCCGCCTCCTGCTCTCCTCTATCTTGTCTGCTGTCATGATTCATGCAGCTATTATTTCATCCAAGTGAAAAATGGAGAACAGATAAGCAGATCATGGCTTGTCTACAGTGAAAAGAAGGACTGGGTTATTTACTTTGGCCTTTTTGGAAACACAGGAAGGAGCAATCAGCTAAGTGAGCTTAGTGCTTGGAAAAAATCTTTCATTCCTTTAGAGACAGCATGAAAAGTCAGCTGAGTACAAAACATAGAGAGGAAAACAAGAAGAAAAGGGACAAGAAGAGAGGGACACAACCTAGAACAGATAATGGATGTCTATTCTATTAACATTTCTCTATCTGGAGAATGGCTCTGTTCTATGTCCTGCCTTCTCATTTCAGAGGCCCCCCTGCCTGTCTTTGCATAGGGCCCCAAATTTCCTAAATCCGCCCCTGGCAGGCAGTAAACAGCAGCTAGGTTAGTACCACGATCAAAGACATGTTTTTATGCTGCTGCGCCTTATGCAGGCCGTCGTTGGACAGAAGTTCTGGACTCGTTTTAAATGATCTAAATATATATATATATATAGACATCAACTTTCTGGATCCTCTCAGAGGAATGGAGGCTTCAGGAAGCAGGGTTAGGTCTCTATATGATCTGCAGAAATAACTCGTTTTTTTTTCAGGCGCTGTTTGGATGTCAGGCCCGTACTCTGAGGTCAGCGGCGGGGTGAGGAGTGGGCGTAAGCTGCATGTTTTCGGACGCTCTGCTAATGGACAAACACGCACAAATGAACTGGTTTGATTGGAAATGGTTGCATGGTCGTGATGGTGTGCTAAACGCCGCGCCGCCTCCTCCAAGGGACCAGTCCATGCGCGTGAACACAAACTCACACTTCCTCGGCCCGGCGCCAATAAGCAGGCAGGGAAAGCGGTTTCTATGCTAATGAGCGGCGGGTCGACGGGTCACACCATAAATCTTCTCTTTATGATGTTCGTTCATGGAAGGTCCCTCCTCCTCATCTTCATCTCAGCTCTTTATTTCTTCAACAATCCTCACAGTTTCTCTCTTTTAATGGAAGGAGTCATTCCCGCCGTCCTCCTCGTTCGTCTGCTTTTACCTCCTCCATCATTTCCCTCCTCTCCTCTCCCACTTCTCTCCTAATTATATTTACCATGAATATATTTATGGCTGCATTATTGGAGCACTGATGGTCGCGGTTTGGAGCTGCTGGATCTGGATTAGGTGCAATGATTACACAAAACAATGCTTGTAATTAGACAGGATGAGGAGAAGAAGACATTAAAAACAAATGTATTAACATTAGTCCACTGGAAATGAATATATGAATGAAAAGAAAGGAGCCTTATAAACAAGATTAAACTTTAAAACTCAACGTTTAACGTTTGAAAATGCTTATTTTATAACTCAGTGTATCCCTGAGCTCAGGAGTCTTTCCTTTCGTTAATAGGCTGCTTCTTTAGCAACATCTAATCTGAGCTGCTCCCAAATTATGGAGTAAAATCCTTCCTTTATTATTGTAAAGAACACATTTACTAAAAAGAAATTTGATAAAATGATCTATGATCAAAAAATAATGCTTTGATTTGGAAGTTTGGTCATCTCTGCTCAGACTGCTGCCTCGGCAACGCGGCCCCGCAGACCAGCCCAGGACTAGACAAGTACTAGCCAAGGACTAGACAAGTACTAGCCAAGGACTAGACCAGGACTAGCCCAGGACTAGACAAGTACTAGCCATGGACCAGCCAAGGACTAGACAAGTACTAGCCAAGGACTAGTTCAGGACTAGACAAGTACTAGCCAAGGACTAGCCAAGGACTAGACAAGTACTAGCCAAGGACTAGTTCAGGACTAGACAAGTACTAGCCAAGGACTAGACAAGTACTAGCCAATGACCAGCCAAGTACTAGCCAAGGACTAGTTCAGGACTAGAAAAGTACTAGCCAAGGCCCATCCCATGGCTAGACAAGTAGTAGCCAAGGACTAGCCCAGGACTAGACAAGTACTAGCCATGGACCAGCCAAGGACTAGGCAAGTACTAGCCAATGAACAGCCCAGGACTAGACAAGTACTAGCCCAGTACTAGACAAGTAGTAGCCAAGGACTAGCCCAGGACTAGATAAGTACTAGCCATGGACCAGCCAAGTACTAGACAAGTACTAGCCAATGAACAGCCCAGGACTAGACAAGTACTAGCCCAGTACTAGACAAGTACTGGCCAAGGACTAGCCCAGGACTAGACAAGTACTAGCCATGGACCAGCCAAGGACTAGACAAGTACTAGCCAAGGACTAGACAAGTACTAGCCAATGACCAGCCCAGGACTAGACAAGTACTAGCGAAGGACCAGCCCATGACTAGACAAGTACTAGCCAAGGACTAGTCCAGGACTAGACAAGTACTAGCCAAGTACCAGCCAAGGACTAGACAAGTACTAGTTAATGAACAGCCCAGGACTAGACAAGTACTAGCCCAGTACTAGACAAGTACTAGCCCGGGACTAGACAAGTACTAGCCATGGACCAGCCAAGGACTAGACAAGTACTAGCCAATGACCAGCCCAGGACTAGACAAGTACTAGCCAAGGACCAGCCCATGACTAGACAAGTACTAGCCAAGGACTAGTCCGGGACTAGACAAGTACTAGCCAAGTACCAGCCCATGACTAGACAAGTACTAGCCAAGGACCAGCCCATGACTAGACAAGTACTAGCCAAGGACTAGACAAGTACTAGCCAATGACCAGCCAAGGACTAGACAAGTACTAGCCAAGGACTAGTTCAGGACTAGACAAGTACTAGCCAAGGACCAGCCCATGACTAGACAAGTACTAGCCAAGGACTAGCCCAGGACTAGACAAGTACTAGCCATGGACCAGCCAAGGACTAGACAAGTACTAGCCAATGAACAACCCAGGACTAGACAAGTACTAGCCAAGTACCAGCCCATGACTAGACAAGTACTAGCCAAGGACTAGTTCAGGACTAGACAAGTACTAGCCAAGGACCAGCCCATGACTAGACAAGTACTAGCCAAGGACTAGCCCAGGACTAGACAAGTACTAGCCATGGACCAGCCAAGGACTAGACATGTACTAGCCAATGAACAGCCCAGGACTAGACAAGTACTAGCCCAGTACTAGACAAGTACTAGCAAAGGACTAGCCCGGGACTAGACAAGTACTAGCCATGGACCAGCCAAGGACTAGACAAGTACTAGCCAAGGACTAGCCAAGGATTAGACAAGTACTAGCCAATGACCAGCCCATGACTAGACAAGTACTAGCCAAGGAATAGTCCAGGACTAGACAAGTACTAGCCAAGTACCAGCCCATGACTAGACAAGTACTAGCCAAGGACCAGCCCATGACTAGACAAGTACTAGCCAAGAACTAGCCCAGGACTAGAAAAGTACTAGCCATGGACCAGCCAAGGACTAGACAAGTACTAGCCAAGGACTAGTTCAGGACTAGACAAGTACTAGCCAAGGACCAGCCCATGACTAGACAAGTACTAGCCAAGGACTAGTTCAGGACTAGACAAGTACTAGCCAAGGACTAGACAAGTACTAGCCAATGACCAGCCAAGGACTAGACAAGTACTAGCCAAGGACTAGTTCAGGACTAGAAAAGTACTAGCCAAGGACTAGCCCATTACTAGACAAGTACTAGCCAAGGACTAGCCCAGGACTAGACAAGTACTAGCCATGGACCAGCCAAGGACTAGACAAGTATTAGCCAATGAACAGCCCAGGACTAGACAAGTACTAGCCCAGTACTAGACAAGTACTAGCCAAGGACTAGCCCGGGACTAGACAAGTACTAGCCATGGACCAGCCAAGGACTAGACAAGTACTAGCCAAGGACTAGCCCAGGACTAGACAAGTACTAGCCATGGACCAGCCAAGGACTAGACAAGTACTAGTCAAGGCCCCATCAAGGAAGGTGGAGAAATTTTGAATGGCTACTACTGTAAGTCGACTAGTCTACTTTTTGGTGGCCATTTTATTTCTAAAATTCTTTCCTTGCAAAATGAATGGAACAGATTTCACACCACACCAGACCATAAGAGTCTGAAGAGTCCTGGGGGTGCAGAGGAGGTCTGCAGTTCATGCAAACAGGACAGCTGGATAAATCTGTGCAGATAAACAGTCTGATGGGACACATGTTTGTTCAGCAAACTTCAGATTTATGACGATGCAGCTGGTTTTTATGCTGCACATCTTAAAAACCGAGCATAGCTGGTGGTTTAACTGGTAATGTGATGTTTAGAGGAGTCATAAACAGGTGTTTCAGTTTTATAAACTGACTGTTAGAGAAGCAGGACTGAGTTTAAGGAGAGGATTTATTCCTCCAGCTGTTTTAGGTTGAACAACTTTGTATCTATAAATTAGGATATTCCAATTTAACTGATTTTATGGTCTAAGCTTTCGAGTTTAGACTCCTGGGAGAGCAGGACAGGTTTATTAGCTGATGTTTAAAGGAGGAAAACTCCTCTAGTGCAGTAAAAGTCTGCTGGTTTACAACCTGAAGGCTACACAGCTAGAACTTGTTCTACAGGAAAATTGAAGCTCTGATGTGTTTTAATAAAAGCCCTTTCATGGACATCTACTATATTTTATTCAAATGAGCCGACTTCATGGGTGAATTGAAAATAATAGGATTTAGAGGTGAAAGAAATGACATAAGACTGGAGGGAAAACGGCTCCTTATCTGAAGCTTATGACAGATTAACAGACTGATGAAGAGGAGACGGCGAGAACAAGAGCTGCTGACGCTACGACTGCCCAGAAGCCTGAATGGGCCTGAGGAGTCTGTCAGCGCCGACGCACCTAATATTGTTACACATCTTACATATTACAACAGTACAATAAAAGCATTTTAAAAGGTACAAAGTATACAAATATAATAACAGACATTGGGAACCTAAAGATGAGCCAATAATGACAAAAAACTGGAATTCTAATAACAGAAAATGGCTCTAAACTTTAACGGTCCCATTTACCCCAAAGGTGAGTTCTTAGTGACTGATGTGTTGTAGTAAGTCTCCTGCTCCTTCTGCTGTTTATCTATTTTTATTTTTTTAAGTCGTAGGGAAGCGGCCCTTCCAATCGTTGCATTTCCGAACTCTCCAGAGTGGTGCCTGACTTTAAACGAGTGAATAAAGTGAATGTGATTGGTCGATTATCAAGGGGGCGGGATTGTTGTGGTGGAAGGTTTTCAAGCAAGTTTGGTTGCGGCCGGTTTGTTGGAAGCATCGTGCTAACCAGTTAGCATCTTAGTGCTAGTAGGTTCCCAATGGGAAATTCCATTGGGAACCTACTAGCACTAAATTGCTAACTGGTTAGCAATTTAGTGCTAGTCGGTTCCCAATGGAATTTCCCATTGGGGACCTACTAGCGCTAAATTGGTGGCTTAGAAACGACGCTGTCAAGGAACGCTATGGACAGCGGAAACATGCAAGAGGAGGAGAGTTTAGTGTCGGAGGTCGTGGATGAGTCTCCTCCGTCATCCATTTTTTATTTAGAGGAGGAAAGCGGGGAGGAAGATGTTGTGGAAGAGGACGCCAGGGCGGCAAGAGCTTGGTTTGGTGTAGAAGGCTTCCAGCCGTACATGTTTGAGCCCTTGCCTCGCAACGCTGCCAGTTCTGTTAGCTCTACGCCTGCCGAAGACACAGACGTCCATCCCCGTGAACACTGGGACGGAATTCAATGGGAAAGGAAAGGATTCTGATTTCAACCGTTGCGTATATTAGCTGCGACATATGAATCAAGATGCTCAAGATACAGAGAAACTAGTCGGAATCAGGTTATCAGAACAATAAACTTGGTATGCAAGAGAACTCTCACCAACAGCTCGAATAATCTGGCACTGATGATTGGGGGCAAGCATCTTAAGAGAGGCAGGAGCAGGTGGATAAGATGAACAGTAATGAGAAACTAGGCAGGAGAATAGAACGAACCATTAAGCAAGTCATTAGTGCCAAGATCGTGAAAAAACAACTTTTAACCAAACAGAGAATATCAGACCAGCTGTTGTTAATCAAACCTAAGAAATAAGTCGGAGTGAGGAGACAGATCCAAGGTCTTAAGCAGGCAGAATCGAACGGAGTCCGAAGACAGATCAGGCAAACAGATCAGAACAGGGGCAGGCAGGCTCAGAGGTCCAAGGATAGAAACTGGTTTTAACCAAACCTAAGAAATACCCTGAAAATACAAGGATGAAGAGGCCAAATGGTAAAGTTTAATTTATACTGAAACATAAGAATAAAAAAAGCTTCAGGTTTTCCTTTTTTTTTGACGGACTTTTGAGTATCAAGGGATAATAATGTTGAAGTTTGATGGATTAGTATTAAATATTTGATATGATAAGAAGTTATTCAGAACCTCATTTAATTTCCATCATCCTCTTGCTTCCACTCTTATTTCTGCTCCCTCCTTCTCTGTTTGGCCCTTCCTCTTCACGTACCTTCGTCCATCATTTTCCCTCTTCATCCTCGGCTCATGAGTCTCCCCTGAACATTTCCTCCATCGCTCCCTTTGTCTCATTTCATTCAGCCTGCACTCCCTCACTCTAGCCCACCACTTGATGATGAAGCTGAACTTGTTCATCCATCCTTCTCCTCCTCCTCACCTTCACCAAAGCTCACTTCTTCTCCGCTCCTCTTTCCTCTCATTGATTCCAATCAGCAGGTTAGAAGTGACTCAATTTAGATAAGAAATCAATCAGCGGATGATCTGGACTGTTTAGACCAGCGGTCTGCAACTCAAACCAAGGAGCCATATTGGACCAAAAAAACAAAACAAAAAAAATCTGTCTATAGCCGTAAAAATTTAAAAGTCTTCTATAAGCCTCATATGGCAACACGGGCTCTAAGGCTACGTTCACACTGCAGGCCTAAATACTCAATTCCGATTTTTTTTCTGAAATCCATTTTTTTTTGCGTTGCCGTTCACATTTCCAAAAATATATGCGACTTATATACGATCTTCTGTTTGAAGTGCATTCATAGAGCATAAGTGTCCCGCATGTGCAGTATACGACAAAATTACATCACAAGCTAGCGTGTTTCGTGTTTACGGAAGTAAACATGGATGGTAGCGCTGGAGAGCATCTTGCGATCTTTCCCAACCTTAACTCAATCTTTTCAAGATGATTAAACATGAATACTGCTCTCAGCATCATCGTCTGCTATGGTTGTTGTTTTTCTTGCTGCTTCTACGTAGCAATAGGCAGAATAGTAGCCTCGTGAGACCATCCTGATCTTGCGAGCTTTCAAGGTTTCACTCGCAGATCAGTCTGGAGACTCTCCGTTAAAGAAAATTTGGAGCCGTTCACCAAACGAACGTCCAATCAGCGTTGGCTTTGAGGCGGGTTGAGGTGTGACGCAACGAAAAGCGCGACACTTCAGTCTAAAGAACATGGCGGCTTCAGCCGATGAAATTAGCGTTAGCGTGGCTATCGAGCAAGTTTTATCGGAATTACAGAGTATTTCTTCACTGAAAGAAGAGCAAAACACTGCTCTGGAGGCTTTTCTCAGAGGAAAAGATGTTTTTGCTCTTCTCCCGACTGGTTTCCGCAAGAGTTTGATCTATCAATTGGCTCCTCTTCGTCGTCGCTCTGTTAGTACGTCATATGCTTTGTTGATCTGATTGGTTTATTTGGCCCGTCTATCACCAACATAGGCCAATCAGCTAACCAGTATTTTCGCCCCTTCCCAAAATTACTTCAACGGAAGGTTCCGTTGATATGCGGAGCAAATCCATCTGGCGGAGTCGGGTTAGGAGAATAGTGACCTCTGTCGGTTATTATTGCCGTTCAGGTCGGATGAACATGACCTAGCCGTTCAAGCGCAGGTCGTGTTTGAAAAGATCCGATTCTCATCGGATTCAGGACCACGGAGCCAAGTGGCCTGGGTCGCATTGGGAAAAATTTAGATCTGAGTTGTTCAGACTGTCATGAAAAGATTGGATACAAGTTGCATAGTGTAAAGGGCTGGTTATCCTCCCACAGGGGTGTGTCGCAGATAATTTGTCGCAGATATTTTTGATTCCTGCCCAATATTGAAGCGTGGTCTCGGCTATGTTATTCCACGCCACAACGCCAGAGGGCCAATCAGGAGCTAGCTGTGGGAATCAGTGATCCCAATGAAAATTAGCATTGTTTTACTCATTAGCGCTAAAATCATTGCGAACATATTCGTTTTAGGTATAAATAATGATCCATAGATTATTCCTTTATGACTGGAATTTTAAAGGGCTTTATAAATAAAGCTGATTTAACATCTTGTAATGGTGGTTTCCTCTGATCCTGTATCAGTGGGTTAGTGTCAGTGCTACCATCATTTAAGCTGTTTTTTTGGCAAACTCATCACCAAATATTTTTCCTGCTAAAAGCTTTAACTGACCAACCTTCTAATCACTTCCTTGATTTCTCAACATGACAGTAAATCAACTGAGCTCCTGTCCTCTGAAGTGACCGGAACAGAGCAGATGATCATCATGGACTCTGAACCCAGATGACATGTTTTTGTAGTAATTTGATGGGACTGCCTAGCTGCGGCCACTAGAGGGCAGTGGCATTAAAAACTTCCTGTTTTCTGGCTCTTGTTTGTCTGAGTTACTGAGCACCTTTCAGAATAAAGGTTGAAACAGGAAACGGGTTCATCCATCAGTCCCAGTTTCAGACAGCTGCTGTGGCGAAGCAGTTAGACGTTAACACGGAAAGCCTGGAAGGCTCACCGCTCTACCTCGCCACGTCCCACGCCGCTACACACTCATCCGTCACCGTTAGCAGACTATTGGCAGCCTTGGCCGTTCTCCCAACACTATGATTTATAGGCGGAGACTCAGCTGCTGCTCTGCTGGGCCTAAACATGGCTGCAGGGCGACCACGGAGAGCCGACCGGGCAGGGAGAGAGAAAATACAGAACTGAATCATCATCTGCTATGAAAGGCTCTCCTTTAAACTCTCACATCAACCGGGATCCAAAACAATTAT
Source organism: Cyprinodon diabolis (assembly GCA_030533445.1). Taxonomy (NCBI): domain Eukaryota; kingdom Metazoa; phylum Chordata; class Actinopteri; order Cyprinodontiformes; family Cyprinodontidae; genus Cyprinodon; species Cyprinodon diabolis. The sequence continues at coordinate 43,270,529 of CM060082.1, read as the reverse complement.
ATTTTAATGAGCTATTTAAGTATAAAATGGGAGTGGGTGCAGCTGATCTTTAGCTAATCATTTCCCCTCTGATCAAACTATTGCTGTAATTTGATCCGCTGTTCTGTCAGATCAGCATACCTAGAGTCCATACGCATGCGCTAAATGTCAGATTTGCGTTTATCCCTTTAGTTTTATATGAAAAATAGACTCTAAACTACCTTAATGGCCGTGTTCCCTTTTTTCATGTACAAAAAAACCCCCAAATTAAGGTCAGATCGCCATACGCTCCAAAAAACACCAAAAGGTAAGTAAATAAATAGGTTTTTTGTCTATGACTAAAGGGATACACACCCGTTGATGTAGTTTTAAGTTTATTTTGCGTACAAAAATATGAAAAATAAAGGGATAAGCGGGTATTAACTATGGGTATGCTGGTCTGACCTCAGTCTCTGCCGCAGGGGGAGGAGCCTCAGGGGGGAGGAGCCTAAGAAGCCTGTTTTCTTCAACCCTAAATGGATCCGGGACTCCTCTGTAGGAAAGCAGCTGCAGCTCCAGGATGGTTTATTTGAAAATGAGCCCTGAGGTTAGAATCGAAGGTCCCACTAGTTCAAGCATCAAACCATAGATGCCATTGGCGTCTGACCTGAAATGTACTCGGCGCTTCAACTACTGACAGCTGCAGCGCGAAGCTGCAGAACGACAGACTCTGAAATACTTTAGCTTTGGAAACATTTCAGGTAAACTGTCCAGTTTCCTCCAGTTTAAGCTGTTTCCTGGCTTCCCTCACATGGCGGCTGCAGGGGGAGGAGCTTAAAGCAGAGCTGCCTCCTCACCCTGGTTCATCAGGACGCCTGCAGGCGGAGAACCACAGCTGATTGGAGGAACTAAACATTGTCTCCGGCCTGTGAGGTGAATTCAAACAGGTCAGGTTAACTGTTGGAGAAATATCCCGCTCCAAAAAAAAAATTTACTCAGTATAAAAGTTTTCACTCAGTCTGTTTCACCTGTAAGGCCAAACAATGCCTGAGTGAGGATGTTTGTAGACCAGACATACCTTCTTCCATAACTAACCAGATTATTTCTTAAGGTTTATTCATAACATGTTACTGTTTAACCAAAGTTTCTGTAATTTGTTTTGACTCTGACTACTTTCCATTATTATAAGTAAGGAGAAACGAACGCTGCTCAGGCAGAACAGGGCTGATTACCGTGCAATAAGGGATGAACTGTTTTCTCTTTGCTAAGATAAAATAAAGCTTATTTAACTGGAGTGAATAGTTGAATACTTTTTTCCCACTACAAGCATCAGGAACAAAGTTGTTTGAGTTGATAGCGAGCCGTTTGGAGGCATATAGATCACCTACGCATTCGATAGAAGGATCCACTGCTGCAGAAGGACATACTAATTTTTTACTACCATGCAGAACTGGCTGCAAAAACCAACGAGGAGTTCTATGATGTTGAGGAACATTTGGTTTGACAGCATGTCTGAACCCAGGAACAGGATCCCCCTCCTGAGGAGGCAGCACTGCTTTCAATCAGTATCCAGTAATGAATATGGATCCTGATGGAAACAATATACCGAAGCAGCAGCCGCCTGCGATCAGGCCTCTCCTGCATTAGTTATGAGGTCAGCGTAAATTATGCAGAGTCATTAGTAACCAGGCAACAATCAGGTTTACCTCAAAGCTTATGGATCACTGCAGGGCAAAAATAATGTTTCAGGTTTTAAGACGAATGGGAATGAGAATAAAGTCATGAAATTATGAGAATAAAGTCGCAACGAGAATAAAGTCGTAAAATTAACTGAATAACGTCATGAAATTACGAGAATAAAGTCATAAAATGGCGAGAATAAAGTCGTAAAATTACGAGAATAAAGTCATGAAATTACGATAAAGTCGTAAAATTACGAGAATAAAGTCGTAAATTAACGAGAATAGTCATGAAATTACGAGAATAAAGTCATGAAATGGCGAGAATAAAGTCGTAAAATTACGAGAATAAAGTCATGAAATTACGACAAAGTCGTAAAATTACGAGAATAAAGTCGTAAATTAACGAGAATAAAGTCATGAAATTACGAGAATAAAGTCATGAAATTACGCTAATAAAGTCATAAAATTATGAGAATAAAGTCGTAAAATAACGAGAATAAACTTGCAACAACAATAGTCATAAAATTAGGAGAATGAAGTCATAAAATGACAAGAATAAAGTCGTAAAATTACGAGAATGAAGTCATAAAATGGCGAGAATAAAGTCGGAAAATTACGAGAATAATTTGCGTTTCAACCTTGAAGCTTTCTCTCTCCGGTTCGTTTTCCAGAAGAGAGATCACTCAGGACAAACTCTTTAAATAACATTTCATAACTCATATGTATTAAATAACCAGGAGACACAATAACTGATAGAAATTTTAATCTTAATCAGATCAGAGAAGTTGCTTAGAGTTACAGGAGGCAGCTGCTCACCAACCGGCCTCACTTCTCGGGAAGTAGCTCAGATTAACAGTTAAAAAAAGGCCTTTTATACTATTACTATTATTTTTTATCATTTTTATACTATACTGTTTATTTATCTCCAGTCTGCCACATCATTACATCATCATGATACACGTCAGCAGATGATTAGACATCCATAGCTCCAGCCTTATCAAATGATTAGGACGCAAAACCCAGTTTCATTGTCATAGATGAATAACGATAGTTCAGAGGGTGAAATGGGCGTACAGAGAAGATCAAACCCCATCAACACTTCCTTTCTCTGCAAATCTCACTATTCTAAACTTCCACCATAAAACGGGCGAATCCAAACGAAGCACAGAGTTGACGTCACTTCGGGGATGTTGCCTTATTTGGTTGACTGGATCGGACCGGCCAATCGAACCGAGCCATCAGCTCCGGGGCTGGTCCGGGTCCGGAGCCAGCGGGTGAAGAAGCGACTGAACCAGAGCTGGTGACGGTAGATAAAATGGGAAAAACATCAGGTCTGACACTTAACAGGCAGCTAATATTAAGGTGTAATAAACTCACATCATCAATGATAATTATCCTAACAGAATGTGGCATCAATGAAGTTCATCAAAATTCATTCTCAGTTTCAAGCATCTAGCATTCTGAGGTGAGGAAATGTTCAGCAGTGCAGACAGAGTGTCTGCATAGCATAGTCTCGCTTTGAGGAGCATTTTCGCAGCAATGTTTTTCAAACTGAGAGAACAGAATAATAAATAAATAAATAATTGAACTTTATTGATCTCCCATTGGAGAAATTCATTCTCTGCATTTAACCCATCCCCTTGGGGAGCAGTGGGCTGCCATTGTGCAGCCACTGGCTAAGGTTTTTATCACACATTTGATGTTTCTAGAGGAATCTCAGTAAAATGAAGGAGTGTTTAATAATAAAACAAAAAAAGGTTCAGTTTGAAGCTTTGCTGAGGAAACTGTCATCAGCTCTATTTTTCCTTTGCCTCAGAAGCCTTTTAACCTCCATTCCTGCTCCTAATAACTGTTTTTTAACACGAATCCTGCTCTAAATCACAGACCGATGAGTATTCAGGTGGATGACGAACTGCAAACTGCTTCTGCTGATATAAACCGAGCAGTTAAAAACTCCTTCACTGCAGGTGTGGAAGCGGGTCGCAGCAATCGGTCCGGCTGTAGAGATCAGCCGCTAATTACAGCCGGATTATCAGGAAAAGGCCGGGATTAGGCGAGGTGAGGGTCTGGAGGTGGAGCTGCTCACTGATCCTGTATTTAGTGAAGCTTTAGGCCCTTCGTCGTCCACATGATGGTAATCAACAGCCGCCGTTCACCGCCTGAGAATATCAGAGGACTAATGAGGGAGCTGCTGAGGCTGCAGAGGTCAAAGGAAAAAAAGTCTGAATGGTTTTATGTGAGAAACAGGAGAGAATCAGATTGCTGCTGGACTGGAGTCTGCTGCAGCTTTTCAAAAAGATTTTACACTTTAACACGAGTCATTTTGGATATAACTGTTTCATTTAAAGCTATCTGGGAATAAGCTGAACGCCTCCCCAGCAAATATCTGCTGTTTGCCTGCTGAGACGCTCATAATCAGGCAGTAAAGCATTAAATAAAAGCAGTGGATAACGGGAAAAACAAAAAGAGCTAATGCTAATCTGTAAAAAAATTTAACAAATTGATTTTTTTTTTTGACTAATGATATTTTATGTTTCAAGTTTATTCAGGTTTTATAACGGTGGCTAGTCATCAAGGGAGTTTTTCCTCTCCACTGTCGCTACAAGCTCCCTGTGCAGCATCTGGCTGCTAAAACCAGCAGTTTTCTGTCTGCAGGAAGACGTTCCACTGGTAATTTCCCAGTCACTGGATGAACTAAGCGATAAATCCATCTATAGCCGATGGATCCTATAGTTTAGTCTGTAGCGCTATTAGAAAATAGAAAGTAGAAGAAATAGAAAGTAATTCACTATGAAATGTCAAAGTAGTAATTCTTTATTAAGTGGATGATGCTGTTGTTTTTCTAGTTTGTTGTATTTCTCAATTGATTATTATTACATGATTTATTGACTTCATAATGACTATGAGAACATTGTTTGATGCACGTAGTGTTTACATTGGTGCCGGTCTGACTAGGGAGTACCAATATGGCGGCCGGTGGCTTCACTTCAACCCCGTACTCCCAATAAGCAATCAGATTTCCATCAGTGGCTCAAACAGATTGGTGAGTAAACCTACGTAACGTAGATAATCAAAATGGCGGACATACGTCACCGGATCAGAGAACGTCAGAGAATCACGTTTTCCAGCTTCCTCTCGGCCACTTTGACTTCATCTGACTGGAAAAACAGTTTTAATTACAGAAGAAGGCTCTCCAGCCAATCAGGCAGCTCGTCAACAACTTTGGCTGCTCTGCTTCAGCTGGATGAGCCACCAGGACGGCGTTTGACCCCTCGTTTGACCCCCCCTCCAGCTGAATGCATTAATTAAACCTGGGGACCATACGGGAGGGGGGGAAACGGACCGCAGACGGGATAATGAGACACGAGTCCGCGGCCAACAGAAGGAGGGAAATCCCCTGAACTCACCTCAGCACCAACGCCACTGTGAGCTCGCCAACAGAGAGAGGCGGCAGGACTAAACGTGCGTCTGCCTCTCCATCTGTTCACCTGCAGAACAGGCAGGAAATGGGAAGGTGTCCTGAGATCGAAGACAAAACCTCCACCATGGAGCAAGAAAGGCTTTTTTTAACATAAATACAGAATATATGGTTGTGTTCAGGATGGATTTACCATCAGGCAATACCAGGAGGCTGCCTAACTCTGTTTCCATGGATGGTTAATACAGCTATTCCTTATTTCTGCACATTAATTATGTTTTCTCAGCGTCCACCATATTGGATCAGTCCATTTGCTGCACATGTTCAGAAAGGTCCAATCAGACAGCAGCAAACCATTTGAAAACAAACCATGCAAAGAGCAGTGTTGCCAACTTAGCGCTTTAGTCGCTATATTTAGCCACTTTTCAGACCCCTCTAGCACTTTGATTTCTAAAAAGCTCCTAGCGCCAAATCTAGAGACTTTTTTCTGCTACAGGAGACTTTGGAGACAACATCTAAAAGCAGCGAACTCTGCTCTCCAGAGCAAGTAGATTGGTAACCCCGCCTCCTGCTCTCCTCTATCTTGTCTGCTGTCATGATTCATGCAGCTATTATTGCTGCTGGATAAAACCTGGAACTAAACGCTATTTCTGACATGTTGAATTGAAAAAGCTTCCTGGATGGAAGAGAAACGGCGTCAAACTTGGAAACAAAGTCCAGTGAGTTTGGAAGTAGAGAAAAAAACCAATGTTGTATGATCCTAAGTATCCCTATTGCAAAAAAAAATGTTTGGACAGGAACGGATGTTAAAGTAAGTCTTCATTACTGCATGTTTTGCTCCTAAGAATTAAATAATAATGTTACTATTAGAACTCCAAGGAAGTCGGAAAGATGGGAGGAACAGCGGAGGCTGTAGGCTTTGCTTTGCGGTCTGGAGCAGAGTAGAACAGAGAACGAGAGATTTCTGAGTCAGAAAGTGGTCCAGCCAAAGAGCGTAGATCTACAGATGTAGACCCAACAGAGCCGATCTTAGATGCTCTAACTCCTAGGTTTTTAAACCACAAAGCTCAAATATAACGCAAACAAATAACTATCTTTGTTAGTAATCAAGTGAAAATAAAATTGGCAAAAAATAACAATTATTTGGATCTTGTGGCAGCTGTTAAAAACAAAAATGTCTAAAAATTAGTTTATTTGCTCATAAACTTCACAGGAAAATAAGATGGTATTCTTATATGTAGTTCTGCTGCTATAGGCTTAGACTGCTGGAGGACATAGGGACCCCTTTTTCATCATTCTGCTTCATTCTATCTCTATTCTCCCACTCTGCAGAATCTGTTAGTTCAATCTCTAACGTTCTGCTCTCTCTGCTTTTTCTCATAGTAGCTTCATCTGGTCTGTTCCTGTTTGGCTGTGACTCCATCCTGGAGAGAAATATCAGCTGTGCTGCTGCCATCAACACCTTTGTTTCTAGATGTTGGAGCTTGGCCTGTTTTCCAGTGTAGTCCTGTTTCTCTGACTGTGACTAACTGGATGTGCTCTCTTCATCCTCTGACATGGGAGCTGGCTCGGAGCTCGTCTGCCTGGCTGTGTGTTTCCTGGACGGGGCCGCCTGTGGAGCCGGTTGACAGTTGCCTTTTGTATCTATGCTTCTTTTTCTATGTCTGCTTCTGTCTCCTTGAACCCCAGTGGGCCTCAGCAGATGGCCGCTCACACTGAGCCTGGTTCTGCTGGAGGTTTCTTCCTGTTCAAAGGGAGTTTTTCCTCTCCACTGTCGCTACAAGCATGCTTAGTGTGAGGGATTGCTGAAGAGTCAATGAGTCGATGCAATCAGCTGGTTTTCCTTAGATAGAAAACTTTGAATCAATCTGACTGGATGATCTGGTGAACTGGAAAGTGACCTGAGATGACATGATGTGAATTGGAGCTATAGAAATAGAATGAATAGAATTGAATTATTCAAACGGCATGTGTAGCTTATTCCCTTAAAATAAAATAGTTCGACATTATGGTTCTGCAGGCTTCTTGCATTAGTTCAGAGGGGAAAGTTCTGGCTGTAAGGATCTGCAGCGATTATTAATAAGCAGAAATAAATCAGGTGTCGTCTTCCCAGATAAATCGGCTCTAAAGCCGTAAAGAAGCAGAGAGACGATAAACTCACGTGGAACCATGACCTCATATATGAAAGTTTCCCCCTTTTGCCAGTTTAAGATGATTTTATATTTTTTATCTGCTTCAGATCGATGACATCAGCAGTTTTTGCTGAACCTGAGGGTTCTGTAACGAGGAAAAAACGGCTCGTTAATGAAGCCGTCTGACCCGTTAATGAGACTGACGGAGGAGGAAGGAAGGTGTGACGGCTGTGAGCATCTCAGAGGACTGAAAGCAGCTTTTTCTCTCTGCAAATGCCGTCGGAAGTGTTCGAGAAGCGCCGGATTACAGGAGTTTATGAGAGCGAAGCCTCCTCCCTCTGATGAGTTAGGAGCCGGGGCCTCATCTGGACAGGAAGTTATATTAATGATTCACGGTGCATTAAGTGGATCAAACACACACCTCACGCAGGTGAGCCTCTGAGGAACGAACTGCTGCAGAATTAAATCAGGGAGAGTCTTTTAAATAAACCTGCATGCAGGATGTTGAACAGAGAACAAAGAGCAGCCGGCTGGACAGATAAACTTCATGCTTTGTTTTCAGCTGCTCTACCTAATTCCTTTAAGGACTTTATTAGTGGCAAACACTGTGGAACCATGTTTTTCATTGGCCTATCTGTGAGATAAAATGTTTGGAGTCTGCCTTCCTGAATAGGAGTGAGTTCAGATCTTTTACCAGCCTCCATGCTGTAATGTTTAAGGTAGGGGGGGGGGGGGCAGAAAGCAGATGCCTCTCTACTCTAGATGAGGGGGAAGGGAATGAGCCTCCATCATGGCGTGGAAAGGAGACCTGTTCTCAGTGTTTATCTGGCTAAATTTTATGTCACTGATGAGTTGAAGTGTTTTTTCTTCATAACCAAATGTTCAAGTGTGAGAAAGTTTCTTTATGCGGGGGGTGGGTTGGTTCCCCTAGGGAGGGAGTTTGTGTGATTTTGTAAGTCAAAGTCAGAGCTCTATCTCTCTGTTCGAGGAAGTTAAATAAATCTGAACATTCGCTTGCAGGAGTCTCAGCTTCCTGACTTCACAACATTCTTCATAAAAGGATGGAGGCGATCCTTAGCGGTTTTTTCGTGCACGTTCTCTGGGCTTTACAGTCCGACTGGTTGTTTGAATTCAGCATGGCTCTTTGGATCACAGGTTCTCAAAGCTTCCTTAAACAATGTAATTGATTGGAGAATATCAATGTAAAAATGATACGATGACATCATGAGCTGAGCTGCATCCAGAAAAACGACAATATTTCATAACAAATAACACCCATGTTGAGCATATATCAGAGGTCACAGGTTAGCGGACCCAACCCGATTTAAAACGTTTATAAATCACCGCATGTTTTCCGACGGCAGTGTCTAATTTCACTTGCTCCTCTTCTCCTGTTAATACGGTAAAGCCCTGGGGAGCGTCCGGCTGCACGTGATCCAAATGAGCCAATGAGCTGTCAGTCTGGGTTGCTGCTGCTGCTACTTTTAGACACAGCAGGCAAACCTGTGGCAAGCCGGGCGATGGGAAAGAAGGAGAAGACGATGAGAAAAAGAGAGCAGAGAAAGTGTGGACTGCTGGAAGAACTGCGGTGAACTGGTGAAAGAAAAGTGAAATGGCGTGCTCAAAGATGACCCTGCCCATTTAGAGGATGTTTGGCTCAACCTGCTGCTGAGAAGCAGGATTCTCCACCATGAACAGAATCAACAATAAATCTGGATCCAGGCTCAAAATGAGCACCTTGATATGTGCTTGAGAATGGCTTAGTCTCCGGTTAAACCCAGGTTTAAAGCCTTGCAGGGCAGCCTAAAGCCCACTGCCAACATATAACAAACTGAACGATTGTTGTTCTCTACTTAAAAAAACAATTTTCAATATTATTATTAAAAAAGTCAATGTATTTCAGTGTTATATTCTGTTTAATGTAACGGATTATATTTAAAAATGTTTCCGGACCTTTACTAGTTGATGATTTTCTTTATTCAGACCCTGCTGATTTTTAATTGGTTACCCCTTTGCCGTATATAATTATATCTTCCTAAAGGTGACTTTGAAAGGCCTAAAAAAGCATGATGGGAATTTTAACAACCACTATCAAAACCATCTACCCCTTTACTAACAACACAGCAGGACATTTACAGAAACAGCTCTTTATTCTTTGGAACAAAGTGAGCAAAGATCCGATCTGAGCTGTAAAGGTGTGAAACCTTCCTGACTCACGGACAGTTTTATTTCCAGCCTGAACATAAACCTTTCTTAGCTCGTGGCGTGAGGCCGACAGTTGCTTACAAGCATCATCGATAAAAAGCCGGGGCCTATCGGCACATTGAATGCATCATCTGAGTCTGATTCAGAGATTATTCACCCTGATTTATGCCGGCAGTCTGCCTCTCATCCATCCATCCACCGCTGATGACCAACCGATCGCCTCCTGTGATCTGAACCGACATCACTATTGATTACTCAGGCCTGTTGGTGTCCTGAAACTCTGAGGCCATCCGCATCATCATTTGGTACGAATGATCTGCAATATTTGACGTCCTCAACCTGCTCTGATCAGACCTGAAGGCTGATTTCATCTAAGTTGGTAATGTTAGTAAGATCATCCCTGAGGAATGTAGAGGGAAAAAAGTATTCAACTATTTGCTACAGTTAAATAAATGGAGATCAATGGAGACAGATCAGTTCATCCTATGGCCATTATTGAACAGTAATCAGCCCTGTTCTGCCTGAGCAGCGTTCGTTCCTCCTTACTTACAGCAATGGAAAGTAGTCAGAGTCAAAACAAATTACAAACACTTCGGTTAAACAGTAACATGTTATGAATAAACCTGGAGAAAGAATCTGGTTGGTTATGGGAAGAAGTAAGTCTGGTCTACAAACACCCTCAAACAGGGGAATTTTGTGGCGTTGCAGGTGAAAACTTTTAAAATGATGAAATATGATAAATCGATATATGAAATAAGAGAAATCTAAATTTTCCGACCAGAGGACAAGACGAACATCTAGGCTTCAAGTTCTCAATATCTAGAGGCTCTGCCACAGAAATGTTTCCCGCCGGCAGAAATTGTTTCTCCCAGAAGAATCTTGGAGGCTAATTTAATGGAAAGTTTGATTTCTTTTGGTGAATATTTAGCCTTCACCATCCCCAGATCCAGTAATAACCTTAAGGTGGGGTTTACCATCTATAAACCATGGGGGTTGGGGGGCAGGAAGAGCAGAAGAAGCGAGCCTAGCCTACCACTGCATGCTAGTTAGCCTAGTCTATGGTTACCAGAAAACAGGGAGTTTTGGTCACCGTGTCATGAAAGTGATGGAGTTAGCCTAGACTAGCCTACCACTGCATGCTAGTTAGCCTAGTCTATGGTTACCAGAAAACAGGGAGTTTTGGTGATCCTGTCATGGAAGCGATGGAGTTAGCCTAGCCTAGACTAGCCTAGCCTATCACTGCATGCTAGTTAGCCTAGTCTATGGTTACCAGAAAACAGGGAGTTTTGGTCACCCTGTCATGAAAGTGATGGAGTTAGCCTAGCCTACCACTGCATGCTAGTTAGCCTAGTCTATGGTTACCAGAAAACAGGGAGTTTTGGTCACCGTGTCATGAAAGGGATGGAGTTAGCCTAGCCTACCACTGCATGCTAGTTAGCCTAGTCTATGGTTACGAGAAAACAGGAAGTTTTGGTCACCCTGTCATGAAAGTGATGGAGTTAGCCTAGCCTACCACTGCATGCTAGTTAGCCTAGTCAATGTTTACCAGAAAACAGGGAGTTTTGGTGATAATGTTATTGAAGCAATGTAGTTAGCCTAGCCTAGTCTAGCACTGCATGCTAGTTAGCCTAGCCTATAGTTACCAGAAAACATGGGGCGTTTCTCAATTCACAAGAATATTCTTGTCAAGTCTGGACTTGGCGAGAACGCGAGCACGCAGCACAGATATGGGTCAATTGGAAGTGAAGCGAACTGATGACATCACCACATGCTCAGCTCGTCTAGAGCTGCATTTTTACCTCCTGTTATTAATAGTCTCTAGATAATAATAAAGTATTACTTTTTTCATTTAGTGGGGGAATAATAATGAACGCAGTCAGATAAACACAAATCAAATGAATATTTTGCCAAATAAAACAAAACAATCGCCATCAGAGCCAGCGGTCCTTCACTCACGGCTATGCAGAGAGAGGGTTGCTGCAGACGGGCTAACGTTAGCTCTGGCTGCCGTTAGCTTTGGAGCTCCGCTGGTTACTGCGGTCCTCTCAACTTCGGAAATCTTTTTTTTTTTATTACGCATTAAATCAGTCAATGGACCATATAGTAACGCTCTATAGTATAATATTCTCGCCTAAAATGATCTTAAAACGTACTTTTATTGAACAACAGGAACAGAAAAGAGAACTTTTAACTCTAAATGAAGCGCTCAAGAATGGACAAGTCTGCTCTGATGCATGCTGGGTAAAGAGGGCGGGGCGAGAACAACATCCGGGGATATGGTGCGTTCTCAATCTCGTGTTCTCGGCAACTGGAACAGTGCTTGGGCTGAGGCCATATCACGAGCACACGAGAACACTCTAGAACGCATATTGAGAAACGACCGTGGGAGTTCTGGCCACCCTGTTATGGAAGCGATGGTGTTACCTTAGCATAACGTACTATTGCATTGGAATTAGCCTAGCCTTCAACTGTGTTGGAGGCTACACTAATTCCTAGAGTTCCTAGAGTGTAGGCTACCTCTGCGTCTGTAGCCCAACCTACCACCACTGGATGTAACGTTTATATAAAAAATATCACGAATGTTCAACAGATGTCTCCTAGATAATAAAAACTGTTTCTATCATAGTGCTAGACTAAAGAAGCAAACTTTAATGATTTAATAATAAATATTTATTCTGACTCCAGCATCTTCCAGTGTTTCCCTGCTAGCTAACTTTGGGGTTTTTAGCTGACCGCTCCAGGTGAACCAACACCTCAGGTCTCACGCTTGACGAGCCATTTAAAACTTTCTTGCTAGTATATCATTTTTAAACTTCAAGGTGGTTCCTGAAATCTAAAGGACACCTGGCCTCCTGATGTCAGCCCCCCTGCTGCTTTAGTACTTTATCCAGATGGTTTTCTATCAGCACCTCTGACCAGCATTCATTTCCTGAACTAATACCCATCTCCTGTGTGCAATCACTAAAGTCTTTTGCTCCAGGATTCAGGCTCTGATCGCCTTGATGTGAAGCAGCAGGAAGTCCGCCGCCGATGCTGCTCGTTGGGTAATCATGGTAAAAAGTTGTAGCCCTTCACAGACTTCCTCAAATCTAATTACTCTGCTGACCTACAATACGAGGCTGGATGGATACGGCGGCTGATGGAAGGTGTCCATCTATTCCTCTTTGCTGCTCTTTCATTTCCTCTGATCTTGTGTGGCTCTGTCTCTTCTTTCTGATCCGTTCACGCCTCGCTGCTCTGTCTCCACGCAGTGGGCCGCTCCTCCAATTACCCGCCTCTAATTACTACAGGCTTATTATTGAGCTTGTTAACATGCATTAATTAAAAGCAGGTCTAAAAAACCTAAATCCAGGCTGAGCCTTATATATTAATGTGTTTCTGGGCTTTGATGCGTCGCTATGGCTGCTGAGAAACGACCTCAAGCCTCCGATGGCAGCCGTGGCATTTGTCAGAGCGTTACGGTTGAAGCGGGAATCTCAGGGTGGAGCTTTTAGCAGAGAGCTTCTGGGTGAAACAGGAGACGGTTTCTTCAATCAAACAGAGCCGGCAGCAGGGAGATCCTTAAAACTGTCCTGCAGTGAGACATTCAGGGAGGTTTCTGTCTAATCCAACTTTAATGCACTTCAGTCTGTCTCATTAGGCCTGGATTAATGAATGCTAGACTTTAACTCACTGAGGAGTTCAGTTCAGAGTTCTTCTGTTTTAAAGCGTCAAAGTGATGCCTTTGTGTCCTGGTCGAAACGTGTTTCCTTTTGCTCCGTCAACATGATGATGACATTAACAGTGTGGTTCTTTTGTCAGTCTGAATGCTTTGCTAGTTCACAACCAGGGGATGACATCACATCTATTACATGATGTCATGCCTATTTAATGACGTCACATCTATTTAATGATGTCATCTCTCTTAAGTGATGTCACGTCTATTTAATGATGTCTCGCCTAATTAATGGCATCATGTCTACTTAATGTCACGTCTATTTAATGATGTCACGTCTATTTAATGACGTCACGTTTATTTAATGACATCTATTTAATGACGTTGTCTCTCTTAAGTGATGTCACGTCTATTTAATGACGTCTCGCCTAATTAATGTCACGTCTACTTAAGGATGTCACGTCTACTTAATGACGTCACGTGTATTAAATGACGTCACATCTATTAAATGATGTCACGTGTTTGATGATGTCACTTCTATTTAATGACATCACCTCTATTTATTAAGGTCACATCTATTTAATGATGTCTCGCCTAATTAATGATGTCACGTCTACTTAAGGATGTCACGTCTACTTAATGACGTCACGTGTATTAAATGATGTCACGTGTTTGATGATGTCACTTCTATTTAATGACATCACCTCTATTTATTAAGGTCACATCTATTTAATTATGTCATCTCTCTTTAGTGGTCACATGTATTTAATGATGTCATGTCTATATAATGATGACAGCTCTATTTAATGATATCACGTCTATTTAATGATGTCATCTCTCTTTCGTGATGTCACGTCTATTTAATGAAGTCTCGCCTAATTAATGACATCATGTCTACTTAGTTGTCACGTCTATTTAATGATGTCTCGCCTAATTAATGACATCACGTCTACTTAATGATGTCACGTCTATTTAATGATGTTACATCTATTTAATGATGTCACATCTATTTAATGATGTCACGTTTATTTAATGACATCATGTCTACTTAATGTCACGTCTACTTAATGTCACGTTTATTTTATGACATCATGTCTACTTAATGATGTCACGTCTATTTAATGACATCACGTCTACTTAATGACGTCATGTCTACCTAATGATGTCACGTCTATTTAATGATGTTACATCTATTTAATGATGTCACGTCTACTTAATGACATCACGTCTACTTAATGATGTCACGTTTATTTAATGACATCATGTCTACTTAATGATGTCACGTCTACTTAATGATGTCACATTTATTTAATGACCTCATGTCTACTTAATGATGTCACGTCTATTTAATGATGTTACATCTATTTAATGACGTCACATCTACTTAATGACATCACGTCTACTTAATGACGTCACGTTTATTTAATGACATCACGTCTAAATAATGATGTTACATCTATTTAATAATGACACATCTATTAAGTGATGCCACATTTATTTAATGACGTCAGCTCTATTTAACAATGTCAAGTGTATTTAATGATGTCATCTCGATGTAATGATGTCACGTCTATTAAATGATGTCACGTCTTGTTAGTTGAAATCTTTGGTATTTTTGTTTTCAGCTGAAGCTCTGGGGAATCATGGATGAGGAGCAGTTTGGAGGGAAACACAGCCGGTATTCAAAGGTCTAGAGGAGCAGAGATAATTCAGTGTCTTTGACCCGGATGTTTAGCGTCTTTCCGACTCGGCAAGGCTCCCATGTAAGCAGAGGAAACATGGAGTCAAACTGAGCGAACAGACAGGTCATTAGGCCCGGTTCTCCTGTAGCCAAGTCTGATCAGCAGAAGACGAACATCCATGACCTTCGTCTCCACCGCCCAGTCTGACACAGAACATGTTCTCCATCCGCTCCTCGCCCTCCTTTTCTCCCACAGAGAGGAAGTAGTGAGCCAAGAAGGCGAGACAGAGATTTCACCGTCTGCTGGTACTAAAGCGCACCTGTCCAGGTGTTAAATAATCCAGCTGAGTGAAACCTGGGAACTTCCTCTACCATAACCAACGAGGCGACCGCTATTATTGCAGCAGAACTAACAGAAAGAGTTTTTATGAAAAACGAGCATTGCTTCAGTAAAAGCTGTCAGCAGTTTGGTTTCTGTCTCATAAAAACAGAGAGAATCTGATTCCCTCTAATAAAGTTTCCATGCGGCTGTTTGATGCGTTCATGGCGCCGCGCGTTTATCAGCTGTCGGGTTTAACGATCATTCCAGAGAACGACTGACACTATCCCTCTGATTCAGACACACTTTAGCATCTTTCTCTGCTTTTTAGTTCATTTCTGTCCCTCTTTCATTTTCAACCCGTTCAGCTTTTTAAAGCAAATAGATGTTTGTTATAAAATAATCATAAAAATGAGGAGAAATGATCAGAAGTTGATCATTAAGGATCCAGTAATTTTTCTGTTTTAAGGTTAAATTGTTTTCATTTTTAATAACGTGATTGTATTTAATTATAATAAAAAGGTTGCATTCAGGTACATCTGTTATTCGTATCATTTTGCGTTTTATATTGTAATACGGCTGTTGCTTTGTTTACACCTTATAATCTACTGTATTCTGTTATATTTAACATGTTGATTATATATAATGTTCATTTTTTATGACTGATTCTGATATTTTTTGAATTTTTGTTTTCTTTAAATCAGAAGTCCTGTATTTAAGTTAATTTTTTTTTAGTTTCCTTTTATTTCAAAATCTGCACAAACACACTTTTTTTTTTTTTTACATAAAATGTATTTTAAATAACCAAAAATATGAAAGTGTTTTTATTTTGAGGTGTTTTTTTTATTTTCTTATGCTTTTTTATTTTGTGATGGTTTTTATTTTCCGATGGTTTTTATTTTGCGATGGTTTTTATTTTCCGATGATTTTTATTTTCCGATGGTTTTTATTTTCCGATGGTTTTTAATTTCCGATGGGTTTTTTTTTCCGATGGTTTTTATTTTCCGATGGTTTTTATTTTCCGATGGTTTTTATTTTCCGATGGTTTTTATTTTCTGATGTTTTTTATTTTCTGATGGTTTTTATTTTCTGATGGTTTTTATTTTCCGATGGTTTTTATTTTCCGATGTTTTTTATTTTCTGATGTTTTTTATTTTCTGATGGTTTTTATTTTCCGATGTTTTTTATTTTCCGATGTTTTTTATTTTCCGATGGTTTTTATTTTCCGATGGTTTTTATTTTCCGATGGTTTTTATTTTCCGATGTTTTTTATTTTCTGATGTTTTTTATTTTCCGATGGTTTTTATTTTCCGATGGTTTTTATTTTCTGATGGTTTTTATTTTCCGATGGTTTTTATTTTCTGATGGTTTTTATTTTCTGATGGTTTTTATTTTCCGATGTGTTTTATTTTCTGATGTTTTTTATTTTCTGATGTTTTTTATTTTCCGATGGTTTTTATTTTCCGATGGTTTTTATTTTCCGATGGTTTTTATTTTCCGATGTTTTTTATTTTCTGATGTTTTTTATTTTCTGATGGTTTTTATTTTCTGATGGTTTTTATTTTCCGATGGTTTTTATTTTCCGATGTTTTTTATTTTCTGATGTTTTTTATTTTCCGATGGTTTTTATTTTCCGATGGTTTTTATTTTCCGATGGTTTTTATTTTCCAATGTTTTTTATTTTCTGATGTTTTTTATTTTCTGATGGTTTTTATTTTCTGATGGTTTTTATTTTCCGATGTTTTTTATTTTATGATGTTTTTTATTTTCCGATGGTTTTTATTTTCCGATGGTTTTTATTTTCCGATGGTTTTTATTTTCTGATGTTTTTTATTTTCTGATGGTTTTTATTTTCCGATGTTTTTTATTTTCTGATGTTTTTTATTTTCTGATGTTTTTTATTTTCTGATGGTTTTTATTTTCTTATGTTTTTTATTTTCTGATGGTTTTTATTTTCCAATGTTTTTTATTTTCTGATGTTTTTTATTTTCTGATGTTTTTTTTTTCTGATGGTTTTTATTTTCTTATGTTTTTTTATTTTCTCTTAGTTTTCCTTTGACTCATTTGATCTGATATCTTTAGCTGTGGATGAGGTTTTGTTTTCCTGCTTTTTTTGGGTGTTTTAAAGTTAAAGTTGATCTCTGGGCTTCATTATTAAACCTCCAGCAGGTTCTGTTGTTGAACCTGATCTCCGGCGCCGGACCCTAGGCGGGAACCAAACACCCAGACCATCACAGTAATTGTGCTTCCCGGTATCCGAGGGTCCGGAATGTCTCGTTATCCTCCTGCTCTTTGACCGAGGAGCATCTTGGTCACCGTGGCGACCGGCAGAGAAGCCCAGGAAGCTCCTCCGAGTCTAAACATAGAGATCAAAGCTGTGAGAGATGAACCTCTGGGGGCGGGGGCTGCTGAGGACCACTGGGCTGACTGAAGATGCTAGCATCTGGAAAACATCTGGTTGTTCCGGAGCTTTGGAAACAATCAGATCCTGCCATCCTGAACCGAAGCTCTGAAACCATCTCAGACGTTAACGAGGTTTTTAATTAAAGCAGCTGAAACTTCTTCTGCGTTTCACAGAAAGCTGAAAGTCATTTCGATGTGTGGATGTGAGAGAGGACAGCGGATGTGAAGTTGTTTTTGTTTCTTTCTGTGTATTGATGAACACGGTGTGGTTTTTTTGTGTGGTAATTATCTGAGTTGAATGAATAATACGTTAATGAAAACGGGAGCGGATAAAATACGTTTTTTCTTCTTTCCGCTGCTTTTCATTAGTGATGTCAGGTGTCACCGGCACAGATTTCAATATGTTGTTTTCTTTTAATGAATGAATAAAATAAATTAATCAAAAATAAATAAATTCAGATCTGCTTCTGAAGGTTTGAACATTTCAAACCGTTCGTTATCCTGATGAATCCATTTATCTAATTTTCACTATAAACTAGCAGTAAGTTAGACATGCTAGAGCACGGCAGAGCATGACGCTGCCACCACCATGTTTCCCTGTTCTTCTCTGGAGATGCTGAAGATTTGACTTACTGATTGAAAACAGCAGCAGAGCAGCATCAGAGCAACGTGTGCGTATCTAATAATAAAATCTGTGAATGAACAGGAGGAAGAAAACCCTCAGACTTAGGATGATTTGTGGAGGAGGGTTCAGCGTTTCAGCTACGCATCAGAGACGCAGGAGGAGGGGAGATGTAATGAGATCGATGAGTTCGGGAGTTTAAGGCTCATTTCTACTGAATCAGAGGCTCAAACCAGGCTGCAGGTCCATGTGTTCAACAGACACACAAACAGAAGGAGGGCAGGGTTCAGCTTTGTGGCACAAATGATTCTCATCTGAAAAGATTCTCCTGGTTTCTTGAGTACAATGGCTGATAGAGAGAGAAAGAGCAGTCTGGCTTTATTTGCTTCAATAAGGGGAGAAAAACGGCATTTCTAACACGTGAGAGAGAAGCAGCGATCCGACATACAGGAAACAATCCCAGTAACTGATCCCAAACCAGCTGGCAGTCTGGGATTTCATCTGAACGGGAATAAAAAGCAACGTTTCAACGTATTCTTTCTCTTTTGGTCCAAATCATCAACACTTAATGAGACGAAGGCCTGAAATGTTTCCGTCTTTGGTTAAAGGAAAAGTCCGCTCATCCAGGAATAATCAATGGATAAATATTTATACCTAAAACTGATTTATGATTTAATGAATCTAAGGTTAATCACACTGCAAAAACGATCTAGAAATGAGAAAAAATGTCTTAAATTAAGTGTATTTACCATTTTTTGAGCAGGTAAATACGATGATCTGCCAATGAAATTAGAATTTTTACTCTTAAAATAAGATGATTAGATAATATACACTTGAAATAAGACAAGGCCCCCGTCTTTTCTTATTTTAAATGAAAATTGTCTTTTTCCATTGGCAAAGTTTCTCTCTAGTCTCCTCAATTCAAGAAAAAATGCACTTATTGTAAGAAGAAAATGACTCATTTATAATTCAATTTGTTGCAGTGCAGTTAAAAAAATAAAAAATAATAATTTTTGTCACGATCACTGAGTCTGGGGGCGGCCATTTTTGCCCAAATATAGTAACCCCTCCCTCCTCACATCTTCCGGCAGTGACGTCACGGTGCGGTAAGCCTAGCGCCATTCTATTCTATTCAGTTTATTTCTATAGCTCCAATTCACATCATGTCATCTCAGGTCACTTTCCAGTTCACCAGATCATCCAGTCAGATTGATTCAAAGTTTTCTATCTAAGGAAAACCAGCTGATTGCATCGACTTAAAAAGGAGTTGTTCCTCTCCACTGTCGCTACAAGCATGCTCAGTGTGAGAGCTTGCATTCGAATCAATGAGTCGTGATTGTTGGAGTTATTATGATTTCTGTTGTTTTTATCATTTTATTCGTCTATATCTTTTATATTGCCCTCAATCATTTGTTTTTCTATATGTTACTGTCATCAGTGAAACACAGAAGTTAAAGTTTATGACCCCCGACACCTTTTTAAAAAGTGTATACTCAAACCAGACAAGTTCCCTATCTTAAAACTTCATGCTATGTCTAAGAGATTGCGTAATCGAAACTAACGCCTGCTGTTGTAATGCGTTGACTGTTCAATAAAAAGCCCTGCAAGTGTCGAGCCAAACGAAGATGCACAGAGTGATCCTGAAGCTCTGCCTATCTTCCGCTTTGCAAAGCATTACAGGAAAAATCTCACACTGTCTTTGTTTCATTCTTTATAGGTTAAAGTTGGGAAAACTTAACAACCCTAACAGTGATTTTGGTCGACTATGTGCTGCACTGTAGTCGACCAAAATCCTGACCAAAAAGAGGCCGTCTGGTCCCCCTACCATTTCAACAATCTGATGTTTCAGTGACTGAGTGCTTGTTGCTATGATGCGTCTTTGCTCAGCAGCTTGGCTCGTTGTAAACCAACCAATCAGAGCACAGCTCATCTAAATATTCATGATTGTATCATAAAAGGAAGTAAACCTGTGGTTTCATTCTAGGGCTTTTAACCAGGCTGCATTAGGGCTCATAGAACAGCTAATATGCCATTTTCAGCCCAACCAATGTTACACACCCTATTAGAGACCTGAAGGACCAGATACCCTATAGAATCATTCTATCACCCTATTAGAGACCTGAAGGACCAGATACCCTATAGAATCATTCTATCACCCTATTAGAGACCTGAAGGACCAGATACCCTATAGAATCATTCTATCACCCTATCAGAGACCTGAAGGACCAGATACCCTATAGAATCATTCTATCACCCTATCAGAGACCTGAAGGACCAGATACCCTATAGAATCATTCTATCACCCTATTAGAGACCTGAAGGACCAGATACCCTATAGAATCATTCTATCACCCTATCAGAGACCTGAAGGACCAGATACCCTATAGAATCATTCTATCACCCTATCAGAGACCTGAAGGACCAGATGCCCTATAGAATCATTCTATCACCCTATTAGAGACCTGAAGGACCAGATATCCTATAGAATCATTCTATCACCCTATTAGAGACCTGAAGGACCAGATACCCTATAGAATCATTCTATCACCCTATTAGAGACCTGAAGGACCAGATACCCTATAGAATCATTCTATCACCCTATTAGAGACCTGAAGGACCAGATACCCTATAGAATCATTCTATCACCCTATTAGAGACCTGGAGGACCAGATACCCGATAGAATCATTCTATCACCCCTTTAAAATAAGATAATTAGATAGTATGCACTTGAAATAAGACAATGCAATTGTGTTTTCTTATTTTAAATGTAAATTATCTTATTCTGTTGGCAAAATGTCTCTTTTATCTCCTCAATTCAAGAACAAGTGCACCAATTTTAAGAACAAAATGACTTATCTAGTGTAACACTTTTCCAGTATTTCTGACTTCCTGCAGCTCAAACCAGATCTTTGCCTGATTATTAGTGATGAAGGGAAAGGACAGAGTGTGAGGAAGCTTCTGTAAATGTTTGGACAGATGTCCCGTCCCTAAAAAGCCCGCCGACAGCTGGACTCAGAGCAGCTGTGTGCAGCAGGTTCGGTCTGACGGAGGCAGAGCGGCGCAGATGGAGCCGAGGCGGAAGCATCACGGCGTCACCTTACAGCGTGAGGCTGGACGCACGAGGAGCGGTCAGGATGAAGGGGGGCTGACGGTGACATCAGAGCAGCAGATGCGGCAGGATTCATTCATCCAACTGCTCGGCGGTGAATAATGACCAGAGGCCTACTCACAATCTGACTGAGCTGCGCCGCTTCGGCCCCCTCACGCCGCGGACCGCCAGCCAAACTTTGAGTCAACACAGATAAAAACGGACCATCTGACTCATCGCAGGTGGAGGGACACTGACTCTGTTACTAACGCAGCATTTCAGCAGGAAATAAAATAAAAGTCTTTGAGACGTCAGCGGTTTGCCATTAACAGGACATTAATAGGAGAGTGATTAAGCTTCCTGTCCAGATGATCTCATTAAAAACATTTAAAACGGTAGAAAACAATCTCTATGGCGTTACAGGAAATGGGTTGAAAGGAGAAAGAAGGAAATCTGATAAAAATCTGATCTCACCGCCCACTGGAACACAAACTCTCCGTCATCAGAACCTTATAACAGCGGGCCGAGCACGTCCCTACTAAGCACAAAGAACAGAAACACATCAGAGATGCTCTTCAAACCGGTGGAGACACAAACTGACCAACCGTCAAATCAGTAAGGAAATACAAAAAACACGCAGCAGAACATTACGGTGAAAACATTAAACTCAAAAACATCTCCATCCCAGATGTTGCTGGAGTCTCTGAAAAAACTCAAGAGGATTTTCTCCAAATAAATCCCAGAATATTTCAAACCAAACAGATCCTGAAACAGAGACTAGTTCATCCTAAAGACCTAATCTGAGCAGAGCGCTTTACACTACATTCATTCACACACACATTGTAGCCACAGCTGCCCTGGGGCTCACTAACAGAAGCGGGGCTGCCGTACACTGGCGCCACCCTCTGACCACCATCAGTAGACAATGCAGGTGAAGTGTCTTGCCCAAGGACACAACGACACTGAAAGTCAGAGTCGGGGCTTGAACCGTCAACCCTTCGATTTCAGGCCAAACTACTACATCCAACGCCACTGTCGCCCAACACAGAAGAGCGCCCT
The DNA here is from genome assembly GCA_030533445.1 of Cyprinodon diabolis. Lineage (NCBI taxonomy): Eukaryota > Metazoa > Chordata > Actinopteri > Cyprinodontiformes > Cyprinodontidae > Cyprinodon > Cyprinodon diabolis. The sequence goes on along the minus strand of CM060082.1, from coordinate 43,248,306 downwards.
CCTCTGGACAAGACTCTGCTCTACATCTACACCTTATGGACAAAGGACATTTTTTGGAGGGCCAGAATGTTCACATTTTGGACAAAGACGACAGGTGGTTTGAGAGGAAGGAAGCCATCTATGTTAAGAATGAAAAACCAACTTTAAACAGAGCTTCAACCTTCAATGCAGCAATAGAATTGATTCCTTCCCGCTATCATCGCAGCCCCAACCCCTTTACAGGAGAAAAGAAGACCTCACCTATTCAGCGAGGCCAACTATTCCCTCTAACGACCCCCCCTTTCAGAGACATAGACAGGTATGGGGCATTGCAGGCTAACAAAGAAGCCAAACGACCCCCATTCCAAAGGGGGGGACCCGTTCATCCGTTTCTATTTGCATGCATGCTTTGTTGGGCTGCTGGATAAAACCTGGAACTCAACGCTACACTCCTGATCAAAATCTTAAGACCAGTCAAAAAATTTCAAGAATTTGCATTTTGCACAATTGGATCTAAAGAAGGTTCTAAGTAGAGCTTCACAATGTTAAAATAAGAAATCAGCGTAAGATACAAGAAACTTTTGAGCGGGGAATTAATTGAAAACTGCATTTACACTCAAACATGATTTTTTTTCAGCTGATCAAAAGTTTAAGACTCAATAATGAGCAGCTCCACCGTTCCTGTTGATGACTTCAAACAATGGTTTAGGCATGCGTGATGCCAGTGTTTCCAGCAGGCTAGTGGGAACGTTGCTCCAAGTGTTGAAGATGGCTTCATAAAGGGCATCCACTGTCTGGAAATGATGTCCATTTTTGTAAACTTGCTTGCCATCCATCCCCAAATGTCCTCAATTGGGTTTAGATCATTAGGAACATGCAGGATGGTCCAAAAGAGCGATGTTTTTCTCTTGGAAGAACTCCTTTATCAGGCGGGCGTTGTGAACTGCAGCATTGTCCTGTTGAAAAACCCAATCATTACCAAACAGACGAGGGCCGTCAGTCATGAGGGATGCAGGCTGCAACATCTCCACATAGCTGCTGTTTGATGCCCCTGCACAACCTGCAGCTCCATTGTTCCATTGAAGGAAAACGCACCCCAAATCATGATGGCGCCCCCACCACTGTGCCGTGTAGAAAACATCTCAGGTGGGATCCCTTCGTCATGCCAGTAACGTTGGAAGCCATCAGGACCATCAAGGTTAGAGACAACTTTCTTCCACCTTTCAATGCCCCATGCTTGGTGCACCCTTGCAAAGTCCAAACGGCCAATTTTGTGGCGTTGAAGAAGACGTCGCCTGTATTTCTGACGTTTTTAATAGAAAAATCTTCCTGGATGGAAGAGAAACGTCTTCAAACTTGGAAACAAAGTCCAGAGGATTGTTTTTTAACGTTTTTGGAATAATGGTGACCTGGATGACTGAGGATCTTCAGCTGCAAAATCTGATGTTAAAGCCTTAAAAGTTGGGTTAGTTCATTAAAAAAATACGTCAGGATTCATCCGGTCCGACGCCTTTAACCAAACACACTTCATCAACCTATCAGGTCAAACCATCTGACTTCCGATAGAAATTATTAACAGTTAGAAAACATATTATTTCAATAAGCAAAGATTAAGATAGATCCTCAGTCATCCAGGTCAGAGTCATTCCAAAAACATTAAAATCAATCCTCTGGACTTTGTTTCCAAGTTTGAAGACGTTTCTCTTCCATCCAGGAAGGTTTTTCAGTTCAAAATGTCAGAAATAGCGTTTAGTTCCAGGTTTTATCCAGCTTTCAAAATCTCGTGAATTTTCTTCGTTCTGTTACAAACTCTGGTGATATTTTGCAAATTCTTGTGAGATTTTGTTAGTAAAATAGATCGATACCGCGTCAATATATCAACATATAAAAATATGGCAACATTTCGTGAATTTTCGGGGGATTTCGTAGCATAACGATGACATATAGAAATATTTCCTTAGTAAAAGAGATTGATATGGTGTTTTTAAATGGCAATATATCAGCATATGAAGATATTGGGATATTTTAATGGATCAATATTTTTTCCCTCGTCTTTAGAAGTTTTTAAGTCTGTAAAAAATATGTTTTTAAGGAAGAAGAAGTTGTTTTTTTTTTTTTTTTTTAGACTTTAGACACTCAGAAGCTGATCAAATATCGGGTTAAATATTGGTGGGGTGCCCGATGTCCGATATTCAGTTTTAAGGTATTAAGATACAGGCCGATACCGATAGGGGGCCGATTATATCGTGCATCCCTATTATAAATATTGTTTAAGAGCCTTATTAATTAATTAAATTGTTTATTAACCAGTGAGCTAATTCACTCGTTCATTGAGACCGATGTTATGGAATGAACACTCAACGTAACTCAGAAAAACAACGGCTAATGAATTAATCATTAGCCGATCAATTAACTAATTAGATACATTTATGAATTAGTTACTTGTGTAGAAGCAGTTTTATTGTCTTAGATCAGAATCAGAAATCAGAATCAGAATATATCCTACAACATGCCCCTATACTTACTTAGCAATAATAAAGTCTCTAATGCCTTATTCGTATGCAATTAGATGATATATGAGGAGGTTTGGCAAAACAGAGAAAATCTGTATAAACATTCTTTGAGGGTCGGAGTGACTTTGACGCAGACCAGCCCACGTGAATTCCAGTAAGCTTTCGACATGATATTCCTGTGCATGTGCAGTTACGTAATGCGATGTGGAAACTATAAATGCAGCCTGAGATCAACTGAAGGTTGGGGGAATTATAACTGAGACGTGACGATGCATTGCTGAATGTGTGAAGTGTTTAAGACAGCTGTATGAATTCGGTTTTACAATTAAATGTTTCCCCCCTCCGGATGATAAAATGGTGTGAATCGTGGCCTTCTTTCTGTCATAAGGGAATTCTACCAATGAGCTTCCATACTTGCATCCTTAATCTAGATGAAGCGTTTCTTCCTTCTAGGAATGAATCTAAACCTTAGAGGAAGGAGGGCAGCAGTAGATGTTTGGCTGTAGTGGACGGCCTCCAACATTCCATGACTATTCAGCACGGTGGAGGAGGAGTGATGATCTGAATGTCTTTTAGACACTGAGTGGCTCATGAAGTCCTCAGTAGACCAAAGTTTTCCAGATGTTGGTCTAGAACAATGATCCTAAAGCCACGTAATGGCCTAGTCAAAGTTCTGCCTTCAGTCTGATGCTACGATGTAACCTTCAGAAAGCTGGAAGTCCTCCACAACCATCTTTATGGTTTGATTTTCACTTTCTTTCATCGGTTTGAACCCCTCTAAAGTTGTTCTTCTCTCTCCATGTCGGAGCATTCAGAGGTGCCTGCAGCGCATGGATTGCTCTGATAAAAGCTGAACCTGACGGCAGGACAAATCTCGGAGCAGCCGGTTAGGGCGCTAAAGCTCCTGCAAACACCCGGGAGCCTGCAGCCTCTCCAGCGGAGCGAACGGCAGAGATTTGATTCCGTCACCATGTCGGCTTCCTACAGATCTGCTGGAAGCTGCAGGATAAACGTTTGCTCTGCAGAAACACGCTGCAGCGCCTCAAAGCTATAAAACTCCACTCAGGGTCTAAAATGTGGATTTACACAATAGATTAGGTGCAAAATTTAACAGGAAAGAGGAGCCTGTTTTATTTTTCATGTACTGTACTAATAAATCCAGAGATCGGAGCAAAATGAACACCTGTAATCTCATTTTTATTACTATTCCTCTGCTGAGTTTCAGCACGTCCTTCAGTTTAGATTTAGACCTGTGTAACTTTTTGATGAAACATGTTGGAGCTTCCTGGTTTCTGTTCAGCTTCCAAATCAAAACATACGCCTGCCGTTACCCAGAAGTCTCCTGACCCAACGACCACTTTATGCAGCAGCTCATAGAGTGCGGTTTGACACGACGGGCTGAAAGTTTTAAACTGTATAAAAGCAGAGCTGGTCACGCCTCCCTCTGGATGGATTTAGAACAGTAACTTGGAATCGGATCTATTTTTATCTGCAGGGAGTATTTATAGCAGCAGAAGTTCTGACTCTCTGCAGAGCTCGCTTACATCGCTTTAATATTTCACAGTCAGAATAGAGACCATTCAACCTGAAAACGGTGGATTCCTTCGTTTCACCGCAAGCAGACCAAGCAGAATAAAATATGCACTTAATGCGACAGCATGAAGCTAGAGTGACGTATAAAGGCAAGGCTAGAGAGTTTTTTTTTTAGCAGAAGAATAAAATCATCATATCACTTTTTTTTCTTTACGGGAATAAAGTTGCAACATTATCAGAAAAAAGTCGTAATATTATTTAAAAAAATTATAAAATCTTAACATTAGGATTACTGGAAAGCTGCTGGAGTCAAATGAACAGAAGGTTTAAAAGTTCAGATATTCTGCTGATTTAGAGCTGAAAGAGATCAGATGTGGAAAAACAGACTTTAACATCTTCTTCCTCTCAGGTCTGATAACCTGGTAAAGGATAAAAGCTCAGATATCTTTATATAAGGTTGGATTATAATCTGATGAAGGGATTACAGCTGAATTAATTGAGTAATAACAGCGTTCCTGTATTTCATCAGACTCTCTTCATTAACAGAAGGAGTAAAGCTGGATCCTTCCTCAGACTGAACAGCTCAACTGTCAGAGCGCCATGGTCCAAATGTTCAACAGTCTGCTGACCTCACTCATTCATTAACCGGTGAGTAAATTCACTCATTCATTAACCGGTTAGTTAATTCACTCATTCATTAACCGGTTAGTTAATTCACTCATTCATTAACCAGTGAGTTAACTCACTGATTCATTAACCAGTGAGTTAACTCACATTTTCATTGACCGGTGAGTTAATTCACTCATTCATTGACCGGTGAATTTAATTCACTCATTCATTAACCGGTTAGTTAATTCACTCATTCATTAACCGGTGAGTTAACTCACTCATTCATTAACCAGTGATTTAATTCACATTTTCATTAACCGGTTAGTTAATTCACTCGTTCATTAACCGGTTAGTTATTCACTCATTCATTAACCGGTGAGTAAATTCACTCATTCATTGACCGGTGATTTAATTCACTCGTTCATTAACCGGTTAGTTATTCACTCATTCATAAACCGGTGAGTAAATTCACTCATTCATTGACCGGTGATTTAATTCACTCGTTCATTAACCGGTTAGTTATTCACTCATTCATTAACCGGTGAGTAAATTCACTCATTCATTAACCGGTTAGTTAATTCACTCATTCATTAACCGGTGAGTTAATTCACTCATTTATTCACTGGTTAACTAATTCACTCATTCATTAACTGGTGATTTAATTCACTCATTCATTAACCGGTGAATTAATTCACTCATTCATTAACCGGTGAATTAATTCACTCATTCATTAACCGGTGAATTAATTCACTCATTCATTAACCGGTGAATTAATTCACTCATTCATTAACTGGTGAATTAATTCACTCATTCATTAACCGGTGAATTAATTCACTCATTCATTAACTGGTGAATTAATTCACTCATTCATTAACCGGTGAATTAATTCACTCATTCATTAACCGGTAAGTAAGTTAAGAAAATGGCATCGAATTAGTTGGTCAGAATCAATAAAAGGAAAGTTATTTATAACCAGTAGTCTGGCTGATAATACTCAACTCATGTCCACCATAGATGTAGAGGTTTAGTGAGATCAGGCTTTACTGGAAAGCAAACTGGTTTCCAACCAGTGACTAAAAACTAGATGTTAGGTTTTTTTTAACCCTTTGGCAGCTTTACTAAGCTAGCCATGCATGTTAGCATCCCTGGTTATGGGGTTTGACTAGAATACATAAACCACCTAAAACTAGATGAAACGAGATAGACGGATGGATGGGGTGTCCAGAACGCCTGGTGGGATCTTTGTCAGCTGTGTGGAAAACCTAACCCCCCACCCCCCCCCCCCCCCACCACCACTGATCTGAGCGAGTGATGCAGTCAGAGAGGAGAAGGTGACTCATTGCAGTCCTGGGACGTTTCTTCTCTCTCGTTGTGTATTTCCTGCATTGTTCAGTATTTGGGTGGATCCCTGTTTAATGTTGATATGAACCAACTTTCCCTTCCCTCCGGTTCCACCGTATCATTATTCAGCTGCAGTGTTTCTGTGACGTGGTCTGCATCTACTCTCTTCCATCAGACACTCCATTTCTCCTCCTCCTCTCATCCTCTGCTTGTTATGGAGGAAGCGGTCCAGGCTGAGATGGATCGCTGCACAAACAAATGTTTGCTCTGCCCTCCACAAACCCCAGAGACTCACACACCATCACACACACACCATCACACACACCATCACACACACACCATCACACACACACACAGACAGGCGTCCTCCCCTTAGTGTGTGTGCAGTGAGGAAGGCAGCAGAGAGCTGCTCTATGTTAAACACCATAAATCAATAGATGGATGGATGGATGGATGGATGATGGGTGGATGATGGATGGATGATGGATGGATGATGGATGGATGGATGGATGGATGGATGGATGGATGGATGGATGGATGGATGGATGGATGGATGGATGATGGATGGATGGATGGATGGATGGACGATGGATGGATGGATGGATGGATGGATGGATGATGGATGGATGGATGGATGGATGGATGGATGGATGGATGGATGGATGGATGGACGATGGATGGATGGATGGATGGATGGATGGATGGATGGATGGATGGATGGTGGATGGATGGATGGATGTTGTCCAGCATGTCAAAGGTCAGAGGTCAGGAGGCTGCCTTTTATTCATCTATTTTCCTGTTTCTCTTGTTCTCTCCATCCAAAGGCAGCAGACGGGAAAATATGAAAAATTAAAAACCAAGAACAGGAGGAGGAGGAAAGAGGAGGAGGAAGGAGGAGGACCAGGAGGAGGCATGGACAAAGCTGGAGACTCATCAGAAAACATGAGGAGGTGCAGGAGGGAAACCCAGCTAGGAGGCCAAGCTGAGGTGACAGACAAGGTTTAATGGGGGACGGGAGGATGGGGGGATGAAGGGAAGAAGGGGAGGGGTCACATGATTTATTCAGGGGGGGGGATTAAGACCGGAGGCCGCCACCTGAACCACACAATCCCAGAGTCCCGGGGGAACGAAGGCGGCAGGTTTGAAAGGCTGTTAATTGTCTCCAACATGACTTTAATCAGATTTCAGCTCCCAGCCCCCCGACAACCCCCCCCCCAAAACCCCTGTCCCATGGGGGGGGGGTCTGGCAAGGAGGTTCGGTCATTAGTGCCAAGTCCCATATGCTGCCCGACGACGCCGCAGGGAAAAACCCGCAGACAGACGACAGACACACACAGACCACAATAAATTCACCTTCCAGTAAATCTAACATTCTACAGAAAGGTTTAAAAATCCCTCGATGGCTGCAGAGGGTCTAAAAGTCTGCATGAAGCCACCAAACACCTTCACACCTCCACACACCGACAGGGGTCTCATCGTGGCAGGAAGGAAGGATGGGGACGGATTAAAGCGTGACGCCGCAGACGAGCAAATAAAACCGATAAAAGGCCTTCAGCACAGAGAACAGATTCACTGCCGACAAAAACAAAAATCTATTTGGCAACTTATCGGGATTCATGGCATCCCGATATAATATTGATCCTTAAGTTTCTAACATCATTTTTTTTTATATACATTTCCCCCTAAACAATGGGGGGGTATGCACTGCTGTGCACGTGACATCACTGCTGGAAGATGGCAGGAGGGAGGGGCTACTATATTTGGGAAAAAATGGCCGCTCCCAGACTCAGTGATAGCAAAGAAGATTATTATTATTATTATTTTTTAATAATCCATTGATTACTCCTCACTGACCGGACTTCTCCTTTAAATTTAGTGCATTTAACCCTTAATTTGAGCAGTTAAATAAGATCATTTGCCAACGGAATCAGATTTTTTTTACTCTTGAAACAGATAATTACATAATAACCAATTGTTTTCCTTATTTTAAATCTATATGATCTTGTTCTATTGGCAATTAAAGAACAAATGACTTATTTAAAAAGCAGATGGCCGCTCACACTGAGCCTGGTTCTGCCGGAGGTTTCTTCCTGTTCAAATGGAGTTTTTCCTCTCCACTGTCGCTACAAGCATGCTTAGTGTGAGGGATTGCTGAAGAGTCAACGAGTCGATGCAATCAGCTGGTTTTCCTTAGATCGACGGTTTGCATCAGAGGTACATAATATTATCTATACAATGAAATTGTAAAAGATTGAAAAATAATAAATGTCTAATTATATAATTAAAAATTCACTACTTAAAAAAATTTAAATAATTACTTTAAATGTACGTCTATTAATAAATATACAGTGAAGTAGTTATAGGGCATTTTAGTGTTAATTTTAGGGTCATAGCCTGAAATGTTTGGGATTAAAAAAATGAGACTTATTGTGGGACGTTTAGTGATATAAAATGTGTTTTAAATGTGGCTTTAATCCGTTTTTTTTTTTGTTTTATTACTGGAGCCTGCAGGTACAGCCATATGCTTTCCTGTCATGCATATCTTGTTCAAAGGGAGTTTTTCCTCTCCACTGTCACTACAAGCATGCTTAGTGTGAGGGATTGCTGAAGAGTCAATGAGTCGACGCAATCAGCTGGTTTTCCTTAGATAGAAAACTTTGAATCAATCTGACTGGATGATTTGGGGAACTGGAAAATGACCTGAGATGACATGATGTGAATTAGAGCTATAGAAATACACTGAATAGAATTGAATATGGGAAGAAGTTAGTTTTTAATGGAAATCTGAAATAATCAGTTGTGTTTTCACTTAAATTAATAAATATGAGATTATTCTACAAACACTTCAGATGTGTTTTTAGTAAAGAAAATAATGGAAAATAAATTCCTTTTTAAGTTATGGCTTTATTGACCCTGAAGGTCTGAATCACGTGAAACGTGACGTCTTTGAACCCGATAGCCCAACAGCTGCAGGCCAGTTAAACGCCGACTTTTCCTCTGACAGTTTCTTTCCCATTAGCTACAAAAAGAAAACTGAAAGCTGGAAAAATGAGATCAAAGTTTGCAGTTGCGCTCCGAACCGGAGCGGATCCGATTGATTTTCTTTAGCATCATGAAGTGAGCCGTTTGTGGATGGAACATCTAAAGCCCAGAATGAGAGGCGGAGATCAATGAGAGGCTGAAGAAGATCAGTTTATTGGACCTTAAAATCTGATCGATTGTGGAGGAAATTCTCACTTCATTAGCAGGAAACCCAGCAGCCTCCATCCATCCCTGATGAAATACGAGTAAACCACTGAACGCAACAGAAAACAAACAGCTAGCTTAATGCTGGTGAAATTATGAAGGATGTTTTGTGAGCTGCATCTCGAGATTTTCATCAAACTCTGAATTTATATGATGATTTCACCTCTGACAGATCTGAAGATGACAGCTTCTCCATGGTGACCTCTACCTACATGAAGATAGACCATCAGAGTAACACTTATGTGTTACCTTTAGGTATTTCTGCTCATTTCTAAAAGTAGAATGGGAGGCAGATCTTTTAGTTCTCAGGCTCCTCTCCTGTGGAACCAACTACCAGTTTTAGTCTGTGAGGCAGACACCCTGTCTACTTTTAAGGCTAGGCTTAAAACTTTCCTTTTTGATAAAGCTTCTAGTTAGAGTGGCTCAGGTTATCCTGATCTATCTCTATAGTTCTGCTGCTATAGGCTTAGACTGCTGGAGGACATAGGGACCCCTTTTTCATCATTCTGCTTGGTGAATGTCGGGGCTGCAGAAAGGATCTTCTGTCTTACCTGAAAGCCTGAATGCAATATTTTGGGATTTAAACTGTTTTAAAATGTTCAGCGAAGCTGGGCCTGGGCGCAATTTGGAGGTGTGCACGCCTGTTCTCTGCTATGAGCCATAATTCAGTCCAAAGTCAAGCCAATATTTCTAAAGGGTCCTAAAGACGTCATGTTTGAGTTGCTTGTATCCCCTCTGTGGCCCCTGGTGGCCCCATGTTTACCTGCATTCCTCCAACCTAGAGTAGACATGAAGAAGGTGTTCAACCTGCTAAGGTCGCCGGTTGTTAAGCAACAGACCGGAAACGAAAACCTGCTCAAAGCGAACTGGTTTCCATCAAGCTGCCTGCTGGTTTTCCTGGATTGAGAACTTTAATTTTTGATGGCCTCATTATCAACGTAATCATCCTGAGATGGAAGCCGACTCAACGCCGCTTACGTGTCTCCATTAGCGTGCTCGCCGCTGCCTCTTCCCATCAGTCATCACATCCCAGCTTCTCCCAAACTTCATGGAGCTCCTCGGCCTCCAATTACCCCCCCTCCTGGTCCCGCCTCCTCCTCCTCCAGCTCTCATTAGCTCTCTCCCTTGTGGAGATGGGCCTCCGGCAACACATATGGCGGTCACGCTTCCACATCGTTAAATAACACACACACCAGCCAACACCAACTGGTGTCCCCCATCGCTGCCTCCTGGTGGAGCCCGGGTCCTGCCACTCGTTTATTCCTCCCTCCCACCTCCTCCTCGTCCCATTAACATCTCCTTTCCCACCTCCTCCTTTTTTTGTTAAACTCCCTCCCTTCACCATCATCATCATCTCCGCTGCTTCTTCCTTATTGTCTCCTCTACGCTCCAGAACAAAGTGTGTGTGTTGGGTGGATGGAGGAGGGGTGGTGCTGCTTGGTGTCAGGTGGGGGGGTGAATGAGTGGTTTCCTAGGCAACCAGCCACATTGCCGCAGTGGATACGTAGAGGAGGTGGAGAGGGTGAGGAGTGTTGAAAGAGTGAAAATGAGAACAGAGGAGCGTGCGCGTGCGAGCGCACGAGGGGCACAAACGGATCCGTGCGGCGGCTGTCAGCGGAGTGACTTTAACTGGATGTAAGGACTCCGAACGAGGAGCCGCACCATGAGCGGCAGAGCGGGAGCTTCGTTTTCCACACGAGCCGAGAGGCGGGAGAGGAAAAAAAAACTCTGAGATGATGAAACACCAGGGGAAAAAAATCAGCAACTAATTAATAACAGTGAGAAGAACTGAGCTGTAGGACTATTTATGATTTATTATGTAATGATTACAGCCTGCATCTAGGAAATAAAACAAGTGGGTTTTAGCCTTAATGAAGACAGTAGAGCAAAGCAGAGCGGGTCCAGATTCCTCCACAGGGACGTTAGCGGCTCATCATAACGCACCGCGCTCCGAACATTTACTTTAGTTAAATGTTTTCCAACTAGGACGTGATTCCAGGGTTCTATTTATTGGCATCACTTAACACTGTTCACTGACTTGATTGCAGGTGTGCATTTTTGATATACATATATATATATATTAGGGATGCACGATATAATCGGCCCGCTATCGGTATCGGCCTTAAAACTGAATATCGGACATCGGCCACCCCACCGATATTTAACCCGATATTTGATCAGCTTCTGAGTTTCTAAAGTCTAAAAAAAAAAAAATACTACTTCTTCTTCTTCCTCAAAAACTTCTTTTTTACAGACTTAAAAACTTCTAAAGACGAGGGAAAAAATATCGATCCATTAAAATATCCCAATATCTTCATATGCTGATATATTGCCATTTAAAAACACCATATCAATCTCTTTTACTAATGAAATATTGCTATATGTCATCGTTATGCTACGAAATCCCCCGAAAATTCACCAAATGTTGCCATATTTTTATATGTTGATATATTGACGCGGTATCGATCTATTTTACTAACAAAATCTCACAAGAGTTTGAAAAATATCTCGAGAGTTTGTAACAGAACGATGAAATTTCACGAGATTTTGAAAGTAAAATAGATCGATACCGCGTTTTTAAAAATCAATTTGATATCAGCATATGAAAATATATTTGAGTTTATTATTTTTCAAAGTGTCAGAAATGGATAACAAAACTGCTATTTTCAATGACTACTTATTTTTGTCCAGCTTTAACATCGGTATCGATATCGGTTATCGGCTACATGAGTTTTAAAATATCGGCATATCGGATATCGGCCAAAATCCCAATATCCTGCATCCCTAATATATATGTTTTTTATTTTTTATTAACACACAAGGATAATATCCTTTATAATCGAAACGGTGGAACTGTTGTCGGAAAATTTAGATTTCTCTAAATTAATTCATCCTATTTACTCACTATGAAAGATTTTCACTCAGCCTGTTTCACCTGCAAGGCCGCATAATTCCCTGACTGAGGCTGTTTGTAGACCAGACATTCGTTGTCCAGGTTTATTCATAAAATGTTAATGTTTAACCTAAATGTCTCTAATTTGTTTTGACTCTGACTACTTTCCATGATTGTAACTAAGGAGGAACGAACGCTGCTCAGGCAGAACAGGGCTGATTACCGTGCAATAATGATTTTATAGTGACTGAGTAAAATCCATCGACCTCCATTTATTTAACTGGAGCGAGTATTTATTGGGTTTCCTTAAAAAGAAGTAATTGATGATCTGAAACATTAAGAGAGAATAAAGAAGGGCTGCAACTAACAATTATTTTGCAAATCGATTAACGTGTCAATTTTTTTTTCCATTAATCAATTAATAAACTGATGGTTCCTTAAAGAAGACTTTTTGTGAAACTAAAACTTTTCCACTTGAGGAGTTCTGGACAGAGCAGATAAAAAATGTTAACATATTTCTTTTTTAAATCCTGGTATAATTCCTGCTCTAAGTGAGTCGCTCTGTCGGCTAAAGACATGTTTCAAAGCTTCTATACTCCATGATTAATCGATTACTAATTTAGTTGACGATAATTTCAATAATTGATTTATAACGATTCACTGTTTCAGCCATAGAAAAAGGTTAAACTAGCAGATATCTGGGAGGGTGATTAGCCAAACCTAACGAGTATCAACCTGCTTAAAGTAATACGATTCCCCTGGTTTGTCCTCCACCGCTTTCCTAGAGCCAAACCTTTTCCAAACCAGTAGCCTGAGGCCATCTGCTGCTAGTTAACGATGGCTACTTTTCTCAAACAATGACTCTGGTTATCAGGAACAATTGAATTTTTTAGTGGCTAAAATGTAGGGTTGGGCAAATAATTGCATTTGCAAACTACCATATTTTCTGGAATAAAAGGCACTACTTTTTTCCCCCACGCTTTGAACCATACGGCTTATAAGAAGGTTCGGCTTTTCTGTGGATTTTTCCTAACCGCCAGAGGGGGAAGTCAAAGAAGAAGGGGCTAATTTTCATTTAGCACAAGAACATGCTAGCATTAGGCACGACGGAGAACAAATGTCACAAATTCACACATTTTGACATTTATTTGCTGCATTAAAGCTGCTGAACCAATGAAGAGACTGAGCTCAACTCCTGTAGAGCTGAAATAAAGAGCTGATGAAGCTCCATCTTTCAGTAGAAGCTCTTATTACTGCGAGCTAACATGCTAACGGGAGCTAGCATTCTTCTTCTTCCTTACTCCGGGGGCTGTATGTAGAGCTCCCCCTACAGGTTTGGTGGGAGACAGTTCAGTAGATATCAGCGGCTTAATAGCCTCTTTAGACCATCCTGATCTCGCGAGCTTTCAAGGTTTCACTCGCAGATCAGTCTGGAGACTCTCCGTTAAAGAAAATTTGGAGCCGTTCACCAAACGAACGTCCAATCAGCGTTGGCTTTGAGGCGGGTTGAGGTGTGACGCAACGAGAAGCGCGACAGTTCAGTCTAAAGAACATTGCGGCTTCAGCCGACGAAACTAGCGTTAGCGTGGCTATCGAGCAAGTTTTATCGGAATTACAGAGTATTTCTTCATTGAAAGAAGAGCAAAACACTGCTCTGGAGGCTTTTCTCAGAGGAAAAGATGTTTTTGCTCTCCTCTCGACTGGTTTCGGCAAGAGTTTGATCTATCAATTGGCTCCTCTTCGTCGTCGCTCTGTTAGTACGTCATATGCTTCGTTGATCTGATTGGTTTATTTGGCCCGTCTATCACCAACATAGGCCAATCAGCTAACCAGTATTTTCGCCCCGTCCCAAAATTACTTCAACGGAAGGTTTCCAGATGGATATGCGGAGCAAATCCATCTGGCGGAGTCAGGTTAGCAGCTTATAGATGTATGTTTCCAGGTTTTTCAAAGGATTTAGTGGGCGTGGCTTATACTGAGGTGCCTCTATAGTCCGGAAAATACGGTAATGGTTATTTGACAAAGTGCAATTGTTCAATCGCAGAGGCGCAGATTTTTAATCGCACTACATTTTACAAGAGTAAGAAACTAAATTCCTCCCTCCAGTCCTTCAGGTGGTGATGAAATGATTGAAGTGGGTTTGTCGCCACACAGGAAGGTAGAGAGAGTTGCAGCCAGCAGCAGATCCATGCAGGAAAATAGATATAAGCTCTTTTTCATACAATGGTTACAGTAAAGACCTGGAACAATGGACTCTAGGTAAGCAAGCTTTAAAAGCTTACAAGGTTGGAGTTCAAAGGAAAATCGAAATAAAATCGCAGTTTTGGTTAAAAATAATCGCAATTTATGGTTCAGGCCTTCTAAAAAGCCTGTTTGGGTGCTTCAGAGCAACAGAAGGCGACACCGGTTGATCCTCTCAGTGATCAGTTAGGATCTCTGAAGCATCCAGTCGGTAGTTTTATGATTGTTTTGTTGAAAAGCTGCGGTAGATTCATTAACTTCCTGTATGATCCAGGACTCTGCATCTCCTGGTTAGATCAGAGGTCATGAGAGGCGTTTAGTTTCCTTTCATTGAGGCGTTTCCATCTGCTAGATGTCCAGCAGTCGCCTCTGATTACCTGGAGGGAAACCTCCTCATGAACCTCATCTTTTCCACAAAGTTTTATTCCTTAGTTTTTATTTGGGAAACACAGAAAGCAGATTTAGACAGGAAACCTCTTCAATGGAATATAAATATCTAGAGGAGAAAGGAAACAGCCTGACAGTCAGCACCCAGGGAAAAAAACAAACAGGTTATATCCAAAAGAAGCTGAATCACCTCTTCAGTGACAGCTGCAGAGAAACTAGATGTTCTGTTATTATTACCGGCTCCTAACTCCCGCTGTCAGCCTCCAGGTCGGAGCGGGAGACTCGGAGCTTGTGGAGGAGTTGGCTACGACTCGTCAGCGTGTACAGAGAGCGGGTCGTCAGGCTGCTGGACGGCAGAGCTGCCTCAGCTGCTGTCTGGCCCTACGCTCCCACCGCCTCAGGAAACACACACCCAGAAACCGCCAAAGGCGCCCTACCCCCCCAAACTCGCCGTGTGTGTGCTGAAACGCTCTATTTCTGTCACCCCTCGCTGCCTGAAACAGACTCCAACGTGTGCATAAACACCCCGAGCTGCAGCTCTGGAGCACAAAGTGAGGATGCAGGATGCAGGCAGGATGGAGAGGCTGAAGGCTGCCTCCTAAATCCTACTCTGACCTGCAGCCCCCTCCTCTGGTGGGGCCGTAAACTGCAGCTTAGGGGCCACAAGTGGAAGATTTTCTTAATCATGACTCAACAAATAACCTTCAGAAGAATCAGCAGATCCTGGAGGTATGATGATGAAGAACCTGGAGTCTCCAGAGGACCCACCTTCATGCGAGGCCTCCAGGAACTCCTGAAGGACAGATACTAAGGTAAAAAATCTTGGTGTTGTTTTTGATCAGGACCTGTCATTTAAATCCCAGATCAAAGAGGTTTCTAGAATTTCCTTCTTTCATCCAAGGAATATTGCAGAAATTAGAAATCTCCTGTCCAGGGGTGATGCTGAGAAACTAGTCCATGCATTTGTTACTTCAAGGCTGGACTATTGTAATTCTTTACTATCAGGAAGTCCACAAACTGTAGTTAAAAGCCTTCAGCTGATCCAAAATGCTGCAGCCAGAGTTCTGATGAAAATGAAAAAGAGAGATCATATCTCTCCTATCCTGGCTTCTCTTCATTGGTTTCCTGTTAAATCCAGAATAGAATTTAAAATAGAAATATAATTTCTAAAAGTAGAATGGGAGGCAGATCTTTTAGTTCTCAGGCTCCTCTCCTGTGGAACCAACTACCAGTTTTAGTCCGTGAGGCAGACACCCTGTCTACTTTTAAGGCTAGGCTTAAAACTTTCCTTTTTGATAAAGCTTCTAGTAAGAGTGGCTCAGGTTATCCTGAGCTATCTCTATAGTTCTGCTGCTATAGGCTTAGACTGCTGGAGGACATAGGGACCCCTTTTTCATCATGCTGCTTGGTAAATGTCGGGGCTGCAGAAAGGATCTTCTGTCTTGCCTGAAAGCCTGAATGCAATATTTTGGGATTTAAACTGTTTTAAAATGTTCAGCGAAGCTGGGCCTGGGCGCAATTTGGAGGTGTGCACGCCTGTTCTCTGCTATGAGCCATAATTCAGTCCAAAATCAAGGCAATATTTTTAAGGGGTCCTAAAGACGTCATGTTTGAGTTGCTTGTATCCCCTCTGTGGCCCCTGGTGGCCCCATGTTTACCTGCATTCCTCCAACCTAGAGTAGACATGAAGAAGGTGTTCAACCTGCTAATGTCGCCGGTTGTTAAGCTGCACCGTATTTGAGAAAATCTCAGCCCCAGCTTCTAGTTAGAGTGGTTCAGCTTATCCTGAGCTATCTCTATAGTTCTGCTGCTATAGGCTTAGACTGCTGGAGGACAGAGGGACCCCTTTTTCATCATTCTGCTTGGTGAATGTCGGGGCTGCAGAAAGGATCTTCTATCCCCTCTGTGGCCCCTGGTGGCCCCATGTTTACCTGCATTCCTCCAACCTAGAGTAGACATGAAGAAGGTGTTCAACCTGCTAAGGTCGCCGGTTGTTAAGCTGCACCGTATTTGAGAAAATCTCATCCCCAGCTTCTAGTTAGAGTGGTTCAGCTTATCCTGAGCTATCTCTATAGTTATGCTGCTATAGGCTTAGACTGCTGGAGGACATAGGGACCCCTTTTTCATCATTCGCTTTATTCTCTCAACTGTCGCTACAAGCATGCTTAGTGTGAGGGATTGCTGAAGAGTCAATGAGTCGATGCAATCAGCTGGTTTTCCTTAGAAAGAAAACTTTGAATCAATCTGACTGGATGATCTGGGCATCTGTAGCAGGCCTCTAAACTGCATCCAAACAGCGTTTAACTATGAGTCAACTAGAAATCCGGCTAATCACAAGCGTAACTTTCTGAAGGACAGGTGTGGACATGTCCCACCAATACTTTCCGCTTTTTTTCCCCTTTCCGCTCATTAATTTTAGCAAAAGCTAACAGAGGTTGGGTGCAGCTTTTTCCTCGCGTGCTGCTTCCATGTCCGGCCTCTCGGTGTGACATCATCAGATCTGTTGCTTTGATTTGATTGCTTTGAGAAACACAGCAGCGCTCAGTGAATTTAACCTGCAGCTACTTCTATATATGTTAAAGTAAAAGTTAGGAGATGGGTTGGTTAAAAAAAATTAGAGATGCCATTGAAAAATCTGTTAGTTAGACATTCAGAGCTTTTTCAGCTAAAGATGACAACAGATTATAAGTTTATACAAGTTAGTAATATAAAGCAAAAAGCTTGAGAAAGTATAGTTTAAATGTTGTTTTCTTCTTCTTTACTATAAAATCTTGGCGTCTCAGAGGACCATGACTCCCAGTAACAGCTTGAAATTAACACGTTTCCTTATAGTGCAGACAGAATAAGACTGCAGACTGGAAAAAAATCTAAATCTAGATAAGTCAATTTTTCTTAAAATAAGTGCATTTGGTCTTTTAGTGAGGAGGTTAAAGAGCACTAGAAAAACGATCTGGAAATAAGTACAAATTTCTTAAATGAAGTATATTTACCCTTAATTGGAGTAGGTATGGTGTGATTTCTTATTTTAAATCTAAATTGTTTTGTTCCATTGGAAATATCTCTATTTTAAGTAAGTGAGACACTTTGCCAATAGAAGAAGATTTACATTTAAAAAAAAAAATAACATTGTCTTATTTCAAGTGCATAATATCTAATTATCTTATTTTTGAAAGAAACACTAATTTGGCGAATCATCTTGTTACCATACTAAAATTAAAGGTAAATACAGTTAATTTAAGACATTTCTACTTACACTATATTGCCAAAAGTATTTGCTCACCCATCCAAATTATTGGAATCAGGTGTTCCAATCACTTCCATGGCCACAGGTGTATAAATTCAAGCACCTAGGCATGCAGACTGTTTTTACAAACATTTGTGAAAGAATGGGTCGCTCTCAGGAGCTCAGTGAATTCCAGCGTGGAACTGTGATAGGATGCCACCTGTGCAACAAATCCAGTCGTGAAATTTCCTCGCTCCTAAATATTCCACAGTCAACTGTCAGCTGTATTATAAGAAAATGGAAGTGTTTGGGAACGACAGCAACTCAGCCACGAAGTGGTAGACCACGTAAACTGACGGAGCGGGGTCAGCGGATGCTGAAGCGCATAGTGCGAAGAGGTCGCCAACTTTCTGCAGAGTCAATCACTACAGACCTCCAAACTTCATGTGGCCTTCAGATTAGCTCAAGAACAGTGCGCAGAGAGCTTCATGGAATGGGTTTCCATGGTCGAGCAGCTGCATCCAAGCCATACATAACCAAGTGCAATGCAAAGCGTCGGATGCGGTGGTGTAAAGCACGCCGCCACTGGACTCTAGAGCAGTGGAGACGCGTTCTCTGGAGTGACGAATCGCGCTTCTCCATCTGGCAATCTGATGGACGGGTCTGGGTTTGGCGGTTGCCAGGAGAACGGTACTTGTCTGACTGCATTGTGCCAAGTGTAAAGTTTGGTGGAGGGGGGATTATGGTGTGGGGTTGTTTTTCAGGAGCTGGGCTTGGCCCCTTAGTTCCAGTGAAAGGAACTCTGAATGCTTCAGCATACCAAGACATTTTGGACAATTCCATGCTCCCAACTTTGTGGGAACAGTTTGGAGCTGGCCCCTTCCTCTTCCAACATGACTGTGCACCAGTGCACAAAGCAAGGTCCATAAAGACATGGATGACAGAGTCTGGTGTGGATGAACTTGACTGGCCTGCACAGAGTCCTGACCTCAACCCGATAGAACACCTTTGGGATGAATTAGAGCGGAGACTGAGAGCCAGGCCTTCTCGTCCAACATCAGTGTGCGACCTCACAAATGCGCTTCTGGAAGAATGGTCAAAAATTCCCATAAACACACTCCTAAACCTTGTGGACAGCCTTCCCAGAAGAGTTGAAGCTGTTCTAGCTGCAAAGGGTGGACCGACGTCATATTGAACCCTATGGATTAGGAACGGGATGTCACTTAAGCTCATATGTGAGTCAAGGCAGGTGAGCAAATACTTTTGGCAATATAGTGTATTTCTAGATTGTTTTTGCAGTGGACAAGAAAGCCACAATTGAAAAACTTCCTGAAAATAAGTTAAAATGTTTTAAAATAAATGTATTTTCCCATTAATTTGATTAGGAAAATAAGACGATCTGCCATTAGAATGAGTATTTCTACCCTTAAAATAAGTAATTAGATATTATGCACTTTAAACAAGACACTGCTGCCTTATTTTCTTATTTTAAACACAAATTCTGTTTGCAAAGCTATTTTAAGATAAAAAATTACTTTTTTGTTTTCCAGTGTGGAACTACTGTTGGGTCACTACAGGTCGCCACTGTTAGGGAGCTGCAGATACGAGTCACCAGTCCATAAAAAGGATAATCCAGTTCCTCATGGTGACTGAAGGCAGAGAAAGTTCATCGGAAACTTTAGAAATGGCCGAACGGGAGACTTCCGGTCATGTCGTGGTGCTGAACGGACGTACGGTGGAGCCCTCTCCAATTTCCTTCTAAATACTAAATTAACAATCTGTTGTTTTTTTTTTGCTTCTTGCCTCTTTAGTTAACTGTACTAGTTATCGCTGACCAGATGGCACCAAAGATCACAAAACCAAACTCTAAAAAGGCTTTAATAACGTCTATGCTGAGCCCAGCGCAACAGTCAAGGAGTAGCAGGCTAGCTAGCACTAGCATAGCCTACAGCGACGGGGCAGCTTCTCCCCCTGTTGGCAGTAACTCTTCGGATATGCCTCTCGTCAACAATGAATCCGCAGTCACAGATGGAAATGGTCTGGCTGCCATCGAAGCAGGTAGCACTAATGACCTCGTGGCGGCTATTAACTCGATGAAAGATGACTTTGGGAAGAGATTTGATAGCCTGCTGACGGCTATCCAAGGGGTGCAATCGGATAAAAAAATTGTTGCCGCACGTGTTACTCAAGCGGAGGACCGAATCAGCGCTAACGAGGATTCTGTTGCTTCTCTGCAAGCCGATAACACTGCTACGAAAACTACCATTGAAGCTCTGCAACTAAAGATAGACGACCTGGAAAATCGCATTCGCCGTTCCAACCTCCGTCTTATCGGTCTCCCTGAGGGGACTGAAGGTTCTGACATGTGTGCATTTCTGGAGAAATGGCTGCCTGAAGTGCTTGGTGCGGAAACGTTCCCGATCCCGCTGACCATAGAGAGTGCATAGGCGAGTTGACGCTGCGGGGACGCGGTCCAGAGCGGTCATCATGAAGCTGCTGAACTACGCTGACAAAGTCCGGATCATGAAGGCTGCCAGGACGAAGGGAGAAATACGATTGAAGAATAACAGAGTCATGTTCTTCCCGGACGTTTCTGCCGAACTTCTGAAAAAGCGCAAGATATTTGACCGAGTGAAGAAGGATCTATCTTCTATTTCTCTGGAGTTACCGGAGCTGCGCTACGGTGTAGTTCACCCGGCCACACTTTTGGTGACCTACAAGAAGAAACGTCACGCTTTTGACAAGGCAGCAGATGCGGAGTCCTTCGTCCTGCAGCTCCAGCGGGAGCGAAATCTGGTTGCGAACCAGGTAGAGGTCCAATAAAGGTGAACATTTATGAGACTTTGTCAAATTATATCTCACTATACTGTATTTGCAACTATGATCACATATATGTAAGTGCACTTCTATATTCATATCTTTTCAATTCTGTGTTTTGATGGTTTATAATGGTTATTAATGCAGCTCCATTTTGTGTTTAATTCATATGGTCAATTTACAATATGGTTAGGGTAACCAAGGTTAAGTAATGCAAATGTGTGTTTACTTTCATTATAGTTTATGGGTTGTTAATTTCACTACTGATTATTTGGGGGCTGTGGTTCGATGGGGTTTTTCTATATGCTGTTCCTCTTCGTCTTGAATGCTGGGGTGGACCAGCAGGGCTTCATGACCGAGCCTGGACGGCTCCTTGGGAAGTGTTCTCAGTGGGTTGGGTGGGTATACTTCGTTTGGGGATTTATACTCTATTGTCTAATTGTTGTTTGTTGTGTCTATACTTTTTTGTCTTTATCTGTCTTTTTTTCCCTCGGCAGCTCACTCTTAAATATACGTACTATGGCTGAAGTAATTTTTCCTTTTTTCTGATGGCCTCCGACCTTCAATTCACCTCTTGGAATGTAAGAGGTCTAAATAAACTTGTCAAAATTAAACAGGTGATGAACAGGATTCAACGGTTAAAGGCTAAGATAGTCTTCCTCCAGGAGACTCATTTGACCCCTGATGATATCAATAGAGTGAGGAGAAGATGGCATGGTCGGGTTTTTTCTACTTCCTTTAGCTCACATTCGAGGGGCGTAATCACACTAATCCACAGCCCGGTGCCATTCCAGCTCATCAATGTAACTGAGGATCGATATGGCAGATATTTAATTGTGCAATGTGTTATTCTGTCTGTGAAACTTAATTTGGTCAATATTTACGGGGCAAATAATGATACCCTGCTTTTTTTAGACACCTGTTTCTGTCTGTAGCGTCGCTCCCTGGAGGGTACATCATAGGAGGCGATTGTAACTGTACGCTCATTCCAACGTTAGACAGATCTACAGGCAAAGACGTCTCTCATGCTCAAACAAGGAAAGAATTACTTAACTTTATGAAAGAACTCAATTAGGTAGACATTTGGAGAAATATGCATCGTAATCAGCTTTCTTTCTCATGCTGTTCTGGTACTTGCCAAACATTTTCAAGAATTGATTACTATTTAGTCTCAGCTGATCTAGTTCCACTCATTAGTAATAGTTGGCATGACGGTATAGTAATATCTGATCATGCTCCGGTGTCATTCTGCCTTAAGGTTCCTAATCTTTCCTTTTCATCTAAGTGGCGTCTACAATCAATTTTGGCTTAGGGACCCAGATTTCATACAATTTATTGGAACAAAAATAGATATGTATTTTGAATTGAACACCCACCACACCTCGGCTACTGTGAGATGGGAGGCCTTTAAGGCATTCTTAACTCTGATTGTTTTACCAGCTTCAAACATAAAACTAACAAACAAGAATTGGAACAACTAGATAATTCTATTAAAAGCATAGAAATACAACTATTTCCGACTCCTTCAACCCAACTAAGAGCTAAATACAACATGCTGTCTAAAAATAAAGCAATTAAAAGTTTAATGAGACTAAAACAATCATATTTTAAACAAGGTGAAAAGGCTAGTAAGTTGTTGGTTTGGCGTATCAAACAGGAACAAACAGATAAAGCAATAAATTCAATTCAAACAGCTGAAGGGGTGTTTACATCTGACCTAAAAGAAATAAACAGCACGTTTTCAAAATTCTACTACAAATTGTATAGCTCAGACTATTCAGACTTAGCTCCCCAGGCACAAACTATTTTCTTGGATTCATTAGAATTTACTCCCCTAGATAGTGAATCCTTAAAATCGCTTGATTTTGAGCTCAATGCACAATTATTATCTGAAAGGTGGTAAGAGCCCGGGGCCTGATGGAATCCCAATTGAAATATATAACATTTGACATGTATCAAGAATCCTTTAGTAAAGGATCTCTCCCTCCCTCACTTAATACAGCAATCATCTCCCTTCTCCTGAAGCCAAGTAAACCTGCAACTCAGTGTAGCTCATAGAGGCCAATTTCTCTTATTAATAATGATGTTAAAATTCTGTGTAAGGTGTTAGCTGGGAAGTTGGAGCTACTTTTACCCAAGATGGTCCACCCTGATCAAAATGGTTTTGTACAAGGAAGACAGGGTTTTCACAACATCAGAAGGGTGTATAATGTAATTTTTGAGAAATCTGAAGTTCCAGACAATGCCATCCTGTCGCTAGAGGCAGAGAAGGCCTTTGACAGGATAGAATGGCAATATATGTTTGCTGTTATGGAACGCTTTGGTATAGGAGGGAAATTTCTTAGCTGGATAAAGTTAATTTACTCAAACCCACAAGCTGAAATTTTAACCAATGGTTTAACTTCATCTCCTTTCAAACTAAAACGTGGAACAAGGCAGGGCTGCCCCCTTTCTCCCCTGTTGTTCACATTGGCCATCGAACCTTTGGCAATTCGCAAACACGATAATATAACTGGTATAAGATTAGGGAGCTTAGAGCATCGTATAGCCTTGTATGCAGACGACATAATCCTGTTTTGCTCCAAGCTGGATAAAAAAATCTCCACAATAGCTGATTTAATTAAGTCCTTTGGAGTTTTCTCAGGATATACAGGTGCTGGTCATAAAATTAGAATATCATGAAAAAGTAGATTGATTTCAGTAATTCCATTTAAAAAGTGAAACTTGTATATTATATTCATACATTACATACAAACTCATATATTTCAGATGTTTATTTTGTTTAATTTTGATGATTACAAATGACAACAAATGAAAATCTCAAATTCATCATATCAGAAAATTAGAATATTGTGAAAAGGTTCAAAATTGATGGCCCCTGGTGCCACACTCTAATCAGCTAATTAACTCAAACCACCTGCAAAAGCCTTTAAATGGTCTTTCAGTCTAGTTCTATAGGCTACACAATCATGGGGAAGACTGCTGACTTGACAGTTGTCCAAAAGACGACCATCGACACCTTGCACAAGGAGGGCAAGACACAAAAGGTCATCGCTAAAGAGGCTGGCTGTTCACAGAGCTCAGTGTCCAAGCACATTAATAGAGAGGCGAAGGGAAGGAAAAGATGTGGTCGAAAAAAGTGTACAAGCAAGAGAGATAACCGCACCCTGGAGAGGATTGTGAAACAAAACCCATTCAAAAATGTGGGGGAGATTCACAAAGAGTGGACTGCAGCTGGAGTGAGTGCTTCAAGAACCACCACACACAGACGTATGAAAGACATGGGTTTCTGCTGTCGCATTCCTTGTGTCAAGCCACTCTTGAACCACAGACAGCGTCAGAAGCGTCTTGCCTGGGCTAAAGAGAAACAGGACTGGACTGCTGGTGAGTGGTCCAAAGTCATGTTCTCTGATGAAAGTAAATTTTGCATTTCCTTTGGAAATCAAGGTCCCAGAGTCTGGAGGAAAAGAAGAGAGGCACTTCATCCACGTTGCTTGAAGTCCAGTGTAAAGTTTCCACAGTCAGTGATGGTTTGGGGTGCCATGTCATCTGCTGGTGTTGGTCCATTGTGTTTTCTGAGGTCCAGGGTCAACGCAGCCACATACCAGGAAGTTTTAGAGCACTTCATGCTTCCTGCAGCTGACCAACTTTTTGGAGATGCAGATTTCATTTTCCAACAGGACTTGGCACCTGCACACAGTGCCAAAGCTACCAGTACCTGGTTGAAGGACCATGGTATCCCTGTTCTTAATTGGCCAGCAAACTCTCCTGACCTTAACCCCATAGAAAATCTATGGGGTATTGTGAAGAAGAAGATGCAATACACCAGACCCAACAATTCAGAAGAGCTAAAAGCCACTATTAGAGCAACCTGGGCTATCATAACACCTGAGCAGTGCCACAGACTGATCGACTCCATGCCACGCCGCATTGCTGCAGTAATACAGGCCAAAGGAGGCCCAACTAAATACTGAGTGCTGTACATGCTCATACTTTTCATGTTCATACTTTTCAGTTGGCCAACATTTCTATAAATCCTTTGTTTTTATTGGTCTTCAGTAATATTCTAATTTTCTGATATGATGAATTTGAGATTTTCATTTGTTGTCATTTGTAATCATCAAAATTAAACAAAATAAACATCTGAAATATATGAGTTTGTATGTAATGTATGAATATAATATACAAGTTTCACTTTTTAAATGGAATTACTGAAATCAATCTACTTTTTCATGATATTCTAATTTTATGACCAGCACCTGTAAGCTAAATGATGCTAAATCTGAAATACTGTACCTATCAGAAAACGAACGCCTCAATCCCCCAGTTTCAACTCCATATGTAGCGTCTAAACATGGATTTACTTATCTAGGTGTTAAAGTTACCCCTACAATAAAGAATATCATTCCAACTAATTATAACCACCTTACAGAATCAGTTATGCAATTAATAGAAAGATGGTCTAGACTACCCAATTCCTTAATAGGTCGGGTCAATATTATTAAAATGACAATTTTGCCAACATTTTTATACCTTTTCCAATCAGTTCCACTTTCCCCTCCCCCCTTCTTTAAGGAGATAAATAAAACTTTTTCCAACTTCATTTGGAACGGTAAGCGTCCTAGAGTGAGACTGTCCCTTTTACATCTACCTTATGACAGAGGTGGTCTACAACTGCCTAATTTATTATGGTATTTCTGGGCAGCCCAGATCAGGGCAGCTATGTTTTATTTTATTTCCAAAGAGCCCCCAGCGTGGGTTACAATGGAGTCCCAGCATATCTCTATTCCTTTAAACTTATACTTGTATTCATCAGACAGGAGAAAACTTATTAAACAAACAAAAAACCCTTTTTTGAAAAATACATTGCTTATCTGGCAAAAAGTACTTGATTATTTGGGAGAGAATTTGGTCCAGGTAGAGCAGACCTAGGTTTTAAACTCTGGTCTGCTAAGGGGTTAGCTAAGGTATCTGATCTTTTTATAGGAAGAGTATTTATGTCATTCACAGAACTTAAAAACAAACAT
Organism: Cyprinodon diabolis; assembly: GCA_030533445.1. Lineage (NCBI taxonomy): Eukaryota > Metazoa > Chordata > Actinopteri > Cyprinodontiformes > Cyprinodontidae > Cyprinodon > Cyprinodon diabolis. The sequence continues at coordinate 43,222,497 of CM060082.1, read as the reverse complement.
GACATTCCCACTAAACATTTCTATAAATATCTGCAAGTTAGGAGTTTCATTTTATCCAAGCAACAAAATAATCTTGTATTTTATTGTAAATCACTTATTATTTTATTGTAAATCACCTATATAACAGAGGACAGGTGTCTCTAATTTATTCCTTGTTTGTTGACAAATGTAAAGAATCTCCGGCCAACATCCTAAAAGCATGGGAAGCGGACTTGGGTGGGAGCTTGTCGAGTGAGGAGTGGTCAGAAGCCTGCACTTCGATTCAAACACAATCTGCTAACACAAATTCCAAATTATTACAATACAAATGGCTGACTAGGCAATACATCACTCCAGTTAAATTGCATCATTTTAACCCTAATATTCCTGACACTTGCATTAAATGTATTTCCCAAAAGGGTTCTTTATTCCATTGCATGTGGGCGTGTCCTCGAGTGTTGGCGTTTTGGAAGGATGTATTGATTGTGATAGGTCAGATGATTGGTAAAAAGGTTCCTTTGAATCCTAAAATGTGCATCTTGAATATTTACCCTGAAGACTTTGTTATCCCAAACAACTTGAGATCCTTACTTAATGTCTCCTTTTTGGAAGCCAAACGCTGCATTGCACTCTCTTGCAAGAAGGAGTCATTATGTGGAATTTCACAATGGACCACGCAAATGACGTTGTACTTTGCACTTGAGAAAATCAGTTATTTTACTAAGAATAAGCTTGATAAATTCTGGGTGGTCTGGTCTGTCTTTTACACTTGGCTGTGTCAAAATGATGGGCTTCAGTCACTCTGACCTTTAACAACATTGGCGACGCTATTATCTCCAGTGTTAGTATCTCCTGCCATCAGACTGTCTAAACTAAACATTAGCATAAAAATAAAGGTTAAAACCTGCTGGAGCTGATTACAGGACAATTATTTGACCCTAATATTAACACTGACGGCGTAACCATTCTGTTCTGATCTAAACACGGGGAAATTAACGTGACTTTTTCCAGACATCAGGTCAGGTTTCTGAAGTATGAAATCACCAGTCTGAATATAGTCTGTGTGCTGAGATGGATGGTGATGCAGTCAGGAAGTCCACAAGCTGTAGTTAAAAGCCTTCAGCTGATCCAAAATGCTGCAGCCAGAGTCCTGATGAAAATGAAAAAGAGAGATCATATCTCTCCTATTCCAGTGTTCCTACAGCATAAGGCAAGTTAAATTTAAGACTTTTTAATGCCACTTGAAATTAAAATTTAAGACCAAATTCACAAGAAACACAAGAAAAACCCAAAGGTTTATTTTAACATAAACCACTGCACTAATGTTTCAAATTGTGAAAAGCTTCCCATACAGGAAGAAAGCTAAAAAAACACAAATGACAGATATTTTAACAACTATTTAACTGATTTCACAAACTTTGTTTTAGCAGGGAACAAAACAAATCAGTTTTAAAGCCCCAACATAACCAGTGCTAAGACTTTTTGCAGCTATTTTTCTTAGTATGTTTGATTTGGTGATAAGTGGAGGCGTTGCAGAGACAAGGGTGGAACTAAACTGAGAAATACCGGCTGTTTCTCTGTAACTCCATTTTGACGTTTTGTGTTTCGTGCTTCGCATGCGACTCCACTGCCTTAATTCCCATCGTTCTGAGCTTGAATCGCTTCTTGCACTAAATCCACTGAGCCTCATGTCTGTTCCCTGGTTTTAGCCATGGAGGAAACTCTTGGCTGGAGACAATTATCGTTACATTTACACTTGCTCAGATTTTCCAGACAAAAAGTTAATGGCGCATCTCCCAAATGTCCCGGCCGCAACAACGCTTTAATTGGTTCCACTATCGGGACGGAACCAATAATGGAGAGCCGTTATTTTTCTTAAATAAAAAGAAAAAAAAAAGTGGCAATTTTAACGTTTAATTTAGATTACAAAAATAAATCGTAATAAAAATAATCCTATTTATGATGTTTTAAAAATTAAGACCTACGAAAGACTGATTTAAGACATTTTAATACCAATTAAGGCCTTAGTTTTATTTTGAAGAATTCAATGCCTTTTAAGACTTTTTAAGGACCCGCAGGGACCCTGTATCCTGCCTTCTCTTCATTGGCTTCCTGTTAAATCCAGAATCAAATTCTCACATATAAAGCCTTAAAATCTGATATCAGATTCTGTATCCGGTTAACCGTTTCTGTGTCCTAAAGAAAACGAGGAATATTTTTCCATTTTTCTTAAAGAGGCCAGCAGAATTTTCGTTTCACGGTTTTGTTGCGGTGATGTACACTGCAAAAAATCTAAATCTAGATAAGTCATTTTTTCTTAGAATAAGTGCATCTGTTCTTGAATTGAGGAGGTAAGAGACATTTTGCCAATGGAACAAGACAGTTTACATTTAAAATAGGGAAAACACAATTGCATTGTCTTATTTTAAGTGCATTTTTATCTAATTATCTTATTTTAAGAGTAAAATTACTCATTCCATTGGCAAACTATCTAATTTACCTGCTCAAATTAAGGGTGATTACACTTAATTTAAGAAATTTTTACTTATTTCTAGATAGTTTTTGCAGTGTAGGGACGACGTGACGTCGTAGGAGAATAACGCAGCTTTATTTTTATCTGATCTGGAGAGAACAGTTCATCAAACGGCCCTTATTGTACGGTAATCAGCCCTGTTCTGATCCGGGCAGCGTTTGCCTCACTTAAAGAATTAAACAGTAAAATGTTATGAATAAATTAGGGATGCGCAATATTGGGATTTTGGCCGATATCCGATATGCCGATATTTTAAAACTCATGTAGCCGATAACCGATATCGATACCGATGTTAAAGCTGGACAAAAATAAGTAGTCATTGAAAATAGCAGTTTTGTTATCCATTTCTGACACTTTGAAAAATAATAAACTCAAATATATTTTCATATGCTGATATCAAATTGATTTTTAAAAACGCGGTATCGATCTATTTTACTTTCAAAATCTCGTGAAATTTCATCGTTCTGTTACAAACTCTCGAGATATTTTGCAAATTCTTGTGAGATTTTGTTAGTAAAATAGATCGATACCGCGTCAATATATCAACATAAAAATATGGCAAAATGTCGTGAATTTTCGGGGGATTTCGTAGCATAACGATGACATATAGAAATATTTCATTAGTAAAAGAGATTGATATGGTGTTTTTAAATGGCAATATATATGCATATGAAGATGTTGGGATATTTTAATGGATCAATATTTTTTCCCTCGTCTTTAGAAGTTTTTAAGTCTGTAAAAAGAAGTTTTTGAGGAAGAAGAAGAAGTAGTATTTTTTTTTTTTTTTTTAGACTTTAGAAACTGAGAAGCTGATCAAATATCGGGTTAAATATCGGTGGGGGGGCCGATGTCCGATATTCAGTTTTAAGGCCGATACCGATAGGGGGCCGATTATATCGTGCATCCCTAGAATAAACCTTGAAAGAATTCGGCTTTTTATGGGAATAAGAATGTCTGGTCTACAAACACCCTCATTCAGGCATTGTTTGGCCTTGCAGGTGAAACAGGCTGAGTGAAACTTTTATAGTGAGTAAATAAGCATAAATCAATATATGAAATAATAGAAATCTAAATTTTCCGACCACTGGGACATACTGATCATTTTTACTACTCAGGATCCTTTCTTTGTTGAAAAAAGAAGTCTATTTTTGCTTTAGCTAAATCTATTTTTAGACATCTCAAACATTTTTCTATCCTGTATAATAATTAGAAGCAGCTTCTATTCAAACCAGAAACTTACAGAGAACTTTAATCCATTTGGGTTCATTTCAGTTTCATTTTATTACATTGTTTAGATCCCAAACCTTTGTTATAAAGATTATTTTTAATTTTAGGCTGTAAAGCTTTGCCTCATACTCTTGGTCTGTCTGGTTTAAATGTCTTTCTGCTTCTTTTCTGTGTTAGAAATGGTTAAATGTTGCCTTTGGATTCCATGCATTATGAAAAGTCAAAGACAATGACAGATCGTCTTCTTGACTCTGGACTGAGCAGCGTCTGCTCGGCTTTCGGCTTTAGCTCATTTAAATCCAGAACATGTCCGTAGCTACAGTTCGCCCATTAACAGGCCGGCGAACCTCCCCGACACGTACAGACGTGTCAGTGGAAACACACAGAGACAGAGCGGCGGTTTGATCCACCCGCTCTTTGCGTTTTAAGGCATGTATTATTGATTAGAACAAGCAGCGGTGAAGTGGAGCGCGCCGCCACAGCTTTGTTCAAGGGCAAAGCAGCAAGTTCGGCACTTTGCCGTCTGACAGGCGAGAGAGGAGGCAGAGAAACAGACGGAGAGGGTTAAACCCGACCGAGGAGACACCAAACCGAGGCTCAGAGGGTCTGGAAACATCTGAGGCGACACTTTAAGGGATTGAAGCAATAAGCTCACTGTTGGAGGAATCAATGCTGACCCCAGGTCTGCGTGTCCACAGGGGGTCATTATGGCTCCACACGTCAACATGAAGATCACGCCCCAACCTCAGTGAAACAGAAATAACTCCCAGAGGCTTTGAGACCCAACCAGACGTAAACCACAACACCTGGATCTCCTCCCTACATCCAGCCACCGAGTCAAACACCCTCAGCGTCCATCTTTCTTCGTCTATATGGGCTTAAAGCGGCAACGATGAGGTTTGACCCCTAAAGACTAACAGGTCAATGCAGGAAGCTATCTGAAGATGCTAGCACGCCATTAAACGGTTTGCTGTTTGCACTGTTTGAACTATCCCAGTTCAACAAAATAGGATATTCTACAAGGAATTTCCTCCAGTTTTTTTCCTGAAGGAATGGAAGAAAAAAAATTCTTCCACTTGTCCAGCTTCTCTTTAGATCTTAATGTCCACAAATAATGACACAAAGAATATTTTAGTACAAAGATTGATGTTTAAAAGGGAATTGTAAGGGACTAGCCAAGGACTAGCCAAGGACCAGCCAAGGGCCAACCAAGGACTAGCCAAGGACCAGCCAAGGACCAACCAAGGACTAGCCAAGGACCAGCCAAGGACCAGCCAAGGGCCAACCAAGGACTAGCCAAGGACTAGCCAAGGAGCAGCCCAGGACCAGCTAAGGACCAGCCAAGAGCCAACCAAGGACTAGCCAAGGACCAGCCAAGGACTAGCCAAGGAGCAGCCAAGGACCAGCTAAGGACCAGCCAAGGACCAGCTAAGGACCAGCCAAGGGCCAACCAAGGACTAGTCAAGGACCAGCCAAGGACTAGCCAAGGAGCAGCCAAGGACCAGCTAAGGACCCGCCAAGGACCAGCCAAGGACCAGCCAAGGGCCAGCCAAGGACTAGCCAAGGACCAGCCGAGGACCAGCCAAAGGCCAGCCAAGGACTAGCCAAGGACCAGCCAAGGACTAGCCAAGGAGCAGCCAAGGACCAGCTAAGGACCAGCCAAGGGCCAACCAAGGACCAGCCAAGGACCAGCCAAGGGCCAGCCAAGGACTAGCCAAGGAGCAGCCAAGGACCAGCTAAGGACCAGCCAAGGGCCAACCAAGGACTAGCCAAGGACCAGCCAAGGGCCAGCCAAGGACTAGCCAAGGACCAGCCAAGGGCCAGCCAAGGACTAGCCAAGGAGCAGCCGAGGGCCAGTCAAGGACCAGCCCAGGACCAGTCAAGGACCACTAAAGGACCTCACAAGGACCAGCCAAGGGCAAGCCAATGACCAGCCAAGGACTAGCCAAGGACCAGCCAATGGCCAGCCAAGGACTAGCCAAGGACTAGCCAAGGAGCAGCCAAGGACCAGCTAAGGACCAGCCAAGGGCCAACCAAGGACTAGCCAAGGACCAGCCAAGGACTAGCCAAGGAGCAGCCGAGGGCCAGTCAAGGACCAGCCCAGGACCAGTCAAGGACCACTAAAAGACCTCACAAGGACCAGCCAAGGGCAAGCCAAGGACCAGCCAAGGACTAGCCAAGGACCAGCCAAGGGCCAGCCAAGGACTAGCCAAGGACCAGCCAAGGACTAGCCAAGGACCAGCCGAGGGCCAGCCAAGGAACAGCCCTGGACCAGTCAAGGACCAGCCCAGGACCAGTCAAGGACCACTAAAGGACCTCACAAGGTCCAGCCAAGGACCAGTCAAGGACTAGCCAAGGACCAGCCAAGGACCAGTCAAGGACCACTAAAGGACCTGCCAAGGTCCAGCCAAGGACCAGTCAAGGTCCAGCCAAGGACCAGTCAAGGACTAGCCAAGGACCAGCCAAGAGCCAGTCAAGGACCACTAAAGGACCAGCCAAGGGCAGCCAAGGACCAGCCAAGGACTAGCCAAGGACCAGCCAAGGACCACTAAAGGACCAGCCAAGGGCCAGCCAAGGACCAGCCACGGGCAGCCAAGGACCAGCCAAGGACTAGCCAAGGAACAGCCAAGGAACAGCCAAGGAACAGTCAAGGGCCAGTCAAGGACCACTAAAGGACCTGCCAAGGATCAGCCAAGGGCCAGTCAAGGGCCAGTCAAGGACCACTAAAGGACCTGCCAAGGACCAGCCAAGGGCCAGCCAAGAGCCAGTCAAGGACCACTAAAGGACCAGCCAAGGAAAAGTCAAGGACCATTCAAGGACCACCAAAGGACCGGCCAAGGACCTGCAAAGAGGTCATCAAGGAGAGTGTGGAAATTTAGAATGGCTACTACTGTAGGTTATTATACAGCAAAGGTCAACAGGCCGGAAATCAAACCTGCGACGGCAACTGTGCCCGTTACTAATCCATTTATCTTTCTTCTAAAGAGAGAAAATGTTATTAAGGGAAGTTTTATTAGTATTTTAATAGTACTTGCTGATTTCTCAGCGATACCTGCAATAATCTTTGACTAAGAAAATACTCTGAAAATTACGTGATGTAATTTTATAACTTATAACTAGAATTTATAATGATGCACTATAAATAATATTTTCATCTAACTGTAAACATACATTTGTTTGGTGTCTATTCCATATGGGAAACCTCCCCACCCTGGAAACAAGCCCTTCTTTTCTCTGCTTACCGTAGAAAAGCCCGATTAGAAATCCAGAAATCTACAGAGCCTTAAAGACGAGCTTTTTTTTTACCCACAACTAAAAAGCAAAACTTTAAAAGCTGATGTTTTAAAGGAGGCGGCTGACAGAAAAACCGGACCAACGCAGAGATGAAGGTTAAAGTTCTGACCCGAGTTCAGCAGTTCCTGCTCCATCACTCCACAGCCCAGCACCTCCATCCAGTCGCCCTGGAAACGCACCTCCAGCTCAAAGGAGGGATGAGTGAACGGGAAGTAACAGTCGACCCACCGGACATCCACGTCTGAACGAGAGGAAGATGGCGGTTAAAGAGGGCGGATGTGTCCTCTGATCACTATTTATTCCCTGGATCGCTGATTTCCTGAAAGATTTGATCTTTGTTTTAAAAGTCTTAAGTCCACCTGAAAATGAGAACATTGTTGTTCGATGCTGTAGCGCACATATCGTTTACATTGCGACCGGTGTTACTAGGGAGTACCAATATGGCGGCCGGTGGCTTCACTTCAACCCCGTACTACCAACTGGAAATCAGCAATCCAGTGAATAAATAGAGATCCGTGCAAAGAACATCCTGCCTGCCCCACCTGATCCAAACAGGTGAGTGACGAGTCGGGTTAAGGTCTGCTTCAGGTCAAACTCCACCAGCTTCACCGCCTCCAGGGTGTGGGTTTCCTGCTTGTGGGGCGTCCGGCGGCCTCCCCGCTCAAAGAGGGACAGATCCTCGCCGTTCGGGACCTTAGAGAAGAGCTGACCGACACAAAGGTCACGTTCAGACGTTCTGCTTTTAACTGCAGGTTCTTTAGTTTATCAGGTTTCCTTTCAACTTAACCAACATCTATTCAAATAAGAAAACACTAAAGTACTTTATTTTTATAAAGTTAATTATTCTGGAAGCTTGAAGGGACTAAATCATACGATGGAGCATTAGAGCCAGGCTAGAGATCTCTTTTTCTTCTATTTCGAGAATAAAGTCATAACATTACGAGAATACAGTCGTAAAATTACGAGAATAAAGTTGTGATATTATCGGAAACAAGTTGTATTTTATGACAACTCTTCCAAGAATCCCTTTCTTCCCTAAAATGAGGAATGTGGAGCATCATGTGAAGTTCTACTTTAGCATCATTTTGACAAATCAGGAAATCTTTTAGCAGCAGCATCAAACTGGGCAGGATGTCAAAGTGGACTCTGGTTGCTGATTGGTGGAGCTCGTTTGATGTCATCTGCTGGACAGAGCTCCAAGCTTTCTTTCTGAAACAGGTTGTCGTATGATGACTTCTTTCTCGTAGTGTTACGACTTTGCTCTCGTAATGTTACGACTTTGCTCTCGTAGAGTTACGACTTTGCTCTCGTAGAGTTACGACTTTGCTCTCGTAGAGTTACGACTTTGCTCTCGTAGTGTTACGACTTTGCTCTCGTAGTGTAATGACTTTGTTCTCGTAATGTTACGACTTTGTTCTCGTAGTATTACGACTTTGCTCTCGTAATGTTACGACTTTGCTCTCGTAATGTTACGACTTTGCTCTCGTAACGTTACGACTTTGCTCTCGTAATGTTACGACTTTATTCTCGTAATGTTACGACTTTGTTCCCGTAATGTTACGACTTTATTCTTGAAATAGAAGAAAAAAAATTCTAGCCTGGCCCTAACACAGCGCCGTAAATTCACATCCATGAGGACAATAAGAAAAATATTTGCTGCAGTGTATTAGCCCCCTGTGGCTGTTGATGGGACTGCAGCTTGTCATAGCAGGCTGTGACCACAAGGTGGCAGTGGAAACATCATTACAGCCTGTGATCCAATCCTCTGGCACTGTGAGCAGCATTACAGGTGCTGGTCATAAAATTAGAATATCATGAAAAAGTAGATTGATTTCAGTAATTCCATTTAAAAAGTGAAACTTGTATATTATATTCATACATTACATACAAACTCATATATTTCAGATGTTTATTTTGTTTAATTTTGATGATTACAAATGACAACAAATGAAAATCTCAAATTCATCATATCAGAAAATTAGAATATTGTGAAAAGGTTCAAAATTGATGGCCCCTGGTGCCACACTCTAATCAGCTAATTAACTCAAACCACCTGCAAAAGCCTTTAAATGGTCTTTCAGTCTAGTTCTATAGGCTACACAATCATGGGGAAGACTGCTGACTTGACAGTTGTCCAAAAGACGACCATCGACACCTTGCACAAGGAGGGCAAGACACAAAAGGTCATCGCTAAAGAGGCTGGCTGTTCACAGAGCTCAGTGTCCAAGCACATTAATAGAGAGGCGAAGGGAAGGAAAAGATGTGGTCGAAAAAAGTGTACAAGCAAGAGAGATAACCGCACCCTGGAGAGGATTGTGAAACAAAACCCATTCAAAAATGTGGGGGAGATTCACAAAGAGTGGACTGCAGCTGGAGTGAGTGCTTCAAGAACCACCACACACAGACGTATGAAAGACATGGGTTTCTGCTGTCGCATTCCTTGTGTCAAGCCACTCTTGAACCACAGACAGCGTCAGAAGCGTCTTGCCTGGGCTAAAGAGAAACAGGACTGGACTGCTGGTGAGTGGTCCAAAGTCATGTTCTCTGATGAAAGTAAATTTTGCATTTCCTTTGGAAATCAAGGTCCCAGAGTCTGGAGGTAAAGAAGAGAGGCACTTCATCCACGTTGCTTGAAGTCCAGTGTAAAGTTTCCACAGTCAGTGATGGTTTGGGGTGCCATGTCATCTGCTGGTGTTGGTCCATTGTGTTTTCTGAGGTCCAGGGTCAACGCAGCCACATACCAGGAAGTTTTAGAGCACTTCATGCTTCCTGCAGCTGACCAACTTTTTGGAGATGCAGATTTCATTTTCCAACAGGACTTGGCACCTGCACACAGTGCCAAAGCTACCAGTACCTGGTTGAAGGACCATGGTATCCCTGTTCTTAATTGGCCAGCAAACTCTCCTGACCTTAACCCCATAGAAAATCTATGGGGTATTGTGAAGAAGAAGATGCAATACACCAGACCCAACAATTCAGAAGAGCTAAAAGCCACTATTAGAGCAACCTGGGCTATCATAACACCTGAGCAGTGCCACAGACTGATCGACTCCATGCCACGCCGCATTGCTGCAGTAATACAGGCCAAAGGAGGCCCAACTAAATACTGAGTGCTGTACATGCTCATACTTTTCATGTTCATACTTTTCAGTTGGCCAACATTTCTATAAATCCTTTGTTTTTATTGGTCTTCAGTAATATTCTAATTTTCTGATATGATGAATTTGAGATTTTCATTTGTTGTCATTTGTAATAATCAAAATTAAACAAAATAAACATCTGAAATATATGAGTTTGTATGTAATGTATGAATATAATATACAAGTTTCACTTTTTAAATGGAATTACTGAAATCAATCTACTTTTTCATGATATTCTAATTTTATGACCAGCACCTGTATATCGCCTTCCTACTCTTCATATTTTGGATAAATCCAGACTCAGACCTGATCCCAGCCTCTGAGTCAAACTGAGGGTCCGAACCTCGTGGTTGGAGAAAAGTCGGACTCCTTCCATCTGATGGAAGACGGGGTAGTGGCTGGCATCGATCTCGTCTCGTCTGTAGACGTCTCCGGCCAATAGGAAGGCATCCAGGCCGGAGCGGACCAGCTCCGTCTGGTGGGCCGACGTGTGAGCTCGAAGCATGGTGGTTCTGGAAAGGAGCGGGATCATGAAACCCTGGGCCGGCCCAAATCAAGGACTCAAACTGTGAGTCTCTGAGAGCAGAAGGTCACCTGTTCAGGTAGTAGTTGTCTCCTGGCTTCCTGCTGGGATGATCGGCTGGGATCAACAAGCTGCAGGAGGAACAGAAACCATCTTTCATCTGATGTTCACTTGAATTATGAATCCACTCAGCACATGTTCTATTAAATATGAATTAGCTTCTAGGAACACATTAGCATGGCAGCAGAGGCTTTATGGTAAGCTGGGTTTCTGCTGCCATGGCCCCGCCCACCATGAAGCTGGTGATGAACTGATGAAGAATCATCAGTTCATCTGCAGCACAAACTCTGAGATGATCAACTTTATGACAATTTACCGTTTAATCAACTTATCCATTATCCATCCATCCATCATTCATCCATCCATCATTCACCCATCCATCCATCCATCATCCATCCATCCATCATTCATCCATCCATCCATCCATCCAACCATCCATCATCCATCCATCCTCCATCATCCATTCATCATTCATCCATCATCCATCCTCCATCCATCCATCCATCCATCCATCATCCATCCATCATTCATCCATCCATTATTCATCCATCCATCATCCATCCATCATTCATCCATCCATCCATCATTCATCCATCCATCCATCCATCCATCCATCATTCATCCATCTTTCCATCCATCATTCATCCATCATCCATCCATCATTCATCCATCCATCCATCATTCATCCATCCATCCATCATTCATCCATCTTTCCATCCATCATTCATCAATCCATCATCCATCCATCCATCATTCATCCATCTTTCCATCCATCATTCATCCATCATCCATCCATCATTCATCCATCCATCCATCATTCATCCATCCATCCATCATTCATCCATCTTTCCATCCATCATTCATCAATCCATCATCCATCCATCCATCATTCATCCATCCATCCATCCATCCATCATTCATCAATCAATCATCCATCCATCATCCATCCATCCATCCATCCATCATTCATCAATCCATCATCCATCCATCCATCAATCCATCATCCATCCATCCATCAATCCATCATCCATCCATCCATCAATCATTCATCAATCCATCATCCATCCATCCATCATCCATCCATCCATTCATCCATCCATCCATCATTCATCCATTTATCCATCCATCCATCCATCCATCGATCATCCATCCATCATCCATCCATCCATTCATCCATCCATCCATCCATCATTCATCCATCCATCCATCGATCATCCATCCATCCATCCATCATCCATCCATCCTTCCTCCATCCATCCATCTTTCCTCCATCCATCATCCATCCTTCATCCATCCATCCATCCATCCATCATTCATCCATCCATCATTCATCCATCCATCCTTCATCCTTCATCCATCCATCCATCCATCCATCATTCATCCATCCATCTATCCATCCATCATCCATCCTTCCTCCATCCATCTATCCATCCATCATCCATCCTTCCTCCATCCATCCATCCATCCTTCCTCCATCCATCCATCCATCATTCATCCATCCATCCTTCCTCCATCCATCCATCCATCCATCCATCCATCATCCATCCATCCTCCTCCATCATCCATCCATCATCCATCCTTCCTCCATCCATCCATCCATCATTCATCAATCCATCCTTCCTCCATCCATCCATCCAACCATCCAACCATCCATCCATCCATCCATCATCCATCCAACCATCCATCCATCCATCCATCCATCATCCATCCATCCGTCCATCCAACCATCCATCATCCATCCATCCATCCATCCAACCATCCATCCATCCATCCATCCATCATCCATCCAACCATCCATCCATCCATCATCCATCATCCATCCATCCAACCATCCATCCATCATCCATCCATCCATCCATCCATCCAACCATCCATCGGTCCATCCAACCATCCATCATCCATCCTTCATCAATCCATCCATCCAACCATCCATCCATCCATCCATCCATCCAACCATCCATCCATCCATCCATCCATCCTTCCTCCATCCATCATCCATCCTTCCTCCATCCATCCATCTATCCATCCATCATCCATCCTTCCTCCATCCATCCATCCATCCATCCATCCATCCATCATCCATCCATCCATCCTCCTCCATCATCCATCCATCATTCATCCATCCATCCTTCCTCCATCCATCCATCCATCCATCCAACCATCCATCCAACCATCCATCCATCCATCCATCCATCATCCATCTATCCATCATTCATCCATCCGTCCATCCAACCATCCATCATCCATCCTTCATCCATCCATCCATCATCCATCCATCCATCCATCCAACCATCCATCCATCCATCCATCCATCCATCCATCCATCATCCATCCATCCGTCCATCCAACCATCCATCATCCATCCATCATCCATCCATCCAACCATCCATCCATCCATCATCCATCCAACCATCCATCCTTCCTCCATCCATCCATCCATCCATCCAACCATCCATCCATCCATCATCCATCCATCCATCATCCATCCATCCGTCCATCCAACCATCCATCATCCATCCATCCATCCGTCCATCCAACCATCCATCATCCATCCATCCATCCATCCATCCATCCATCCAACCATCCATCCATCATCCATCCATCCGTCCATCCAACCATCCATCATCCATCATCCATCATCCATCCTTCATCAATCCATCCATCCATCCATCCAACCATCCATCCATCCATCCATCCATCCATCCATCCATCCATCATCCATCCATCCGTCCATCCAACCATCCATCATCCATCCATCATCCATCCATCCAACCATCCATCCATCCATCATCCATCCAACCATCCATCCTTCCTCCATCCATCCATCCATCCATCCAACCATCCATCCATCCATCATCCATCCATCCATCATCCATCCATCCGTCCATCCAACCATCCATCATCCATCCATCCATCCGTCCATCCAACCATCCATCATCCATCCATCCATCCATCCATCCATCCATCCATCCAACCATCCATCCATCATCCATCCATCCGTCCATCCAACCATCCATCATCCATCATCCATCATCCATCCTTCATCAATCCATCATCCATCCATCCATCCTCTAACCTGTCAAAGTTCTGTTCCACCGTCACCACAGGACTCAGGTTATCGTGGACAGAGAACACTGGGTTCCCCCAGCGGCCGATGTAGGAGCTGTGAAGGAAAAACAATCATTGGAGTGAGAGAGCACAGATGAGCAGACCAAACCAAAGGCTCAGAGGATCATTTAGAGAGACTTCACTCAAAGAAGAAGGGATCATTAAAACCTCAGTATGATGGTTTTACTTCATTGAAACAAACCTAACTCTCAGGTAATGAAGCTAAAGGTTCAGGTATGAGCATCTCCTGGTGGCTGCTCGACCAGATAAATCAGGAAAAGCAAGTTCAATCAATGCCTTTATCAAAAGAGGCAAGAAGGGAGGATTAGATTGAACATTTCTCTGGTCTTTGAAGGAGAAAGGAAGCTCTTTTGAATTAAAAAATCTTCCTGGATGGAAGAGAAACGTCTTAAAACTTGGAAACAAAGTCCAGTGGATTGATTTTTTTTTACTTTTTTTGGAACGACGATGACCTGGATGACTGGGAATCTCCACCAACATATTTAAGCTAATTTATCTTCCCTTCAAACAACTTTCTCTATTAAACCCTCATTTACTCATATTGGGGCAAATGACCAATCAGAGAGACTCTAAAATCCTCTAGAGCTTTTACAGGAAACTTCCTGTGACTAAAGTTCAATCTCAACCAGCAGACTAAATATGAGGAACTAGACAGCTGCAACGTTTCCGTCTGAGGAAGATTTCCCGCCCCTCTCTGGCTTCTCCTGTGATCTTTCCAGAGACTGAAGTTCACAACCTGTGAAATGGCAGAACCATAAAGCACGGCGAGCCCACCACCTTCAGTGACAGCTTAATGATTCATTAATGCAGCATTAGGTGCGCGGTGAGCAGCAGCCTGATGATATTTCCCCGCTGCATGCGGCGCAGCAAACTTTAGCTCTCTGTCGTCCCTGCAGATCATCCGTCAGCAGGTTGAGCCCACTTATATAGAAACATGTGAGGCAGAAGCTGCTGTTCTGTGGAAGCGGGAGATGAGCTATTAGGTCCCCACGCGTAAACAGTGGGGTTTAAGGAGCCAGGTCGATTAGACAATGCTGCTACTAAAACAGCAGGGGAGAAAACTGCAGGCCTTGGTGCAGCATCTCATTCTGTCTTATTACATTTCAACGCAGATATAGTTTCACTTAACATGATAGAAGTTTGTTCTGGAAGGTTCTAACTGAGGACAATATCTAGTGTGAAGCAAACATGTTTGACTTTAATGAATTTCCAGTAATAATCCACAAGGTTTAATGAGAGATAACAGAGATAACATCCGGGATTTATTCTGAAAGGTTTTCTAAAGCGTTCAGGAGTTAATTTCTAACCATTCCTCCAGGGAAGCATGTTTAAAGTTTTAGGGAAGTAATACTTAAATGTTTAATCATTCTGGCTTAAACATGTAGATAAATGTGCTCTTTATCAGATGATATTGTCCCAAAATGTATAAAATTTCTATTTTTTTAGTTATCTTCTGCAGGTCAGTTAGTTCTACGTCAGCCTGAATATGGAAGTAAATCTGTGTCGCTGGGATTTGAATTAAAAATGCCACTGAAATTTAAATATTGTATGTTTGTACCTACTGTTTCAGTGATAAAATATATTCAGAACACATTTCTGACCTAAAAAAAATCATTGTCATTATTTCTACACAGTTGAAATTTCATTTATTTTCTCTTCAATCTAAAAATTCACATTACTATTTCAAAGTGATTACATTTTCAATACCTATTTTTCTGTTTAATTTTTTAGTGTTAAAAAAATCTGCATATAAAAAAATTCAACCTTTCAAAATTGAAACGCAATATTTTCAGCCTCCTGAGATTCAACTGGCTCTATTTCACTGTCTTAAATTCGGCGTCTAAATTCAGTGTAAAAAGGGAAGGGTTACTTCAGGTCACAGACATTAGCAATGGATTGTGGCGTCCAACACCCAGCCAATCCCGTTACGGTTTCTTAATCACGTGACGTGATGCTTGTGGCGCTCATACTGAAGGAAAACCAGCATGACGGAGCCGGTCATGCAGGCAAATGCTAACTCAACGGTGAGTTTATTACTTGAATTTTTCTGTAGTTGAGTTAGCGTTAGCCTGCATGACCGGAGCCGGTCATGTAAGCTAACGCTAACTCAACGGTGAGTTTATTACTTGAATTTTTCTGTAGTTGAGTTAGCGTTAGCCTGCATGACCAGTTCCGTCATGCTGGTTTTCCTTCCGTATGAGCGCCACATGCGTCACGTCACGTGACTAAGAAAACGTAACGGGATTGGCTGGGTGTTGGACGCCACAATCCATTGCTAATGTCAGTGACCTGAAGTAACCCTTCCCTTTTTACACTGAATTTAGACGCCGAATTTAAGACAGTGAAATAGAGCCAGTTGAATCTCAGGAGGCTGAAAATATTGCGTTTGAATTTTGAAAGGTTGAATTTTTTTATGTGCAGATTTTTTTAACACTGAAAAATTTAACTGAAAAATAAGTATTGAAAATGTAATCACTTTGAAATAGTAATGTGAATTTTTAGCTTGAAGAGAAAATAACAAATGAAATTTCAACTTTGTAGAAATAATGACAATTGATTTTTTGTTTAGGTCAACAATGTGTTCTTAATATATTTTAACGCTGAAACAGTAAGAACAAACATACAACATTTAAATTTCAGTGGCATTTTTAATTTAAATCCCAGTGACACAGATTTATTTCCATACCTGAACACCTAAATTCGGCCAATCATATATCAACGGTCATCTGTCAATCAAATTTTTTCGGTCATAGCATCTTGATTCATGTGTCGCAGCTAATATACGCACACTGAGCCTGGTTCTGCTGGAGGTTTCTTCCTGTTCAAAGGGAGTTTTTCCTCTCCACTGTCGCTACAAGCATGCTTAGTGTGAGGGATTGCTGAAGAGTCAATGAGTCGATGCAATCAGCTGGTTTTCCTTAGATAGAAAACTTTGTATCGTCTCTATAAAGTGACCTGAGATGACATGATGGGAATTGGCTCTATAGAAATAAACTGAATTTGAAACTGAAACTTTAGCCCTGAAGTTTAAAGTTTGAAATCGTCGATCAGCGTTTTCAAAGATACCAAAGTCGTGAGCCAGATTCCTCACCGACATCCCCGCAGCATTACTCTCCCTCCACCCAACTTTACCCTGAAATCCATACGGTCAGACCAGTAACGCCAAATCCAGACCGACCAATCAGATTGGAAGCTCTGTGGTGGAACCCTTCATAGCAGAGTTTCTGTTGGTCAATCATGCATGATTTAGCCGATATATGAGCAAGTTAGGCTGCTGGATGACATCATCAATGTCCTTACGAAGAGATAAAGGAAAAAGCTCAGTGACGTTCCTGAGGTCTCACCTGTAGAAGTGAGCTTTAATGCGCTCCTTGATGAGCCACAGCGGATGGAACGGCTGGTTGTGCAGGTGGCGCCCCACCTTGCCCAGGATCTTTGGAGTGACGTTAGTGAAGTCATCCCGAGGGTAGGAGTGGCCTAACAACTCCACCGAGTTCTCACCAATCACAGGCTGGAGGGAGGGGCCGTCGGTGCTGAGGCACCTGGATGGAGCTGCGCAGCCATTGGTCCAGGCGTCTGAAAGGAGGCGATGGAGGCGAGGGCGGGCCCAGAGCTGACGGCGGGATAAGACTGATGAGCTGAACGTCATGATGATGGGTCCATGGAGCTGGAATAAAAATAAAAGTACATTCATCTGAGATCCCAGAAGTCAGAGAAAATAAGCTTTAATGTCAATAAAACTAAATTAGATGAGTTTAAGATTTTTTGTCTTTTCTTTTAAACTTCCTACCAGTTTCAAATATTATTAAATTAATTAAAATTATTGATCTTTAAAGTCTGGTTTAGTTTCCTGAAGGTTCCAGCCAGAGGCTCCTGGTTCAGTAATGGATGAGCTCAACGTTACGTTAGCTTCATTAAACAAACACAATAAAACATTAAGATTTAGTTTCTATTTGGGATTTATTTATTCTACCCTGTTTATCCTAATAGGAGATCAAAGGCAGAGGAGGGTGACATCATCGTATATAAAAATATACAAGGATGGAGACATGTTGGAGATCCATCCATCATCCATCCATCCATCCATCCATCCATCCTTCCATCCATCCTTCCATCCAACCATCCATTCATCCATCCAACCATCCATTCATCCATCCAACCAACCAACCAACCAACCAACCATCCATCATCCATCCTTCCATCCATCCATCCTTCCATCCATCCTTCCATCCAACCATCCATCCATCCTTCCATCCATCCATCCTTCCATCCAACCATCCATTCATCCATCCAACC